>OZ024883.1:1200000-2400000 GCA_964017185.1 Rugalucina vietnamica | reverse complement strand
TCTCATGTACACGAGATTAGCCGATTTTGGCTATATCCCATAATTCAAAGCGTCAAATGCGAGAGATCTAGATGAGGTCTCGTCAGATCTCGCGAGAATGACCCTTAGATGGCAGTGCACTGGTAAAATACAAAGTCACCGATTTTACCAGTGCACTGCTAAATTTTATCAGTGGACCGGTAAATTTACCAGTGCACTGCTAAATTTTATCAGTGGACTGGTAAATTTACCAGTGCACTGCTAAATTTTATCAGTGGACTGGTAAATTTATCAGTGGACTGGTAAAATTTGGCAGTGCACTGGTAAAATATAGCAGTGCACTGGTAAAATTTAGCAGTGCACTGGTAAAAATTTACCAGTGGACTGCTACCGGTGGTTTTGACCCTTCTGGTACACCATAGACAAGACTATTTTTTTTGACCAGGATAACGAATGAATATGAACGCGAAAAAATCAAACAACAAATAATCCTATATCAGATAATTTATAACAGATTGTGGTTGTTGATTTATTTGTTTAATTTGTTTAACTGTGGTGAAAGAAAATTTCACTGTTGATCATGGTTCGTAGACCAAACGAATGATAAGTTCTGGCCGGAGTGCCGTAGATGTGCTGAGGTTTAATTTCCCACAAATACAGTGCCACATTAGCTACACAAATCAGTCCCTGCAGAGAGTTGTGGAATGAAAATTCTGTCACTGTTGGGAGGTCAGTAAACACAGCGCGTTATATCCTTACAACGACCGACTTGGCGGCTGACTTATCAGACAACCATTCAATACCGGTAGTCTAGGATAGTCCCGGCAAGTAAACTGTGTAGACTTTAAACCCTTCTTTCACTTTCGTTACCGAAGATTTGTATAAACCTGTTGGTAAGTATTTTTTCTTCAAAATTGCGTGAATAGACAATAATCATAACCTTATGACATTTCCAAGCCTTAAAATGAGTTGACGCTTGGTTACGGTAGAAATATCCTGTGAGACAACAAATCTAGCCGCTGTGTTAATTAAGTTGGCAGTAGATGCAACGTAAACGGGCAAATTTACTGGTATTTGATTTAGTTTTGTTGGTCTGCGGATAATATATTTCAAAGTTTTTCTTGGTAAGTTGGTTTTTGTTTATGAGCTTTGTCTTGAGCATGGTCCGGTCACTTTTTGCCGAGCTTTTTGCTTTTTGGTGATGCATTATACATGTAAAAACTTTGTCACTGTGGTGCGTTTACTTCCGGGTACGGGTTTTTGTCCTCATTAAAGAGTAGATCTAGACATTCAAGTCACTGCATGTACATATGGACCTTCATATGGACTTTTAAATGAGTCGCCGCATGGGAAAGCCAACAATCTGCATATGCGAAATCAAATCGCATTATCTGCGAAGCTGCATCAGCGCCTTTGTTTTCGCTATGTACACGGTTAGTACAATTCCGTTTCTTCTTATTTCCAAAATTTCAAGCCTCTCACCAGCTTCTGTGACTGTACAGGCCGGTTTGTGCCAGACCTGTTCGGAAACCACATTGTTGGTTTTCCCACGAGGCGGCTCAACTGTTGTGCCAGGAACAATCCAACTTGAGAAGAGTAGCTCGGAGGCTCCCCCAGGGGGGGTCTTTGCTCCCTGCTCCCTGAAAGAAAAACAACCTTTCTCCCCAGCTCCCTAAAATGTTTTTCCTCAGCCCCCTGCTCCCTGCTCCCCAAAACCCTGCTTTCTCCCCAAATCCCTGAAAATAAATGACCCTTTCACCCAAATCCCTGAAAATAAATAGCCCTTCTCCCTGAATCCCCAAAACCACTGGAAGGGCCTCAGCTCGGTGGTCTAGTGGTGGAATAGGCCAGTGTCAGCCACGGGAATCGAGAGTTCATGGGTTCAAAACTAACGTACCCCATATGCCATTGTGTCATTGGGTAGATCTTAGACATACAGATTATGGTGAGTGTAACGTTACCCATAAATCGCTGGTGCCTGAAAAGTTGGCTCCGTCCCAAAGTCAAGGAAACGTTACTGAGCACCGATAACTCATTGAACGATATAGGCTGGCGCGCATTGCCCTACTCCGATAGTAATGGTCCAATAGCAAGGAAGCAACGTCGCATTTCGATGACTCATTTCAAACAAAGAAGAACCATTTATTTTTAAGCTTTTATGTCTTCCAGGTCATACGTGTGAATTGTCGCCATGGCAATGAGCAAAGAGGCTGTTACCTTGGAAACGAGCAGTGACTCAGTCAAAGACAGCTTATGTGTCCCGTGCCTTGATGTTGGGGATCACCGCCAGGCCGTCAAGTTTTGCATTGATTGCGCTCACCTCATTTGCCAAAACTGCGTGGACTGTCATCGCCGATTCAAGCAAATGAAAGAACACAAACTTGTTGAAATAAGTGCAACGGAAGATTTGAAACTGTCGCAGAAATTATCGAACTTGCTTATCTGTCCAAATCATCCAGATAAAACGGTTGAATTGGTGTGCAAAAATCACGACGTCCTGTGTTGCTTGACGTGCGCCACCGTGAGCCATCGTGGCTGTCAGTCAGTGGTGGAGTTAGCCAAGGAAGCTTTAGATTTGAAGCAAACCGAATCAGCAGGTGATCTGAAAACCCATTTAACCGCTGCTAAGGACCATATGACCAGTATCGTGAGGCAGCATGAAAAATGTAAAGAAGCATGCATTACTACAACTGAAGAAATGATACCGAAAAAGCTACAGGAGTTAAAGCAAAATCTCATTCAAGCATTTGCAGTCATGGAGGGAACTATCCGCACAGAGTTAGCCAGAAAAGGATTTATGATTGGCGCTAAACATGACGAAGAAAAGGCCAAATGGGAGAAAGGTATTAAACTAGTCGAAGAAGCTATCAGTCTTATGTCATCAGTGCAGCAAAATGGGTCTCCAACGCACGTGTACATTGTTGCACATAAACTTCAGAAAATAATTAATGAAGTCGATACAGCAATTGCCAATCAAGGGAGAAAAGTCCAGACAAGAAATATTTCATTAGAAGTGGGCTTTGATTTACAAAAAGTCTTGTCTAGCAAGCCAAACAGATTGGCAGATCTGAATGTTACTGACACATTTAGAACCTTGGTTGAATATAAATTTCCACAAAATGACACGGATTGCAAACAGACAGGTAGAGAAGTGAAGTGTCCACTTTGTAATAATACATTCCGGGTTCAAGGTCCGGTGACGATTTGGAAACCTGCTGCCTGTTCTTCATGTGGACATCGTTTCTATAAAGCGTGATGATACACTGTTCGGGACGTTTAACAATGTTTTTCTTTATATAGGAACTTGTTTTCAAGACAAAAAATAGCAATGGACAAGTGCTGTTGACTGTCTAACATTGCAACATTTTCATCGTCATTTTGTCAGTTACATGTATCATTCAAAATGTAAAAAGTGTATGGTAATTTTATGGTATTCGTTGTTTTTAGCTCACCTGAGCCGAATGCTCACAAGGTGAGCTTATAGGATGGCCATGATCCGGCCTCCGTCCGTCGTCGTCGTCCACAGTTGCAAAGAACTATCGGGGGGGGGGGGGGGTAACTAAGGGATAATTGTGGTACGGGTGTGTGGCCCAAATTTCTGAAACCTACCCCAATCATATACCTGGTCATTGAAAAAATAGACCCCTTCGTATACTTGATTGATCAAAACATTGACCCATTCATATACTGTCCTTTGATTTTCTTATACCCACTTATATACTAATTGCTGCTTCGAAAGTTTATATAAATGGTCAGGGTCACATGACAAGATAGCCTTTAAAAATCTTCTTCTCCAAAACTAGATAGCCATTGATATTGAAACTTGACATGAAGCATCAGGGAGAGGTTATATAAATCATGGCCCTGGGATTACCTTGACCTATTTTATGGCAATGTCATCATAGGTCGCCCATGCATTAGAATATTGAAAATTGTCAAAATGTCATTTGAAGGTAAAAACTTGAAGGAAATGGGCAAATGGACTGAAGATTTCTGATTCTGAATATTGTGGCCCACAGGGGCTGATTTGCCCCCCACCCAGGGGCATTATACATGTATATTACCATAATGTTCTAAGATCTTCTTCTCTGAAACCGCTTGGCCAATAAAAGCCAAACTTCTTGTGGAACAGCCATAGTAAGGGGGAACGAAAATTTATATAAATGGTTAAGGTCACATGACCAAGATATCCGCCATGGCTATAAATAACAAAAACTTTCTTCTCCAGAACCAGAAGGCCTATGATTTTGAAACTTGTCATGAAGCATCAGGAAAATACACTGTTGTCTAACGACTCCGTATATGCTCGGATTGGTACTGTAGACTCCGGTGAAAATAGGATTGGTAAGAGTTTCAAAATGGCGGCACTATACCAAAAACGTGTTGACACATTTCCAAAACTCGGATAGAACAATGTTGTAAGGTAGGTTAACTTAATTCATGTTACAGAATAATGTCCATGGGTGAAATATGTTAATTATTTCTCGTATAATTCTTTGCATACCAGTGTCCCTGAGCGAAATATTGTTTATCAAAGTGAATGCTCACCGAAAATGCATTAGTCAAATCAAGCAGTGACCTAGAAAATGAGGCAAATAATTAGTCCTATTTGGCATTCTGCAACCTGTTTCTGTATTGAATGCAACAAGAGGGTATTGTCTTTTGTGAAAGTGATTTGTACTTCTCGTACTTTTATTATTTGCTATCAAAATAATTGATTTTCATAGTTTCGAATCACACGCGTTAGCCCCGGATTGGCAAGTGTTAGACTACGGAGTGGTTTCATTTAGGGCCCGGATTGGAATTAGATTTTTCTACAAGGAGTGCGGATTGGTTATGCTATCTGTTCTTTAAAAACGTGTTTGAGATGAGAATTCACACCATCATAACGATACATTTTCGTTTTTAGCTCACCTGAGCCGAAGGCTCACAGGTGAGCTTATAGTATACCCATGCTCCGCCGTCCGTCGTCGTCGTCGTCGTCGTCGTCCACACTTTTCAAACAACCAGGCTGCCCAGTGCAGTTTGGTACAAAATATATATTTTGGGCTTCAAAAAATAGGAAGTTTATGTCCAAAAAATAGGAAATTATCGGCCTAAAATGGCTTTTTTATAGCATTGAAAACCATAAATATTAACATATAGCAGCAAGAAGGCAAATCTCACTGGTGTAATTTTGGTATAGGTGTGTGATCCATTATTTTAAAACCTACTCAAGTTGTAGAAGTAACTTACTTCACGGGATTATCTTGTTTTCTGATGAAGAAAAAATACTTTATTTAGCAAGTTACGAGCGAGCGAAGCGAGCGAGGAAAAAATGAATGCCAAAGACATCAAAACTGGCATTTCAAACCAAAATTCCATGATTTTACCTTGATATTTCATTATTATCTGCAGCATTTAGAAAAATATAGGAATTTGATGGAAAAATATAGGATTTGGGATCAAAATATAGGAAAAAATAGGAAGCCCTGAAAATATAGGAAAAAATAGGAAAAATAGGAGCACTGGGCAGCCTGAACAACTTCTCCTCTGAAACCGCTGGGCCAATCAAAGTCAAACTTCATGTGGAGCATCCTTAGGAAGGGGGAAGAAAAAGTTATATAAATGACACAGGTCACATGACCAAGATGGCTGCCATGGCTATAAATAGCAAAAAACATTAAAAATCTTCTTCTCCAGAACCGGAAGGCCTATGATCTTGAAACTTGGCATGAAGCACCAGGCAATAGAGCTCTACAAAAGTTATATAAATCATGATCCTGCGATGACCTTGACCTATTTTATGGCAAGGTCAACTTACGTCGCCAATGCATTTGAATGGGGAAAAATGGTAAAATGCTATTAAATGGGTAACTTACTGGCAATAAGCAAATAGACAGAAAATTAATGTTTATGGAAAAATTTTGGCCCCTGGGGGTTGTCTGCCCCTGCCCCGGGGCTATATACATGTATATTTCCATAATATTGAAACATCTTCTCCTCTGAAACCGCTTGGCCAATCGAAGCCAAACTTCATGTGGAGCATCCTTAGGAAGAGGAAAAAAAAAGTGTATATAAATGGTTTAGGTCACATGACCAAGATGGCCGCCATGGCTATAAATAGCAAAAATCTAAAAATCTTCTTCTCCAGAACCAGAAGGCCTATGATTTTGAAACTTGACATGAAGCATCAGGCAATGGAGCTCTACAAAGTTTATATAAATCATGACCCTGGGATGACCCTGACCTTTTGTACAGCAAGGTCAACTTAGGCCGCCCATGCATTTGAATGGGAAAAGAAAGGAAAATGTCATTTAATGGCAAAAAACTTGCTAGGAATGAGCAAATGGACAGAAGATTTATGTTTATGAAAATATTTTCGGCCCAGAGGGTTGTCTGCCCCTGCCCCGGGGCTATATACATGTGTATGATCATAATATTCAAACATCTTCTCTGAAACCGCATGGTCAATCAAGGCCAAACTTTATATGGAGCATTCTTAGGAAGAGTGAATGAAAGTTTGTATAATTGGTGAAGGTCACATGACCAAGATGGCCGCCATGGCTATAAATAGCAAAAACCTTTAAAAAAATCTTCTCCAGAACCAGAAGGCCTATGGGTTTGAATCTTGGCATGAAGCATCAGACAATGGAGCTCTACAAAGTTTATATAAATCATGATCCGTGGATGACCTTGACCTTTTTTACGGCAAGGTCAACTTAGGTTGCCCATGTATTTGAATGGGGAAAATTGTTACAATGTCATTTGAAGGGCAAAACTTGCAGTAAATTGCTAATGGACTGAATCTTTATGATTTAAAAAAGAAATTGACTCCAGAGGTTGCTCTGACCCTGCCCTGGGGTTATATACATGTATATTATCATTCTAGTCAAACAAGTTTATTGGTATATATCTCAGGTCTCAGGTGAGCGTTTACAGGACCATTGGTCCTCTTGTTATAACATATATATCTGACCTAAGACCTTTTATAAACAATACGTTCTAATGCTCTTATTTTCATATTTCCGGTTTATTTTCAGCGAACCTACAGAAAGAGATGGAGTTCAAATGTTACTACTGCTCCTTTGGAACAAATAACTATAAATAATGAATTTAATAAACAATATATGAGCCGCCTCGTAAGAAAACCAACGTTGTGGTTTTTGACCAGGTTGGGCACAAACCGGGCTGTACAGCCACAGAAGAAGACAGCTAGAAGCATGGAATTTTGTATTTACGAAGAAGAGGGATTGTACTATGCGAGTGGCGAAAGCAAATGCGCTGATCAGATTCGCTGTCACCATGAAGCTGATCCGCAACTATGTTTTCGCACAAGCAAAGTGTTGGTATTCTCAAAAGGCGGCTCATGTTTTTTTCTTATTACCTTCATATGAAGTTGTTACACACATCAAAAAGTACCGAGTCTTAAATTTGCATATATATTTGCACACAGTAAAACTACTCTACGATTCATGGTTATGGTGAAAGGCAAGTGGCACAAAGCTATTCTCAAATAAGAATTGATATCTTGACTTTAAACATGTTGTTTCTGTGTTTAATTATGAATCTCTTAAACGAGTTTGATGTTATAGACGCAAAATTGCAATGAAAAAAATCAAACGGAAACAACTCGAAAAATATCCAAGCATCGTTTCATTGTGCTTTACAAGATTTGAAGTTATAGAGCAGGAACGATAATGCGTATGATATCATCAGAGTAAAATTCCTCGAAAAATTTGCAAGCAATGGCTTGACATGTCCCGTTCTGCTTTAGAAGTGTGTTGTGGCTGACTGTATGTTTTCAAGATATAGAGCGGATACGAGTTGTGAAGGAAAGATAGACAGACATACGTACAAGCAAAACAACATACATGTATATCCTATGTACTGTGTGTGTAGGGGGATACACCAGGACAACATGTCGGTGAAGTGTGTGTATACACCCTTAAACCGCACTTTCATGAAGAAAAAATGGGTTTTCTGAAGTGTCACTGATTTTCGTATTTTGCTCTAATACATACAATTTGGGTACTCGTTGGAACCGCCTCGCCGAGGCGTTTCAAACTTGTACCCACAATCTATGTTTTGAGCATACTTAAGAAAAATATTAAAAATTTTGAACGGAAAATTTCAGTTTTTTTTACAGCCGAAAAAATTTCTGTACATTGTATGGTCGTGTTTTCGTAAAGATTATTGCTGCATGCACTGAAATTGCTGCTAAAATCAATTTTATCTGTAAATTATCGCACTTTTGTTGTAATACCAATCCGTCATCCCTCTTATACCAATCCGGACTCTTACTCATACCAATCCGTGGCTTGCCCATAACCAAAACAAAACCATTCCGTGTCGCGCGTTTTGTGTGCGAGGTTTTAATATGTGAAATATACATGCGATGTATCACATACTTACATGAATGTTGTACGAATTTACTCACAAATGGTTAAAATAAGCTTCAAGTCACAATTGGGGATTGCACAGACACTAAAATTATTGTTTTGTATGTTTTTTCAATCATGACACGAGGCAACATATTCATGTTTAAATGAGCAGGCATATAATCAAGGGCTGCCAGGCATTCGGAGAACCATACCACCTGGTAATTTCAAAGTGCCCATAGGAATGATAAAGTTTAATGTTCAAACCCCTAATTTGTTTTGAGGGTGAAAATGAAGGCTTAAAAAAGATCAAAATTACCTGTTGACCTCCCGTCTGTCATCCCCTTCCGCCATTTTGAAACTCTTACCAATCCTATTTTCACCGGAGTCTACAGTACCAATCCGAGCATATACGGAGTCGTTAGACAACAGTGAAATAACAACAAGGTCAACCTAGGTCGCCTATTCATTTGAATGGGGAAAATTGTCAAAATGTCATTTGAAGGTAAAAACTTGGAGGAGATGGGCAAATGGACTGAAGATTTGTGATTCTGAAAAATATGGACCCAGGGGCTGGTCTGCGCCCCCACCCCGGGGCAATATACATGCAGTATTTTATCATAATATTCAAATATCTTCTTCTCTGAAACCGCTTGGCTAATCAATGCCAAATTTGATATGAGGTATCTATAGGCAGGGGGAACCAATGTGTACATAAATGATTACGGTCACATGACCGAGATGACCGCATGCCCATATGTGGTAAAACCTCTTCAAAAATATTTTTCTCCGGAACCGATGGACCAATTTCAACAACACTTGGCATGTAACATTATGGACTAGAGTACTATAATATGTAAATAAATTATGAACCTGTGATGACCTTGACCTTTTTTACGGCAAGGTCATGTTTATTGGAATATAACCCAGATCTCAGGTGAGCTATTACAGGATCATTGGTCCTCTTGCTCGTTGTTGTTTTTCTTCTTCGAGAAAAACATTGGTATTATGTGTGCCCTCAGTGTTTACCCGAGCAGCCTAGCAGAGCCATGTGTGTTACAGAATCAGCAGCATCCACGCTTGACTCACAACGTCGATGAAAGTCATACGAGTAGTAGGCGATGAAGAACAGCGTTGTTTGTTACTTTAAAGTGAACATTAAAAGATAATTATAAGATCTTTGTGTAAAACACAGCTTATCACATCATGTGTTTTCTTAAGGTTCCTTATTACTATAATAATAGTGTTTTCTGCTCATAAATATTTCATAGATTTTTTTTAAAAAATGTGGCATGTTACATACCAGAATAATCCCTAAACCTTAAACTTTCTTATGAATGATAATGTTTTCCAAAGGGAAGCCATTGTAATAGAAGTTTTTAGTGAAATTACCTATTTTTCTAATAAATTTCCATAAATAATCCTTAAAAATAAATTTTTGATTTTAATTGATAGAAACCTTTGTGAAGGTCTAAATAATGTTCTCCAACTAATTTGCAAGCTGAAAAATTAGCTTAGAAACGATTTGCATGAATAGCAGGTGCATCATCTTTATCAGATTTATTACTTTAAATAATATTGTCCGTCACTTATGCAAATACCTGTACCTTAAATATACCATGCCAAATAAATTAAGCAACTTTTACTTTGAACAGTGTCTTCATACGTTTTAGACATTAGGGAAGTTCTTCTGACAATATCTTTTATATATCTAATAAGGGTAAAAACAATTGTTGTGTGGTGTTGAAGTAACGTTGGATTTAAAGTCCTCTGAGACATGTCTCAAATAAAACATAGATAAAATTATTTTGTACAGTATATTTATATGCATTATAGTATGTACACGCTGTGTATACCTGTTAAAATAGGACAGGTAGTCTGTTCATTCAGGTAGAACATACATATACAGTATATTTCCATAGCATTTTTACATAACAAATAAGCCCATTAATTTGACCTTGATTAGTCTCAAAAAACGGGCTTTTTGTCTGCAGATATTTCGGTAAGAATTGTTTCAAACAGAACAAAAATGATAGCAGTTGATAGATTTTTCTACTTACTAACTACCGTGCCAGAACTCATCCCACAATATTTCTTATTTAAGCGTAAAACAATGCAAGAAAAATAAAAGCAGTTTTCAAACTAACAGTGCATTTCACTACCAACATGCACGAAAATGCAAATACAAATTCTGGTTATATTACTAGGATAACGTTTGTCATTCATAGCCCTTTCAGGAGATGTAATATCATGAATGATCTGTATCCCAGGACTGAGAACAACATGTTCAAAGTTTAGGGGGGGTTAGGGACTTTGTAAATATATCAATCCACGTTAATTTGCTAAACCACGTGCGGTGGAGACACACAACGGTATGTCGGGATACAACGTGTTAGGGTTACTTACAACGCCTTCGGGGTTACTAACCCCAAGTCATGATAGGTTTACACCCACCACGATTCTTTCTGATCGCCACGATTCGCAAAAATCGCAGAGCTCCGGGATTTTAGGCAGTTATTTTCTGACACTTCGCTTTCCTACGCTCTATTACGAGCTCGGTGCGTTTGGTTGCGTTTGCTACGATGTCAACTCAATTCGTTTGAAGATCACTTACGGTTTTCACCACGATCTCCTAAGTTATTAGGACGTTTGGGCAATACTCTCTGTTCTTTCTGAGATGCCAAATATCCTGAAATAAATTGTAGCAGAGAAGAAGATGACATTGAATTTGCGATTCAAAGCTCTGTGTCCTTTTGAATTCCACGATGCTGACACATTTCTTGGCATCGATATAATCATAATCACTGATTACCATTTGACAAATAGAAAGTTCACATACATGTAGTTTCATTTTAACTTAGGATACACCGCCTACGTCAAAAACTGCTCACGGTTCAAAATGTCCGAAATTTCAGCAGCTTTGTGAGTGTTGGACATACTGCACATTTCTGTTTTCATTTTTGGCAAATTGCAGAATACAAAAGTAGAACACGCTGTACATACACAAGCCTCGTCATGAGGTAACACACATTTTGCATATGCGAAAGCAAAGGTGCAGATCAGCTTCGCAATTACTGCGAAGCTGCATGATCAGCGCCTTTGTGTTTTCGCTACACAATTAGTACAATTCCTCACTTTCTGAATCAAATATTTCCAGTCTCTAGCCATCTTCTGTGCTCGTAAACCTCCGTTTGTGTCGGACCTGTTCGCAAACCACGTTGGGTTTCTCATGCGTGATTATCAGTATAAATAGTGACTCAAGCTATATGAGCACAAAAACACATTCTAGCATGAATGACCTCAAAGAAGCGGTAAACAGAAGTTAAAAATGAAGGCTTGAAGAGATTGTACAATTAAATTCAAAATCCCAACTCAGACACTAGACGGGAAAGAAAGCTCAGTACAAAACATAACAGAATGTAACTATATACACATGTATGTAGAGCACGATTACTATTTCTTTTCCAACAAAGTAGCCATACAGCTAGCATCAAAACAGAAAATATGAAGATAAATGAGCCTGTGTGTGAGATAACCATCAGTTTGGATTTCGACCAGGTCTGACATAAACCGGGCTGTATAGTCACAGAAGAAGGCTAGAAGCTTGAGATTTCGCATATAAGAAGAAGAGGGTTTGTACTATCCGTGTAGCGAAAACAATGGATCCGCTCAGCTTCGCATTTACTGCGAAGCTGATCGAAGCTGATCTGCGCATTTGTTTTCGCCTAAGCATTTCGGTGGTTTTCTTTTGGCATATGATCTCATTTTTATAGATTTTTTTTCTACGGCCTTAGTGTATTATTGAAACAAGAATCTCTTTCTAGTTATTCTTGAGTTAATACCTTTATAGGCCTATACTTAAAACCAGTTTTGAAATGGACTATTCCGAAGTGGGTGTGCTCACTTCTGAATTATTGCAAAAAAGTGTATTTATTGAATTTTGACGAGTTTCAAAAGCTGATGTTTTGATATTATGTGGTCTCTGTAAAAATTAAAAGGTACTCATTTGTCTATACATTGAGTTTTTGCTTTTCGAAATTTGGTTAAGAAGTACCTGAATCACCCTTGGACTACCAACTTCGAAATACGTCATAAGTCAGGAAGCAGTTCCATTAATTTAATAATGGCGTCCTTTCATGAAGCAGTTTCATTCATAGATTTATATTTAGTGATCATATTTCAGGAGTTATTCATGCTGTATCCTAATAATCATTGTATTAGGATGAAACGTATTCTATTATCAAAGCATTGCTACATAGAATATAGTGTCAAAGCAACTATTTTTATTATTTTGGTTGACATTAAATCAATATGGGCTGGTCCATGTGAGACCGTTACAACATTGCCTTCAATCGAAACGGGGTGTAAAGAAAAGAATGAACATGATTCACTGCTTTCTGTTTCATAACTGTGTATAATAAATTTTACAAGGAAGGTCCAAATTGGTCATTTTGAAATTATAATGAACAAAATCTAGTACTTAGAATGTAGAAATTGAATGATTAATTGTTTTATTCACTTGACATACCTGTAAAAAGTGTTATTCACTATAATAGACTAATCCAAACTTCCAGCACACTTACTATCAATTATCAATGAAGGGTTCTTCCATTTGCTGCATTGCTGCACAGGGGTGTAAACAAATGCTTCCGCATGCTTCCGTTGCTTTCTATTTTATAACTCATGTTCATTAATCTCCAATCATGAGAAAACGTCTTTTAAAAGACAACTTGTGAAAAAAATCTAGCATTTAGTATGTAGAACTTAATGTAATTTAGTTTGTTTTCTTATTATACCTGTAAGTCAATAGAATGGGCAAATCCAATATTCCAAAAATAGATTGTCTTCCTAGCAATTTGGGTAAAATACATCACCAAGTATGGTGTACTGGAAGGGTCAAAATGACCGAAGTGGTAAACCGAACTGTCCATGCCTATTTCGAAATAGACATGCACCCGCAAATATAGGGTGCACCCACATATTTAGAGGTCCACCCCTATTTTAAGATAGAGGTAAACCCCTAGAATGTCGGTACACCGTCATAGATTGTGATTTTGTCTGGTAGTCCGTTTGATTGTGACTGCTTGGTGGCACTGTTGAGTGTGACTCTTCCAGGTAGTCGTGTCTGTATTGTTGTACGTTGGTATAATAAATATATTATGTATGTATCATATTAAATACTATGTTATGTTCAGTTACATGCACTTTGTATGTGACATGTTATTTCACATACGTATGTGGCGTTATGTTATGTTGCATATATAATGTTAGGTTACATATGAGCCTGTGCGTGAGAAAACCAACAATTTGGATTTCCGACGAGGTCCGACACAAACTGGACTGTACAGTGACAGAAGCAGACTAGGAGCTTGATATTTATACCCCCGGCATTTATGCCGACGGGTATATAGCTTTCGCTTTTCCGTTCGTCCGTTCGTATGTTAGTTAGTTAGTTAGTTAGTTAGTTAGTTAGTTCGTTTCTTCGTTCGTAATTCCGGAACGTTCGTGGAATTTACGTCAAAGTTTTGGTTAAAGTTTCTCTAGAGGTGTATATCTCATGAACCAATGGTCAGAAACCATTCATATTTGGACCATAGGTACCCTATAGGGTTTGCTTTGTTTCCATGAGTTCGGACCCCAGGGCCCATCCCCAGGGGTAGGGCTGGAGGTCAAAATCTAGGTCACCTTTAAAATATGCTGTTTACAATTTTAATGTTTCTTCTATAAGTCCATATCTTAACAAACAATCATAGGGATGTATTCTTATTTAGTTCATAGATACCCTATAGGGTTTGCTTTCATACTCCATGCTCGGTACCATCTCCAGGGGGTGGGGCTAGAGGTCAAAATCTAGGACTTATTTATAATATGATAAATATCATAATAAATATTTTCTGTAAGTCTGTTTTCTTGACATCCACAAAGTTTTATCAGAAAGCATTCATACTTAGACCATAGGTACCATGTAAGGTTCAGACACTAGGGTCCATGTGCGGGGGGTGGGGCTAGAGGTCAAAATCTAGAACTTGTTTAAAAAAATGTATTTCTTTACTTTTCTTTACCACCATGTTCAGAAATGATTTGTACTTGCACCAAAGGTACACTATAAGGTTTGCCTTGTTCCTAATGACATTAAACTCTAGGGTCCGTGCCCTGAGGGTGGGGCTAGAGGTCAAAATATAGGACATCTTTTTTTTTTTTTTTTTTTTTTTTTTTTTTTTAATATTATTGAAGAATTACATTCTACTTTACATCTAGGACCGAGGACCTGACCCTCAATGTCCGCGATCAAGTCCTAGATTGAGTATACAAGTCAGCTCTGTATACTGCTCTAAAATAGATCTGTCATTCTACTACACCCCTCCCCCCCCCCTCCCCATGGTTTTAGACAGTGTTTTTTGCAAATACAAATTTATAAGATTTACTTGTTGAGGGCGCTCTCTTTCATCAGGATTTGAGGTTTAATGTGTGACTGTCAGTGAGCATGTCTGGATTGGTGGCGGTGGGCTGAGGGGTGGGGGCGTTGGAGGGAGCTACCAGCCGGGGGTATACGTGCCTCTCAAGGCACTTTTTCTAGTTTGGATTTAAGTAGAAGAGGGATTGTACTAACCGTGTGGCGAACACAAAGGCGCTGATCAGCTTAGCGGTTACCGTGAAGCTGATCTGCGCCTTTGCTTTCACATATGCAGATTGTTGGTTTTCTCATGCGATGGCTCATATGTAATATTATGTTACATCTGTACGTTATGCCATTTTGACCCTTCCAGAACACCATAACTAAGATTTTTGAGTGCGTCGTCTTAAATAGGGTAAAATACATCAATTAGTATGAGTCACTTCGTCCTAAGGTTAAGATTTCTGAATAAAAAAAAGTTGAATTAAATAAATAATAATGAATAAATCATGAATCGCCAAACGTTGACCGAAATATGCGGCATCGCCCATGGATCCGCAAATGGGGTCTTTTAGCTATAATTAAATAAATATTACATCTTCATTGACCATAAGGTCGTAAGGAAAAGACGAGCTTCTTGACGCCTAAACATGTATATTGCGGGCATTTTGTTGTTGTAATTCAGAAATGGTGACCCAGTCCCGACATAACTATAGCTGTTGCGTTTGGTATCAAATCAAATAAATGCACAAGTGTGTATTATTGTACTCCATATAGCTACGTTCATACAGTTACATGTGAGTGACTAAATAAACAGACATGCACTGAACAAACAAAAAGCTCTTAACACTTTTTAACGGTTGCCTTACTCCGTGTTTGAGGAATGGTGTGACAGTTGATAGAGGCCAAATCCAAAATAACAAATCACGTCCAGTTTCAAATGATGTCTCTAAAGTCATTGCTTGTTGAAAATGTTAGAACGCATGAAAATTAAAGTTGACCGCTATTAACCGCTGACCTGCATGCGTCATGGTACTAATAGGGTTATATCTCGGCGCTGCAGATTATGTCACTTTAATTTGAATGCGTCGACGATGTCTCCGTTTTTTTTTTTTTTTTTTTTTTTTTTTTTTTTTTTTTTTGGACCTAAGAGTTTATGGTTATTTTTATGACAACAATGAAACAACTCTACAGTCCGTGTTGCATGCGTTTCTGTCGTCCTGACGATTAACTTGCCCACTACTATTTATTGCGCTCAACCTGACATTAATGTGGAATCTAGGTACCTCGATGACCTTTTGAACATTGACAACCCTTATTTTGAAGGTATGGTCAATCAAATTTATCCACCTGAACTTCAGTTGAACAAAGCTAATATCTCAGATACCGAAGCCCCCTTTTTAGATCTACATCTTTCTGTTGCAAATGGATTTGTTTCTTCAAAAATTTATGATAAGCGCGATGACTTTGATTTTGTAATAGTAAATTTTCCTTTTTTGGATGGTGACGTTCCTCGTCGTGCTTCTTATGGTGTATACATTTCGCAACTTATTAGGTTTGCTAGAGTCTGCAATCATGTTACAGACTTCAACGCTCGAAATAAATGTTTAACGGCAAAACTTCTCCAACAGGGCTATCGGTATCATAAACTTCGAAAAACCTTTTCTAAATTTTATCGTAGACACTATGAATTGATTTCCAAATATAATGTTGGGTTAAAGACACTTTTAAGTGAGGGCCTTTCGGAACCTGAATTTTATGGTGACTTGGTTTACAAATTAAAGAAACTTAAAGGAATAAATGATTTTTCTCTTCAGTTCGGAAAAATCATATCACGTTACAGACGTATAGGTTATAACTTGAATGTTATGCGACAGTCTGCATGCTTAGTTTTTAACCCAATCATGGTTGATAACTATGCTGCCTTCTTTAATTGCACGCCGGTGGGTCGGGCGTCAGACTCTATGATGGCCCCGACTTAAAGCTATTCATTTTAGTTGGTTGGGGCCGGAGCTTCTTGTCTGTTGCTTGGCCCACCGGGGTCCAACTGGTGTTTTTCTTTTGCTCCGGAGTTAGTAGGTTATTCGGCGCCCAGGGATCTCCATCGTCGGGCAGCTTACTCAATCTGTGAGTCCTGGTTTTTGATTCATCAGGATGTTTATCATGATTTATTTGTTTGTTCTTGATGATTCATTGACTAGTTAGAGATTCACCACGAGGACCGAAGAACTAACTAAATGTTGTGAACCACTGCAGAAGCTGAGGGTGAGGTTAGGTACCTGTAAAACCGGTTTAAGCCCGCCAGTAACTTTGTGTTACTGATCGTTCCAAGTCGATACTTCTGTAGTGGTTCTTTTTGTTTTATGTCTTGGTGTTTAAAATTTTTTGTGCTGTTGGCGCCTTATGTATGTTTTCATATTTTTAGTTAAGTTAAGGTAACTGAGTGGCCACCTATTGGGAAAATAGCTGCTCATTCGGCTTACGATATGTTTCATGGTAAAAGTACCTGATTGTTAGTTTGGTTTTTTCCCACCTCGGTTTTTGGAGTGGGAATCTTTTTCTGATTGCGCCTTTTCCTGATCTTTGCCTACTTGTACCTTTTTACTATTGAACCATTCTGTGTCTATTCAACATAAACTTATTGAAAATGAAGGGTAAACACACTGTGACAGAAAAAATACAATGTATAAAACACACACTTAAACTGCTGACATCGTGAACGCTCTCCCTTGTAGTCATTTTGATTGTGACTTTGTCTGGTAGTCCGTTTGATTGTGACTGCTTGGTGGCACTGTTGAGTGTGACTCTTCCAGGTAGTCGTGTCTGTATTGTTGTACGTTGGTATAAGAAATACATTATGTATGTATCATATGAAATGCTATGTTATGTTCAGTTACATGCACTGTGTTCTGTGACATGTTATTTCACATATGTGGCGTTATGTTATGTTGCATATATAATGTTACATATGTAATTTTATGTTACATCTGTAACGTTATGGTACATGCGTTATATAAGATGCATTATGTTACGTGTTTTGCTACAAACATAAAGCTATGTTGCATAACGGGTGCTGATTCATTCGTGTTGTTACATATGTTGCGTTTTGATACATTATGTTACATACATTACATAACTTATGTCACACACGTTATGTCACATACGTTACTTCCGTTTATAATGTATTCAATACTGAGAATTATCAAGATATCATAGATTTGACTATAACAACAGTGTCTGTTTTGTGTGTATCTTTGATGAGCTACGCTATTTCAGAATGTATGAAAATTCTTAAGATGCAGCGACACCACATATGTGAATGAGAGCATGAGAGAGTGCATATATATAAGTGAAACATGTATTGTTTTCATATTGAATTAATTGTTTACACCATTATGCCATAAATAGCTAGCTATGTTAATTTATTTGGGGGAGGGCTATCTAATGTTTATTTTTGCAAAATTATGTTTACTCCTAAAGATCTTACACGCACAAATATGTTACATACATTGCGTTATGTTACATATTTTACACTATGTAATATATGATAAACTTTGTTACATGCTATGTTTATATGTTTTGTAATGTTGCATATGTTACATATGTTACGTTATATATGTTACGTATGTAACATACGTACATATGTAACATATGTTGTATGATATTTACATTGATTAACTATGCGCAATGTCGAGAATATATCATACGATTCGTCGACAACGATAAAAATAACTAGTATAGATAATGAAAATAAATTGTAAAAATCGTGAGGTCATTTCAAAATCAATGGAAACCTGATATTAAAGACGTCTTTTCTTCAAACACTTCAGAAAGTATGTTTACTCTTTAAATCTTACACGCACAAATATGTTACATACACTGCGTTATGTTACAACTTTTACAGTATGTAACATATGATTAACTTTGTAACATAGCATGTAACATGCTATGTTACATATGTTTTGTAATGTTGCATATATTACATATAATACGTTATATGTTACGTTTGTAATGTACGTAACATACGTACATATATATATTACATATGTTGCATGGCGTGCATATTATGTCATGTAGTACAATGTTATATATGTTGTATTATGTCACATACGTTACATTATGTTTCATATGTTTTGTTATAAATGTTACATTGCTACAACATGTCGAGATTATGTCGAGAGTATATCGAGAAGCATGGCGGCTTCGAGTACAATCCACTTCTTCGAAGGTAAATGCATGAAAAGGCATGTTTGATCGGCCACTCAATATTAGCATTAACTAAAATGAAACAAGGCCGTATATAACATGTAGCACATGTTATAGTTTTTCTTGTTATTCTCTCAAACAAATTATATTAGTTTTGAGAATAGGATTTCATTTTGGTCTGGTGTTTTACACGTTGAGCCCTGTGTTTAAAATAAACAATAGTAATCTAAATGCAAAACGCAATGTAACATTATGGTGCAATTGAGAATTTGAACTGAAGAATGGAGAACTTTATATGGGTCATTATCAAAAAATGGAGCAATCCTTGTCCTTGATGGTTTTCTCGCAAGCGCGATGTCCGAGGTTTGCTTTTTCCATGTATAATATTAGTTTCCGCGGTGCTTTACTAGAACCACACGCGATTTCACGTTTCCGAGTACGTTATTTGCAAAAAAGAGATGCTAGAAGTGCTATTTTATCGATTTTTACCGTTTCCCTGGGTCAGGGTAAGTAGTTTTATTTGTTTCCATTGCAAAAGAAGCTTGACAGAAATCACATTTTCTGTGACCATCTATTGCATAGAATGTTATTGAAGTCAAATTCAAAAATCTTATGATATATAAAGTGCTATTTAAGGGTGGGGGCACATATATAGTGTTGTCCCTGGAAAACGTATCAGTGCTGTCACAGTTATTGAAAATCGATTTTGACCAGAGTTACAAATCATTTGCCCGGATCAAAACAATCGCGTTTTGTAGACGACACCAAGCCGAAGAAGTTACGGTAAAAAACTTTTGAACAAACCGCATTACTCCGTTGCTATACCATAAAGACATGTCAGAATTGGAGTGGGAATTTTACAAGCATCAGTCCTATCACGCACATTTTGCCGCTTATTGTAAATATCACATACATTTTAAAACCATGACTGAATTTCAACTTAGGAGCAGTAAGAATAGACATGCAAAGTTTTCATCCTGCATTCTGTTGTTAGTCATTAGAATTAAATTTCCGTGTGAAACTCAGTACTGTCACGGATCAGTGCTGTCACGGTCGTGACAGTAATGATGTGACAGCACTGAGTTGACTTCTGTCAGCAGGTGTGGATTCAGGTAATTTCCTAGGCTGACAAGAGTTAGGTCGCCTTTCACCAGAGGGTCTCAGCTACTAACGCCAGCAGCAGCCAGAAGTGGCCAATTCATATCGCTTTGAAAATCGTTTGAGGTGTGTGACTGTGTGTGGGTGATACAAAACTACAAATTCAAAATGCGTCGTCGACCACGGTAAACAAATAGCCCCGGGGGTGGTACTCCCATAATGATATTTAGACAGTTTGTGTATGTCGCGCGATAAATGCCCTTTTTGGCGGTCCATTCCAAATTAGATTACCCCTTTTCAGTAACAAAAAAAGACATTTTAAGCCCCAACTTTATACGGAAAAATCGCCTTTTTGTTTAAAACGCCATCCCTTTCCTCGAGGGGTGGGAGGGGCAACTCGGGGTAATGCAAGTACGGATGTGCCGTAAAACCTACCAAATGCATACACCTCGAAAAAAGGGACCCGGTAATATACACACTAGGGGTCTATGGTACATGAAAATACGAAAATTTTAACCTTTTCTGACGCATGTGTCTTTCAGTGTGTTTGTATGTTGCATACCATTACGAAAATGTGTTACCCATGCAATATACAGAGATTTTTTTAGCTTTAAAAATTGAAGAAAAAAATATATCTGATTGTCAAATTTTAGAAACAAAAAGCAGTAACATTGTATACCTCATTTTACCTTGTATACGTCACTACATAAAAGTGGGATTTAATGGGATATATGTGAAAGCAAATGTGCAGCTCATCTGCAAGTTAACCTAAAGTTGAGGCCCATCCAAGGAGGTATTAGATCCAAGCTCACTAAAAGAAAAATGACCTTTCTCCCTAGCTCCCTAAAAATCTTTTCCTTGCTCCCAGCTTCCTTAAACCAAGAGTGTTCTCTTCTAGTAATCCTCAATTCCCTTCAATTGTTTTCCAGTTTTCCCAAGCTCCCTGAAAACAATATGGCCGTGGGGAAAGCGGTGGCGTAGTGGTATAGCGTCGGACTCCGAATCGAGAGGTCCTGGGTACAATCACCACAGGCGTCACCGTGATGTGTCCTTGGGCAAGACACATTGATTCCCTACTGTACTGGTTAAACTCAGGAAGCGTTGGCTCCGTCCCGACATGACTAAAAATTGTTGACTGGGACGTTAAGCCCCAACAGAAACACAAACAAACAAAATGACCCTGCTACCCAGCTCCCTAAAATCCGTGATAGGGTCCTAAATTTAATGCGGTCTTTTGTCGTGAACTATCCTGGTTGTCTCAGACTCTGGTCGAAAGCCCCATAGACACATTTTCTCATGCTGCTGCTTAAGATGAACAGCGCTTCTACTGCGCTTTACATCGCGTTTGGTTTGCGTGAAGCGAACATGTTTTTTTTTTTAGCATTGGATCTACGCAAAAGGTGTCCCTTGTTAGAGCAACAGCAAAGGCTTCGTTGGTTGCTACCTTAAGTGAGTCACTGCCCCTAAGCTCATCGGTAAATGGTCAGAAATTAATCATTTCCGCACACATTGGAATGAAAAAGGCGAGATCGGATAATTATCAGTGCTGTCCCGACAACATCAGTGCTGTCACGGTATTATTTAAAATACTTAAAACGCATCATATAAAAGTAATTGCTTTTGGTATGTTATGATACTATACTGAAATAGTAAACGTTTAGCAGAACTTATTTTTGGTTTAATCCCACAAGATAATGTCTACAAAAATAAAGCGTTTCAGAAACAGAACAAATCACAGTATGTGCATTTTCATTGAAGATCTCTTCCCCGTTAATTCATTGAAAGTATTTAAGGTTTGTGTGAACTATTGTTCGTGACAAGTTATATATGCCCCCACTTACAGATTGGGGAAGTCTTATCAAATGAGCGTTTTACGCAAGAAAGTTTGTTCGTGACAGCACTGATATTTTTTTCAAGGGTACCATACAATTAATTAATGCTGGTGCACTATTTGTTCAGTTAAACTCGGCATATTTTATTTTTATATTCTATATGCTCCTATATTTTATATGCTCCTGTTAATAAAACTATACCATTAAAAAAGAAAAAAATGGACAATTAATTTTTTTCGTTTTGCCTTTCTAGATTGCTCCATTTTTTGATAATGACCCATATAGTAAAATGGCTACTACTGTATTTGATGTTAAACTGTCTTATTGAGCTTACCGCTGACACCGGAAGCAAAAGCAAAGTTTGAGAAAAATAATTGAGTGAGGCGACGAACCTTCGGGGTTCACCATTCTCAGAATCGGAAATATTCGGAAATGGTATAATGTGTTCACAAGTGAATGCTTCAAATTGACAGTACAATAAAGATAGCAACGTATTTTTTTTTTTTTTTTTTTTTTTTTTTTTTTTTTTGTTGTTGTTGTTTTTTAATATTGACTAGATTAATTGAACCTCAACGCGACAAAATGTACCTTCGGACATTCTGACATTACTAGTAGAAAGCAGCAAAAGGCGGAAAAATGATGTAATATACGTTTTAGAAAAATCACTGTATTTATAATCTTTGAACGCTGGGCTTCCAAATGAATGAATTTTTAAACATATTTATTTTCAATATTTGGAGTTATCTGCCCTTGTTTTAGCCCTTAATACACATAATTTTCCTATATATGTCGTTAAACGGTAACCATAGCAACCGCATCATCATAAAAATAGACAAAATAATTACGACAGATTGCCTGTAAGGATGGCATGCTTCTATCTTAATAATAGTTCTGACCAGTGCTTAAACAGTTTTATGCAAATGCATCGAGCTTTGTAAGCTCTACTAACATGCAGAAATGCATTACGCAACTTTGACGTCATTTTTCAGGACAATGACGTCTGTAGGGTTCAAATAGTAAATTGGTCATAACTCACAAAATAAATTAAATAATCTGGTCAAATAAAGACTAAAAGACTCTAGAAACATCAAACATTCAAAGTAACTATGTATTTCTAATACTAAAAAAAATGTCCGAAGGTACATTTTCTCACGTTGTGGCCCAATTATTTTTACTTTATCTAAGACAAGTATTTTTACAACGAGTATACTCCAAAGAAGTTGTCTATCTGACTGGCGTAGATTAATTCTGGATGAGCCACAGTGACACACAGCCTGTCTCCATTGTTCAACCGGGCACTTCGCAACATTATGATTGGCTGTCTCACCGTGACGTCAAATCTATTTTTAGGTTCTGGAACCCCGAAATCGCTTTTGGCAACGAGGACGACGTTCCCTTGACTGAACTTTGTCAATGTAAAGTAGCTCCGCACAGCTTCCGATGGGTCTGTGGCGGTGTAACGATAGGTCAGTTGTATGGACACGAGATAGCGGTTATTTTTCGTCACTTCTAGACAATCAAACTCGTTGTCACCATGGTGATGGGTCACGTGGTTGATACCGTCTAAGAAGCTGTCGGAGCTTACATGAGACCAGATAAGCTTCGGAGGTTGAGCTGGTGAAGAAAAAATTATAACATTACATTCGATAGAATAATTATTTTGTTTGATCAAAGAACATCAAGCTGCTTAAATAAAATTGTGAATAAAATGTGGATCTGATAATTTAAACTTTCTTACTTACGAATTTTGATATTATTTATTGTGTGCATCGGTATTTATTAAAGAAACGCCTTTTTCGAAAACCAGTATGTACTTACCTTTCAAAATTGTTTGATTCGCACAAAGCTGTGCCCCGGGTCGTCTTGGAACTATTTCTCTCTTTTGTGGTGGGTTGATATTTCTCTGTAACATGGGAAAGAAAGACCTTAACAAAATTATACGGTGTACGAATTATCAAGGCACATTGCGACAGGAAAACATGGCTTGCTTCAGATTTGTTGCTGGATTAGAAGACTGACTGTCAAGCTGGCATCGCAACGACCAATATGAAAGAAGTAGCTCTAAACATTTTCAGAATAATAACACCGGAATTTATCACAAACAAACAAGCGGATCTGTTGTGTTTGGATAAGATAGCTATCAAAAATGTTTGAAAAAAAAAAAAAAAGGTACAAGTAGGCAAAGATCAGGAAAAGGCGCAATCAGAAAAAGATTCCCACTCCAAAAACCGAGGTGGGAAAAAAACAAACTAACAATCAGGTACTTATACCATGAAACATATCGTAAGCCGAATGAGCAGCTATTTTCCCAATAGGTGGCCACTCAGTTACCTTAACTAAAAATATGAAAACATACATAAGGCGCCAACAGCACAAAAAAAATTTAAACACCAAGACATAAAACAAAAAGAACCACCACAGAAGTATCGACTTGGAACGATTAGTAATACAAAGTTACTGGCGGGCTTAAACCGGTTTTACAGGTACCTAACCTCTCCCTCAGCTTCTGCAGTGGTTCATAACATTTAGTTAGTTATTCGGTCCTCGTGGTGAATCTCTAACTAGTCAATGAATCATCAAGAACAAACAAATAAATCATGATAAACATCCTGATGAATCAAAAACCAGGACTCACAGATTGAGTAAGCTGCCCGACGATGGAGAGCCCTGGGCGCCGAATAACCTACTAACTCCGGAGCAAAAGAAAAACACCAGTTGGACCCCGGTGGGCCAAGCAACAGACAAGAAGCTCCGGCCCCAACCAACTAAAATGAATAGCTTTGTCGGGGCCACCATAGAGTCTGACGCCCGACTCACCGGCGTGCAATTAAAAAAGGCAGCATAGTTATCAACCATGATGGGGTTAAAAACTAAGCATGCAGACTGTCGCATAACATTCAAGTTATAGCCTATACGTCTGTAACGTGTTATGATTTTTCTGAACTGAAAAGAAAAATCATTAATTCCTTTAAGTTTCTTAAATTTGTAAACCAAGTCACCATAAAATTCAGGTTCCGAAAGGCCCTCACTTAAAAGCGTCTTTAACCCAACATTATATTTGGAAATCAATTCATAGTGTCTACGATAAATTTAGAAAAGGTTTTTCGAAGTTTATGATACCGATAGCCCTGTTGGAGAAGTTTTGCCGTTAAACATTTATTTCGAGCGTTGAAGTCTATTACATGATTGCAGACTCTAGCAAACCTAATAAGCTGCGAAATGTATACACCATAAGAAGCACGACGAGGAACGTCACCATCCAAAAAAGGAAAATTTACTATATCAAAATCAAAGTCATCGCGCTTATTAAACATTTTAGAAGAAACAAATCCATTTGCAACAGAAAGATGTAGATCTAAAAGGGGGGCTTCGGTATCTGAGATATTGGCTTTGTTCAACTGAAGTTCAGGTGGATAAATTTGATTGACCATACCTTCAAAATAAGGGTTGCCAATGTTCAAAAGGTCATCAAGGTACCTAGATGTGGAATTAAAAGCCTCGATAACATCAGCTTGATTATCATGGTTAAGAGAATCCATGAAATCTCTTTCGTAGCAGTATAAAAATAAATCAGCTACTAGAGGTGCGCAATGTGTACCCATCGGAATTCCAACAATTTGTCTGTATAACTTGGTCCCAAATCTAATATAAATATTATCAAGGAGATAGGATAAGGCGTCGCACACATTCTGACATGACCAATCATGAAAGTGTATACCGACTCTGGTCAGAGGAAGTGAAAAAAAGCCTTTATGTCATTACATGTCAAATAAAGTGAACCATAGTTTTTAATGCCCTTTTGAAGGTCCACTCTATCAAATCCAGAAGTTTTTCTTTGATTGGATTATGTGGTAATGTTGTATACAGAGTAGAAAAATCATATGTGGACAAGCTTGTCGCACGGAACCCTCTACACTTCAATTTACTGAGCACCTCACCAGAATTTACAACAATTGAACAACCTACAATAATTTGGTCTGAACGGTTCCGTTCCTAGTCATTTCTTACAATCTTCTCGTTTATAGCCGATAGTTTATATAATTGTCTTGCTCTCGTAGCATGGAGCTTGCCTTTATAATGATGCGTCAAAATTGTTCTTAGTTGGGGCTTACCAAATATTGACGACTGGCCTTTAGAGGGCTTCTTTCTCTGCCAACCATGACCCTTGCCCTGTGGTTGTAGAGTTCCTGTTTTTGGAGGATAGGGCCGCATGGCATTAAACTTGAGATACAGTTTCGCCCCTGTGTCTTGCAGCTATGTAATGAGTAGTTAAAATACAGCAATGAAGTAGAAAATGAAACAAATGTAACTAAAATAATTAAACGAACGTGGCAAAATAAAGTCTTTAACGCTGATTTCCAACATACTGGTTCTACTTGTACTTCCATTATTTTCAAGTTTTGTATCGCAGTTCCTATTATCTACTTCTCTTTTTTAAAAAAAAAAAACAATTTCGAAATAATTACTTGCTACTATCACTACGACTTTATTAAAATTGATGTAAATTAACCAAAAATATTCATTTCCATAAAGCCCCATGTCATTTCAGGATATTGAAAAATTCAAGGGTTTATCCAGAATTCTCGTTATTACGGGAGTTTCGATCTTCATCATCTATGAAGTATTTCTAAATGAGCCGCCTCATGGGAAAACCAACAATGTGCATATGCGAAACCAAAGGCGCAGATCAGCTTCGCGGAAACCGAGAAGCTTATCAGCGCCTTTGTTTTCGCTACTCGGATAGTACAATTCCTTCTTTACTTAAGTCCAAAATTTCAAGCTTCTAGCACTTTTATGTGCTTGTACAGGCCGGTTTTTGTCTGACCTGTTCGTAAACCACAGTTTTGGTTTTCCTACGAGGTGGCTCAATTTACACAGTTGACATTAAAGTTACAGGCAGAATCGTGTGAGAATTATCTGAAGTTATCTATAGTTCGTGGTGAAATTCATCCTCAATGCATCAAACACGAGTTTGATACAGAGTTTTGATACAGAGTGAGAAATATGTGTTGATTTCATAATCGTTTCATTAACATTACGAAAACTTGCCCATGCAATATACAGGGATTTTTTCACCTGTAAAAGATGAAAATTTTCAGTGGAAATTTTTTTTATATTTTTCTTATTTTTGCTCAAAACATAGATTGTGGGTACACGTTAGAACCGCCTCGCCGAGGCGGTTCTAACGAGTACCCACAATCTATGTTTTGGAGCAAAAATAAGAAAAATAGGTATACCCCTGCATACCCCAGTTTTGCTATATAAAAGTGGGGTATAAGGGGGTATACATTGCACCGACATGTTTTCCTGATGATCGTTTCATTAAGTTAACATCATTCGAGCCGCCTCATGGGAAAACCAACAATGCGGTTTTCTAACAGGACTGACACAAACCGGAAACAGGAAAGTTTGGATTTAAAAAGAAGAGCGAGTCTACTATATTAGCCATATCCGTGTAGCGAAAACAAAGACGCTGATCAGTTTCGCGGTTACTGCGTAGCTGATCTGCGTCTTTTACCAATTTTTACTTCAGATGTTAAAGGCCAATTGGGTTTGATTGATACGTCGTTTAACAAAGAAGTCGAATAAAAATGGAAAAAAATGTCAAATGTGTAAACATTGTTTCATTAGGAAAATGCACAAGTACGTGTAACTTATTCCTTCCGCGTTTCCTATTTAGAAATGCGCCGCGTCATGAGAAAACGCACGATGTTGTTTCCTAACATGTCCTACACAAACCGAGCTGTACAGACACAGCGCTGGAACATTTTGATTTTGTAAATGAATTTTACAATACGTGTAGCGAAAACAAGCGTGCTGATCAACTTCGCTGAGACCGCGAAGCTGATATGAGCCTCTGTTTTTGCATATGCAAAGTGTTGGTTTTGCTATGCGGCGGCTCATCAGTATGTTTATTTATAACCTTTTAAACGGGTGCATTATCTAATAAAGTATTTTAAGCCGTCTCATGAGAAAAACATTCTGCATATGCGAAAACAAAAGGCGCAGATCAGCTTCGCAGTTACTTCGAAGTTGATCAGCGCCTTTGTTTTCGCTACAAGGATATTACAGTTCCTCTACTTTCTAGATCCAAAATTTCCATCCTCTAGCCTGCGTCTGTGACCGTACAGCCTGATTTGTGTCGGACCTGTTCGGAAACCAAATTGTTGGTTTTCTCACGAGACGGCTCAATTACTGTCAAAATGGAAAATTTTGTTGGAATTCTCTTTTTTCGCAAGCAAGACCCAAAGGCCGCATTGTTTATTGTCACCTCCCCGTGACCAACTTTGTTCCGTTTTAACTGTTTAGTTAACCGAAATGACCACAATGTCATTATACCCCAGGTAAAGGTAACACTGGGATAAGTTTCTAAACAACACATAGACATTGTGGATCCGGACCAGAAGTAGTTATAAGTTTTGCAATGCAACAGCCTGGAAACTTATGTTACAGGATATGCATGCAAAAGCTGTTTCGATAGATGAAGCGGAAGAAATCAGCGTGTGTGTGAGGAAACAAACAATTTGGGTTCCGACCAGGTCCGACACAAACCGGGCTGTACAGTCACAGAAGATGGTTATATGTGGAAATTTTGGAATCCATGAAGCGAAAACAAAGGCGCTGATCAGCTTCGCAGTTACTGCGAAGCTGATCTGCGCCTTTGTTATCGCCCATACAGATTGTTGGGGTTTTCCATGCGGCGGATCAAATCAACTTTATAATGGTCTGGAAAGCGAAACAACATTGACATATTGTGACAAAGGCATAACATTATGGTTATCATCCGACGAGGTTAAAGTAGGCAATTATTAGGAACTGATACAATCAGAACCAAAATCTCACCATAGAAACCGAGGGGCGATAACACAAATCTATAGTGTCACTGAAGAGGCTTAGGTAGCCGAAACCGCGGTAAGGCCCATCCCCTTTTTCATTAATGTGTTCACTGCCCTTAAAGGATCTCAGTTTTATTTTTATTTACTGAGTGGCTCAAAAAATGTAAACGTAAGCAATGATCATGAACTGGTGCAATCAGAACCATCAGGAAAACATGCCCGTGTAATGTATACCCCCTTAAACCACACTTTTATATAGTAAAACTGGGGTTTGCAGGGGCATACCTATTTTTCTTATTTTTGCTCTAAAACATAGATTGTGGGTACTCGTTAGAACCGCCTCGGCGAGGCGGTTCTAACGTGTACCCACAATCTATGTTTTGAGCAAAAAGAAGAAAAACAACAAAATTTTTCCGCTGAAATTTTTTTACCTGAAAAAATTCCTGTATATTATATGGGCATGTTTTCGTAATGTAAAGCCCAACCTAAAAACCGAGGTGGGATAAACCAAATTGACGATTACTTATGCACAAATTCAGAGAAAACATATTGTAAGCTGACTGAGCAGATATTTCCTTAAAGGTCGCAAATCAATTATACCCGAATATATGAAAACGCACACACATAACGCCAACAACACAAAATTCGACACCAAAACACAAACAGAACCACTAAATAGTTACAATTAGCCCATCTACGATTCCTCACAGTAAAAATGGGCGGGGCATAGAACAAGGCAAATCGGAGCTCTGGTCCCGAGGTTATAAAAGTTTTTTCGTGCTCAACTCAGCTGAGACTAAAATTTATCCTGCTCATAAATGTCAATTGTTGGCATTTTAACATTTATTAGCAGGATAAATTACTGGCTTTGAAATTTATATCTATTTGGGCCATTTCAGTTTTTATGAGTAAATTTTAGTCTCAGCTGAGATGAGCATGTTAAAAGTTTTATAACTCGGGTCCTTGTATTTCGACCGAACAACAGCATATCATGTAATCATATATGTTAATGTTATAATAGAGTTTATCATCAAGAGAATATAAACACATATCATTGAGTCATCATTGGATACAAGATTTTATCATCACTCTCGACCATACCGTTTGACCGCGGATGATAGGGAGTGGCGTGAGTCCTTTCAATGTATAGCAGATTAATTGCTTCGAACTGGCGTCCCTGGTATATTGTCCTGAATCCCAAGCTTGACCGACAATCTCAACCACCGAGGACAGTTTACAATGTGCTACCCGAACCCGCTTCGCAAAGTTTATTTGAAGTTCCCCTTATTTACCGCATTGTCACAATATGTATCCCCCGGAGAAGTCTCGCATCGAGGCATGGATTGGGAAACACATTGGTTACCTAAGACAGACACAGTTAACAATGTCCCACGATCCAACGCTTCCACATCCTTAAGCCACTCAAGATTTCTAGATTATAAAAGTAAACTCAAGTGGTCCGTCGGTCTGCATTTCTACACATTACCAAAACTTGCCCATGAAATATACAGAGATTTTTAGTCAGCTGTAAACATTGAAAATTTCACCAGAAACGTTTTGATTTTTTTTTCTTATTTTTGCTCAAAACATAGATTGTAGGTACACAATAGAACCGCCTAAGTATCCACAATCTATATTTTGGACCAAAAAGCAAATATATATATATATATATACTCCTGCATACCCCAGTTTTACAAAATAAAAGTGGGGTTTAAGTGGGTATTCGTTGCATGTTTTCCTGATGACGCGCACACTCAGCCGCTTGCCAACGCCTACAAACTCAAACGACTTGAGAAAAACTGATCTATCAAACAAATGAAACCACTCTTAACCGGAATTCACAAGAGAAGATAACGAAGTTTTCATCAGGAAAACATGTCCGTGCAATCAATACCCCCTTAAACCCCACTTTTATAAGGTAAAACTGGGGTTTACAGGGGTATACCTAATTTCTTATTTTTTATCTGAAACATAAATTGTGGGTACACGTTAGAACCGCCTCGGCGAGGGTGGGGTTTAAGGGGGTATTCAATGCACGGACATGTTTTCCTGATGTGTTCGACCTATATAGACCCTAACATGAAAATTTGCAATACAATGCAATGTCGTCCCTCATAAGTTTTCCTCTTTATGCAAATGAATATTAAGAGGAAACGTTGGAATGTTTTGCTAGAAGGTGGTCTTTAGAATTACTAATAATGCAAAGATCTGTAAACGTAAGAGTGTCATTTATATATTCTGTTGCAATTGAACTTTGTTTAAAAATCTCAAGTATAACTTTCTCCATATATGAACATGATTGGCCCATTATTTGTCAAGTATACATTAGCACTTGACATTTTGTATGGCTACTTTCAAGTACTTGTGTTTACTATGAAACAAAAGCATTACAAATAAGACAATAGTCAATTTGCATATATTGCAGTATTGTAGATAAAAGATAATATCTGATCGACTGCCACTGGCCAAAGCAGGCGGAAGATAATGATGAAAGCCATTGAGAAAGGGGAAACACGAGCTGACTTGAACATGTTGAAATGTAACAGTTTTGGTTTCATGTCTAAGAATAGTTTACTAAGAATAATTCCATCGGAGAATTTGCCAATATCTACTATTTTATGGCCCATTTTAACGTCGCCTGTCAGTGTAAGATTAACACGTAAAGCTGATAAGATACATACAAAATATTATATCAGTCGCACAAATTCTTCAATAAAATTAATTTCCTGCCTTGATTCTTGACCATATATAGGCGACTGACTAACGTTGAAACGAATAAGGTTAAAAAATAACAAAATATATTGACATACATACAAGGCACCGACTTAGAAATCTCCCGTTCACGGTTAACGCAATAGCTTTGAAGAAGTTACTTAATCAGAAATGAGCATAATGAACAACAACAAAAGCAGCAACAGCAGCAACAACAATAACGACGACGACACACAGTCTAACACAGAATCGGCGAATATTGGAGAAGAAACCGTCGTCCAGTTGGAAGAAGAAGAAATGATCAAAAAGCCTACCTCCTGTGGCAAGAGTTGCTGTAAAACTATCCTACTGCTCTGCGCCGTTATACTCCTCTCATTCTTCACTTCCGTTGTCACCACCAAATATGTGTTGAACGCGTTACCTACAGAAATAGATGATGCTGGAACCAGCCAGCAGAGACGCCATGCTGATCAATTGATACCCGTAAGTTATTCATCTCGACAGATTCAATACATGTTTAATATGAGCCTGTGCATGAGAAAACCAACAATTTGGGTCCCTACCAGGTCTGACACAAACCAGCCTGTACAGTCACAGAAGCAGGCTAGAAGCTAGAAATTTCGGATTTGAGAAGAGGGACTGCACTATCCGTGTAGCGAAAACAAAGGCGTTGATCAGCTTCGCGGTTACCGCGAAGCTGATCTGCGCCTTTGTTTTCGCCCAAGCATTTTGATGGTTTTCTTATGCAGTGGCTCATTATAAGTTTCAATTATTGTGATACATCTGAAACAGTCTGAGCTAAAGACAAACACATAAACAAGGAAATAAATGTGTTTGTATAACAATACACTTTATCTACATATATTCAAATGCAGCATGTATACAGTTTTTAAGAACGCTTATTCTTATATCATGAATATATGCTAAATAAATGACCAATGCGTGAACATCGCAGTTTTGGAAAATTATTGTAATAGTTTCAAACGAATACTCACAATTGTTACTGCATAACAGATGTATCGTTTGTATACAATAGTTACGCTAGTAACAAAAAGGTTGTTGCTGAATGATTTGGACTATTTTTGTGCCGTAGATGGTTTGCATGGATGTAAAGAAAAACAAAACATATGTTTCATGTGTGTAATTTCCGGGTTTTCATTTTTATACTATTTTTTTCCAGGTATCAGAGAAGCAGATACAAGACAGACCTATACCACCATCAAGAGTTGGAGCACAGTTGTCAATAGACCAAGACCGACTGCAAGGTATACTCTTTTGTTCAAATTGTGTTTAATGTAAATTATCCATTCCAAACCAACAAACGTTATCATCAACTTGACATTTCTATCTTTAGCCATTTGCACCAGTTCTTCAAAACACTAATTTATTTTGCCAATTCTAGAACTTCAAATTTTGTTTTTTGTTCAAGCCTTGAGCTTTTTATTTATCTGCTTGACCATTTACTTCAAATACTACTGTCCCCTTCAACCCGATAAGCTTAAATGTCAATGCTTTGCTACCACGGGCATTTTATATACATGTACACATCTGTGTTAATTCTCTGTGATTTTTCTGACATAGGTAGTTCAACACTTGTCTGGACACATGATGGCGCTGACGATTACTTGGATGGTATTGACCACGTGACACAGCACCATGGCAACGCCCAGTTTGACTGCTTGGAAGCAAAACAAAATGGCCGCTACCTCATTTCGATACAACTTACTTATCACTATTCCTTTACATCTCCACAACATATGGTAAAGAGTTATTTCACCCTCACAAGATTTAGAAACGACGAGCCTTGCTTGGTTGCCAAGAGCGATCACGTGGTTCCTCCGCGTAATCTGCGCGTGAAAACCATCACCAAGCAACCGGTTACCATGGTGCGCAGTGATCAACTAAGAAAAGGTGATCGACTTTGCGTGACTGCGTCCAACCCAAAGCTGATTTACGCCAGCAAGATTGACAACTTCTTTGGGATGGTGGCCTTATGAAGCGGAGACGCAGGGACAACGGTTGTCAACTAAAGGTTGTGAAAAGATCCATCCACCCCGCTGGAAGGAGTTTCGCCTCACTCGAGATACAGATTGGGGAGAGGTGTACGGAGTGGGAAATAGGAGCAGTGTCATATTGAGGTTGTGATAAATCCCCCCCCCCCTTCAGGTGGAGAAGGCTTTGAGCAGAAATGATGTCTTTCCTGTGAAGAGGATAGGCCAGCACCACTCCAAGAGCTGGGTGATGCCGACACTGAGGTGACCTATTGACAAAAATAGGTCAATAATGGGTTGCGATTTTGGGTTGTGATAACTTATTACCCCCCACACAGATGGTCAACGAGATGCCAACTGCATGGTACGCATTTGAGCCTGTGCGTGAAATAAACAACAATTTGGGTTCCAACCAGGTCTGACACAAACTGGGCTGTACAGTCACAGATGGTCAGAGACTGAAAATGTTGGATTTAGAAAGTAGAGGAATGGTACTATCCGTGTAGCGAAAACAAAGGCGCTGATTTCGAAGCTGATCTGTGCCTTTGATTTCGTCTATGCATGTTGTTAGTTTTCTTGTGGGGTGGCTCAAATGAAAGCACACGTACCATACTTTGCTTGTGGTGTAAAATGAACCAGTGTCCACAGATCATTTTTAATTGTGGAGAGAACTTCGAGTTTAACGACGTGTTAAGACATGGTGTAACAAAGAAACGACGTAAAAATGGTTAAATACGAAACTACACAGGCAGCGTTGATGCTGTTGTCACTAAATTTGAGCCTCGACGCGAGAAAACCGGTCTTCGGGGTTTCCGACCAGGTCCCACATAAATCGGCCTGTACAGTTACAGAAGCAGGCTAGAAGCTTGAAATTTCGGATTTAAGAAGAAGAGAAATTGTACTATCCGTGTAGCGAAAACAAATGCGCTGATCAGCTTCGCGGTTACCGCGAAGCTGATCTGCGCCTTTGTTTTCGCCTAGGCAAAAACCCGGTTTTCTCACGATGCGGCTCTAATGATAACTAGGAGAGTATGACAAATGATGACACACTTACAATAAAAGTCCACTTCTTTTGGTGGCTTTTACAATGCTCATTGCTAATAGGGCTGCCTATTCATCTATGCTATACACACGTGTAGACATTTATAATATTGTTAATTTTGTGATATTAACTGTATAATTAATATGGTTTTGAAAACATAATGACGCATACGTTTCAGTATAAATTACTATATTTTAAATTTGTTTCAATTTGAAAGAAACTCATTTCTATCTAACAAACGCATTATTGTATTTAATAAATTCTTCACTGAATGCGATTCCTATTTTCAAATAAATCGCAGATTATTTTTCAGACTTGTAATCGCTCCTTAGCTTGTCTTCGTATTTAAACTTTGGCCGTTCGAATTCGGCGAGATTATTCTGAGAGGTCGGAAGTTTGTAACTGTTTTAATCTGATACTACTAGCTTAAAGTTAAGCATGTTTTGAACTTTGTGATTTTAATTTCTAGAACTATTCAACAACCAGATTCAAGAAACATAGGGTCCCTTACATTTTCCGAAGAACACTCTAAACTGACTACATGAGTTCCAGGCGTAACCCAGCAGGCACATGACGTCGCACCGACGTCGATATGACATTTTGACGACATGTGCCCACTGGGAATTGCGTCTTAACTGATCAATACCTTCTGTACATAAACCAGAAGTTCATCATCATGCTGACCGTTTTGAAGATGAAGAAAGCGTCATAGATGAAGAAAGCGTGGCCAGTTTTTGGTCTCCATTTCGTGCTGTTTATTTATTTATTTATTTTGTGTGCGTGTTGTGGCTTAACGTCCCAGCCAACAATTTTTCAGTCATGTCGGGACGGAGCCAACGCTTCCTGGGTTTAACCAGTACTGTAGGGAGTTGATGTGTCTACACGGTGACGCCTGCGGGAATCGAACCCAGACTGTTTTATTACCTCATTGGGTACCATTACTTGTGGTATTGGCATGATCTACCCGAGCTCATTTTATTCAGGCATGTCTCATTTCTTAGTCACACAGACACAATAGGAATATCAAGTAGTTATTTATTTCTAGTTTCCCTGTACGGAATGATTTTTTTTTTGTTTAAACTGCAATCTGAATGTTGGACTAAATACCAACATACAGTATATTTAGAATTCATATTGACTAATTATAAGGTATCTTATCTATATGACGTTGTGGTTGGTTGTACAATGTCAAGTTGAAATGCGGAAGCTAAATAACACGTACTTTCCACAACATTTAACAATGCCGTGACGACTCACTTCCGCAGAAAATTCCTGACTTCAAGCTCTATTTTAAATTTAGATCAGTGTCGCACACTACGGTCCACCTTTACCAATGATCTACCCACGTACAGGAATGGCCGAACAAGTTACCTACTAAACGACTGAGTAGACGCCTTGGAACCCCCAATGCGTCATATTAAAAACGTTTCTGGGCTACACATCGTGATACAATCATGAATTATTGCTCGGTCAAATAAGAACACTGGCACAGAAATAGGTTAAACCACTCATGTTATTACTGATCGTTCCAAGGCGCTGATTATCGTGTCAATTTTTTAAAAGAATGTATACAAAGTTTTGTTCGATTACGGTAGCTGTGTGGCCACCTTTTTGGCGGTTTGTCATGTGCTCCTGTTGTCTTCCACAATTTTGATAAAAGTCACATCGAGATGGAGCCACCGTTTCCTCGACTTAACCAGTACTATGGGGAACTAATGTGCCTTGCTTAAGGACAGAGGAGCTAATGTGTCTTGCTTAATGGCATAGGGGAGCTATGTGTCAGGGGAGCTAATGTGTCTTGCTTTAGGGCATAGGGTAGCTAATGTGTCTTGTTTAAGGGCATAGGGGAGCTAATGTGTCTTGCTTTAGGGCATAGGGGAGGTAATATGTCTTGCTTAATGACATAGGGGAGCTAATGTATCTAGCTCAAGGGCATATGTGAGCTAATGTCGTGCTTAAAGAGTATAAGGGAGCTAATGTGTCTTGCTTAATGACAGAGGAGCTAGTGTCTTGCTTAATGGCATAGATGAGCTAATGTGTCTTAAGGACATGGGGGAGCTAATGTCTTGCTTACGGAAATAGCGAAGCAACTGCGACTTGCTAAGGATATAGGGGAGTTAAGGACTTAACCCAGCGCGCTGAGGATCGAACCCAGGACACTTCGATTCGAATTCCTATGGTCTTCCACCAGGCCTCCTGCTACCACTAAGTTCAGTGCCTGTTATATCGGACGTATTTGTTGTTTGTAGTTTCTAGTACGAGTACCAAGGAATGTGTGGTGTATGTTTATTTCCAGTTTCAACCACCACGCTCCCTACTAGGGACACGATATGATTCTGGTTGTATAAATTGCTTGCTACAGCTTTTTCATATGTTACCGTGCATTGCTTAATTCATTACGAAAACACGCCCATGAAATAGATTTTTCTTGTTAAAAAATGGAGATTTTCAGAATTTTTTTGAGTATTTTTCTCATTTTTGCTCAAAATTTGCTCAGATTTGTGAGTATACGTTAAAACCGCCTCGGCGATCAATCAATTTTTTGGAGCAAAAATAAGAAAAATAGGTATACCCCTGCATACTCCAGTTTTGCTATATAAAAGTGGGGTATGAGAGGGTATACTTTTCATGGGCATGTTTTCCTTTACTGTCTGTGGCCGTTTAGGTTTGTCATGATCAATGCATGTCTAACGATAATTACGATATGTTAAACCATTCTTCAGGAAGATACACTTGTGCTTGCTATTTCAGAAGACAGTTACACTCAGTGCAGGTCGATAAGCCTACTCCTGATTACTGTGTATGCACAATTTGGTTTACTCTAAACACGGTACCTGTTCAATTTGACAAAATGCCATGGGAAGCAACTCTTTTCAGCCTCTCATATGAATTCACTGGTTTAAAACAAGACACAGACAAAGCAATGTTCGTTCTTAGGTTTTATTTCTTGATTTGTAAAGTTTTGAGATTTTGTAAAATAAGCCATAACAAGACATTTAGGCATAATAAGAAATGCGTAGATACTGAGTATTTTGGTAATGCTTAGTTGAATTCCTGAAAGTTCAATGACTATAAATGAATTTGATTAATTCAATTTTGTTATGTTCCAAGGCAAAAGATTGGCGATAGGACCCGATCATTTTGGTAATATTTTACAAAGAGTTTTGGTGACAAAATGCTCTTTGTTGAGATGGTGATTGTTTTAGAAAATGTTCTTTGTTTCAATAAGCGTTTACTGTTCTTCCTCTCCTTCTTCCTCATCGAACTCTCCCTCCTCCTCGGCGGTGGCATCCTGATACTGCTGGTATTCGGACACCAAGTCGTTCATGTTGGACTCTGCCTCAGTGAACTCCATCTCGTCCATACCCTCACCAGTGTACCAGTGGAGGAAAGCCTTTCGCCTGAACATAGCAGTGAACTGCTCGGAGACACGCTTGAACAGTTCCTGGATGGCGGTGCTGTTTCCGATGAAGGTGGCGGACATCTTGAGACCACGTGGTGGGATGTCACAGACAGCGGTCTTCACGTTGTTGGGGATCCATTCAACGAAGTAGCTGCTGTTCTTGTTCTGGACGTTCAACATCTGTTCGTCGACCTCCTTCATGGACATACGTCCACGGAACATGGCGGCGACGGTGAGGTATCTTCCGTGACGAGGATCGCAGGCAGCCATCATGTTCTTGGCGTCGAACATCTGCTGAGTGAGCTCTGGGACGGTGAGAGCTCTGTACTGCTGGCTGCCACGTGATGTAAGAGGAGCGAAGCCTGGCATGAAGAAGTGGAGACGGGGGAAGGGGACCATGTTGACGGCCAATTTTCGGAGATCAGCGTTGAGCTGACCGGGGAATCGGAGACAGGTGGTGACTCCGGACATGGTGGCTGAGACGAGATGGTTCAAATCACCGTAGGTTGGTGTGGTGAGTTTCAAGGTTCTGAAGCAGATGTCGTACAGAGCCTCGTTGTCGATACAGTAGGTCTCGTCGGTGTTCTCAACGAGCTGATGGACTGACAAGGTGGCGTTGTAAGGCTCAACAACGGTGTCTGATACCTGTAGTGGAGACCGAACATGATGAGTATAAGGCTTAAAATTGAGAAAGCAACACGCGTATCGTTTTTTCACATTTATTGCCAATCTGGAGTGCGACTGGGTACTCCACTTTGTCCACGACTCTTATGACATTAGGATAAAGATCGTGCATACAAATTTTCGCCTTAATATGAGCGATACTATATGCGGATATCAGTTTACTTTGCATACTTCATTTAAAGCCAAATGCACTTTCAAACATTTAGTTTAGTTTGATATTGTTTTTAAACTTATTTCGAAGCCAGTATTAAAACTAACCTTGGGTGATGGGACAACGGAGAATGTGTTCATGATTCTGTCTGGGTACTCCTCGCGGATCTTTGAGATCAGGAGTGTTCCCATACCGGACCCGGTACCACCACCCAGGGAGTGTGTCAGCTGGAATCCCTGGAGACAGTCACAGCTCTCAGCCTCTTTCCTGACAACGTCAAGGACGGAGTCGACGAGTTCAGCGCCCTCTGTGTAGTGACCCTTGGCCCAGTTGTTACCGGCTCCGCTCTGTCCGAACACGAAGTTGTCTGGTCGGAAGATCTGACCGAATGGTCCGGATCTCACAGAGTCCATGGTGCCGGGCTCAAGATCCACTAAGATTGCACGTGGGACGTATTTGCCTCCTTGAAAAAACGAAGAAAAGCCATTTAATAAAATTCAATCTTCACTAAGATGTCAAGAGACCAGGTACATGTGCTATGGCGAGTACTCTAAAACGGACATACTATGCATATTAAGATTAGACAAACGAAGTTAAGATTCTGACAGTGACAGCGATGCTGACAATCATATGTGGTGTTGATATGACAATTTCTAGTGTGCCCATTGTTTGGACATTTCATTTTATATATTTATTTATTCATTCAATTATTATTTCATTCATTTATTTTATCTTCATTTGCAGTAACCCTAACTACAAATGAACATCAGAAATAATGAAAAAGATTCGAACCTGTGGCCTCATTGTAGTATACGTTGATTCTCTCGAGTTGGAGATCTGAGTCACCATGGTATGTGCCGGTGGGGTCAATACCGTGCTCATCTGAGATTACTTCCCAGAACTAAAATGATGAGAGGAAAATGAGCCACCTCGTGGGAAAACCAACAATGTGGTTTCCGCGCAGGTCCGACACAAACTGGCCTGTACAGTCACAGAAGATGGCTAGAAGCTTGAAATTTTGGATTTAGGAAGAGAGGCAGTGAACTATCCGTGCAACGAAAACAAAGGCGCTGATCAGCTTCGCAGTTACTGTGAAGCTGATCTGCGCCTTTGTTTTCGCCTAGGCAGATTGTTGGTTTTCCCATGTGGCGGCGCAAATGTACAACTAGACTAGCTACTAGTCTGTAAAACATATTAATGTCATTATGATTATTGTTTTCATTTTTATTATTTTCTCTATATTGAAATTTCTCTAGTCTCTAAGCTAGTCTATCAATGAATTTTTCTTCAATCGTCTTGGCTGAGTTTTACAGACTAGTAAAAAGCAAAATCCCTCTGAGAAATGATTGACAGTAAATGGCTATCAAATTGACCATCTCTAATTCCTTGATGGAGATTAGCACCAGTGTTTATTTGTATTTCAGTAGGTTGATGGTTTTACAGCCTTGAAAGTTTCGATGATGAAATGAATTGAGCATTCAGAAACCAATCTGGCCTCATGAAACAATGAATGAGATTTTTTTTTAAATTTTTACTTATTGTTTTCCCAAAATACTTTGCACTTTTTACATACACTGATATTGATGCAATTTTGAACTTAGTTATTGTCAGAGAACAGCAACAACACCAATAATTATAATATCTATCATTAATGATAATATCTTTACTTTAGCATAATGGCAGTCTTACATGCACTGTTATACCAGACTTTTTATTTGTTTGTTTGTTTGAGTTGTGGTTTAGCGTACCAGTAAACAGCAATGGTCATGTCGGGACATTGCCTCTATTTTGTGGGGCTTGTACCTAAAATTGGACGTCATGACATCCAAAAAGTGCTTCAAATACAACCACCAAACTAAACCAATAAGGCTTATATATATGAGCCATCTCGTGGGGAAAACCAACAATGTGGTTTCCGAAAAGGTCCGACAAAAACCGACCTGTACAGTCACAGAAGCAGGCTAGAAGCTTGAAATTTCGGATTTAAGAAGAGACATTGTACTATCCGTGTAGCGAAAACAAAGGCGCTGATCAGCTTCGCAGCTAATGCGAAGCTGATCTGCGTCTTTATTTTCGCCTATGCAAATTGTTGGTTTTCTCATGCAGCGGCTCATATGTTTTCTTGGGTAGGCTCAGACCTGGGCAGGCTCAGACCTGAGCGGTTAACCAATAATCAGATGGGCATTTTGCAGTGTGGAAGCTTCACCTGGACGCACAAGCAGCCCATCCATTTCATTAGGGCCCAAAGGGCAGGGGCCAAAACATTTTAGACATTGTAACTTGTTATGCATATTACAGCTATATCACAGTAAGCAAATGCAAAATGCTGCATTGGTTTGGCCCTGAAAATAGCTTTTTGATGATCAATTTTAAAAGAAATATGCACTAAAGATTGGTAATTGCCTAGAAACTGAGAAATTTGTATAACTGACCCAGGCTGCTCACCTCATGATAGTGGGTATGAAGCATCAAATCAAACCAGACAGACAGACAGACTGACAAACATGCAAACAGGCAGGCAGGCAGGCAGGCAGACAGACAGACAGAGTACACCCTCACTTATCAGCAGCATAATAAAACATAGCTTTGTATTATGTATATTCTTCTAATTTGTTTGCCTAAATCAATAAACCATAAAAATTCCTGAATGCACTGCTTCTCCAATGTTCTACAAATTGCTGGCACCTTTGTAACTTGTATAATGACAAAGGTCAAACTCACTTTACAATTCTTCATGTGGAATATTCAGGATGTAATTCTTATCAGATGCAAGATGGTGTTGAATAATCTGTCTAAATACAGGGTCATAAACCTTTGAATACCACTAAGCACTTTGCTGTTAAGATTCCGACATTGATAAATGTGCCCTACGATTTCTGAGGCTGCTGATTTCGGATTTTACAAGGCTTAGAAATCGAGCCCCATCTATAGACTAGACTAGCCGCAGAGATTAAAAAAAAATGAAAATTACGAAAGGCGTTTTTCTTTATTTCTAAGCCTTGGGCAAGGCTAATGTACAACGTGAGAATGTATGACAAAAAGGAAACAATGCAAACTGTATGTAACCTCTCTCGCATTGAATCTTAATTCCAAAGATGTATACTTCTTCGACCGAATTTCTCTCTACCGCATCGCCATCTCTCTCTCTCTCTCTCTCTCTCTCTCTCTCTCTCTCTCTCTCTCTCTCTCTCTGTGTGTGTGTGTGTGTGTGTGTGTCTTGGAAGGAACACAGAAGAAAAGGGCAGAAGAAAAGGGCAACTGGTGTAATAAGAATATTTCAGTCACATGTACCAATTCAGTTGGTTGCATTAATGGTAATCAAATTTCTGATAGTCTGTTAATCATGTTAATAGAATGTACGTACCCCATGCAAACTGAATTATTTATGGTAGGTTTCTGTGAACAATGCAATCGCTTTAATCAAGTAAAAATGCCTTGGTATTATATTTCATTAAATCAATGCCATTAAATTGTGAAGACGTGTTGAAGATTTATTTTCAGAGGAAAAATAATTGGATATCGATCAGGCTACTAGTGCTTCAGTAATTCAAATGTCGATATACATTGATCATCAATTTTCTTTGAAAAAAAAAAAATTCGAACGTATTTAGCACTCCTCAATTTAGATCGCGCTGTCTTGTCACCTCATGTTTTTCGTACCAGGGCAGACTCAGACTGGGTTAGCAAAAGAAATCCATTAAAGTATCGAAGCAGCACAACGCATTAGCGCTAGTCAGAAACTTGCAATACTGTTAATGGTCACCATCTCAACGACCAATTTATTCTTTAATGGCCTTAAGTACCGGTCCCACTGAATCGTAAGGAATCGTACGAATGTGTAATTATTAGTTTTGTGATAAGACTGCGCAGGAAAATTATGTAAAATGCTTTCCAACGTGTTTATGCTTTCTGATTTTTTATATCGGGGCCAAAGAAATGATCCCCAAATTAATATGTGGACAATCGTATAGCGATCTTAAGCGCAGTGGGACCGGCACTATGGAAGAGAACGGTTCTGAAATGGCTCATTCTTAAACTGTTCTAAAAGATTGAATGATAAAATATGCTTGTCCACTCAGTGGGAGAGTTCTATCATAAAGGGTTTAAAAGTACTGAATATTTTAATAACAAAAGCGCATTATGTGGCATTTATTTTAGAAACTAAAGATTTTATTCGATAAAGTATAATCCCATTCAATCGAAAATCAATTATTTTTCACTGGCCTTGCACCTTATTTGAATTTTCTGAATTACTTACAATAAATAATTGAACGTTATTAAAATATGAGCCGCCTCGTGGGAAAACCAACACTGTGGTTTCCGAACAGGTACGACACAAACCAGCCTGTACAAGCACGGAAAAGAGCTGGAAGCTTGAGATTTCGGATTTAAGTAGAAGAGGAATTGTACTATCCGAGTAGCGAAAACAAAGGCGCTGATCAGCTTCGCGGTTACCGCGAAGCTGATCTGCGCCTTTGTTTTCGCCTATGCAGATTGTTGGTTTTCCCACGAGGTGGCTCATATCTATAATGTTCCAATATCTACATTATAATTGAAGCCCAGTCGCGATAAACCCACCGTTATTCATTAGCGAGCAATAAACTTTCTGACCAGCTGTATAACCCGATCAGCAAAATCATTAAGTGCTACGTATGTTATGAGATATTTCATGCTTCTATTTAGCCTCTGTAGCTTTGCAGACCGTGGAAGGTATACACTGAAAGGCTTGAAATATTTCGTGCCTTAAACATTAACAAACATCTATAGTATTCGATATCTAAGCAATTATTTTTCAAGTATACAGTATTATTAGACGTCTTAGCAACGAGGCTATGTTTGGTAAACAAACTAATGTTGCTACTGGTTTAATGACGGAAAATATTGAATTTTGAGATTATTCTTAAGGGTCTCTATTGACCGGGACTATTTGTTTAATGTATTACTGCGCCGTTTTTATCGAGAAGAGGACACTTTTGTTTTATCTATAACAATGTTTAACTTTCGTGATTTCACCTGTATTGATTACTTTCGCGCCCTGGTGTGTCAACATGTATTGACTTATCAATTCAAAAATGAAATAATTTTCGCCAGAAACAAATTTTGTTATGTGAAACACTTTTGAATCTTCTAATAAACACAAGAACGGTCGTTCTGCTTCAGTTTTAAATGAAAGAATATATGTGACTTATATTTTCACGATATAGACTTATCACAATTAAAATGCAATTTTTCATGGTTAATACTTTAATCTATTTCATTTCCCTATATAACTTGCCAGACTAGTTTTCATCATGCAAAACCAGGCTTGTTTGTGCAGTTGACAGTTTTACCAATACTTAAACATACAATGTACTACGAAATACACGTTTATTAGCAGGCATCATTCTAGCCAAGGTTGGGACAGCCAGTGGTTTCGACAAAAACATACAGAAAACGATACCAGATCCTACGTTAAACTAACAGTCCACTAGAGGTCAAAGACCTGTATTTGATCCAGGTTCAACATTAAAACATGCTATATGTGATATAGTATCCGCGCTTTAACGCAATTAAGGCTCGTGTCCAACCTACATACACGTTCAAGCCTAATATGGAAAATTCTTTTTGGGGCAGCACTGGAGTTTCAAATGAATGAGCAGCCGCATCAGAAAATCAACAATCTGTCTACGCCGGGCAGATGTGCGCCCACGCATTCGCATAATGCACACAAGGCGATTTTCTCGTTAGCTAGATATTAAATGTAAGTAGACATTCTAGACTGCGTTCTTGAAGATGCTCAATAGTTCGGCCCAAGTAGCTTATGAGTATGCTCTTGTTCGGCCACATAGCTGTTTACGTTTGAAATGTCTTGTACGAGAAAAAACCCGGTCAATACAAATTACTGGGGATATAAAATGTAGACTGGAAAATCGATTTATAGACCAGTCGTGTTTCCAGGTTTCCAGGAGGTTTTAAGACAAACAGCATCGCTGTCAATTATGCAACAGCAACGCAAGAGAAAAAAATAACCTGCCCATTCCGGGAGTAGCGCGAGTATTTGGGTGAGGGGTTCGCATGTATACGCACATGTTCATTGATCGCGGAGCGGCGGGTCAACACAGTCCAGTCGTTTTATAGCATGGGGCAAACCGAACAATTTTAGCCAGCTAGGTCACTGGCAATAAAATGTTCATTTATCATTCATCATGCTCTTTATGCTCTAATGCGCCAATTCACAAATCTGTTTGTTCATTTGTGAATGAAAACCCAGCTCATTCAAATATGAGACTGTGCGCGAGAAAACAAACAATTTGGGTTCCGACCAGGTCCGATACAAACCGGCCTGTACAGTCACAGAAGATGGTTAGAGGCTGGACATTTTGGATTTAGAAAGTAGAGTAATTGTACTTTCCTTGTAGCGAAAACAAAGGCGCTGATCAGCTTCGCAGTAACTGCGAAGCTGATCTGCGTCTTTGTTTTCGCCTATGCAAGTTGTTGGTTTTCTCATGCAGCGACTCATTTAAAACTGAAGCGCAACTAGGTGAAAAATTGAAATTCAAACTAAGCCCTTCTCTTTACACATCCTTTGTTCAAGCCCAAGGCAAATACCCCGCTCCAATTGCCCTCTTTGTCAGCGCTATAATTAACTTCCCGCCCGTTTTGTAGGTTCAGCTGAGGTTATACACCGAACATTTCAATTATACATGTAAAACTGGTCGGTTGTGTTGAAAACTGATAGTTAAAATATGGGCCTCGTCACGACGTTTCAGAAAACCGGTTTCGGGCAAGGATGCTCACATACAAATTGTGGTCACTTGGCACACAGTGAATTAGTTTACCGGAATTATCTCGTACGCTGAGTCTAAGACTATGGATGAAACATTGAAGGTGTCACGCCGACACCTTCCCGGACAGATAACCAACTTATAAATGTACATGTAAAAGAAGCAGAAAGAAAGAAATTTTAGCAACGACTCTATCTGTCTCTCTTTTCCTTTCTTTCTTCTTTCTTTCTCTTTCATTCTTTCTTACAATACTCAAAACTCGGTTCTTTCATTTATTCACAAATATACGTATATGTCCATTTTAGCAATTTATCATCTTTAACAGATAGAAAAAAAGAAAAAAAGTAGCAAATAGAGCCAGTTCTTACCTTAGCACCAATCTGGTTACCGCACTGACCAGCCTGTATGTGTACAATTTCACGCATTTTGTCTGTTTTATTTTGTGTTATCGCGGGTCGAACTCCTTTCACACGATCCTTGCCGAGTGATTGACCGCGCGCATCTCCGCGAAATTTATACGACCAGGCCTGTTTACACCCGTTACTAGGAAAACAAGCGCAACGACAAATAGCGCCGGGCTTAATGATAGGGTAGCATGAGCGTGTTTAAACTGAAAGTATTGTTATTTCGGCTTTCAAAAGATGAATAGATATTTTTAAAAGCAAATCGATCGAAAAGTTATTTGACAAAATATGTTTTGAATAATAGCTGGGACAACTTTAGCCATGCTAAGTTAATTAAGTGACAGCCCTTCTCTAAAATCTGTATAGTTTTGCTGGTAAAATAGTTATAAAATCATGACTAAAAATTAAATAAATGTAAACAAACATAAATGAAACAACCAGTTCCATCTCGGGACAGGAACGAATCTTTCAGTCGATATACATGTTATTAACTCCCAATAGCTGGTTTGTGGTTAATGCCCCTGAGCTCTCTTTCCCGACATGACTGAAAAATGGTTAAGCTACAAAGCAAACAAACGCCAAACTCTGTGTACCGACACAGATATTGGTCATATGGTCATTGTCAACATTTTTTCAGTCATGTCATTTTCAATCACGGGCCACTTCCCTCACGGCATAACCAATACTCTGAGGAGTTAATATGTCTTGCTCAACGCCATTTCACGGTAGATATGGTACCACCGTACACCCAAAGCTGGTAAGCGGTTTTGACAACATGACAAATGCACTATATTATAGTCCATCAGCATACCAAAAAGTAGAATGATTTCCTATAGATTATACATATTTGTAGCAAAAGGAATGGTGCTGGTCAGCAATTGGTGCGCTTTTTCCCCAACCCAAAGACAGTTCTGTATTTACATGACTCATTATCTCTACAGTAACCATGTATATAACATAAAACTTCTAAGGACAATTGACACCCATTACGAGCAGCAAAATCAGCTTTCAATGACGAATTCCATTGAAATATTCAGTTTGAAAAAAATAATTGTGACATTTGCATAAGGACGAACTGAAGGCTCATATTTTACTTCTATAATTAAGAGCACTTACACGGCTATCATAATTGAGCCTGGTCGTGAGAAAACCGATCTTCCGTTTTTCCTACCAGGTCCGACACAAACCGGCCTGTACTTCCACAGGCGAAGCCTTGAAGCTTGGATTTTGGGAAATATGTAGAGGAGAGGATGAATTGTACTGTCTGTGTAGCGAAAACGAAGACGCTGATCAGCTGTGCAGATACTGCGCCTTTGTTTTCGCATATATGCAAAAGTCCAGTTTTCTTATGACGCGGCTCTATTTATTATGATATATGTCTGTGTCTGTGTATGTAATAATTATAAAATATTGGGGCTCTAAGGCAGGTTTGGCTCTCAATGCTTCAAATTACCACAATTTCTCCAAGTATGTTATAGTGATGTTTCATGTTTGCCAGCTTGCTTTCCGCAAGTACCCTGTGGAAAGTGGGGGTTAGCACGACTTCGGTGGCTGACATATGAAGATCGTTCCTCTCAGGCCACAGGAATGCCGGAGACTTGAAGGGTGTCCTCTGTCTGAAGAGGCCGGATCTCATTACAAAAACATGCCCATGCAATATATACAGAGATTGTTTCAGCTGTAAAAAAACATTATCTGAATAAATTTTGATATTCTTCTTGTTCGCATCGACGAGGTGGTTCCTACGAGTACCAACAATCTATGTTTTGGAATCAAGAATAAGAAAAATTGTAGACTCCTGTACACCCAAATTTTACTACATCAAAGTGGTGTACAAGGGGGGGGGGGGGTATGAATTTCATGGACTTGTTTTCCTAACCTTTTATGTGCCCTTAGGAATGGAAATCTGGTCATTGGTATTTTCTACATACAGTTAATTTTGTGAAGCTATGTTCATATGATTCGTGATTTCTCGTGTGTAGTTATGGGCTTATATATGATTACCCGGCACATTTTTTTTCGGAAATGTTCGAACTTGTCCAAAGTCCATATATTATATTTGGTGGATTTTATTGTATTTGTCTAGGGTATTAAAATATTGGGTTGGGTGAAATTTTATCACTGAAAAGAATTGATATAAAGCCTTTATTATACCATGGTGGAAAAATCAATGCTTTATTACAAATTCTTATTCACTTATTGGTTTGTATATGAAGTGGCCATATGAGGTTTGCGTGATTTACCTACATATACCGTACATACGGAAAAATGCACTTTACATACAACCCCATACATTCTCATGATCTGCAAAAATCGCCAAAAATGCGTCAATGTACTTAATTTCAATTCTATAAAATATTATAAGTCAACTGTATCTTTGGCACCAAAGAGGAGAAAGAACATTGACCACGTAAATGATTCAAAAGATGTTGAAGTGATATAAACCAAACAGGACCCCGTGTTCGGACATGGTGCCGTAGATCGTGAAGGGCTGCCCAGCCCCCGGTGTCGTGACGATTCCTTCAAACGTGTCGCCATCTTTCTTTAAGGAATTTGCCTTCACCTTAACATTCACAAGAATGGGGGATATGATGATAATTTTGATTTGCGAGTGTGCCGGGAGGTCTTTCCACAAGGGCTTATACAGAGAGCATTTTAGTTTCAATGTTGGTTCGAACGCGTCCGGAAATGGTGAGTGCACATGCGTAGCTTCGTCGCAGTCAATTAAGTAGGTCGCCACTGGCCGAAAGCTCTCGCCCTCCGACTTTTTCCCGAACAGTGTGAATTTGTAATAACCATCGTACGGACAGCGAACTTTGATGACGATTCCATCTTCTTTAGTATTTACTAAGCAATAGTTCGTTAGATCAGATTTGTTTTCCACATGTTCAAGCTTCGTCATAACCTGCACGGTCCGGTGTGTCCGGATCGGTATCACAGCTTCTCCTTGAGTCGTCCGGAAAATGACGTCACGACAAATATCGCGGAGGAATCCATAAGAGTCGTAATCAGAAATTGCACCAAACACTCTGAAATTCGTGGGATATCGTCTGAAATAGTGTTGAACTTCAAGTGTTTTAAGAATATATTTAATCAGCAGTTGAGGTTCACCTTGCCGATCGTTCGCTCGTTTTCCGTAAATTTTGAGAATGTAGTCTACTTCTTTCGGCGGATGAATAATAACTTTGAAATTCCGGATATCCTGTTTATACGCAAAGAAATTCTGGACTAGATTTTCGTCTTCCGTTTTTGTACTGAAATAAACGTGGTAATCGTCAAGAATTTCATCACATTCCCTCAGATGAATTTCAGTCTTTTTCTTCACCGTGATAATGTGCTCTTGTTTGTCAGAAAGTGGTTTCACGCCCCACTCCAGCGCAGGAATCTCAAGTTTTAACCTCTCACTAAACTGATTTATGGTGATAGGAAACTGCAGTAACTGCCATCGCGCACTCTCTTTAGCATTTCTCTCCATAAAAGGAAAATGGTCTACAATCATTTTCATTGGGTCTGTGAGAAAATAGAATTCCTGGAACTTGCGGATGAACTTCCGGTCTTCATTCAGGTAACCAGCACCCCACGCGCAGTCAACGAAGAACCAATTGTCTATGACGTAAACGGCATTCCACGCATGCGTAGTGTGGTTCTGATAAATGTTTAGATTATCTCCGACTTGGTATTCGTATCCTTTGGTTATGCCGTGAATAACTTTGACTGGAATACCAACATACCTGTAAACAAATTAACAAGGACATTTATGGCGACTAAGTTTCTCTGAATCTTCTGGCCCATCAAATTGCGTTTCAAATATCTCATTAGATACACTTTTTCCCCATTTCTATTTGTTCTAAGTTTTCAAGTGCTCTGCCACTGATTATGTCTAAGATTTCGTCAGTCTGAGTCACAGCTACAAAAAGACAAGGCTTTTTGGGGTTTAATACGTTTTTATATATCTAAAACGTGGTCGTCCGTGTTCTATCTGTTTGTTTGTTTGTTTGAATTGATGCTTTTCGTCCCAGGCAATTGGCTCCACTTTATGGGACTTTTACCCAACATTAGGATGTCATGACACTCAAAATGTGCTTCATAAATATACCACCCAACTAAGCCAATAAGACTTATATACTATAAGACTTAAGTTTAGCAATTTTTTCATCCATCATTATTTTCAAAATCAAATGTTTGAAAACTTTACATACGCTTTTAATATGTCAAGTGATGCTCAAATTCATGTTTCGAGACGAGTTTGTGTGCTTTTCTCACGTCCACGAATTGCTACGTTACGTTTAAAAAACCATGCAAATCACGTGCACAGCATTCCACGTGCATCACATGTTATCAATGTTTGCCTTGTTTGATTGGTAAAAGTGTCATAACGAATAAACCGGAATGACATTTGAAAAATTCCGTGAGGGGACGCCGTCATGGCCTGACGTTAAACCAGCGTTACACGAATATCAGTATGCTCAGTGCAGACATGAAGAAAAAGGAAGCCAATTGAAATTTCTAAGTTTGCTAGAGTACGATACAGTCTCCTAGAACCATATTCCATCAGCTGATAACATCAAAAACCGGCATCATCACGCCAGACAACGTAAGGCTATCATGATGTAGGGCAATGCCAATTTGACGTCATAGTGACGTAATCGATTTTTAGGCAACCACGAATATCAGGTTTGATAATTCACGGCATGGAAAGATGGGTTTGTATCGAAACAGCTGACAGGAAACAACCTGCGTGGTGCGAACACCGTGAATATCGCCATTACGTTTTTGGTCCTGTAAACGTTAAACGTAAACGTGCAAGACTAGACTTGACATCACATCAAAACTTATAGGCCTACTAAGCGAAATTTTACTCGTAAAAGCGAAATCGCACGTCATTTCAGCAATTAAACACATATGGGTTCACCTCGGGAGAAAGACCAGGGAACAAAATGACGTCAATTACGTCATACACCGGGGGCGTTAAATGGAACCAAATCTCTACGATCATGGTACTGTACTCTTTTTGAGCACAAGAAGATGTTAAATGGCTGCTTTGGGAATAAAAGGTTAACTTTTCATATGCCGAGAAACAGTGTGAATTTTTAGGTAACACCCCTGTTAACTTTGACTTAGCGTAATTGCGTCAGGAAAACATGGCTTTTCGGCGAAAAGTAGAAATTGAGGTTCCTTAAGGATTAAATATTGATGGGTTAAAGAGTTTGGTTCAGTTAATCTTCATACCAATTTGCAATTTCGAAATCAAATAAAAATTGCTAAACTTAAGTCTTATAGTATATGTATGGATGGTTTGACTTAACCACATCTCCTGGACAGGCTCAGACATGAGCGGTTAACCAGTACTCAAGTTGTCGGTCAGCAGATTAGAAGCTTTGTCTGGAGGCACAAGCAGTCCATCTATTTCTCCTAGTCCCCAATGGGCGGGGGTTATACCTGCACATGGCCTCGAAGAGATTTGAATACCCGTCAGATACAGAGACCCCAGTAGTGAGAACTCCAGCCGGATCTGTAGGCTGCTGCTTGGATACGTTGTAATAGCCTTCAGAGTCAAAACTGGAACAGACACATTCTTTTAACTTGTTTACCCCATTACAAATACTTGCCCATGCAATATAAAGAGATTTTTAAAGTTGTAAAAAATGAAAATTTTCCGCTGAAAAATTTTGATATTTTTTCTTATTTCGCTCAAAACATAAATTGACGGTACATGTTAGAACCGCCTCGCCTCGCCGAGGCGGTTCTAACGAGTACCCACAATCTATGTTTTGGAGCAAAAATAAGAAAAATAGGTATAGCCCTGCAAACCCCGGTCATACTATATAAAAGTGGGGTTTAAGGGGGTATTCATTGCACGGACATGTTTTCCTGATGCGGTTGTTAGGAAAATATTTGATGGTTATTTACGCTGAATTAAACGACGAAATCTGGTGTCAATTGTGGCATTTTCAACGATTTACGATGGACCGTGATGGCTACTTATTGCCACCATGTAGTATAATTTTGATTGATAAAAACTGCTTTGAAACATTGAAATAACATTTTGCATGAACCTTCGCAAATACATGTATGATGTGCAAAACTAGCTTTATCTCCGGCATCGTGTTGTGCCCGTTTGTGTAATGGAATTTAATATGATTTATCTCCTGTTTTTCGCGTTAATGATTGTGTATATGTTGTTACCCACTCAACATCTAAGGTCATATTAAGAAGGGGCCTCAGTTTAGAGTCTCATCTAAAATATAAAAAGAGAGCCCAGACTCATGACCCCTGGTTTACAGGACTAGTGGCTTAACCACTACACCTCACATGCTTCTCTTCAGTTTTTGCGCAATACCTGATATTGTATGTAATCCATCTGTAGAAGACCCTAATCATCTGTAGATGGTTCTCTACTGGTTTCTTCAGGTAGTCTACCAGCTGAGAGACAGACGCTCGTACACCACCGGGCTTAGCCTGCAAGAGAAATAGTATTTATTTTAAAATCATCCTCTATTTTTCGGCGCACTGTACATAACGAACAGGCGAGCTAAGCCACAGTGAACCGCATGAAAAACTACCCAGTTTAAAATTTGCATACGTATTTATACATACTGCCACAATGTGTTATGACCCACCAAAGCTGTGCTACGCACAATACTCCTTTATCGCAAGGCAAGACTGGCAATGGTCTTTCCTCAGAACTTTTGGCTACCCAAAAACGAAATGCTTTCAAATCAACAGTATCGTCCTGGCGAAGGATCTTGCAAACAAACCCCTATCTTCAAATTGGTAGAGCAGACGAGAAGAGTGATCTACGTGCCATGTGGTCTCAAAAAAGTTTGCATTGGGTGTAAACCGGAGATAAAATTATACAAACAGGAACGTTCTGGTTTCACTCTTGCTTTTGGTTTACCTGTATTGCATGTTGGTCAAACACTTTGAAGACTCCGGGGTCAGGTATGAGGTCTTTCTTGGTAAATGCTGGGGGTTTCGGCTCCGGGTCTTGAACAATGTCCTCGACCAACTTCTCATTCTTACCCCACCCAGTCTTTATAACTGTGGTCTTGTTGGTCTCCAGGCTCTGTGGATGATACATATAACACAGTGGTTTAATGAACTTGTAATCATCAGGAAAACATGTCCGTGCAACGAATACCCCCTTAAACCCCACTTTTATATAGTTAAAGTGGGGTATGCAGGGGTATGCCTATTTTTCTTATTTTTGCTCCAAAACATAGATTGTGGGTACTCGTTAGAACCGCCTCGGCGAGGCGGTTCTAACGTGTACCCACAATCTATGTTTTGAGCAAAACTAAGAAAAATTACAAAAATTTTCAGTTGAAAATTTTCAATTTTTAAAGCTAAAAAATATCTGTTTATTGCATGGGCAAGTTTTCGTAATGTTAAAATGTAATGTGTTTGAAGAGTCTGATGATGTTCTTTCTATATATCTAGCAATCTGAGTGTCAACCAACCTGTATATCTTGGGTTTTCAAGAAAGTAATGTTAATTTATACAGCCCAACGGTCACATGGGTCAGTTCAGTTATTTTGGGAATTAATCAGTTTTATTCGTTTCCCCCTTAAACATCTATAGAACCCTTACCGCCACAGAAGGATCCGCAGACTTCGTCCCGTCAGCACCATCTTTCCCCTTGAACGATCCTCTTGATTTCCTGGGAGAATCCGCCTTACTATTCCTCCCCTGGCCTGACCCCGCCTGACGTGGTGTCCTCGTCTTATCCCCAACTTTCACACTCGGCTGTCTCAGTTTGCTCGGTTTCTCGCTGCCCGAACTCTGCCGTGTGTGTGTCACTCTCCGGTGGGTTTCCTCGTCCTCCTCGATCTTGTGTTGTTCAGCTTCTACAGTTTGTTGGTTCAGTTTCTGTTCCTCTTCTTGTCTTCTTAGTTCTTCTTCTTTCCGCCTCTTAAGAATCTGTTCTTTAAGTCTTTGTTTTATTCTCTCTTCCTACAATAAGTAAACAAAATAAAGCCACTTTCTCCGACCACCTTTCCTCTATACAATCATCTGCGTTCAACTTGGTACAATTTCGCGTTTTTGGTAACTATTTGTTGAAAAACATCCTGCGCATTTAGTATTTCATTTGATCCTTATAGTACTCCTTACCTGGCATTGTTCTCTTTCACTAAAATTGTGGAAGAAAGTATTTGTTGTTTCTTTCTGAGTAGGTAAAAATGTTCTATAAACTGTACCTACTGCAGGCTATATTCGAGTGCAATGTGAAACTTGTAAAAATGAACAAATTGGTCCATACCTGTCTCTGATGAAGTTCCTGCTGTTTGACTTGTCTTTCAATCTCCAGTTGTCGTATGAACGCCTCTCGTTCTTGATTCTGTATAAACCCATCAAACTGTGGCTTTGGTCCCGAACTCAGCTTTACCCGACCCTTCAGTGTGGCTGTCGACAGAGCCGATGAAATTCGACCGCTCCGTGACGTCTCGTGCTCAATCTCTGTAATTTCCGTCATAGTTTCGTCCGTGAAAGATGTTGACAGGTCCATCTCATCATCACGTGTGCTGTCTAATGTCACCGATTGGTCAGTTATCGCAGCACGTGATTGTTCTTTTCTGACACGTGGCTTCTTTGGAATCTGCGATTGGTCAGTTTTAGCTTCTTCCTCTCCCGGCTTCTTCTTCGGTTTCCATTTGTATTTCTTTTGTTTCTTGACATATTCTGGGTTGTCTTTGGAATAGAGGCTGAGAGATTCCCGGGGGTTGTAGTCCTCAGTGCTGTGTGGTGGGACAGGGCGGGGGAGCTTCCGAGGTAGCTTCACAGGACGTGACACTTTGGAACCCATCCTGATTCTGAATCAGTTAAATATTCTTGTTATAAAGTTGGCCTTTGTTCACTCGATTAAGAGTTTTGGTGTTGACGGATACCTTTAAACAGTGCAAGACTTGTTTAGAATTCATTAAATTTTAACTCGCCGAAACGCAAATCTTAGTTCCCAGAATGTCCTATTTCATTTTATTTCAACATATGGTGCCTCGTAAAATTCTGGATCATTTCGGTTATGATGCAAAAAAGCGAAAACTAATATCTAAATTATTTATATTTGAACACTTACCTTCTAATTACAGAGCAGTAAGTTCGCCATGACAGACATTTAAACAATAAGAGAACATACACTCGTCAACCAAATTCAATGGTGCGGCAAATGAACACTAAAAGGTTGAAACAATAGGTATAAAACAGTTCATGATTTTTATTTATTTATTTATTTATTTATTTATTTATTTATTTTCATTTTACTTCTTTATTTATTTAATTTTATTTATTTATTTATTTTTTCGTATTTTATGCTCATGCTGTATGCCTTGCATTATTTGATTCACCGCTTCAAATGGCGATATGTAGGCTTCGTCGTATTACTGAAGGGAGACAAACTTCGTTTGGATGTAAGAATTAGATCAAAGTGAGTGATTCCGCTTCAGTGTCGTCTCATTGGTTTGTATGCAATGCATATATTAAATTCTATCTAAATCATTTACGGAAGTATTTTAGACTTGCAATTCGATCATCCTTGCAAATCTATAGATATCTGTTTCTTCTTTCTGTGCCATTTTATTGCTACGTGCATTACAATTATATCTTTGTATTTTTGGAGTTTTACACATACTTCCATAGCCAAAATGCAGCTCAGCACCTATTGCACCCTCTTTAAGGATTTTTCCTGTCGTTTTCTATTTTCTTGCAGCTGGTGGAAGTCCGCCCCAACATGACCATAGCTGTTGACGGGGACGTAAGGTACAAAAAACTTAAAGATAAATCACAATAAGAAAAAGAAAATATACAGAAAACATGCAGATACATCGCAGAATAAGAGCTACTCTTGAGGACAGCTGTCCCGACACTCTTATTCTGCGATTTATTTTGTGTTTTCTGTATATTATGACCGTCAACATTGTTTTGGTTGATGCTAACTGGGTGATACTGGAAAAGAGCTGGTCACTTGTGTTACCTCAAAGGTAACGAATGGGGTCAAACAGTGCTGTGCTATGGCACCAACACTGTTCAGCATGATGTTTTCTGCCATGCAGTCATGTCATAACTTTGATCTCACAAACAGCACAAAAAAGACAGAGGTTGTACACCAACCAGCATCTGGAAAACCGTACAATGAACCAGCCATAACTGTGAATGGACAAAAACTGAAAGTTGTTGATAAATTCACCTACCCGAAAAGCAATCTCTCCAGAGCAGTGCACATTGATGATGAGGTCACTGCCAAAATTGCATAGACTCCGTGCAAATGTCTGGGGGCGAAATGGAATCAAGCTTGACACCAAGCTGAGAGTCTACAACGCCGTGGTACTGCCAACTCTCTTATATGCATGCGATTTTGGACAGTAAACTAGCGTCATGCAAAGAGACTTATCCATTTCCACTTAAGTTGTTTGAGAAAGCTGTTAAAATCAAGTGGCAAGACAAGATTCCAGACACAGAGGTCCTGAAGAAGCAGGGATGCACAGCATGCATACCGTCTTAGAGATAGCACAACTGGGGTGGACTGGTCGTGTTATAAGATGAGCGACTTCCAAAGAAAGTTTTCTATGGAGAACAACAGGAGTGAAAGCGCTAGATCAAAGTGGCCAGAAGAAACGCTCAAAGCCTCTCTGAAGGATTTCGACATGCCAATGGGATCTTGGGAACAGACTGCACAGGAGCGATCAAAGTGGCGAGGTCACATCAACAAACGAGCAGCTCTCTATGAAGGGAAGATAATCTGTGAAGCTGAAAGACAGCGCAGAGAACGCAAATAAAGACCAATCGGCCTCCAGCAGATTCCATGACATTGGCTTGCTCTACTTGCAGCCGGCAGTTTAGAACTAGAACTGGCCTAGTCAGCCATCAACGACCTCACCTACACACACGAAACTTATTCATGAAATAATGATGTTTTTTATGCACCCAACTTCGGAAGAAGTTGAGGGGGCATATTGGTTTGGTGTTGTAAAGCCTTCTGAATGTTTTTTGTTGTCATTATTTTCCAACAGGTGTCAGGGTTGGTATTTTAAATTAAATTGTGTCAATTCCTTAACTTTCTATTCTTGCTTTCGTGTTTTATGTGTCTTTGTGGCTTTCAGAACAATTCTAGGACATGTATTTAAACTGAGTTTAGCTAATACACATTTCAAGCCATTGAACCATAGTATAGTCGTATTCCGCACCCAAAGCTTACCTCCGCCGAGCAGTGGTCTGGAGTAAGAGGCATGTATTCCACAGATTATTGGTAAATAACCACTATATAGTATATAGCTCAATCGGTAGCGTGTCGGATTCGTAACGAAGCGGACTCGCGATCGAGCCTCACGTCCAGTACATTTCCTTCTTAAAGATTTGGTTATGATTATACATTTCTATGACCGTTGTCCCTCTTCTGCGGGTTTAAGAGCATATGAGCCGCGACGCGAGAAAACCGGTCTTCGGGGTTTCCGACCAGGTCCGACACAAACCGGCCTGTACAAGCTCAGAAAAGAGCTAGAAGCTTGAAATTTCGGATTTACGTAGAAGAGGAATTGTACTATCCGAGTAGCGAAAACAAAGGCGCTGATCAGCTTTGCAGTTACTGCGAAGCTGATCTGTGCCTTTGTTTTCGCATAGGCAATAATCCCGTTTTCTCACGATGCGGCTCAATTATGTCAGTTAGTGTTGAATGATTGAAGATGTGCACAAAGTACTGGTAACATAATTCTGGGAGGCGCCCAGGAACAGCGTGACTTGGGTATGACCGTCACGATATAACATGAGCTGTTGATTGTGGAAGTAATGTACCATAATACACACAAGCAAATCATATCCGAATAACCGGTGCTCATAAAACGGTCCGTCCCGACATGACTGAAAATATTTTGACTAATAACGTTTAATCAATAATAATACCAAGAAATTAATGTACCAGTCATTTGTAACCACTGCTCTCCCACCTAAGGGTGGGGATTATGACTTTTCAGCTTTCAGTGCCCTGCTATGAGTCCCACCCCCAGGGGGCAAACTGGAGGTCGAAACTTTGTTCTTTGCCCCGCCCTTCGCAATAGAAAATCTTCCTAAGGATCCTAATGTCAAAACCCCGTCATTTCCCCTGCACTGCGGGTACACTTGAAAAGTAATTGCCCCGTACTTTAGCCCGGCTATCCCCCACCCTTCCCCGTAGGGGGGGGGGGGGGCAGTGGTTACAAATGACTGGTGCATAACAAACAGACAAACCACTTGACAACGATGTATTTTCGATCTCAGTATTTGAACATCTTCGACCTTAGTGATAGAGGCGTAGAAATTAAAAATCTGCCCGAAGAATCGTGCTCGCTAGGCGACTGAGGTCCCACATTACTGAAAGCTGTTGACTGGGACGCAAAATGTTCAAACAATCGTGGCTAAAATCAGATATGTTTAATGCATTGTTGAAACTCAAAAGAAGCTACGGAACCACATTCAATTGCAACCCATCAAAACTGTAATATTTCTTCTTATACTTTGCATTGTCTGAAAAGTTTTATCAAAGGCAAATGAAAACCAGAACGTTTATCCAGGTAACGTATCACCAATTTCGAACCCAGGACCTTTTGATTCGACGCTCAAAACCACCAGGCCATCGCACAATATTTCGCAATCTGAAATGTGCATGTAGAGAATGTGCAAACACTAAAAATCATCGTCTAAATTTTGCACTTCTAAATCCTCAGTCTCGTGCCCGAATCCCTTAACGTCCATTTTTCTTTGTCGCGCCACGTGCGAACGTTGTGCAATCTGAACGTTCGGTGCCTGTCTGCGTTGATTTACTGACGTATAGCCCACGTTATTTTCGGTTACGGGGTCATTTTTCTGACAGTCTGTTTGACGTTTGTTCATATCATTATTTTGAACTGAATTTCTTTGCGGAGAAAACCTTGTCGTAGCGTTGTTTTGCGTACCGTCGTCGTTTTGCGAAGTTGGTGTGCTGGCGTCCTTGTTTGACGTCGACGTTTCGCTGGTGATTGGCGTTCTTGGCGCACCTGACGTTCTTACGGCGTCAGTATTTGGTTTTGCTGAATTACCGATGCCTCCAAATGATATGAGTTTATTTGAAGTACTTCGGGACGTCCCGGGTTTTGTTGTTTTCGTATCTGTTTGTGAATCATGCAAGGCAAAGATGTCCGTGTCCAAATCTTCCTCGAGATTCGAGACAAATATACCGTCATAGTTTTTCTTCTGAGGCTGTATATTCCGTGTGCGCGAGGTCATTTTTATATTTTGTATCTCGTGTTTCTCACTATTATTACGTCTCTAAAGATTTATCCTTTGTTTTTATGTTTAAACTCGTATTTCTGTTATTTTGGTCAGTATGTTCCATATAACACTATATTGTATCTTAACGAACTAAAAAATGCATTTGTTCTTAAATCACTTCCTAGAATGCAAATCTCCAAAAACTCTTAAAATATTTAGCTAACAGATAATTTTGAAGTTTACGTTGTCAGATAAAGTGAACTTTTTTATTTAAATAAAAATGACACCACGAGCAAAATCTCTGACACTTCACTGTAATGGGTTTATTCAGTTCTTATCCAAACATAACCTCAATATAGCATGGTAATTGACAGTCCTTTTAAGTAGAAATTCCAACAAAAACGCACCAAAGAAAACACGACCTTGCGACTATTTGCAATTACTTTTCTGCAATTAATAGAGCCGCGACGCGAGAAAACCGGTCTTCGGGGTTTCCGACCAGGTCCGACACAAACCGGCCTGTACAAGCTCAGAAAAGAGCTAGAAGCTTGAAATTTCGGATTTAAGTGGAAGAGAAATTGTACTATCCGTGTAGCGAAAACAAAGGCGCTGATCAGCTTCGCGGTTACCGCGAAGCTGATCTGCGCCTTTGTTTTCGCCTAGGCAAAAATCCGGTTTTCTCACGATGCGGCTCAATTGGCTTCTAGAGTCATTGCTTCTTAATATTAGCACTGAATGATAATCCATACATTGATTCCCACACATAAAGAAATAGTTAACAACAAAAGCACAGAAAATTGGAAATATAATGTTACGGGATATTGTATCTCATGAATATTTTTAAAGAAAAAAATCATATAGAATTTTTTAAGTTGAGGGTGTGGAGAGATCCTTCAGAGATTATCCAAAACATATGGGCCGCATCATGAGAAAACCAACAATGTGTTTCCAAACAGGTCCGACATTAACCGGCCTGTAGAGTCGAAGAAAAAACTAGATGCTTTAAATTTTGGATTTAAGAAGATGGATTGTACTATCCATGAAGCGAACACAAATGCTCTGATCAGCTTTGCACTCACTGCGAAGCTGATCTGTACCTTTGTTTTTTTTATACGTATATGCAAACTGTTGGTTTTCTCATGACAAGGCTCATATGGGCAATTCAAAACAGCATTTTAAAAAACTGATTATATCTGTTCAATAGCCGCAGTTAATCTTTTTAAGACCCATACAGTGTGATTGAATAAATTAAATATTGAAGAAAATGCCAGGTCATACAATGTCAAAGTGGGTCCAATTTTAAAAATTATCCTAAAGAAAATAGCATAACTAAACAGATCTTTGTTCATCAGCGCTATACAGCATGAATGCTAAAAACTACATTAGTCATCTCTTGAACCATATGAGCCCTCTCATAAGAAAACCAACAATGTGGTTTCCGAACAGGTCCGATACAAACCAGACTGCACAGTAACAGAAGAAAGCTAGAATCTTGAAATTTTGTATATAAGTAGGGGAGGAATTGTACTATCCGAGTAGCGAAAACAAAGGCGCTGATCAGCTTCGCGGTTACCGCGAAGCTGATCTGCGTCTTTATTTTCGCATATGCAGATTGTTGGTTTTCTCATGAGGGGGCTCATATTTAGTGGATAACGGCATGACAACGAATCAACATTTTGACAAAATTTATGTCTCCCCATACACCATCCATAGTGCAGAACACATTTTTTTCTTTTGGCTCTTTGAAATCAGCGAGAGTATTCTGAGAAATCAGACAGTTATTATCGGTTTAGATTTCTAACCAACGTTTAATATATTTGGCCTTACGAACTTTTAATATTTGGCCTCGTAATAGTCTTTGTATTGACTACCATTTTGAAAGTAATTCTCTTTGGTTCCAATTGCCAGATGCATAGGGTCATTGAAGAGGCTATAGTAGCCGAAACCGCGGTATGGTCCATCCTCTTTCTCATTATGTTCACTGCTCTTAAAGGATCTGTTTTATTTTTACTATATTTCATTCATCTCTTTATAACACAACTCGCTACAACACAGGTTTTGGATATTAAACGGTTCTTTATTGGACCCAGACACTTTGCTATATGTTTTTTAACCTTCTTCTTTCCTTATATTAAACAAAGATAAGAAACTTGCTTGGAACCCAACTACAGTGTTATGAAGAGAATTTGATTTGCATGAAAATGCTGATTCCTCTGCAGCATGGTTTCTGTAAATACAAAGTTTTGTTGAAATGTTGGCAGTAATAATTTATGCTATTTCTTGCTATAGCAACCCACCAAATTCAATAATTTGGTCAATACTTACATTATGAAAACTTGCCCATGCAATATACAGAGATTTTTCTCACCTGTAAAAATTGAAAATTTCGTGAGAAAAATTTTGATATTTTTCTTATTTTTGCTCAAAACATAGATTGTGGGTACACGTTAGAACCGCCTCGCCGAGGCGGTTCTAACGAGTACCCACAATCTATGTTTTGGAGCAAAAATAAGAAAAATAGGTATACCCCTGCAAACCCCAGTTTTACTATATCAAAGTGGGGTTTAAGGGGATATTCATAGCACAGACATGTTTTCCTGATGGAAGTTTATGTCATTTCTCATCAAATATTCCAACTTCAAGCACTTGTTAACATAATGAGATTAAAAACCCTTCAACACATTTCAGGGATGTTCCTGGGCAAAAGTATATGTAGTAGAATAATGGCTGTAGGTGGTCAGATGTACATGTAGATTGACGATTGTTGCCTGAGATTTGTGCTTACCAGTGTCACCTGCATGAGTAAAGATTTAACCAAATAATTTTATTTTAGTCGGTGGAAATACAATTATGTTGCCGGATTTAATTTTCAGTCATTCCTTGGAAAACATTAAACAGGACTTTCCCATCCATAGATTCCATTTAGTTTGATAAAGATTGCCTAGTTGGACTCAGTAACTTCATGTATTCAAATGCGTCTATGTTTATGAATGGGTACAAACTGATAGCTATCAGATAATATCTGTATTTTTCTGTCAGCCAAGAGAAGCTGGTGTGAAGAAAACAACAACAATACAAAATCAACTAGCAACATTTTATTGGTCAACAATAAATTATATCAAATTGTCTCTATCACACATTGGCCGGATGCACCTGACATGATTTCTATTATATATATTATTTGGTGTTTGGAAACACTTCCCTTCATTTCAAATATGATGTAATGGCAAAACACTATGGAATGTACAAAGACAACTACATTTGAGCCTCGTCATGAGAAATCCAGATATTTGCCTATGCAAAAACAAAGGCGCAGATCATTACTGCACAGCTGATCATCGCCTTTGTTTTCGCTAAACAGCTAGTCCAATTACCCTTCTACTTAAACATGCAATGGCAAGCTTCTAAGGTTTTTTTTCAGACTGTATAAGTCGGTTTATGTCAGACCTGGTCGGAAATCCCAAAGACAGGTTTTCTCCTGTCACAGCTCATATTACTTGAGCCACGACGCGAGAAAACCGGTCTTCGGGGTTTCCGACCAGGTCCGACTCAAACCGGCCTGTACAAGCTCAGAAAAGAGCTAGAAGCTTGAAATTTTGGATTTAAGTAGAAGAGGAATTGTACTATCCGAGTAGCGAAAACAAAGGCGATGATCAGCTTCGCGGTTACCGCGAAGCTGATCTGCGCCTTTGTTTTCGCCTAGGCAAAAATCCGGTTTTCTCACGATGCGGCTCACTTGGTGTTTGGAAATACTTCCTTTTATTTCAAATATGATGTAATGGTAAAACGATACGGAATGAACAAAGACAACTACATAAAATAACATGATAAAAATGGCAAAATGTCTTTGAGCAAATATTCACTGGAATTAATCAATATTATGAGATTGAGCATATATTTACTTAAAAGGAACTACCACAGACAATTGATGGTAATATAAGATGGCAGAGTGCACTCTGGTCAGTGTCAACATTCATAGCTGTTATACAGTTTATAGCAGACACTACTCTATGCACATTCAAAGTTGAGCTGTTGAGGGTATTTTCTGCAAAGTTATGGCAGTTTGTGTCTGAGGTGATGAAGCTCCCATTCATTACAAAACTTGCCCATGCAATATACAGAGATTCTTTATATTAGCAAAAATTGAAAATTACATTGGAAATGTTTTGATAATTTTAATATTTTCGCTCAAAACATAGATCATGGGTACACGTTAGAACTGCCTCGCCAAGGTGGTTTGAACGAGTACTCACAATCTATGTTTTGGATCAAAATTAAGAACAATAGGTATACCCCTGCATACACTAGTTTTACTATATAAAAGCGGGGTTTTGCGTGGACATGTTTTCCTGATATCGTGGTGACAGTCGAACCAAATTGCTAAAAATTGATGCATGACATATCAGGAAGACATATGATACGGAAGGCAACTGGCAATGTTTGGAAGACACAGAATCTAGTGTCTATCTATAAATTGAGACATAAAACTTCAACCAGAGGACCAGTGGTCCTGTAAACACTCACCTGTGATCTGGGATATGCGACCACAGCTGACCTTGCCATAAAATAGGTCAAGGTCATCCGGGGGGTCATGATTATACAAACTTTGTAGAGCTCCATTCGCTGATGCTTCAGGCAAAGTTTCAAAATCATAGGTCTTCCGGTTCTGAAGAATAAGATTTATTAAGGATTTTGCTATTTATAGCCATGGTGGCCATCTTGGTCATGCTACCTTGACCATTTATATTAACTTTCATTCCCCTTTCACATAAAGTTTAGCTTTGATTGGCCAAGCAGTTTCAGAGAAGAAGATGTTTGAATATTATGGTCATATACATGTATATAGCCCAGGGGCAGGGGCAGACAACTCCTTGAGGACATTTTTTCCCATAAACATAAATTTTCTGTCCATTTGCATACTCACAGCAAGTTTCCCCCCATTCAACTACATTTTACAAATTTTCCCCATTCAAATGCATGGGCAACTTATGTTGGCCTTTCCATAAAATAGGTAAAGGTCATCCCAAGGTCATGATTTATATAAAATTTGTAGAGCTCCTCTTCCTGATGCTTCATGACAAGTTTCAAAATCATAGGCCCTCTGGTTCTGGAGAAGAAAATTTTTATATAAACTTTCATTCTCCCTTACTAAGAAAGCTCCACATGACGTTTGGCTTTGATTGGCCAAAAGTTTCAGAGAAGAAGATCTTTGAATATTATGGTAATATACAAGTAAATTGCCCCGCGGTAGGGGCAGACCTGCACCTGGGGTCCATTTCTTTCAGAATCATAAATTTTCTGTCCGTTTGCCCATTTCCATCAAGTTTCTTCCTTCAAATGACATTATGACAATTTTCCCCATTCAAAACATGGATGACCTATGTTGACCTTGCCATAAAATAGGTCAAGGTCATCCCAGGGTCATGATTTATTTAATTTTTGTATAGCTCTTCCCCCTGATGCTTCATGCAAAGATTCAAAATCATAGGCCTTTTGGTTCTGGAGAAGAAGATTTTTAAAGGTTTTTGTTATTTATAGCCATGGCGGCCATCTTGGTCATGTGACCTTGACCATTTTATATAAATTTATTTTTGATCCTCAATATTAAAGATACTACATATAAAATTTGGCTTTAATTGGTCAAGTGGTTACTGAGAAAATTAAGTTTTACATTAAATTTGTATATGACCTTTGGCCAAGGTCAAGAAATAACTTTGATCTTTTATACTCACAACACTCCATTAGCTCAACATGTTGTCTGTATCTATTAACTTTCAGGTCACAGGCTACAAAACTTCCTGAAAAATTCAATGTTTTCACTTTTTTAAACTGAAAAGCCTATGTAACCAAAATTGAGCTTGCCGTAAAATAGGTCAAGGTCAACCAAAGGTCATGATTTATATAAACTATGATGGGCCAGAGTCCCCAATGCTACATACCAAGTTTCATTGAAATCTGTCCACTGGTTCCGGAGTTAAAGATTTTTTATGGTTTTTACCATACAGTGTATATGGGCATGGCAGCCATCTTGGTCCTGTGACCTGGACCATTTATATAAACTTTCCTTCCTCCTTCCTAAGGATGATCCACATGAAGTTTGGCTTTGATTGGCCAAGTGGTTTCAGAGGAGAAGATCTTTGAAATTGTGGACGACGGACGGATGGATGGACGCCGGAGCATGGCCATCCTATAAGCTCACCATGTCAGCCTTCGGCTCAGGTGAGCTAAAAACTGGCTTTGCAACAGCATATCTCGTTGGCTCGTTGACAAAACCTCGTAACTGCACTTTTTTAAAAAAATCGTTATTTCACATGGCGCGATTCAAAACATTCAAATTCAGCTTGTGACAAAGCCTTGTAGGTTATGTCCAATGGGAAGTTAGTTTTTCGATGACCTTACAAAACCTCGTAACTACAAATGGTAAACGGACTTGAAAAAAAGGTGACAAAACCTCGTATATGCAATTTCAAAAAATTTAAATACAAGAAAATCTTTATCTTTTAGATATGCAAAAGTTGCATATGAATGATTTCTCATAAATGCATTCTTTAATTCATCATTAGAATCTGCTTCTAGCTTTCATTTATCAAGTTTTGTATATACGACAATTTGTAAACATGCACATTTATATATTATTAATATACAAGTTTTAGTGTTTTGCTTCTCCTGAAAATTTTGTTTTTTTGCAGTTACGAGGTTTTGTCAACGAGCCAACGATCTGCAATCATAGTAGCAGTCCTGGCTTTATCAAGTTTTAGAGACTGAAAACCTCAAAAATTCATAACCTATAAATAAAGACAATTCTACTCCTTGAGATAGGCAGAATCTATACTATAGCAATACAGCGCCTTGACATTATACAGTCATAAAAATACTGTTTTCAATGAAAATATTAACTGGACGGACTTTCAGTGTGTAAATATTAACTTAAAATATTATGCAGAACTCTTAATTTCATGCACAAATGAGTTTATCAAACAAACGAAAATATGCCTGTGCGTGAGAAAACCAACAATTTGGGTTCTGACCAGGTCTGACACAAACCGGACTGTACAGTCACCCAAGATTGTTAGAGATTGGAAATTTTGGATTTAGGAAGGAGAGGAATTGTACTATCTGTGCAGCGAAAACAAAGGCGCTGATCAGCTTCGCGGTAACCGCGAAGCTGATCTGCGTCTTTGTTTTTGCATATGCAGATTGTTGTTTTTCTCATGCGGTGGCTCAATTTCAAAGACAATTCTAATCCTTGAGATAGGCAGAATCTACACAAAAGCAATATAGCTCCTTGACATTACACAAAGTCATAAAAACACTGTTTTCAATAAAAACGTAAACTGGACGGACTTACATTGTGTAATATTATGCAGAACTCATAATTTCATGTTTATTAGAGTACAAAAATATACACAACTCTTAATTTCATGCACAAATGAGTATATCAAACAAACAAAAATATACCTGTGCGTGAAAAACCAACAATTTGGGTTCCGACCAGGTCTGACACAAACCGGACTGTACAGTCACCCGAGATTGATAGAGATTGGAAATTTTGGATTTAGGAAGGAGAGGAATTGTACTATCCGTGTAGCGAAAATAAAGGCGCTGATCAACTTCACAGTTACTGCTAAGCTGATCTGCGCCTTTGTGTTTGCCTATGCATTGAAGGTTTTCCCATGCGGTGGCTCAAAAATGGAATGAACCTGAAATAAGTCACAATGTGGACACTATAGTATGATTTTTAAAACATGGATGAAATAAATAAATGAAATTTACATTGAGATTCTCAATATTGTCCACCTTATCAGAATAACTACTTGAGACATGGTTAGTCTGAATCATATTTGAGCCTGTGTGTGAGAAAAAACTAACAATTTGGGTTCTGACCAGGTCTGACACAAAATGGGCTGTACAGTCACAGAAGCAGGCTAGAAGTTTGAAATTTTGGACTTAAGTAGAAGAGGAATTGTACTACCTGTGTAGCGAAAACAAAGGCCCAGATCAGCTTTGCAATTACATGTACTGCGAAGCCAATCTAGATGTGTGCCTTTGTTTTTGCCTATGCAGATTGTTGGTTTTCTCATGCGGCAGCTCATTTTAAAATAAGTCTCCCTTAGAGCCCATGAACAATAAAGTCAACTACAAAATAATGTTTGTTTTGTGGTTTACAGTCCCAACCCAATTTCAGATTTAAATGGGGTTGGAGCCACGGCTTCCTGCACTATGGATAGTCAATGTGTCCAACCCAAGGACATAACTGTGCTAAAGGGATTTGAACCCCCATCCGTCAGATTCATAATCTAAGCTCTAGCACTAGGCCACCTAACTCCCCTAACTTTATAACAAAAGTTGACATTTCTTTTGGTATTTTTTGAAGAGTCACTGAAAGAAAAAATCTATTTGAGCCACTGTATCAGAAAATAAACAATCTGCATATGTGAAAACAAAGGTGCAGATCAGCTGTGCAGTAACTGCACAGCTGATGAGCGCCTTTGTTTTCCCTATATGGTTAGTACAATCCCTTGCCTTCTTAAATCCTTAATTTCAAGCTTCTAGCCTGCTTCTGTGACTGTACAGGCCCGGTTGTATCTGATCTGGTTGGAAACCCAAATTGTTGTTTTTCATATGTGAAGGCTCATTTAATATCATTTGCATATTTGTCTTCCAATGCACTTAATAAGACTTCAAAACTTGTTATCAGCCCCATCGTCATCAAAATCTTCGATATCAGAGCCATCTCCACCCTGTCTACGGCCCATCACACCCTCCTTCTCTAGTAAACCACTCTGGCTCACCTAGAAATATAAGACTACATTTTGTAATATACCACTGACTAAAGATCAACTCATAACTGGTACAAACATTTAAGAAATGAATTTCATTTTTCTGATGTTCATGGCGCTATGAAATGCAGTGAGTTGTGTGCAAAGTGAATGAACCCAACCCACTGCGGTTCATAGCTTTATGATCCTCAGAAAAATTAAACTCATTGCTTATATTTACATTCGTTTCTATCGCTTGTTGAAAAATGATCAAGTTGATCAGTGATCAAGTTGATCACATTTACAAGCAAATAGATAATTTATACACAATGTGTATTCAAACAGCGGAATGGCATCGAAGTTTACAATGTTCTATCATATTGGTGAGAGCCATGTTTTTTTATGTCAAGCTTAGATCATGTGACATCGCATGACACAATGTTGTTCATGGAAGTATGAATCACATTTCAGTTCTATAGATTCAATACGACTTTGCATCAGAACTGTAAATATTTCCTTACGAACAAAGTCTGTCATATCCAAAGCTGTCTTACATTGACCAAGTACAAACAGTTGTCCATATAAAATTTTAAAAAAGAATAAGACTTACAGCTTTCTCCAATGCTCTGTAATCTTCCACCTTATCAGACAGTCCCAGCTGTTTTATCTTGCTAGGCGGATCCCTGATATGTCCTGCCTTCCTCAGCTCAGTATCCAGGGTTTTCAGTAACATTTTTCTCACAGCCACAGCGGGGTGAACTATATCATCTAAAGCCCAGCTGAACGTGTTTACTCTGAGTTCTGTAGGTACAACTTTGTGGTCTGACCTATAATGAAAATGTCATAACTTTTACAGACATACAAACAAACAAAGTTTTGAAAGACATATTCTTGGTGAATGTATTCAATTTTAAGAATATGTCTGATCCAAGGGAGATAATCAGACAGCAAATCTTGATGATAAGCGTGTTTAAGTCTGTTTAATGAAATTGTTTATGGTTCTAGACCCTAGTCTACCATTTTTCAGTTGGGTTGAGATAGACTCGATACTTCTTGAATGCTTAACATTTATTAGAGTTCTCAAGGATGTCTCTATGTTTCCCTCCCTCAAAATATACAATGTTACATCATGTATTAAACTAGTGTTAAACAAAGAATATGTTTGTTTATTTGTTTGTTCATGTTTAATGTCACTTTCAACATTATCTGTCATATCACAATGGTGTCTGGTTGTAACAGGGAGCTCAATGCTCACTTTTATAGTGCTGCCTTACTGTGATATCAGATCCTAGACACGTTTACCTGATACCACCCCCAGTCACATTATACTGACACCGGAGTGACCAGTTGTAGCCCCAACCCGAAAATCTGAGTGCCAAGCGGGGAGCAACCAGTACCAATCCATTGTTAACGACTTTAGTATGTTGCACCCAATATCGAACCCAGTACCTCCCGATCTCGGAGCGGACACTCTACCTACTGAGCTACCGAGGCCGGTAAACAAATAATATGGTCCAAAAGGGCAGGTAGAACTAGAAATTGGCTGCAAGCAAGGCTTTCAGTATACCCCCCGCAAAATTATCTAAGGCCAATAACTTCCTTTAAGTCAAACATGCAAAACATTTGTCAAAAATATTTTTTCAGCATTATAATCCTTCATGAAAATCCTCCGTATGTCAGACTCATGTCTGTAAGGTATTAAATAATATACTGAAAGCTCAGGGAGTAAAATTATTGTTGATTTCACTGTACACTGTTGATCATTATTTATCATGAGAAATGGTCAAAAATTGGCTATGCTAAAAAAAGCTGTAAATTTGTCAAAAATAAATTATTCAGCATAAGAATTATTCATGCACATCTGAAATATATCTGGAACAAGTGTGCAAAGAATTCAAATGAAACAATGAAAGCACTAGGAGGACTTGATTTCATAAAGTATGCTCTACCAGCCGTATTGTATATTAGCGATGGTTGAAAAATGTCTAAGTTGAAAAATGCTGTAAATTTGTCAAAAATTATTTTTTCACCAATAAAATTCTTTATGCACATCTTCAATATGTCTGTAACATGTCAGCAAAGTATTGAAAAGAATTACTGAAAGCCCCAGGAGGAGTTGGATTTCACAAAGTATGTACTATCAACCATAATTGAATATAAGCAGAAATGGTCAAAATTGGCTAAGTTTAAAAAGCTGTAAATTTGTCAAAACTAAAATTTTCATCATAAAAATTCTTCATGCACATCTTCAATATATCTGGAACAAATCTGCAAAGAATTAAAAAGAAACAATGAAAGCCCTAGGAGGAGTTGATTTCACAAAGTAGGCACTTCCAACCATTATTGTATGTAAGAAATAGTCGAAAAATGGCTAAGTTAAAAATGCTGTAAATTTGTCAAAAACTATTTTTTCAGCATTATAATTCTTCATGCACATCTTCAATATGTCTGTATCATGTCTGCAAAGTACTGAAAAGAAATACTGAAAGCCCTAGGAGGAGTTGATTTCACAAAGTATGTATGTAAGCAATAGTCGAAAAATGCCAAAGTTAAAAAATGCTGTAAATTTGTCAAAAATTATTTTTTTCAGCATTATAATTCTTCATGCACATCTTCAATATGTCTATAACATGTCTGCAAAGTACTGAAAAGAAATACTGAAAGCCCTAGGAGGAGTTGATTTCACAAAGTATGTATGTAAGCAATAGTCGAAAAATGGCAAAGTTAAAAAATGCTGTAAATTTGTCAAAAATTATTTTTTCAGCATTATAATTCTTCATGCACATCTTCAATATGTCTGTAACATGTCTGCAAAGTACTGAAAAGAAACACTGAAAGCCCTAGGAGGAGTTGATTTCACAAAGTATGCACTACCAACCATTATTGAATATAAGCAATTATAGAAAAATTTGCTAAGTTCAAAATGCTGTAAATTTGTCAAAAATGATTTTTTCAGCATGACAATTGTTCATGCACATCTGCAACATATCTGAAACATAGCAGCAAAATATTAAAAGGAAACATTGAAAGCTGTAAGAGGAGTTGATTTCACAAAGTATGTACTTTCAGTACTATGGCAAACATGTTATAGGAAGACTTAAAAAGTCCCATAACTCTTGCAATACTGACCCTTTGGCCCCTAAATTCATACCACACATGTATTGTCTGATGGTGCAAGTGTGGTGAAAATTTGAAACAAATCAGGCAAAAGCTACTCAAGTTATTCAGCAAAGATGTCCAAATGTTGACGGAATGACGGAATGACGGAATCACGGAGTCACGGAATCACGGAATGACGGACAGGCTGAAAACAGTATACCCCCCTAAAACTTCGTTTTGCGGGGGGTATAAATATTTTACCCAAGCCAAATATTGTTATCAATGTACTGGTGTTAAATGAGCCTGTGCGTGAGAAAACCAACAAGTTGCATGAGCGAAAACAAAGACGCAGATCAGCTTCGCGGTAACCGCGAAGCTGATCAGCGTCTTTGTTTTCGCTACACGGATAGTACATTTCCTCCTCTACTTATTCCCAAATTTTCAAGATTCTGGGTTTCTTCTGTGACTGTACAGGCTGGTTTGTGTTGGACCTGGTCGGAAACCCAAATTGTTGGTTTTGTCATGCACAGGCTCAAATATTTGTCTCACACAAAAGCTATGGTTATATCATCAGTGGAGACAGAACCTCGGTTAGAAGTCTCATCCAGTAGACTGGAGAAGCCAGGGATCAAATTCTGGAGGTAAGTGACTTTTACACTGCCACATGCAGTCACATTACGAAAACTTACCCATGCAATATACTGTGATGTTTTTTCAGCAAAAAAATAGAAAATTTCATTGGAAAATTTTTGATATTTTTCTTATTTTTGCTCAAAACATAGATTGTGGGTACACGTTAGAACCGCCTCGCCGAGGCGGTTCTAACGAGGACCCACAATCTATGTTTTAGAGCAAAAATAAGAAAAATAGGTATACCCCTGCATACCCCAGTTTTGCTATATAAAAGTGGGGTTTGAGGGGGTACACATTTCACAGACATGTTTTCCTGATGAGCTAACTGTGCATGCATGAAAATAAATCCATACTTACAATATAGAGTAAGATTTCCACATTGCTCTCCTGGTGGCATACTGGTTTCTATCATCAAACTCTATCCTAGACAATCGATTTAGTCTCTGAAAACATAAATAAACGTGTGCTTAATTGCATGGAAGCAGCCAATCATAGACTCTCCTGCAGAATGGACCCATAATGTATGGTAAAGACATAGCCAAATTTTTCTTTAACAACATCAGTTTTTTTCAATTATAGTTTAAAACCTTGCCTCTGATAATGTTTTCTTCTCAGAAAATTTTTGTGTGAAGGACAATAGAAACATTATTTTCCTGTCAAAATCTTGATTTTAGTTTGTCCCAATAGAACTTGCAAAACTCTGCTTTAATGGCAAAAATAAATTTTGAATAGAGACTTTGCATTGGCAAGGTAAGTAATCAATGTTCAATTTGTGTAATGAATTGAACAAGTACTTTGGTCATGTGACCTACACCATATTAAAGGCTAAATTGCTGCAGTATGCTACACTTTAAAACGGTAGTGTTGTTTTACCCTTGCGTAGACCAGACATGACAGTTTTCCCTCAAAGCCCACACATGTACATTCAGCATCAGGTGGTAGTGGGAGGTCCTTCCTGTCCAGGGTACAACCATCTGTTAATGAAATTAACAAACTTAAATGTCATTTTTTTACCATCATACAATTACTCAGAACATTTAATATAACAGCTACAACCAAACAAAATATAGCATAGAGGTTAACACACTCTCTCGTCACCGCTGTGGTCAGTGTTTAAATCTGGGCAAAAGTATGTAGCAGGGAAGTGGTTTTCTTGCACACCAGACAGAAATTGCCACACTTTTGCCTGGGTGATAAAATTGCATCTCACCCAGGTGTTCTCACCCAGGCTAACAATATACGCAAAACCTTAAAATAAACCAGATTTTGGGGGTTGTTGTGCAAGAAAAAGAATCCAATATGGGGTTCTGTTCTAGATTGAAGTTTCCAACCCTCGGGATGACCCTGCTGAGCGGAACCGAGGCTTCGCCGAGGTTCCGCTCAGCACGGTCATCCCTTGGGTTGGAAACTTCCATCTAGAACAGAACCCCATATAAGATTCTTATAGTCCATCCAAGGTTGGTGCTTTCCCCTGGGTTCTTGGGTTTCCTACAAGTCTGACCACATAACATAGCAACCAGGGCCCAGTTGTTCAAAACTAACGATGTTGTTAGTTAACATTTACGTTAAAATTTCAAACATTAATATTACAAATACACTGTTATTTTTTGTTGAAACATTAGTATTACAAATACACTGTTATTTTTTACATTAATATTACAAATACACTGTTATTTTTTAACTGTATTACAAATACACTGTTATTTTTTGTTGAAAAAATGTGAGAATCCTTTGCACTGCAAAGGATTCTCAAATTTTTTCAACAAAAAATAACAGTGTATTTGTTACTTTAGCTGATATTTGCTTAACAAATTTATGTCTTTTCAACAAAAAATAACAGTGTATTTGTTACTTTAGCTGATATTTGCTTAACAAATTTATGTCTTAACGATATCGTTAAGCTAACGATGCTTTGAACAACTGGGTCCAGGTCTTCAAGAAGATGGCATTGGATATAAGTCCACTAAAATTATCTAATTTACAGTACCTAGGAAAATTAATGTCAAAGTTGCATTACTGGATTATAACAGAAAAAGAGTTTTCAATATTTACCCAGTTCCACTTTCAATGGTCCTCTGACTTTATCAACCCTGAAGATTTCCTGCCCAGTCAGTAGTGAGACGCCATGTACTTTACCATTGAACATGATGAATAGATAGTCTGTACCAGTGGAACTGTAGACACGACTAATCTGGAGGAGAAAAATAAATGAGCCACCCCATGGGAAAACCAACAATCTGCATAGGCGAAAACAAAGATGCAGATCAGCTTCGCGGTAACCGCGAAGCTGATCAGCGCCTTTGTTTTCGCTACTAGGATAGTACAATTCCTCCTCTACTTAACTCCGAAATTTCAAGCTTCTAGCCTGCTTCTGTAGCTGTACAGGCCGGTTTGTGTCAGACCTGTTCGAAAACCACATTGTTGGTTTTCCCACGAGGCGGCTCAATTCTAGACATTGCATGAGAAAACTGGTCATTTCGACTTCTCCTGTTAAAAGCATGCACAACTTTATGTCAGCAATCTGAAAAGTCTTGTTAAAGCAGTTTAAATTCAGGTAAAAACTCTTAACCATTCTACTTTGTAATCAGGCATGGAGGTACATGTAGTAAGCGGAATGATAAACAATAACTAAAGCCAGTGTGTAGTAAGAAAGACAAAATCACACAAGAGCATTTTGCATGATAATTTCAAGTTAATAAGAAATTGTACAGGCCACCTTCGCTATCTCGAAATCAAGGGGAATGGAGAAACTACTTCGAGTTTTCCGAAGTTCAAGATAAGCAAATCGAGACCAGCCAAGGTTCATAAATAAAAAGTAAAACTGTAAAAGTAAAAATCTCAACTCTTTCAGTGGTTCTATCGTTTTCCACCATGTTAACCCCGTTGATTGTGATTTCAAACATATATTCCCCGACCTGACACACGATGTCACAACGTTCTTTAACAATTCCTGTGATGAAAGGTTGTGAGTAGATATCAAATCAGGAAAGACCGATTTTTGACTACGAAGTTCGAGACTGGAAGGGTGAAACTAATGGTCTTTTTTCTGTGGGGAGCGAACTTTCACTTCGAATTAGCTGAGTTTTCGTCATTACCGAGTTCGACATAAGCAAGGTTGAAATACAATAAAATATAGGAAGAGATGCTCGGGAATGAGGGAGCAATTCGACATAAGTGGGGTTTTCGAGACAACCGAGTTTGAGATAGCGAAGGTGGCCTGTATATACTTACATCACATGACACAATATTTTTCTTCAACATGGTGGTATACTCTGCGTCAGACAATGGCACATCTTTACGGAAGTCTCGCAGCTCCATAACTGTCAGGTCTAGCACAAATATGGTAATATGAGCACCTGGTAACAAAAGCAGATAATTGTGTATATGTGAATTAAAACACAGTTTGTACATATGACATATAGATCCCTATTCCAAAAACTCTGGTAAAATTTAAGTACATCCCAACAAAAATCGACATATGATTTAGTCATGGAAAAACATGTGAATTGGAATTTGATTCACTGTACAACTCAATCTGATTGCTAAGCTAGTTCAAAGACTCTTACTATGACTTGAAATGGACTAACTTGGTGTTGCTATAGAGGTTTAAGCAAATGTTATGTTGCTCTAAATTGTGGATACAAGAGCTCGCACAATCCATGATTCAAATTGAAAAATCAAAGCCTTCTAACACCCATCTCTCATTTATCTCAACAGTGTAAAAAAAAACGTAAAATGTGATGAACAGTCAGCTTACTTTTAGGTGGGTATTTGTTGTACAATAGCAAGAACACCAGAGCTGTTCCAGATGGTGAACCAATAACTCGTACAATCCTGCTACACTTTATCTGGTATAATAAAACAACAATTATTAATTGTGACCACATGACGAAGACACTAAATACAGTTCAACCTCATTATAACACGCCTCACTATAGTGCCGTTTTCAATATAACACGGCCATGTCATGGCTCCCAAATTGATTATTTTGCTATATGTCTATTATAAATAACCTCGTTATATTACGGTTCACTTATAACACGGTCTGTTTTCATGGACCCCAAAGATAGCGTACTAATGAGGTTGACCTGTAGTAAATATGAGACAAACATGCATTGTGAATACTTGTTGCAATAATCTTTCAGAAAATGAATTGAAATTTATCTTTCTTTGTGTTATTATGAATGAGGCACTGGCTACCAATCTGTCAGTATCGTTTTGAGGCATTTCTCTTCTCATCAGGAAAACATGTCCGTGCAATGTATACCCCCTTGAACCCTACTTTTATATAGCAGAACTGGGGTATGCAGGGGTATACTTATTTTTCTTATTTTTGCTCCAAAACATAGATTGTGGGTACTCGTTAGAACCGCCTCGGCGAGGCGGTTCTAACATGTACCCGCAATCTATGTTATGAGCAAAAATAAGAAAAATATTTTAAAAAATCTACTGAAAATTTTAAATTATAACAACTTAAAAAATCTCTGTATATTGCATGGGCATGTTTTCGTAATGTTGTAGTTCCATGCCTTACAGACAGCTGAGCCACCTCGTGGGAAAACCAACAATGTCGTTTCCGAACAGGTCCGACACAAACAGGGCTGTACAAGCACAGAAGATGGCTAGAGATTGGAAATTTTGGATTTAGAAAGTAGAGGAATTGTACTATCCGTGTAGCAAAAACAAAGGCGCAGATCAGCTTCGCAGTTGCCTTTGTTTTCACATATGCAAATTGTTGGTTTTCTCATGAGGCGGCTTAGACTATCTTTACACATGTGAATACATGTACTTGCATTTGTCCAATATAGTGACACAGCTGATGAGGATGATGCAAATATTGCTGAGACTTCTTATAGTAATATGTTTTGGAAAGCAAACTAGTATAATGACAAATGAGCCGCCTCATGGGAAAACCAACAATCTGCATAGGCGAAAACAAAGGCGCAGATCAGCTTCGCGGTAACCGCGAAGCTGATCAGCGCCTTTGTTTTCGCTACTCGGATAGTACAATTCCTCCTCTACTTAACTCCAAAATTTCAAGCTTCTAGCTCTTTTCTGTAACTGTACAGGCCGGTTTGTGTCGGACCTGGTCGGAAACCACATTGTTGGTTTTCTCACGAGGTGGCTCAAATCGTTTGGATCCAATCATTCACCATACCTTTAATGATCCATACAGCCTGGTAAGGTATGTAGAGAGGAGGTTGGTCTCTGGATGACGGTAGACAATGTGAAACATGGCACCTGAGCTGGGAATATGACCTCGAGGAGCATAGACCTGTACCTGTAAAGCACAACATATTTATTATAATTCTAGAAAATTGCAACTTAACACATGAGTAAGTGCATTTCATTTCTGTGCTGTCAAGCAGTTAGAAAACACCTAATTTGTTGTCAAGACTGGACAATTCTTTGTATTATCATAGCCTCATAAGATCTCGACAACCTCAGAAAATGATCTCAAGAGATCCTGAAGAAGCTCTAATATATCATTTTATCAGATGTAGACAAAATATGCATAGGTATACAATGGTAGCTCAGAAAAAGGTTTTCAGAATAAACATAAGGGCATTCTATAGCTGAAAAACTCTCCATCACATATCCAAAGTGTTGGTGTATAAATGGAGACGGCAGTCCAAGGTCTGGGCATATGTATTCCCTGTCTACCACTTCAAGCCACATTATGTTGATTTTAATTACCGTAATATATCAAGGACAAAGCAGTAAGGTTTTAGCATCAGGAAAACATGTCCGTGCAATATATACCCCCTTAAACTCCACTGTTATATAGAAAAACTGGGGTATGCAGGGTTTACCTATTTTTCTTATTTTTGCTCCATGTTTTGAGCCAAAATAAGAAAAATATAAAAAAAACTTTCAATTGAAATATTTCTATTTTTACAGCTCAAAAAATCTATATTACGTGGGCGTGTTTTCGTAATGGCATCACATTTTTAATCTTTACCAGCATGTCTTCCTCCTGTAGATATTCCTCATGCCAGGGATCTCCTAGCTGCATGTTGTCTAATGTGTTCTGAACTAGAAGAAGAATTAAGAATTTATTGCATTAAGATCAAGTGATGGGTGAAAATCCATATCTCAGGACAGACATCAAATTGCTTAACATTGGTCAAAATTAAACTTAAAGGCATATCTCGCTAAAATGTCAAAACTGATACTTTCAAAATGTTAGACAGCTTTGTAGTGTTTTCCAAGGTAAGGTTGATGAAAAACAACTACTTAACAGTGTGAGGTTTGGATACCATCACAAAAATATGTCCATGTAATGTATACCCCCTTGAACCCCACCTTTAAATAGCAAAACTGGGGTGTGCAGGGGTTTACCTATTTTTCTTATTTTTGCTTCAAAACACAGATTAAGGGTACTCGTTAGAACCGCATCGCTGAGGCGGTTCTAACGTGTACCCACAATCTATGTTTTGAGCAAAATAAGAAAATTATCATTTTTTTTTCCTGCTGGAAATTTTCATTTTTTATACCTATAAAAATCTCTGTATATTGCATGGGCAAGTTTTCATAATGTAAATTGTAATTTGCCTAAATTATTAAGACAGACAAATTACAGAAAGTAGTGCAGAGTCAGACTGCTCTCCTCAAAACAGTCAAACTGTTTTGGCATGGATTGACACTCTCATGATGCATAACAGTGACCCTTGGGACAGAATTGACCATCTAATTGTAATCATTTCTCTTTATTATTATTTCCTCTGTGAAAGTTTTTTTTTAATTATCTTTTTTTATTCTTATGCTCTGCTCTCACCTCGTCTCCTACCAGCAGCTATCTCCTGTCTGGTCCGAGGTTTCTTACCAGGGGCAGTCTTATCTGTGAACACAACCTGAAGGAGTAAAAGAGTAGTTTGTACACAAAACACATTAAATGTAGCTTCAATGGTTTCAGATATCAACTATGACAGGCAAGAAGTATGTAAGTCACATTACTACCTATATAAGCAATGGGTGAGGAGTTTTTTGATTAAATAGTTTAAATGGATGTTTAATGTCAATTTACAGTCAAAGCTAAACATGTTTATTGGTGATATTAGAAAAGTCATTAAGATATGCCTAAAAGGATGCTGAATTAAAGTTTATTTTGTGCTGTCTACAGGTTTAAAATTTCACAAACAGCTACAGTAATAACGAGCCAATACCTCAATTTAAAGTCTCATCTAAATGACAGAGTCTAAACTTTGATCCCTGGTTGACAAAGAAAATGACTTTACCACTATGCCAAAGTGGTTTCTCAGTCAGAGTCTTCAATGTTTATTAAGATATATTCATCTAAAACCTTTGCAATCACTATTGCTAGGAGCTTACCTTAGGTTTATCTGTCCCTATCTCCTGGAACATGGTTTTGTTTGTTTCTACTCTATACTTCTTGGCTGGGATAAACCAACCAAAACTAGACTTGTACTTCCTGAAGATTAAGAAATAACCATTAGATAAACATGACTGAAACTGACAGCTATCAACAAAATGAATCTTTCCAAGACTTTTCTTTGACAACCCTTGACCACATTTTATACCATTTCAAAAAGTGTTAACACACTTTAAACTAGTGATCTATAGACAATTACCAATTTAATACTTTATGCACACTGTAGCTTTCTTTTTTATCCAAATGGCTCTTTTTGCAGTGCTGTGAGACGAATAAGATCATATGAGCCCCAACAGGAGAAAACTGGAATACTGTCTATGGTTTTCGCTAACCAGATAGTATAACCCCTCTTCTTCTTGAATCCGAAATTTCAAGCTTCTAGCCTTTTTCCGTGACTGAATAGGCAGAATTGTGTCAGACCTGGTCTGAAACCTCGAAGCCCGGTTTTCTCACATCACCTCTCATATAATAATCTGCTGAACATATGTACAGCCAAACTGCCTCAGAAGATGTTAAAACCTTAAAACTGCATATTGTTAAATAAAGATACTATACATGGCACTTTGTAAAACGTACTTACAAAGCATATTTCCACAGGTTCACATTCCCTTTAGTATCCACTGTAACCATAGCATTGAGATTCTCTACAAAACTCATATGTAAGATAGATTTCTTGTGTCCTCTCAGCAGCTCTGCCTCTACACCTCGGCCTATGGTGTTTACCTCGGATGCTTCTGTCTGTAATAGGATAAGAGCCGCCGCATGACAAAAACCAACAATTTGCATATGCTAAAAACAAAGGTGCAGACCAGCTTCGCGGTTGATCAGCGCCTTTGTTTTCACTACACAGATAGTACAATTCCTCTTCTTCTTAAATCCAAAATTTCAAGAATCTAGCCTGCTTCTGAGACTGTACAGGCCGGTTTGTCTCGGACCTGGTCGGAACTACAAATTGTTTAGGCTCATAAAAAAACAACATTAGCACCAATTTTAGATGGATAATTTAAGTTATATCATTCAAAGCCGAGCCGCAATAAGTTAATTAGATTTCTTGTGACATCTCGTAAGTTCTGCCTCTACAACTCACATGCATAATCTCTTGCTCAAATTGTAAGAGAGTTTTGCACCTGCCAGCTAAGGTACTAAGCAAGTTAAACCTAACATGTTATTTAACTGTCTGAGGTGTACCGTTGCCAATGATAAATTGACAAAAAATAATCATTATAACTTGAAATCTATGCTCATAGGTGTTGTGTGATTAAGCAGAAAAGATATATCATGAGAAAACCAGATTTTTGCTTATGCAAAAACAAAGGCACAGATCAGCTTCGCAGTAACTGCAAAGCCGATCAGCATATTTGTTTTTGCTACTTGGATAGTATAATTCCTCCTCTACCTCTATTCAAAATTTCAAGATTCTAGCTCTCTTCTGTGACTGCACAGACCGGTTTCTTTCAGACCCGGTTGGAAACCCAGAAGACCGGTTGTCTAGAGTCACGTCTCATATGTACTTACATCAGACACTAGTATAGGGTTGTATATCTTGGTTGTTTCTATTTCTGTCACATCCTCCCCATGACCTTGACCTTCAGACTGACCTTCACTTTGCTCTGTCTCATTCTCACTTTGACCTTGACCTGAATTTTTTCTGTTAACATTGCCTGGACTTTGAGGACTCTGACTTTTTGTTGCGGGAGTAGTTTTAGATGTTTGTCCTTTGGGAGCTTTTTGGCCTTGTGCTTTTTTATAGTTTTCATCCAGAATATTTTGGAAGTTACATTTGAGAACATCGCCGTTGTCCATTGCAACCACTATTTCATTCTGAAAGGAAAAATAAATAGAGGATATTCAAGTTTTTGGAGTGAATATGAGTTTTATTTCATTGAGTGAAGTGAAAAATTTTTATATTTCATGAGTGCCGAAGGCACGAATAAAATATATAATTTTTCACTTCACGAGATGAAATAAAACTCATATTCACGACAAAAACTGGAATTTTCTTTTTATTATATTGCATGTAGTCATTGTAACGTTGCGCGCTAAAGCATATGACGTCAAAATCTTAAATGACGTCATTACGTCACGTCATTACGTCGCTATTGTGTGTGAACGTTCATTGCGTCAACAATAGCATAGATTATAAAATTTAGTTATGTATAAATTAGAAATGAAACGGTGGAATCATAATTTGCGTATTCCCAAATCTTATATTTTCACATGTGAAAATATAACCTTTTCAAATATTGGTTATATTTAATACATATTTCTCCATATTTCATCACTTGCCATATAATAACATGTAAAACATGTTTATTTTCAATTTACTTGAGTTAATGCTATAAATACCAGTCAACAAGTCATATTCAGACAGAGCCACTGCTTTTTGACAAAATTACCAGTGGTATGGAATTTCGAGAATCTTACTCAAGGACACAGAACAATGGTGGTATATTTCAAAATTCATAACCTCTCTAGAGTTAAAACATCGCTTGCAATGTTGCAAGTTGGAACAGAGGTAAGCCATCAGATTGAAAAGGTTGTTGTCTGAACATGTTTTTCATGGATCTCTGTTAAAATCATTAACACCATAAACTATGCTTTCAAAATGCACCAGTTATGAGCCTCTGCGTCAGAAAACCAACAATCTGTTACCGACCAGGTCTGGCATAAACCAGTCTGTACACTCACTTAAGCAGGCTAGAAGCGTGAAATTTCATATGTAGGTGGAAGAGGAATTGCACTACATATAGAGCAAAAACAAAGGCTCTGATCAGCTGTGCAGTCACTGCACAGCTGATCAGAGCCTTTGTTTTCGCATACACAAATTGATGGTTTTTTGGTGCAGTCGCTCTTATATTACCTATTTTTGGTCATTAACATGATTAAAGCTTAACTCATTTAAGCCTGGCGTCCTTTTCATGGGACATGGGCAAACAGCATAGCCCCAGATGTGACGCCGCAGAATGCGGCGTCCCATCTGGGGCTATTCTGTTTTCACAGAGAAATTTCATCGAAAAATCATATAAAAACAAAAAACCACTCCAAAAACCCCGAAAAATGAAAGTGGACTCATCCAATTTATAATGATGGAAGAATCCATTCGTCAAATATGGGTAAAACCTACCTGCACTCCCACAAAAGACAGACTAGGGAAGAAGCCTCCCCTCACAGGTGTTACGCCAACATCATCCAATGCCTTCTCTTCTGCTAAAATACCTGAAATATTGGGAACAAAAGGTTTTCAAATAGACCACTGACCTACACTGACAAGTATTCGTAACCATCGCAAAAAAGTATTTGATCATTTAAGATTAAGTTTTAGTGCTGATTATATATTATTAATGTGTAAAATTATTACAAATTCCCAATATGCTAATCCGCCAGTGTGGGCTTATGCAATTTTTTTTTTTTTGGAAACGGCCACGGTGTCCACTTGTTGGAGCATGTGTGCTAATTAGAATGAATACGGCATAAAATACCCCTATTACTAAAACTCTCCTTTCTAACCTTGGTGGAAGATAAAGTCTTGTTTCTCAACATCCAGTTCCAGTAGGACTCTGAGTTGGTGAGCGTACATGCCTTTGTCATCCGGTTTCAGGCCTAGTTTCTGGGCAGCATCTGGGTTTGGGGAACCGGCATTGATTGATAGCACTTGTAAAATACCCTAAGAAACAAACATATCATGGTTTATTTATAATGTCATTAGGAAAACTGTGGCTTGTAGTCCTAGTTTTGGATAGTGTCTAGGTTAGGTGAACCAGCAATAATTGAGGAAACTTGCAAAATATCCTAAAACAAAATATTTTTTTGGAAAAAATAAAAAGTTGATGGTTCCCTCCAAAGAAATTTCCAAAGCAGATCTTGATCTTTTCAGCAAGACATAAACAGAGCTCAAGCTAACAAAACTACTTACAACAGAGTTGATAACAATAAGTCTTGTACTGTCTAAACTCCAGGCTATACTGACAGCATACTGATGGTCTCTGGCATTGTTCAACATGGCTCTGAACGGCCTCCAGGGCTTCATCAGGGCATCAAGAATGAATATGTCTCCTGGAATATCAAAAGTAATTACTAATTTTTTTTTGTATAAGAATATCCTGGGAAAAAAAAACATGTGCCTAATGTACATTCAAAATTGCCCAATTTGCTGCCTTCTTGCTGATTAAGGCTTACGTTACAAATACCCACTATTGAAGAGAATAGTCAACAGTTTACAGATGTTTTTTCATCGAAACAAGATACAATTGAAGATCTCTTTGTATTTTTCTCCTAATTCAACAGTCAGAGAATTTGTAAACAGAACCTAAAGTACAAATTTTGCAAACATTACTGTTTTACCAGACTAAGACTTTATTATGGTCACCAAAACCGTAAAATGAATGCTGGTCTTTTGCCAAGCCATAATGATTGAAGTCAAGTTTTCTTCGAGCAGCAGTACCCACTGCTGGGAATCACGTGATACGCAATGTTTATGATATGTGCAAATTGTAAACAAGAAGCCGCCATTTTCCACCGGGTCTAGGTAAGTCTATCGAGTTTTGTTTCAAAAATGATGGATGAATATGCCCGGTCCATGCAGATACATCAGATTTATTTAACCATGTGCGAGCTAATCTTTCAAAGTGTTTTGTTTGTGTAAACACTTCATTCCCATCATCAAAATTGTTTGTTGCCATGTACACCAAATATTTATTTTGGGCCTTATTCATTCTTCCAGCAACAATGCGTCCTTTCTTAGAGGTAAAATAACATTTTTTTCAAAGGACAATTACCTCCATTTTACAGAAATATGCTAAGCGCCACATGAAAAAAGATAATCAACATCATTGACATTGCATCCCTATACACATGCAATGTGGATTGATACCCTCCACACTAAAAAAATAGTCATCATGTTTCTATTCTTTCGTCGATAAATGTATTGATTGCTAATGCACCAGTCCTTTGTAACCATTGCCCCCCCCCCCCTCACACATACCTACGGTGAAGGGTGTGGGATAGCCGGGCTTAAGTGCAGAGCAATTACTTGTCGAGTGTATCCGCAGTGCAGGGGGTATGACGAGGTGTTTTATGCATTAGGATCCTTACTCCAGGGCAATTTTCTATTTCTAAGGTGAGGCCAAAGATCAAAGTTTTGACCCCCCAGTTTGCCCCCTGTGTGTGCGGTTTATAGCAGGGCACTGAAAGCAGAAATGCCACAATCACCGTCCTTCCCCGTAGGTGGATGAGCAGTGGTTACAAATGACTTGTGCACAATTGCAGCTAAAATATGATCAAAAAAAGAAAAAATAGCCATTCTCGGTTTTGTTCAATATTGAGACCGAATCTTTGAATGCTTTCCTGGCTTTATTATATATCAGCAGTCACACATTAGCGTATAACCCAAACGCGCTTCTGGCGTATGAATACTCTCAACATGGTTAAGATTTTGGATGTATAAAAATAATTTGTCCCTTTAACTCGCTTTAGCAGTCACACATTAGCGCCTGACTGAGATGTGTGCCGGACGTACAAAAATCTCAAAGTGTTGAAGTACGTTTGTTTTACTTCCCAGACGCGCTAAGCATGTGCTACAGGCGCACAGCAAACGTTCAACGCACGTCTCACAAACGCTTAGGGCACGCTACGGAAGCTATATCTCATAAAATCAGAAAAAACGCATGTGGCGTATACTAGCGTGCATAACACGTGCGCCAAATGCGTTCATAGAGTATTCAACGCGTCTGTCATGGAACTTATTCGAAACGTAAAAGACATTCGCATAAGACACGCCCAGCTTCTGGAAAAAATTTAAGCATGATTAAACACAAACGCGCCTAGAGCGCGCACCGACCTTTAGCGACGTATATCAACGTACACCCAGCGTACACCAAAAACGCACATGTAGCGCGTTTCTAATGTGTCTCCGACGTGCTCCTGACGTAGGTTGAATCATTCAAAGTTTACATTTTTGTCAACACGCCCGGCGCGCGTTGGCTTATTCTGCTGTTTTAAACAGCAGTCACACACTAGCGTATAATCCAAACGCGCACCGGGCGTGTCGACAAAAATGTAAAATTCAAAAAACGCCAGGAGCACGTTGGAGACACGTTAGAAACGCGTTAAACACGCGTTTTTAAGCTTGGTGTACGCTTGTTGCATACGTCGCTGTAAGTCGCTGCGCGCTCTTGGCGCGTTTGCCCCCCCCCCCCCCCCCCTGCAACAAAAAAAATCAAACATGCTTAAAAACTTTCTAGAAGTTCGGTGTGTCCCGGGTGTGTGTCTTATTCGTTTCGAATAAGTTCCATGCGCGTAACATGCAAATTAAGCATGACCTGAAACAGACAAGCTACTTTCAAACTAGATGCACTGCGACAGATAAAATGCAGGTTTGTCGGACACGCACATTTAACATATCGCAAATTTTACACCCATGTACACCACATTAATTATGAGAAATGTGACATTTATTTTGCATATGCCAGTTTCGATAAGTTTTTGGGTATCATGTATGCTCCAATTTGATACGTTTTTATCATTGTCTTGTGAAGAATTTGTACGTATTCATCACATCTGTGAGGAACTTTTTTTAATATATAGAAACGGTACCAAGATTCATGTGTAAATTTTTGACATGTAAAGAATTGGTGCGTATTCTGCAAATTTTCTGTCAAGAACTGTTGAATTAAACTGTGCGTATGTTCATTTTCTGGGGCACATGGCGCTCTTGACGGTAGAAAAGTCTATGCTTTTACATGTCAAAAGTGCGTACAAAAAGGTAAGGAGAAGTTTTTGATATGTGTAAAAAGCTAACTGATACTTTTTGCATACTTTTTGCATTAATTTAAGAGCGTGTGAACTTGTCTTTGAGAGACTCTAAAAACTGGTTTAAGGCCCCCAGTATTTTTTTGTATTACTGATTGTTCCAAGGCGATACGTCTGTTGTGGTTCTATTTGTTTTATGTTTTGGAGTCGAATTTTCGTGCTGTTTGAACCTTATGTACGTTTTCATAGTTTTGGTAAAGTTCGGGTTACTGTTTGGCACTTATTGGGAAATAGCTGCTCATTCGGCTTAAAGGGAAACATAATTATTAAATTCCCGCATATAATTTTCATGAAACTTCACATGCTTCAAGATAATTGTATCCTTGGACTAAAATCGAAATAAAAGTGGGATGTAACCAGCCTCGTTTCCATGGTATCAGAACTTTTTGAATGTTTCTCGTGCATTTCATAAAAACGCGTTCGTAGAGGACATGTGTTTTAATATATGTGTTATTTTTGCATAAACAACTTAAACATACGATCAGTGATATTTTCTTAAATTTTGATACTATCTGCTTTTAAACTGAGGAGATTACAAGCAAAATTAACTTTCCCGCCATTTTTTCAAACCTGGAAAAAATATGTATTTTTGCGATATCTCCTAAACTACGCATATGATTTTATTTAAATTAAACCAATAGATATAAAACGATGTAACCATTCAAAAGTTGAAATAAAAAGTGGGGGTCATCAAATTGCGTTGGAAGATTTAGAGAAAACCCGTTCTTTTTCGATTTAATGTCAAACGTTGCACTGACGTCGCGTATATTAATGCGACGTCATCAACAGCGAAATAACCGTTTTTCACATGTAATTAACCTTATACAAGAATGAGGGTATATCAATTGTCGCATAACTAATTTAAAATAAAAAATGAACAATATGTTTACCCGCTTTAGGACTTAATTATGCAGAAACAAACAAAATAAGATTCTACAGCTTGAAACGTCATTTGAAAATCAAAATAAAACAACGCTAAAAGCTACGCGTAACATAGTAAATCAATAGTACAAAAAAGTGTAACAAAAATTAACAGAAAATTATTAATAAGGTTTCATTATTATTAATTATGCATATTTAACTAGAACTTTATGACGGCATTAAGCCTAATGAATATCCAAGCTTTTAACAGAAATTAATGTATATTCAAACCAACACAACTTTCTCAATATCCATCTGATTTTAATAAAACTTGTACCAAATTGTAAAGAGAGGCAACTACTTTCATTTAAGATGCATTGTGTTTTAACCTTGCCTTTCCCTTTAAGAGTCCATGTTAGAACAAAATGAGAATAAAAGATGCAAAGAGTGTACTCAAAAGATTCTAAACATCTAAAGCAAATACCAAAGTGAGGGTGAAAAAAGGTGCAATTTTAAAGTGACTTAACATATGACCCCCACCTGGTCGATGGCTAATTTTTGAAGCACAGTTTTTGCCCCTTGTTCAATAGTGTGATCGAATAGCATATCTATGAAATGGAATCCATAAAATTTTGTTAATTCTTATGAGCTTTATGGAAAATTGGTTAATGGCATCATTACGTTTCTAATTTTGTCGGGTATAGTAAATAAAGAAATGAAGAAAGAAAAAGGTATTCAACATGAAACATTTAAAATACCATTGATGGATATGAGTGGTAAAGAGTCAAACAGTTTGTATGATCTAGTACTTTCTGAACTAGCGAAAAACATGGCTTTGTCCGTCACTGTATTGGACCTAATCAATTTTAGAGAGCCAAAATTAATCTACTTAAATATTAGACTGACAGAAAATAAGAACACAATTTATTTGTGTGGAAGGAATCAATTTGGTTTGCTGTGTACATGGTATCTAGCAAAGTAATCTGCTCGTAAAATTGCAGAATTTGGTTTTATCCGTTATGAAACAACTTCCCACGTTTTTATAATACCACAGCAATATGTAATGAATTTCAATGTCATGATTAACATTTAATATTTAAGATATTGAAGGAAATAAAGCTTATGTGTGTAGGTTAACAGCGTATTTTAAGTGAATTTTTGAAGTGTTTGAAACACTGGCCAGGTGAAATGCCACAAACTATGGCTCAAATTCTTCCAAATAGGGTTGTCCATGGAATGCACTAGGTGGCGTAAAAATCAACAAGCGTATCTTGAAGTTATTTGGAAAGAAAACAAAACTGATGACGTCATTTGTTTACATTTTGGTGTATATGGAAACACTTGCTGTCACATGATTCCCAGCAGTGAGTACCAGTGCCCATTTTTTTATTAGATTAAGGCTTAATGTCAGTTATTTTTTTTATCCGTCATTTCTAGGCAAAGTGCCCATTCATGCATGAGTATGGTGCAGTCTGGTAGCATTGTGCACCTTAGGTATTTCATGCCAGGTCTGAAATATAAACACTGACTAACAACACTTATATGAGGAGTTTAAGTGATTCAATATTTAAAATCTCATAATACGAAACATTATTAATTAACTACATTAATATTAGTATTTGTATCACCAAATCAGCCCGCATCATACGGATGACAAACTGGGCCAATACGAGAAAAACTGGGCCAATACGAGAAAAACAAGGCCAATACAGAAAAACAAGGCCAATATGAAAATGACGTCATTCGACGTTCTTTTTCAAAAGAAAATGGCAGCCATGTTTTCCTCCGTTTCGCCGCTTAAAAACTGCAGTTGTATTTATAACATAAGCTTACACTGCAGTTGCATTTATAGAAGTAGAAATAATCGTCAACAGTTATCGCTAATAAAAAGGAAAAAAACGGAATTCAGACGACAAGCTTGGTTTATTTTGTATCTAGATCTAGTCAATCTTATATGAAAACACAAGGTTTGTAGGCATTTTACTCCGGCTCGCCAAGTCTCAAAGGCGTTTGTTGACTTTGTTTTATCTTATGAAATGTTATTTATTTATTTATTTTATTTATTTATTTATTTATTTATTTTTACTTTAGCTAAATAGTTAAAATACATTGTTATTATGTTCATTTGCCTTCTTCCTCCTCAAGTGTTGACTCGCTATCACGAATTTCGCAGTGTTTCGATGAGACTGGATCATGCAGTGGCCTGCATTCGAGATTTTATCAGAAAATTCTCTTAGTTTGTAGGTATCTACTCGTGGCTTCAGTGTTTAAAGCAGAAGAGGACGGTTGTTATATTTTTGTGCATGTACATGCATGTGTCTAAAATTTTTATCCATTGCGTTGTGCACTTTGTCAAAGAGCACAATTCAAATAGAAAAGTTAATTAATAAAATTGTCATTAATCAAGTAATTTCGTATTGGCCCAGTTACAGGTCCTCGGCCAGCTGTATTGGCCCGAGGCGGAGCCTCGGGCCAATACAGCAGACCTCGGACCTGTAACTGGGCCAATACGAAATTACTTGATTAATAACATTATATTAGCAATTACTTTCATCTTTAGAAATACCGTGGCTGATACATATGAAATTGGAGGCAACTTGTCTCCTAGCATTGCGCACTGCTAAACCAAAAAAAGTACAAGTAGGCAAAGATCAGGAAAAGGCGCAATCAGAAAAAGACTCCCACTCCAAAAACCAAGGTGGGAAAAAACCAAACTAACAATCAGGTACTTATACCATGAAAACATTTCGTAAGCCGAATGAGCAGCTATTTTCCCAATAGGTGGCCACTCAGTTACCTTAACTTAACTAAAAGTATGCAAACATACATAAGGCGCCAACAGCACAAAAATATTTTAAACACCAAGACATAAAACAAAAAGAACCACCACAGAAGTATCGACTTGGAACGATCAGTAACACAAAGTTACTGGCGGGTTTAAATCGATTTTACACGGCCGTAACCTCACCCTCAGCTTCTGCAGTGGTTCATAACATTTAGTTAGTTCTTCGGTCCTCGTGGTGAATCTCTAACTAGTAAATGAATCATCAAGAACAAACAAATAAATCATGATAAACATCCTGATGAATCAAAAACCAGGACTCACAGATTGAGTAAGCTGCCCGACGATGGAGATCCCTGGGCGCCAAATAACTTACTAACTCCGGAGCTAAAGAAAAACATCAGTTGGACCCCGGTGGGCCAAGCAACAGACAAGAAGCATATTTTAAAGCATATTTTAAAGCAACCTGCAATTTATACATAGCCATTGTATGTCCGGCAACACATATGACAGCCATGTAATAAATTACACAAAAGAAGTTTCAAAGAAAATAATGCTGTGTATGGTGGCACAAAAATGTCACCACACAGTATTTCAAAATTAAACAAAATCACATGGTGATAAATTGTTTAATCAGAAAGGAAGGAACATCATTTTTGTCTTCAAATTATGCACTCTTGCTGGTGTGAAATATAAGAAAATAGCATTGGTAGTCCCATCTTGTTTGAAATCTGATTGACAGGTCATATGCACAATGTCGGGGGCCGTGCAATGTTAGGAGACCCAACTGTAATTGAAAACTTACCATGATATGTACAAACTGCAACAAATCTATGATTGGGTGATGGACGGACTACTCTAATACCATGGCAACGCTTACTAATATCTAGATGATATACTGAGGGGTAAATATTCTGAAAGAAGAAAAGATATGTATTATTTTATTTAAAACAGACATGCAATGTGGAAACTGAAGTTATCTTGCTAGGAAAATTTATAGTTTAGTTTCATAATGAAGAAAATTTGTTTCTTTGACATGCATGTGAATTTAATACCAAGACCTATTTTAAACGTCCATAACTGCTCCAAACTTTACAATAATTTTCAGATCAATCATTTATTCTCTGACAGTCACACAGCCTTGGTAGCTAGCTTTGTCAATGTATTATACTCAAAGACCATATTTTTTTCTGTCACAAATATGAGTATTGTCTGAACTTACATAAGGAGAGAGATTATGGAAACATAAACTTGTATATAGTAAATACTTACCGACCAATATTTCATTTCCTCAATCCTGTTGTATCTCTGGAAGTATTCTTTATCAAAATTAACATCCGGGCCACCAATAGGTGATATGTAAGGACTTTGTGATGGAATGGGAGAAAGATTATTGAAGTCTAACAACGTTTTTGCAATAAATGTTTAAAATCAAAAAGTGGCTTATCATAATGGTACTTCAGCTTAACGTCTCACCTTGAAAACTGAAGAAGCAGGGGATCAAAATTGTGATCCTAGGTTTACAAGGAACTGCTAACTAGTTATACTTACCGACCAATATTTTATTTCCCGTCGTGCATATCTCTGGAAGTATTCCTTGTCAGAACTAACCTCCGGAGCATCAATTGGTGAGATAGGTAGAGTACGAGATGGGACGGGAGATAGAAGATTGAAGTCTAACACTGTTAGGTCAGGTGCATCCAGCTCATCACTGAAAATTATATTAAATAGAGGATCTTACATGAGTGGTCATTTCATATGAAATTTATTAAACAAGCCTTGGGTGAGTTTAATAAATTTCATATGAAATGACCACGAGTCATTTATCATATGACTTCTTAAATACAATTTTATCACCTTTAAAGTGGAGATATTTCTACTGAAAATTAACATTGTTGTTATGGACTTCTTCAATGACATTATGTATTCCAGCAAACGTTTTATTACACCTGTGGTCATAACACTTTAAGATAATGTGTCCATGTAATATATACCCCCTTATACCCCACTTTTATATAGCAAAACTGGGGTATGCAGGGATATACCTATTTTTCTTATTTTCGCTCCAAAACATAGATTGTAAGTACTCGTTAGAACCGCCTCGGTTCTAACGTGTACCCACAATCTATGTTTTGAGCAAAAATAAGAAATATATTGATTTTTTTCTACTGAAAATTTTCATTTTTTACAACTTTAAAAATCTCTGTATATTACATGGGCATGTTTTCGTAATGACGTTATCCACTGGAAAACAGTGACGTCATAAGATAAACACAAATAAGTAAATGAGAACAATTATCCAATATATTGAAAAGACTGGGTGCATATTGCTCAACTAGCAGGAAAGTTTGAGCATGTTTTCAAGGAAATTCACAACTTTCATCAGTTTTTATCAGTTCATACTATTATACACATATGCCCCTGTTTCATTCTCCAGATAGGAAAAAATAAAGACTTGCAATAAAGGTATCTCAAACCATTTCAATAAAATCAAAAAAAGAATACAAAGAAAAATATGAAAAATTCTTTGTAGCAAGAATTTCAAATGGCAGGTTTGAAAATTGCAAAAAAAAAAAAAAAAAAAAATTAAATTGTCTTATCACATTTAAAATTTGGGCAAACTTTCCCATAAAATTTTTGGTGACGTTTAAAAACTAGATTACATGTATAGTGATAATGGAGCAAAGGCATTAGCAAGGTTATGAAATGAGCCACCTCGTGGGAAAACCAACAATGTGGTTTCAAAACAGGTCCGACACAAACCGGCCTATACAAGCACAGAAGCAGGCTAGAAGCTTGAAATTTTGAAGTTACGTAAAGGAGGAATTGTACTATCAGAGTAGCGAAAACAAAGATGCTGATCAGCTTTGCGGTTACCGCGAAGCTGATCTGCGTCTTTGTTTTCGCATATGCAGATTGTTGGTTTTCCCATGAGGCGGCTCAAATTGTTGTCATGAGGAATAAAAGTATAACAGGCTGAAATAAGAAAATATGACTTGTATATGCACTATTTTTCTTCTCTTGTATGTTTTATATATCGGAAAATAAGTGAAAATGGCTATAAAATAATATCTATCAAATGAAAGCATTTAAAACAGTAGTGAACTATACCAAATTCAAAATTGAGTTGCCACTAAGATAATAAAATAACATAAGTGAAGGCGCTAATCTACAAAAGCAAAAACAAACAAGCTACAAAAAGCAAAAGCAACTTGTGAACGCTTTATATTATAATACAGAATTTTAAATAAAAACTAGCAACCCTATAAAAATAAAACATGTGTATACATAATACAAGCTGACAAACAAAGTGGTCTACGGGTTCTAAATACTATTTTATAATGTGAATATCTGTCTATCAAATACTGTGGGTACCAAACAGACTCAAATGACTAAGCACTGGCACTAAGTATCAGTGGCCTTCATTTTGAGTCCTGAGGTCTGTTCCATCAAATCAATGGAGCCGCCCCAAACGAAAACCAACAATATGTATGCAAAGACAAAGGCGCAGATCAGCTGTGCAGTAACAGCTGATCAGCATCTTTGTTTTCACTACACTGATAGTACAGTCTCTTTTCTTAAATCTGAAATTTTAAGTTTCTAACCTCCTTCTGTGACTGTACAGGCTGGTTTGTGTCGGACCATATTCGAAACACAAATTGTTGGTTTTCTCATGAAAAGGCTCATTAAAAATATTGTTCTTCCTACATGTTTTAGTGATATATAAACCCAATACAAAACATACTATACATCTGGGTTCCTATATGACAAAATAATAAACTAGGACGTCTGGCAACAGTGATTTTAGTATGGCTGACTTATTGGTGCAACTTTTAAGCTGAATCCCCCAACAGCACTATGCTACAGGCCATCAACACTTACCAAACAATCACTCTCTGTTATACAAAACAATAACACACATCATTATTTTATCCGAAAAAATAAATCACAACAAAACCAGTTCCCAGTCTAAAACATGCTGTAAATGCTGAAAACAAACGGTTAGACATATCGAAACTAGAATTTGTTTTCTATGTGAAAACTGATGTCTCCCCCCTTTCTACATGCATGTCCAAAATATGCAAGCAAGAGTTATAGTTCTTGTGCATCACATATCCTGTCATTCTGTTTTATAAGTGTACCAAGTTTCATTGAAATATCTCTTACGGTTTTCAAGTTATAGAGGGGGCACGAAAGTGTTTGGAAAATAATCAAAGGGAAATAACTCCAAAGATATGAAAGCAAGAGTAATGATTCTTGTGCATCATGCTTTATAAGTGTACCATGTTTCATTGAAAAATCTCCAATGGTTTTTGAGTTAAAGAGCAGACACGAAATTGTATGAAAAATAATCAAAGGGAAATAACTCCAAAGATATGCAAGCAAGAGTTATGGTTCTTTAGCATGACACATCATCTCATCGTGCTTTATAAGTGTACCAAGTTTCATTGAAATATTTCTTATGGTTTTCAAGTTATAGAGTGGACATGAAATTGTATGGAAAAATAATCAAAGGGAAATAACTCCAAAGATATGAAAGCAAGAGTTATAATTCTTGTGCATGACACATCGTCTCATCATGCTTTATAAGTGTACCAAGTTTCACTGAAATTTCTCTTACGGTTTTCAAGTTATAGGGTGGACACGAAATTGTATGGAAAATAATCAAAGGGAAATAACGGTTTACGGTTTTCAAGTTATAGGGTGGACACGAAATTGTATGGAAAATAATCAAAGGGAAATAACTCCAAAGATATGTAAGCAAGAGTTATGGTTCTTTAGCACGACACGTAATCTCATCGTGCTTTATAAGTGTACCAAGTTTCATTGAAATAACTCTTACGATTTTCGAGTTATAAAGCGGACACGAAATTGTATGGAAAATAATCAAAGGGAAATAACTCATAAAATACTCAAGCCAGAGTTATGGTTCTTGTGCATGACACATCACTTGATCAAGCTCAATTAGTGTACCAAGTTTTATTGAAAAAACTTAAACGGTTTTCAAGTTATACAGCGGACACGAAATTGTATCGAAAATAATCAAAGGGAAATAACTCCAAAAACACTCAAGCCAGAGTTATGGTTCTTGAGCATGACACATTGTCTCGTCGTGGTCTACAAGTGTACCAAGTTTCATTGAAAAATCTTTAACGGTTTTCAAGTTATACAGCGGACATGAAATTGTATCGAAAATAATCAAAGGGAAATAACTCCAAAAATACTCAAGCTAGAGTTATGGTTCTTGTGCATGACACATCGTCTTGTCGTGGTTTACAAGTGTACCAAATTTCATTGAAAAATCTTGAACGGTTTTCAAGTTATAGAGCGGACACTATTTGTGATGGACATACGGACGGACGGACGGACAGACAGACGGACGGACAGACGCACGGGGAAAAACAATATGTCTCCCGACCCTGTCGGGGGGAGACATAATGATACTGGTCACCAAAGCATATAAGTGAGTACTTTATCAAGAAAGCAAAATTGACACCAGTTTGAGAACTCAACAAAAAATGCCCATAAACCATTAAGAACAAAGTGTAGATCTGGTTATACTATTTCATGCATACATGCTGACAAAAACTCATAAACCTGTCAAAAATTGAGCTGTATCATGAGGGAATCTGTGTTTTGTATATGTGAAAAGCAAGGGTACAGATCAGTTTCACAGGCTGAAAAGCAGTATGCATCAGGAAAACATGTCCATGAAAAATATACCCCCTTGAACCCCACTTTTATACAGAAAAAGAGGGGTTTGAAGGAGTATGGTACTCTTTAGAACCGCCTCGCCGAGGCGATGTGTTCCCACAATCTATGTTTTGAGCAAAAATAAGAAAAATATCAAAAACTGTCTTACGAAAAACTTTCATTTTTTACAACTTAAATCAGTTAAATTACATGGACATGTTTTCGTAATGTAAAGAATCCTATATTTCAAGAGCTTGGATAATAAGTAGAACAGATTTCTCTCTCATGACAAAGCCCACAAAGCCTAAATCCTCCTATCACCATGCAATACACTAGTATCAGTCAGCAGTTTATACCCTTCATCATCATATTCAGTGTCTTCAACAACTTCAGCATATTCTGTCGGAATTTTCCTATCCGGTTCCGGTTCCGGCAAGGGTTCTCCTATAGGCTCAAATTCTGCCACCCTGATTTCGGCCGGTTCCGTTGGGGCGAAGGTGAATGGGCCGGGAGCCACTATTGGTGCAATTACTGGGGGGACTTTCAGTCGTCTTAAAGAGTATTAGTATGTATAATGATTTATGACAACATTTTGGGGTATCAAAATATGCCTTTACTAAATTTGCCTCATAACAAACACATGCTAAATAATGACAAGTTTACGCTTGTAAGCGTGTATTTCATATAATGGTTATATCTAAAACACCATCCCTATAAGTGCCATCCTTCACATTATGCCAGATAGCACATTAAGATTGGCACTCTGCCTGAAAGTTCCTGTTCTGCAACAACCAAACAAAAACAATCTATTAGAACTTTTTTTCTGAATATAGGAATTTACTCTAACAACAAGGGAAGTAACTCTAATGAATCATTCATAACAAGAGAGTTAACTGTACTTACTCCTCCTCTTCTGCCTCCTCTTCCTCCACATAACCCTCCTTCTTCTTCGCTATGGCCCTTCTTCTGATCTTATTCTGGGCATACTGGGAATGTCCCCACACTTCTTTCCTGGAAAATTGTAGTAAAATTAAGTAAGGTCTATTGCTTCATATATATTATTATTAAGACTTAGTGTAAGGGAGGCAACCCTCAATCCGTACACAACCTTCTTGGTTATGGCCTTTTACAGTCAGCCTGTGAAATTTAAGAGCTGCTCAAAATTTGGTGAACCGTTTTCTGTGAGTAGGGTTATCTCCCCTTCGGAAGTGTTGGAAGACCTTCTGAGAATAGAAGAGCCCAGGTCTATCTAACCAGCGGAAGACATAAATGGAACAAACTTTCACCGAAGGCCTCTTCTGAGACGTATCAAACTTGGTTTAAGTGTTTCATTTTTGATCAGTTTTATTTCTAGAACACACAGATTGTGAAACCATTACCTTTTTATTTCTAGAACACACAGATTGTGAAACAATTACCTATGTCTGTTTCTGTTGTGTTTTGTAGTGTAGTAACTCTTGGTGACCAGATCATATGTTTTGTCTGACTGGTCTCTGGGGCCTTCCTGGCCTGTACTCACAGACTGGAAAATCAACAGAGTAATGTATTAGAACGTCGGATTCAGTTTACCATTTTTGTCAAAATGAAAATCATTGGAAAATCTGGCATGCACATTTTTTCATATGGCAAATACTGTCAGAAAAACATGACACAATACATACTTTGTGGGTCAACACTATTAAAATGAGATTCAGTGTTGTATTGCAACCAAATTGCAACGTGATTCACATGAAAATTTCTATAAATTTATAAAGATTTAAAACATGCAACAACCATATCAATCAACTACAAGCATACCACATACACAAAATAAATATTGTTGGTAATGTGTGTCTCAAATCAATACATATGATACATTTTATCAGAAACATTTGCTATGATATAATTGATTGTTTGTCTATAGATGACAACTGCAATACATGTATCTACATCAATATGTACTTTTGCTCACTTAAATGAAAGTTGCTATACCTCAGTAACCTCCATAAGCATGCCATCAATGAGGTTTCTGAATGTTCCATACAGTTAGTACAACTCATTTCAATGACAATGTCTTTATTGTATTTTAACTCATATAAGCCTTGCGTCCCTTCAATGGGACATAGGCAAACAGCATAGCCCCAGATGTGACGCCCCAGAATGCGGCGTCCCATCTGGGGCTATTCTGTTTGCTTAGAGGAATTTCATCGAAAAATTGAATAAAAATTAACCAGAGGACCAATGGTCCTGTAAACGCTCACCTGAGATCTGCTGCATATACCAATAAACATGTTTGAATATTATGGTATTTTAACCCCAGTGCAGGGACAGATGTAGCCCTTGGCCCATTTTCATTTTTCAGAATAATCACCATTTCTTGCTGGTTTTCCCCTTCAAATGACATTTTAACAGTTATTCCCATTCAAATGCATTGGCAACCCATGTTGACCTTGCCATAAACTGGGTCAAGGTCATCACAGGGTTATGATTTATATATACATTGTAGTACTTGAGCCATCGATGATTCATGCCAAGTTTCCTTGAAATCAGTTCACCGGTTCTGGAGAAGAAGATTTTTGAAGAGTTTTTACCGTATATGGATGAGGTGGCCATCTTGGTCATGTGACCTGGATTATTTATATATACATTGTACATTGGTTGTCCCATCCAATAGATGCTTCACATAAAATTTGGCTTTGATTGGCCAAGTGGTTTCAGAGATGTCTGAATGTGATGGAGATATATATGTATATTGCCCAGTGTTGGGGGCATATGAGCCCCTGGGGTCCAATTTTTTGCAGAATCATTAATATTCAGTCCTACAGCCCATTTCCTGCAAGACTTTCACTTTAAATGACATTTTAAAAGTTTTCCCCATTCAAATGCATTGGCAACCTATGTTGACCTTGCCGTAAAATAGGTCAAGGTCACCACAGGGTTATGATTTATATATACATTGTAGTGCTTTAGCCATCGATGCTTCATGCCAAGTTTCATTGAAATTGGTCCAGTGGTTCCGGAGAAGAAGATTTTTGAAGGGTTTTTACCATATATGGGCATGGCGGCCATCTTGGTCATGTGACCTGGATTATTTATATACACATTGGTTCCCCCTTCCCATAGATGCTTCATGTAAAATTTGGCTTTGATTGGCCAAGCGGTTTCAGAGAAGAAGATGTTTGAATATTATGATAATATACATGTATATTGCCCCGGGGTGGGGGCGGATGAGCCCCTGGTGTCCAATTTTTTTCAGAATCATTAATATTCAGTCCTACTGCTCATTTTCTGCAAGATTTTTCCTTTAAATGACAATTTAACAATTTTTCCCATTCAAATGCAAAGGCGACCTATGTTGACCTTGCCGTAAAATAGGTCAAGGTCACCGCAAGGTCATGATTTATATACACATTGTAGTGCTTGAGTCATCGATGCTTCATGCCAAGTTTGGTTGAAATCGGTCCAGTGGTTCCGGAGAAGAAGATTTTTGAAGGGTTTTTACCATATATGGGCATGGCGGCCATCTTGGTCATGTGACCTGGATTATTTATATACACATTGGTTCCCCCTTCCCATAGATGCTTCATGTAAAATTTGGCTTTGATTGGCCAAGCGGTTTCAGAGAAGAAGATCTTTGAAAATGGTGGACGACGGACGGACGGACGACGGACGACGGACGACGGACGGACGGACGGACGGACGGACGCCGGAGCATGGCCATCCTATAAGCTCACCTTGTGAGCCTGACGGCTCAGGTGAGCTAAAAACCACTCCCAACACCCCTAAAATTGAAAGTGGACTCACCCAATTGATAATGATGGGAGAATCTATTCATCAAATAAGGGTTAATGTTACTAGTCCACATATGAGCCACAACATGGGAAAACCGGTCTTCGGGGTTTCCAACCAGGTCTGATACAAACTGGCCTGTACAGTGACAGAAGCAGGCTAGGAGCTTTTAATTTCGGATTTACAAAGAAGAGGAATAATATTATTGTACTATCCATGTAGCGAAAACAAAGGCGCTGATCAGCTTTGCAGTTACTGCGAAGCTGATCTTAGCCTTTGTTTTTGTATAGGCAAAAATCTGGTTTTCTCATGATGAGGCTCATATAATGCCAGCTACCCTAGTGCTATCAGTGTGTATTGTTTTTACTAAAATGAAACTGGCTATACCTCAGCAACCTCCATAAGCATGCCGTCAGTAAGATTTCTGAATGTTCCATATAGGTGGTACATCTCATTAATAACATCTGTGATCATATTGCTGGTCTCCTGAAATCGAACATGAGAATGACATTGTGTAAATTATTTTTTAGGAAAACATTGTATCGTCAAAAACAATCTCTGTGAATGACAATTAATTTCACAAATTACATTTTAAATGCAAATGTGAATGAAACCTAGGTAGTGTTTCTCTCAGGGCAGCTTAAGGAGATAATCAAATTATGTTAAAAATGAATTTCATTCAGATCAATTGTATGGTAGGGTCTCTGACTAGTATGTAGGGCAGTAGGTCCAGCTGAAATGCTATATTAAGTGAGAGTCTTGGCTCCCTAAAATGATTACTAGTAAAAATTTGAAATGTTTCAGAAAAACCATTTACATCAAGATACAGTTCCTCTGATATCAGTTGTATAGCTCTCTTCTCTGACAACGCCTCTGATTGACGGGACATCCACTTTTCTTCCTCATCTAACATTGCTCTAAAAAGTTTAGAAGATGGCAATATTACATTTGCAAACTTATACAACAATGATGTGTAACTAAGTAAAACTGAACAATTCTCAACAGAATGCTTCTATCTATTGTTTTATAGATCAATGTCCCAGTCAACTATCCGTCATGTCATCACAGAGCCACCACTTCCTAGGTATCAACCAGTGCCATCGGGACAAAGTGAGTTAATGTGTCTTGCTGAAGGACATACATAGGTAACAGTTGGATTCAAACACATGACCTCAGTGACCTCCAGATCTGGAGTCCAGGGACCACTTGTTCAAAATTAACGATGTCGTAAGTAAGCGATTCATTAAAATTTCAAATGGCAATATTGCAAATACACTGTTATTTTTTTTTTGTGGAAAAAATGTGAGAATCCTTTGCAAAGGCTTCTCACATTTTATCAACAAAAAATAACTGTGTATTTGCTTACGTAGTCGGCATTAACTTAACGAGTTGCAGTCTTAATGATGACGTTAAGCTGACCAAGTTTTGATAAATTGGGCCCAGCACACTAACCAATAAACCACCACACTACCAAATCTAATCTCAGTTCAGAGGACCACGAAGAAAACTGGAAGTTTTCCATAAAACAGTTCTTTCTTCAGCTGCAAGCACCTTAGGCCATCCATCTCGCAAACATCAAGACTGGTTTGATGAGAATGATGACGAAATTCAGAGGCTTCTTGAAGAAAAGCACCGATTGCACAAGGCACATCAAGATGATACTAGCTCAGTATCAAAGAAAGCAGCCTACAGCAACATTTGTAAGACAGTCCAGACCAAGCTTAGGGACATGCAAGATTCCTGGCTGAGGAAGAAAACAGAAGAAATTCAGTCTTTTGCGGATAGAAAGGACATGAAGAAATTTCATGATGCACTGAAAACCATTTATGGTCCAAAGAGTTCTGGAGCCACCACATTGCTCAGTGCAGATGGAAACACTCTTCTCACAGATAAAGAAGCTATCTTGGAAAGGTGGGCAGAACACTTCAATAGTGTGCTTAATCGACCATCAAGCATCAATGAGGATGCAATCAACAGACTTCCACAGATAGAGTGCAATGTTCTGTTAGATGAATTTCCTACCGTTACGGAAACAAGAAAAGCAGTTCAACAACTATCATCTGGCAAAGCCCCAGGTGCAGATGCAATTCCTGCCGAAGTTTACAAGGCTGGGGGGCTACCCATGGCAGAGAAACTGACAGAGTTGTTTCACTGTTTGTGGAGAAAGGAGGCTATCCCACAAGAATTTAAGGATGCATCCATAATCCACCTATACAAGCGGAAAGGAAATCCTCAAGTCTGTGACAATCACAGAGGCATCTCCCTCCTATCAATTGCTGGGAAGATACTTGCAAAAATTCTGTTGAATCGTCTGAATGTTCATCTTGATCAGACGGGACTTATCCCAGAAAGTCAATGTGGATTCAGAAAAGACAGAGGGACAATAGACATGATATTCACAGCAAGACAGCTTCAGGAGAAATGCCAAGAACAGAATGTAGATCTATACATGACGTTTGTTGACCTCACCAAAGCTTTTGACACTGTTAGTCGTGATGGACTCTGGAAAATCATGGCCAAGTTTGGCTGTCCACCCAGATTCATAGCAATGGTGCGGCAGTTTCATGATGGCATGCAGGCACGTGTGCAAAATGATGGAGAGTTCTCTGAACCATTTGAAGTAACAAATGGGGTCAAACAAGGCTGTGTTCTGGCACCAACACTGTTCAGCATGATGTTTTCTGCCATGCTTATGGATGCTTTTCAGGACAGTGACACTGGTTTTCCAATCAGGTACCGTTTTGATGGCAACATATTCAACCTCAGAAGGTTGCAAGCCAAAACTAAGGTCCAGACTGATGTGCTAGATGAGCTCCTCTATGCAGATGATATGGATAAGAATGCCAGCACAGAGGCAAAAATGCAAAGAGCCATGGATCAAGTCTCACAGTCATGTGATAACTATGATCTCACAATCAGCACAAAAAAGACAGAGGTTGTACACCAACCAGCGCCCGGAAAGCCATATAATGAACCAACCATCACTGTGAATGGGCAAAAACTGAAAGTTGTTGACAAGTTCACCTACCTGGGAAGCACTCTCTCCAGAGCAGTGCATATTGATGATGAGATCACTGCCAGAATTGCAAAGGCTAGTGTGGCATTCGGACGACTCCGTGCAAATGTCTGGGAGCGAAATGGAATCAAGCTTGACACCAAGCTGAAAGTCTACAAGGCTGTGGTACTGCCAACCCTCTTGTATGCATGTGAGACCTGGACAGTATACCAACGCCATGCAAAGAGACTTAACCATTTCCACTTAAGCTGTTTGAGAAAGTTGTTAAAAATCAAGTGGCAGGACAAGATTCCAGACACAGAGGTCCTGACGAAAGCAGGGATGCAAAGCATGCATACAGTCTTAAAGCTAGCACAGCTAAGATGGACTGGCCATGTTATAAGAATGCCTGATGCGCGACTTCCAAAGAAAGTTTTCTATGGAGAACTACAGGAGGGAAAGCGCTCTCAAGGTGGCCAGAAGAAACGCTACAAAGACACCCTCAAAGCCTCTCTGAAGGATTTCGAAATACCAATGGGGTCCTGGGAACAGACTGCACAGGAGCAATCAAAGTGGCGAGGTCTCATCAACAAAGGAGCAGCTCTTTATGAAAAGAAGAGAATCTGTGAAGCTGAAAGAAAGCGAAGAGAGCGCAAAGCCAAAACAAATGTGCCACCATCAGACTCTATGACATTGACTTGCTCTACTTGCAACCGACAGTTTAGAGCCAGAATTGGCCTAGTCAGCCATCAAAGAACTCACCAACACACATCAGCACTATTCAAGAAATAATGATGGTCTTTCTCATTAGTGAGAGACGAACTATCATACCACCACACTACCAAATCTAATCAATATCTTTTATTTAAATGCTTAGGACTTATGCTTAAGATTTAGAATGTAACAGCTCATAAGATGGACCAATTCTAGTAGCACTACTTAAATATGTTTCAAAATAGAAGTAAGACATTTATACAATACAGGGCCCAAGAGTTGAGAACATCTCATGTATCAATGAAGAATAATTAATCATTTATCCTTATAACCAGGGCACACTCTTTTTATTTTATTTTATTTTATTTCAAGGGAAAACAAACAATCTGCATAGGCGAAAACATAGATGCAGATCAGCTTCACGGTAACCACGAAGCTGATCAGTGCCTTTGTTTTCGCTACTCGGATAGTACAATTCCTCTTCTACTTGAATCCGAAATTTCAAGCTTCTACATGTAGCTCTTTTCTGTACTTGTACAGGCCGGTTTGTGTCGGACCTGTTCGGAAGCCACATTGTTGGTTTTCCCACGAGGTGGCTCATTTAATTGCTGGCTTACTTGTAGGTTCCCTTCTCAACTACACTGACATCTTTAAAGTAGAGGTTGAGAAAATTGTCCACCACGTCATTCACTATCTCACGACACTGAAAACAAAATAATCACACAACAAATACAATTGGGGAGATAACTTTGTATGGCACTGCAGTGGGGTTCTCTTTGAAAGTAGTCCTGAAAGTAGTCCTCAAACTTCAAGTGTGAACATATTACATATTATTTGAGCCGCCTCGTGGGAAAACCAACAATGTGGTTTCCGAACAGGTCCGACACTAACCGGGCCGTACAGTCACAGAAAAGAGCTAGAAGCTTGAAATTTTAGAGTTAAGTAGAGGAGGAATTGTACTATCCGAGTAGCGAAAACAAAGGTGCTGATCAGCTTCGCGGTTACCGCGAAGCTGATCTGCATCTTTGTTTTTGCCTATGCGGATTGCTGGTTTTCCCATGAGGCGGCTCAAAATTTTAAATTTGAAATAACAATAAGTTCAGAAATATTTGTGAGAACTTAAAGTTACTTTACTTAGCAAATTCAAAATTCTCCCTCAGGAATGATAGGCCATCAATTAATCTGAAGATAGACTTGTTATCAAATTTCTTGTCCCTCTGTTTCAAAATTATTCCTTATTCATATCAGGATGATGCAGTTAGGAGGTGGGGCAAGTACAACACATACATGTATCAGTGTGATTATAGAATAATTAAGAGGGCAATGATTCTGCAGAGAGATTATTTGAGCCGTGACGCAAGAAAACCGGTTTTCGGGGTTCCCGATCTGATATGACACAAACTGGCCTGTACCTTCTCAGAAGAAAGCTATACTCTTGAAATATTGGGTATAAGTAGAGGAGGAATGGTACTATCCGTGCAGCGAAAATAAAGGCGCTGATCAGCTTCGCAGTGACTGCGAAGCTGATCTGCGCCTTTGTTTTCGTAAAGATAAAAATCTGGTTCTCTCATGATGCGGCTCATTTACCATTGCGTAGTCAGGTATTTGCCAGGGTTCATAACTGTCTATACCGAGTTCACCATTGTATGGTTTTCTGTAGAATAGGTAATGCTGCTCTAAGTCTGTCCTGTAAAGATAAAAAAGAGGCAAAGAAAATCATTTGAGCAAGGTTACTTAAACACATTATAACTTTCTTTGTAGACAAAACTAACACTGACCAGCTACTCAATGAAAATTGAACTCATCCTGAAACATTTCCGTGTAATGAATAACCCCTTATACCCCACTTTCATACAGTAAAATTGGGGTATGCAGGGGTATACCTTTCTTATTTTTGCTCCAAAAGATAGATTGTGGGTACTCGTTAGAACCACATCAGCGAGGCAGTTCTAACATGTACCCACAATTTATATTTTGTGCAAAAATAAGAAAAATAAAAAAACAATTCTACTGAAAATTTTCAATTTTGACAACTTACAAAAGACTCTGTATATTGCATGGGCATGTTGTTTTCGTAATGATGAAATATAAGCATGTTTTAACCAGTTTAAATGATTCCGGGCTATTTTCTGGGTTTCTTGAAGTTTGCTTCACTTATACTTCAGCTGTCTTTTTATGGATAAAATTAAAGAAAACAACATGGTGTATATAACATGTTCTGTTTGTTTTATATTTCTGACTACTCCATATTAAAGATAATTTCTTACTTTTACCCCCTGATTATCTTAAATGTACCTCATTTTAAATATCTTATCCAGTGTTGTAGGCATCTCATCAATTGTCTGTTTGATGTAGGAGTCAACACCTTGGACTTCCTTAGGCTTAGGGCTGCCTCCCTGACCTGAAAACAGACAGTAGAGTGATTATACAGGTACACTTCAACCTCATTATAACATGTCTTACTACAGTGTGGTTTTCAATATCACATGGCCATGTCATGGCTCCCAATATAATTATTTTACTATATGTCTATTGTAAATAACCTCATTACAACACACTTTCACTTATAACATGGACCCCAAAGACAGCATTATAAGGAGGTTGATCTATACACATATCTGGTACCACAGGCTTAACCTAATTCAGGTGTGGAGTCTAAGTATTGTGAAAGAAATTTAAACTTTTACTCAAGCTGGAGTTCCACAACTAAAATATCTTATAATAATGCCATGTGTTTTTTTTTTTTCTATATTCATCCCCCAGGGGCCGATCCAGGATTTCTTAAGAGGGGATTCAATCGAAGAAAAGGGGGGTTCGTTTGCCTTATTTCAATTAAAATCTCTTAAAATTCACTATGAAAATGAAATAATTGGGGTCCATAAAGGGGTTCGGGCGAACCCCTTGAACCCCCTCTAAATCCGCCACTGTCCCCATACAAGTGAAACAATTTAGTCCCTATGGGGTTCAGGCTTATCTAAATTCTGCTATTGGATTGATACACTTAAACAAAATGATAGGTGAAATTTTGTATTTCATTCTGTATTAATGTAATCTAAAATAATACAGAAGCTTTTTGTATTGCTCTTGAGTATTGACATACCATGTTCAGTGTAAGAAACCATCAATTTTATTTCAATAATCTATTTATGTTCAAATTCATATTAAAATTCATATTCAGATTCAAATTCATATTCAAATTTCAAAGGTCAAAGTTCAAGGCCATTTAAACTGATGCAATCAATACATATCAATGAAAACACAATTTCACAGTATTTCAATTTAAAGCATCTCATTTCAATACAAAAATGGACTTCTATTGATGCAACCATAAATGTCTATTGAAAACCTATTTCAATGGAATCATAAATGAGCCATATCATGAGAAAACCAACATTATGAATATAAACGAAAACAAAGGTGCAGATCAGCTTCGCAGTAACTGCAAAGCTGATCAGTGCCTTTGTCTTTCGCTACTCACAAGTACAATTCCTCTACTTTCTTAATCCAAAATCCAGGCTCTATCCATCTTCCATGCTTGTACAGCTCGGTTTGTGTCGGACCTGTTTGGAGACCAAATTGTTGGTTTTCTCACGCATGGCTCAAATGTTTATTAACAAATAATTTGAATATTCGTATGCATGAACTTCAATACTTGGTTCAAAATACTATCAGAATTTTAAACACTGATTTAGTTCAATTCAGAACAGCATGTTGCTTTATAAAATTGAAATGTTTGGTCAACTTAGTTGTTTGAATTCTTGTTTGAATTGCAGGTTCACAAAAACAGTTTCCTTTTTCTTGCACAGAATAACTGACAAACTATACTGTTCATCTGTTGAAAATTCAATTTGATGTTTTAGAATTCAACTGCTATGTTAATGATAATAATGCTAATTTAATAAGAATCCAGCCAAAGAGTTACTGGGCACATTAGAGACAGTTCAGAGGCAAACCAATTCCTTTTTCTTTCCCTATAAATGACAACTGCAACTCTACAGACAATAAAACAGTAGTAAAATTCACCATGTAAGACTATGCCAGATGCTGTGTTCGAATCTTCAAAAATGTGTTTGTTCTGATTCCTCACATCCCAGTCAACATTTTTCAGCCAAGTCTGTGCGAGCAAAAAACTTTCTGAATACTTAACCAATTCTATGGGGAGTAAGGGAGTCTTGCCCCCAAAACACAACCTGGCCCCGAAGTTATAAAACTTTTTATGCTCAACTCAGCTGAGCATAAAATTTAAGCTTCTCATAAATTCTGAAATAGCCCAAATAAATTGAAATTTCAGGTTTAGATCACCAAAGCCTGTAATTTGTCATGCTGATAAATGTTAAAATGCCAACAATTGTTGGCATTTTAACATTTATGAGCAGGATAAATCTTAGTCTAGCAGAGCTGAGCATGAAAAATGTTTTATAACCTTGCCGCCAGGCAAAGTTAGGGTTTGAGCCCAGGACCTCTGGATAAAGTCTTACATTCTATTACTAGGCCATTATGCTCTCCCTCCATTCAAAGACATTTACCAAATTTTGACTAATTTTGGTCCAAGCAAGACTGAAGCCTTCAGTACAGGAATGGAAAATATAACACAAAATATTCTCTAAACTTTATATCTTAAACAATCATAATAACAAAAAACAATGAGAAAATGAAAGACTAAGAGTAATAATTTAAGTAAAAGAAGAAACATGAAAATACATCACATGTTAATTTTTTGGAAAGTAAGTGCTATCTCTAAATTTTTTATACCAGAACTTATTTCATATACCACTGGGCTGTAGAAAAGCATTGAATAATTAGCACCATCACTGAAGACAGCTTATTAGCAGCATTATACCTGTGCTTACATTTTCTATATCAACAGTATGAGTCATGGTAGTGTCTTCAAATTTTTAAAGACTAATTTGAATCATTTTTAGAAGAATTTAAGACAGACTGGCCCACTAAGAAGTACAAATTTTACATCTTGCTTATAATGTTTAATGACAACAAACATGACTGGGCGGTAGGAACTCAGTCGAAGCCACTCAATTGATATTCATCTCAAATGCTTTTATGAAGAAATACTGTATATGATTATTGAATAATCTTAAAATACCCATCTCGTATAGTGTTAACACCCTTCATGCATCATTTCATATCCTTTGAAATTTCATATACATGTAGAATTAAAACTGTAATCCACTTCTACCAAAAGTTCTGTGAGTAAACTGATTATCATAAACTGGTGTTGGCACATACTTCCTTTTCCTATTTTTATTTTCAGTTTTAACTTCCTGAGGAAAACCATACCTAGATGGAGCATTTTCCTGTAGCACTGGTACAAACTTATATTTCACTTTTGGTTTAAGCTTTTTTGGTGTCTCTTGTTCTTTTGGAATTATTGGCAAAACATCAGAATTAGCCTTTCTATTTTCAAGGCTGTCAAATACGGAATGAATCACAGGTACCCATGGGTAATTCACATTTCCTGGCAACTTATATCTTATAGGATCTACAAATGCAGTATGTTCTTTGTTTTCCCCACTATACAGGTCTGTGGATAAATGAGGCTTCCTTTCAATACCCTTTATCTGATCAATATCCTTGTATCTTATCAGAGTTTTCCTTATAGGACCATCACCTAGAGGCATTTTTGTGTTAGGTTTACTATAAACAGAAGGATCTGTCACAAAAACATCATACTCCTTTTCCAGGTTCATTTCCTTCACATGGAATGGTTTCAGCCTGTAAGCAACTTCTATTTTCTTTAAAAAGTCAGTATTACTGTTGTAGGTTTGTCCGGGATCTAATGAATAACCTGATTTTCTCTTTGTGTTTTCTTTACTCTTATTCAATGGCACTGTTTGAATCCTTTCTCCACCATGCTTGGACCAAGAATTTGGATGATCTCCATAATTATTGGGTACATTTGGATAGCTTCCATGTTTATAAGGATCATTTGGATAACCTCCATATCTATTGGCATCATTTGGATAACCTCCATGCATATTGTTATGATCACTAGCAATTGGAACACTTCTGTTTCTATCCAAATTTGGATATCCTCTACTGTACATGTTTTTTGGCATATTAGAAAACCCTCCACTATAAGTAGAATAGTTAGCGGGAAAATTGTTCTTACCAGAAGGAGAAACTGAGCTCATTAACATTCTTCTCTGTTCTTGAACCCGATGCCTAGCTTCCTGTAGTCTTTGTCGCTCCTTGTCCAAGTACCTAAAGAAGTTAGAAAGGTTAGGAGACAAGGATAGCTACCTTGTTGGGAAAGACCTAGTCATCTTGCTCATCATGCACATTGTAACATTTGAGCCACCTCATGGGAAAACCAACAATCTGCATATGCAAAAACAAAGGCTCAGATCAGCTTCGCAGTAACCCCGCGAAGCTGATCACGCCTTTGTTTTCGCTACATGGATAGTACAATTTCTCTACTGTCTAAATCCAAAATTTCCAGTCTCTAGCCATCTTCTGTGCTTGTACAGCCCGCTTTGTGTCGGACCTGTTCGGAAACCACATTGTTGGTTTTCCCACGAGGCGGCTCATTTTTTGTGCTGTACTTTCATTCTGGCCTGTTGTCTGGGCTGGGATTTTAATTTTTAAAGTATCAATTCCTGTGCCTTCTATTCTTGATACATTTATATTTTTATTGCAATCGTCCTAAATGGAAGTATCTTTCTTGATATTCTTCATTTCCCAATGAAAAACATTAAGTCACGTGATCTAGAGGCCTCGCCTATGGGCGAGACGACGTCAAAATTAACCAGTTATGTTGTTTGTTTGCTCTTGTTTGCGTGATGTCGGTCGCGTATCGCCATGACGTTAAGCGCGAAAATTTGACGTTTTGGCTGTTCTAAAATTACGTTAAGTCAGATTTATTGTCAAATAACATGAAAATGAGTGATGATATGTGCAATTGAAAATCTGATACTTGATTGTAGAATGTAAATATACGTATTGAAATTCAGATTTTAGCTTTCACTGGATGATGAAAAACATTAGTTGTTTTAATGTCTCAGAGAAGCCCTTCGGGCTTCACAGACATTAAAACAGACTAATGTTTTTCATCATCCAGTGAAAGCTAAAATCTGAATTTCAATCCTTAATTAAAACCAGTACTCAAAAGATCAGTCAGTTTTACACATAGGCATCAGCCGCCAAAATATTTTCAAACCCCACCCCCGGTGTAGGTAGGGGGATAAATGAGGAACTAGATTTACATCAGGAAAACATGTCCGTGCAATGTATACCCCCTTAAACCCCACTTTTATATAGTAAAACTGGGGTATGCAGGGGTATACCTATTTTTCTTATTTTTGCTCCAAAACATAAATTGTGGGTACTCGTTAGAACCGCCTTGCGAACCGCCTCAGCAAGGCGGTTCTAACGTGTACCCACAATCTATGTTTTGAGCAAAAATAAGAAAAATATCAAAAGTTTTCTACTGAAAATTTTAATTTTTACAACTTATGCATATTGGCTTTTTATTCAAAAATAGAAAGTCATACTCTGACATAAAACCTGACAAGCTGGTATGAATTGAGCCGCCTCGTGGGAAAACCAACAATTGTTGGCATTTCAACATTTATGAGCAGGATAGATTTTAGCCTATGCTGAGTTGAGCATGAAAAATGTTTTATAACCTCAGGCCCAGGTGTTTTGTACTGTACTTTCATTCTGGCATGTTGTGTGGGCTGTGATTTTAATTTTAAATGTATCAATTTCTGTGCCTTCTTTTCTTGATTTAAAACCAGTACTCAAAATGTCAGTCAGTTTTACACATAGGCATCAAGCAGCCAACATATTTTTCAAACGCCACCCCCGGTGTAGGTAGGGGGATAAATAAGGAACTAGATTTACATTAGGAAAACATGTCTGTGCAATGTATACCCCCTTAAAACCCACTTTTATATAGTAAAACTGGGGTATGCAGGGGTATACCTATTTTTCTTATTTTTGCTCTAAAACATAGATTGTGGGTACTCATTAGAACTGCCTCGCTAACTTCTGTTTAATGCATGGGAGTGTTTTCGTTTTACACATAGGCATCAAGCAGCCAAAATATTTTCAAACCCAACCCCTGGTGTAGGTAGGGGGATAAATGAGGAACTAGATTTATACTTGCTGGTCTTACTTTATGTCTGTTACCATTGGCCCATGCATATTGGCTTTTCATTCAAAAATAGGAATTCATACTCTGACATAAAACATGTGACAAGCTGTGGTATCAAATATCAAAAAAGTAAGCTTAAAAAATATCACAAAAATATAATCAATTTCTTTTATCCACGACGTTTCCTGTTGCGTCAATCCAAAATATTTTGAAACAAAACCAAGGTCAGTAAGCGTGTTTTCCAAAAATGGAAAGGTCACTAGTACAGAGCTGTGTCACATGAAAAGATGTTGATTTGCCAATAACCGTTTTTGACTAGGCAGTTTATCTCATTCAGTCACAATTTTCTATAATAAATCCACCCTATAATTGATCGTCATCTAATTGATTGCTTCTAAGCTTATGATAATGATGTAAATCAAGATAAAACATTGTTTATTCAATTGATCAATATATTTTCCATTTCTCTGGGCATGGTCATTTACTGCATCAGTGTGCGGAAGTTAAGAACGAACTTCAATCGATAGAAACTGTTTGATGTATACTCCGCATTAGTACAATTTGATCTCGTGACCTAAAATCCCGCCTAAAATATTTCATTGACAGGTCATGTTTTCTCACGTTTGCATAGCCGCTTTCGTCGCGCCTGTCTGAAATTGATTGTAACCTTTGATCACACCTTCTTTAACACCATATTTTATATTAGAGTTATGTTATTTTTTAAACTGAAATTTAAACTTTCTGCTAAAACTGTTTATGTTTAGGACGCTATATATATTTCTCTAATACTTGCTAGAGAATACAAGAACTTGTGAATAAACCTGAAATAACATGATTACAAAAATATTTAACTTAAAGTACTAGATCAAACCAAATCATAAACTCACTTTGCCTGTAGAGCAGCTTCTTGTTGTTTGTGAGAGAATTCTTTAGTTCTGTGTTGTATCACTTTCTCCATTACAGATCTGTCTACAGGAGTTCTACTCTGGTCTAGAAAAATGGAAATACATGTGTACATGTAAAGGGTTTAGTTTAAACAATTGTTCAAATATATCTTGCCTGTGTCATGTGATGACATGAACCTTCGCTTTGGCATACGGTTATGGCAGTTTTCTAATCACCACCCTAAAAATTGTCATTCACATCAGGAAAACATGTCCGTGCAATGAATGACCCCTTAAACCCCACTTTTATATATAGTAAAACTGGCATATGCAGGGGTATACATATTTTTCTTATTTTTAATTCAAAACATAGATTGTGGGTACTCGTTAGAACCACCTCGTCGAGACGAGGCGGTTCTGTGTACCCATGATCTATGTTTTTAGCAATAATATCAAAAATAGAAATTTTCAATTTTTAGAGCTGAAAAAAATCTCTATATATTGCATGGGCAAGTTTTTGTAATGACATAGATGTGCTTCCATTCAGAGATGGGGTGAATTACTTTTGAAAGTAATAAATTACATTACTGTTATATTTTCTTCATTACAACACTTTTCACAAAAGTAATCATCATCAGGATAACATGTCCTTCTGTTCTAATATATACCCCCTTATTATACCCCACTTTTATGTAGAAAAAACTGGGGTGTGCAGGGGTTTACCTATTTTCTTATTTTTGATCCAAAACATGTGGGTACTTGTTAGAACCGCCTCGGTGAGGCGGTTCTAATGTGTATCCATAATCAATGTTTTGAGCATAAATATAGAAAATATCAAAAAAATTCTACTGAAAATTTTCAATTTTTACGAGGGTTGTCCGGAAAGTTTTAGGACTGTGTCGATATCTTAAAAAATATTTTATGCTATACAAATAAAGATATATGAGTTTATAGATAAGGCCTTCCTGAATAATATATGGAAAAATTGGAATCAAAACCTACATACACTTGGAGATATTGGTCTCCAAGGCAACCGATGTGGCGCTTCTCGGAGCACTTTGAATTTTGTATTTTATAAAATCTGGAGTCAAGAAAACAATTGCCCATTAATTGGCCATATGGCTTTTAAATACAGCAACAACTTGCATGGTACCACACCATCATCTGTTCAATATGTTCGCAAAATTCCATGGTCTTTTGACGGTTAACAACTTTGCAAAAGCTTACACAAGTGTATGTGTCGATTAAAATGTTGGTAAGAAACTCGACGTCGCCGCAACGGATGAATCAGCGCTCTTTTATCATACAGTGTTCCTGCCGTAATGATTTCACAAATCTAATCAAAATTTCTTACTGTTGGTTGAACAAATTCCAGGCTATGCAAGATCATTAATTTTTCGTTTTTTCGAAACGTTTTTGTCAGGAAATCGGTGATAAGAGTAAGCGCTACAGGCCGTTCGATGCGTGCAAAAAGTGAAACCCCACTTAAAATCGGCGCAAAAGAGTTTGGAGGTAGCCAAATGAAAACGAATGTGTTTTCCTGATATTTGAATAATATTGTTGCCCTTAGAATAATCAAATAAAGTTGAAACTATCAAGTGTTGGTGCCCGATGATCTTGAGAGCCACTTTAAAATGCATCCGATCAGCCAGGTCATTCTTGTAAAATTATAACGGGCGCGACGTTATTTAGGTCAAAGTGCTCCGAGAGTAGCAACATGCTCGTATTAAAATGGTTACATTAATATGTTCCCGATGAGCAAATATGCTGAAATTTTCAGCAATAAGTCATGATATAATGATATATTCCTGTATAAAATTACAACTGCTTCTCTTGAATAGTAATTGAGATATAGACACAGTCTCAAAACTTTCCGGACAGCCTACGTACATCTTGAGAAAAAACTGTATGGATGTGTTTTTGTAATGTTATAATTGCCATAACTTTGATTAAGTAATCATGATTACCATTTCACAATCCTCTTGTCCCGATATGAACATACTAAACTTTAAACTTCAGCATATTACCAATGGCCTGATAGCATCAAAATACAGTGAGTTAAATTTTTATTACATATTAAAACAGGGCTGATTTGAAACATTATGAACTTACTGCCAGCAGCTACAGACTCAGCACCATACAATCTGTCTATCTCCTCTTGTAGCAGTCGGGACACAGGACTGTTTCTACTCTGAAAATAGTGAATAGCATATTGGTTCTTTTAAAGTTTTGATGATTTTTTTTCTTCTGTTTGCTTGTTGTTGCATAATATTCTAATCATCACATTTTCATTCATGGCATGATGGAGCCACTGCTTCCTCTGGTATTACAGGGATACAGATTAGCGGTCGCCCACTCGCCCACAGCGAGTAAAAATCGGGCTGGGCCCCTAAAATTAAAGAGACGCTCGCCCAGTTAGCGACTACGCTGCAAAGCGTAATTAACGTCCCGAAACTGACCGTTTCGGTTCATTTTTTCCATTCGGTTTTATTTTGACTGGTATTCGATGTCGCAAAATATCTGCAATCTATCGCAGTAAAATATTGTGAACCAGACGCCGAATATATTTAGACGACTAATCACAAGGGAGTATGCAAATCGGCCAATCCACCGCGCATGTGTAACAATAAACTCGCCAGTAAAGCAGTCTAGCAAGTGTCCAAAAGACATGCGCACACGACTTGAGTTGACAGTTCGATCAGTTACTGAATTACGATCATGCTAAGAATTTGTTTGTTTGTTCCGGATGAAAGAGGCTTTTTTCTATAAATCATGGAAAGACTTTCCGACTATGGTTGATAATCATGCGAACAAGCATCGATCTTGAGCATGACAACCGCTCTTCTTTCTTGAATTTAAACTAAAAATCTGCCGATTTGCCTGGCCCAGTATGGATCTGACGAGTTTTAGCTTTTGACAAAAACATTGTAAATACAATTAAAATGGCAACCGAATGACACATTCATGTGAGACCCCGGTCACCAATGCCAAACAAACAGTTTCTTAGGCCTGAGCCAATGTTGCCTTCCAGATGAACTGAGACTCTCTTAGTGACTCAGAGATAGGAGAAATGATAGAGAGAAAAAGAAACAATCATATTGTAATTTTAACCCATTCAACTTGTATCCATGCCATGCACTTTTTTTAAACAAGATTAGGCCTATATTGCTGAGGGGGTCTCAGGTTTGATAAACTTTTCAGTGCCTTTCAGATCTTGAGCGTCAAGAATGCATAAGGGAAACCACATTTTTTTTGGTCAGACAGAAACTGATTCGGACAGACAGAACACTGGAACACTGTTATTAATATTATTGTTGATGTTCTTGAATAAATTTTGATGCATTTGCCCATTTTACGCGAATAAAAATGTGGGCCCCTAAGTTTTCATGTGGGCCCCGAGTTTTCATTTTTTAGGGGCCCAGCTTGCCCCTATAAAAAAATAGTTAGTCTGTATCCCTGTATTAACAACACTAAGGGGAGTTAATGTGTCTTGCCCAAGGACATATGGACTCCAAATCTTTAAAATTAGGCTACCATGGTCCCTGTCAAAAACATACTTGTTATAATTTCTTTTTCTGTTCCATACATGTAGCTCTGGACCACATTTTTATAATATATATACATGAACAGTGTATGAAAATTATGGCTATATAAATGTAGTATCTTTTCATGGATCACCATGGTCAAGCTATAACCAACATCACATGCCAGTTGCAGTTGAAAGTGACTTAATGAAAACTACTACTCACAATGACTCTGTCCTGTAGTCCTTTCTGTTCCCTCTCTTTCTCCTGCATACTAGCTAACCTCTGTATAAGTCTCTGTCTTTCGTGGGAGTCATCTTCCAAGTTGTTGATTTGACGCTGTAAGTACACATTATGTTTGTTTGTTTTGTGATTTAAGGTACATGTCAACAAGTTTTAAGTCATGTTTTGATGGACCCACAACTTTCTGGGTATTAACCAGTAGAATCTGAAACCTAACCTCCCAATCTTGAGTCTGAAACACTAACCAGACCACTTTGCTCCCCAATGAAAAATGCACAGAGCAAAAATAGAATGTAGACAGTACAAGCAAGCACCATATACCCTCCAAATCTACATGACAAAATGTCAAACATAGAGGGATCAAACCTGTGAGTCATGTTTAATAATCACTGCCTTAGGCTGCATCACTTTGAAGTAAGTACTAACGATTGGGAAGTTGCAGAAAAAATCCTGACATTCACAAATACTGCCAACCAAGAACAGATGTTCCCTAAATTAGAGCTTTTCCTAGGTGTTATGTTACCTGTAATTGGTCAATCTTCTGTTGACCTATAGCTAATGATCTGTCTGTCAGAGGTTGGTAGTACTACTGATCACCCGGGGACACCGACTGACCCCGGTCTGGTAGCATCATATTGGTAGTTGTAACTATACTATATGTACCTGTAATTGGTCAATCTTCTGTTGACCTATAGCTGATGATCTGTCTGTCAGAGGTTGGTAGTACCACTGGTCACCAGAAGACTGGCCCCGGTCTGGTAGCATCATGTTGGTGGTTGTAACTGATCACCTACTGACGGCTAGAGATCTATCTTAACAACATTATTGTAGCTTATCCTGAAAAAACATTTACATGGTATATTGGTTGACTGAATGATTTTCTGTCCAGTAAAAACAGTGATAGTCTTAATGCCCAGAAGCCCTCCAACTATGTTTTGTTATAGTGGCAAATTCTGAAAAACTTCATAATGATAGATTGGTGGATGTACTGGTGCTTTAAGTATCCACTAAACAACTGCGGAAGCATCAGGAAAACATGCCTGTGAAATGTATACCCTCTTAAACCCCAGTTTTATATAGTAAAACTAGGGTTTGCAGGGGTATACATAATTTTCCTATTTTACTTAACTTTATCTAAAACCTACATTGTGACATTGTGGATTCTTGCCATGGCGGTTCTAACGTGTACCCACAATATTTGTTTTGAGCAAAAATATTAAAAAAATCAAAATTTTTCCAATGATATTTTCAATCTTTTCTTCTGGCAAGTTTATGTAATGGCATGTCTGAACATTCTATCCTGTTCCAGGACAAGTCTTACAGATGCAGATTATTAGAGCTTAAACCACAAAGAGGAAGGCAGCTGTAGAAATAAAATGTACCTTGCCGACCAAATTACCACGACAGAATATGTCATTGTGTGGGGTTACATCTTCGCACCTTTTCAATAACTTAATGAACATTAAATACTGTGACCAGCAGAGTGAACGACATCAATTAAATCCAAACTTATGACAAACTTCCATTGAAATATTAGAAATAATTAAAACTCTTTGTTTCATATTGTCAAAACCATGCACAGGGTTATTGTTTGATGATTTAGGAAACTGCCCAATATTCTTTCTTTCCAGGCATACTGACTCAAGAAATACTTGTTTTTCATGCTATAGGTAATTTTTCATCATTTTAGGTGATTTGCACAAGTACAACATCAGAAAAACATGTCCATATAAATGAATACCCCCTTAGATTGAAAAACTAGAGTATATAGGAGCATGCAATTTTTTTGTATTATTGTTAAAAAACATAGATTGTGGGTACTCGTCAGAACTGCCTCGCCGACTTGCTTCTAACCTGTACCCACTATCAATGTTTTGAGGAACAATATGAAAAACATTTAATAAAAAAAAAAAAAATAAAAAAATAAATAAAATCTTTTCGTTTTCAAAACCAAAAATCTCTCTAAAGCATGGGCGTGCTTTCGGAATGGATCTCCTTTCGTATTTCAAGGCCTACCTTCAAGCCATGATGGATTATCATCATAGTAAGTTATTCCAAAAACGTTTCTTTGAACATCAACACAAAATCAGCAAAGATAGTTTGACTTTACACATTACTAAACTACATGGCCTGGACCTTCCTTAACATAATCTTAAGAGTTTCAATTAAATATCCATCTTCCTAACATTTCAATTCATAAATGAAAAATATACTTAAATACTTTATCATAATGTATATCATAATGTATATTATACATTATGCAAATATAAAATCATAATGAAATAAAATATTGGTTAAACTCTGAAAGCAATTCAGTCTCTTTTTAATGCATACATATACTGATGAAAAGCAGTATTCAATTCAATTATTAAACATTTAATTATCCTGTGAGAGAAATTCAATATGAGCTGTGTCATGAGCAAACCAACATTTTGCATATGCAAAAACAAAGGCGCAGATCAGCCTCGCAGTAACTGCGAAGCTGATCAGTGCCTTTATCGCTACACTGATAGTACAATTCCTCTACTTTATAAATCCAACATTTCCAGCCCCTAGCTATCTTCCGTGTTTGTACAGACCGTTTCGTGTCTGACCTGTTCGGAAACCACATTACTGGTTTTCTCATGACACGGCTCATCTGACCAGAGAGTAGATATACAAAGTGTAAGATCAAACCATATTGCAAGAATGGCATAGGAATATGCTGATCAGGGTACACACATCTTTGCCTTTTTTGGTGTTGTTTTTTGTTGCTTTTTGATTGTTTGTTTGCTTTTTGTTGTTGTTTTTTCTCATTTATGGCAGTAGATATTCTTCATAAGACCTGACCTGGACTTTTAGGAAGCAATGATGCAGATAATCTATTTAGTACACTTAGTCTAAGGTAAACGCCCTTGAAATATTCTAATGCTCAATTAAGTCTCATCCTCTGCAAGTACATGTATTTGTTTTTCTCCAAAAAAATCAAAAGGGTTAACTAATGACATTATTTCTTATCTTGAATGATGGTATCAGAAGAAAACTGTCCTTTCTGAAAAAGCAGTGTTTTTGCTTGCTGCTTGCATAATGCACTACACAATCAATGAAAATCAGCGCCTTTGTTTTCGCTACTCGGATAGTACAATTCCTCATCTATCTGACTCCAAAATTTCAAGCTTCTAGCCTGCTTCTGTGCTTGTACAGGTCGGTTTGTGTCGGACCTGTTCGGAAACCACCTTGTTGGTTTTCCCATGAGGTGGTTCCAATGCAACATCTTTCTCATCCATTGATATTTTAGAATTCAACCATCAAATTGAGCCACATCATGGGAAATCCAACAATGTGGTTTCCAAACAGGTACGACACAATCAGAGCTGTACATAAACAGAAGCAGGCTAGAAGCGTGAATTTTCGGATTTAAGAAGAAGAGAAAGTGTACTATCCGTGTAGCGAAAACAAAGGCGATGATCAGCTTCGCGGTTACCGCGAAACTGATCTGCATCTTTGTTTTCGCATATATGCAGATTTTTGGTTTTCTCATGAGGCAGCTCAATTAATAATGTTGGTTCAAAAAGTATTTTTCACAATGATTGACTTAGAAATACACTAATGTTCCTTTTTACTGGTATAATTTCCTTAGACATGAAGACAAATCACGTAAATGGGTACTCCTATGTGCAAACAGTGGGATGTAAACAGACAGGCTCCTATGGCTATGGATGTGCAAGATTGTATCAATATATTAAGGAATTTAAGATTCCCTTCGGAATATCTAACTTTTGGGTCAAAGTTTCATACAAATGCACTTCTACAACAAATAATTACTGTAAAAACTTGAAAATTATGTTACATATATGTATTAATTGACATTATATAATTGTTTACTATTTAATTATTGAATGACCCAGATTTTGGACATAAACAAGATGTTTTATTTAGGAAAATTCTAGAAAATTCAATTTGTTCTTTGATGGAACAATCTGGAAAGGTGTTGAAAGTTCTAGTAATATTTCCACTGTCAAAAAGAATTTTGTAGAACACGGTGGAGCCTTCCAGAAAGAACTTATTCCACCAGAACATTCTGGAACTTTCAAATTATTCTAAAATGGAAAGTGCTGGAAGCTTATGGAAAATTGTGGAAACTTGTAGAAATTTCTTTTTATCTCCAAAAGAATGTTCTCCCATTTTATAGAAAGAAATGATTTAACTGGAAGTTTCCAGAACAACTTATTTTGGTAAACATCTTGTTATTTTTAGTATATGACATCATAGATTTTTCTGGTAAAGACTCATGTGTTCCTCAGCACTATATAAGAACTGAAAATTTTGATTAAGGCATTCTTTGGGTAGTTTCATTGCTAAAACGCTAAAATATTGTGATACTGGAATTTTAACTTAAAATTGGATTACTTATATTATTCTATTCTGGAACTTTTGGATTAGTGCTCAAATTGTGTAAAAGACTGAAATTCAGGGGATCAGAAATATTTGAGGACATTAAAATTGTTCAGAGGGACACATTAACATCTTAAAAGGTACTGTAAATTACTTTTGTTTGTTTGTATATGTCACTGTAATCATTCATTTAATCATTTCTAAATAAATTTTGATAAATTTTAAATCTAGCTTGTTGCTGGCTTTCTCCAAAAAATTAGCTAGCTTCACACACAAAATTTGGTTTCCTATCTGTCTTGTTACGCCTGGCACGTAACAGACTGGGGGCTCGAGTCCGGGATATCGAACTATTTTGTGCACCAAATTAGTTTGAATTTCGAAAGAATCTTCACTGTTTGCTATAGTTAGAGCCAGCAAAAAGCACCTTCTCAGGAGCTGTTAGACTTGGCCAAAAAGACTGATCTGTTGGACATTGCTGAACATTATGGCGTGCCCAATATTAAGAAAACCATGAAAAAACATGTAATAATGAACATTTTGATTGAGTACTTTATTGAAGAGGAAGTTTTTGATTCCTCGGCTACCTCTAAGATTCTAGTCACTCAGACTGACTTGCAGCTGAGAGAAATTGAGATAAAAAATCAAATTACATTGGAAAAATTAAGATTAGATCAAGAGGAGAGAATAAGAAGGGAGAAAGAGGAGCGAGAAGAGAGAATAAGGTTAGAAACTATAGAACGAGAAGATAGAATGCATAGAGAAAAATTAGAACTTGAGAAATTAAGACTAGAAATGGAAGAACGAGAGAAGGAAAAACAAAGGGAAATGGAACGAGAAAAATTTGAGTTAGAAAAAGAAAAATTAGAAAGAGAAGAAAGGCTTGAAATTGAAAAAGAAAAATTTAAATTTGAAATTGAAGAAAAAGAAAGAGAAAGGCAATTTCAGTTAAGAATGAAGGAAATTGAACTTAATGACAAATCAAAATCAAAATCTTTGCCTTTGGCTACTAGTACAGTATTTGATGTCACAAAACACATTCGTCTCGTTTCTCCATTTCAAGAAAAAGAGGTTGACAAATATTTCTTACATTTTGAGAAGGTGGCAGAAAACTTGAAATGGCCAAAAGAGCACTGGACCTTGCTTTTGTAAAGTGTTGTAATTGGTAAAGCTCGAGAAATTTACACTCAGCTTTCTCTTGAGCAAAGCTCAGATTATGATACAGTAAAGGAACTTATTCTTAAGGCTTATGAGTTGGTCCCTGAAGCTTACAGGCAGAAATTTAGGGATTGTAGAAAAGATCATGACCAGACTCATGTTGAATTTGCCAGAACAAATGAACAACTATTTGATAGATGGTGCTCTTCAAAGAAAGTAGGTTCTGATCATGCAAAGCTAAGGCAGCTCATGCTTGTTGAGGAATTAAAACGGTGCATAAATTCCGATGTCAAGGCATTTTTAGACGAAAAAGAAGTAGAAACATTGGAATCAGCAGCTCGTTTAGCTGATGATTATGCTTTGACCCATAAGGCATCCTTTGTTAATAAATCTTTTTCTAGGAAACCATTCAACCCTCAATCAAGACAACTTACACCTCAGTCCAAACCATATTCCCCTCAGTCAAAACCATATTCACCTCAATCAGGTCCAAAATCTAGTCCCAGTAATCCACCCGACAATTCCAGTCCAAAACCCAAATTTTCTGATGAAAATAAAAATCAAAATCCCTTATCCCAGCCAATTTGCAATTATTGTAAAAAATCTGGCCACATTGTTTCTGAGTGCTTGACACTAAAAAGAAAGAAACAGAGAGAAAATCAGGGAGGCCCTAAACCAACAGGCCTCACTTCCATAAGGTCAAAACCACAGTCTTATATTCAGGATGAAAATCCTATTCTGACCAAAACTTCTAAAGAATCAGTCTCAGAGTCAAATTTTATTATGGACATTTATGAACCTTTCCTATCGGATGGTTTTGTGTCACTAAATAGTGACTTTGCCCAGTCTACCCCTATCAAAATCTTACGAGATACCGAAGCTTCTCAATCCCTTATCCTGGCAGATACTCTGCCATTTTCCGAGAAGACTTCTTGTGGGACAAGTGTCCTTATCCAGGGTGTAGAGTGTGGATTTGTTAATGTACCGCTCCATAATATTTATTTGTCCTCAGACTTAGTTAAAGGTCCTGTGGCTGTAGGTATTACCTTTTAAAGGTATTCATTTGCTGTTAGGCAATGATTTGGCAGGAGATAAGGTTGTGGTAAACCCACTTTTGACCAGCACACCATGTGTTGATCAACCGCCTGATCCCATTGAGCAGGAAATTCCTTACCTTTACCCTTCTTGTGCTGTTACTAGGGCAATGGCTAAGAAAGCCAAATTATATGATGGGATGCAGGACATAAATTTAACTGACACTTTGATAGGTCAGTCCTTTAATAAAGAGATTTCAACATCTCTTTCCCCTAGTCAGTCTGATATTCAGACTGACCCTAGCAATCCAAGGTCGGGGTCAGAAAATGACCTTTCACCTTCCAACTCAAATGACCAAGGTCATGACCAGCTGTCAAGGTCACAGCTTTGTAAAGAACAACACAGTGATCCTGAGTTCTCGCCTTTATTTGAAAGGGCTTTTAATGAAAATGAAATATCCCAGGTTCCTGTTTGCTATTATGTCAAAAATGGCATTTTGATGAGAAAATGGCGTTCTCCGGATGTCTCCGCAGAAGATGAGTGGACTGTTAACCACCAAATTGTGGTTCCTAGGGTTTATCGCCCTGAAATCTTAAACTTGGCTCATGAAACACCCATGTCAGGCCATTTAGGTGTAAATAAGACCTATCACAAGATTCTTAATCATTTCTACTGGCCAGGATTAAAATCTGATGTTTCACAGCGCAAATCTTGCCATACTTGTCAAATGGTAGGAAAGCCCAATCAGACCATTCCAAAAGCTCAATTGCAGCCCATTCCTGCCTTTGATGAACCTTTCAGCAGAATCATTATTGATTGTGTAGGTCCCTTACCCAAAACCAAGTCAGGTTGTCAATATCTTTTGACCATAATGTATGCTTCAACTCGCTTTCCTGAAGCCATTCCACTCAGAAATATCAAGGCTAAAACAATAGTTAAAGCACTTGTGAAGTTCTTCACACTTGTAGGTCTCCCAAAATCTATCCAATCAGATCAAGGGTCAAATTTTATGTCAGGAAGTTTTCAGCAAGTCATGTATGAACTTGGAATTAAGCAATATAAGTCATCGGCTTACCATCCTGAAAACCAAGGTGCCTTAGAAAGATTCCATCAGACTTTGAAAAACATGATCAGATCTTACTGCTTTGACACCGAAAAGGATTGGGATGAAGGCATACATTTGCTTTTATTTGCTGTTAGGGAATCTGTGCAAGAGTCTCTTGGGTTCAGCCCATTTGAGCTTGTTTTTGGGCATACTGTACGTGGACCATTAAAACTCCTCAAAGAGAAATTTCTCTCAGATGATGACGTTACTTTGAACTTACTTCAGTATGTGTCTGATTTCAAAACCAGACTATCAAAAGCCTGTGAAGCAGCTCGGTCCAATCTCAAGTCAGCTCAAAACAAAAAGAAGGTTCGTTATGATGAAAATGCTCAAGACAGAAATTTTGAACCTGGAGACAAGGTGCTTGCTCTTTTGCCAATTCCAGGCCACCCTTTGCAAGCTAGATACTTCGGCCCTTATACTGTTGACAAAAAGTTAAGTGACGTAAATTACATTGTCAACACTCCTGGGAGGCGCAAGCAAAAACAACTTTGTCACATTAATATGCTTAAAAAGTACATTGATAGAGATAGTAATGTTATTTCATCAGTAAATATAGTTAATTCTGTCCCTCATGAACAAAATCAAATGGACTCTGAGGATATGAACTTTGAGAAATCTGATAACTCGTTGGCGAAACTCCAGAATTCTGACATTCTACAGAATCTTGATCAGAAACTGTCTCACCTTGATGAAGACAAGAGTCTTGAACTGAAACAATTAATTCTCGACTATGAGCACTTATTTCTGGACATTCCATCCAGAACTGACAAAATCCATCATGATGTTGACATAATTGCTGATTCTAAACCTGTAAAGCAACATCCTTACAGAATGAACCCTGTTAAACAACAATATCTCAGGGAAGAAGTCAAATATTTGCTGGAAAATGATTTCATAGAACCAAGTCAAAGTGAATGGATCTCTCCATGTATCCTGGTACCCAAACCAGATGGGACATATAGAATGTGTACATACTATAGAAAAGTAAATTCTGTCACAAAAACTGACGCTTTTCCCATCCCACGAATCGATGACTGCATCGATAACATTGGACATGCCAAATATGTTACAAAGTTCGATCTTCTAAAAGGATTTTGGCAAATACCTCTCACAGACAGAGCGAAGGAGATCTCAGCATTTGTAACACCAGATGGACTGTACCAGTATAAAGTCATGCCATTTGGAATGAAAAAATTCGCCAGCAACTTTTCAACATTTGGTCAACGGTTTGATATCTGATCTGGATGAATGTAAAGCTTACATCGACAATGCTATCATCTACAGTGAGGTGTGGGATCAACACTTACAGACCATAAGAACGTTCTTTGACAGACTCAGTCATGCTAAATTGACTGTGAACTTGGCAAAAAGTGAGTTTTGCCATGCAAACTTAATGTTTCTTGGACACATTGTAGGTCAAGGTCAGGTAAAACCTGTAGAAGCAAAAGTTGAGGCTATCTCAGATTTTCCTGTACCTACTGGTAAAAGACAACTGATGCACTTTCTTGGTGCAGGCAGCGTATTGTTGCAGGAAGATGACAATGGTGTTGACCATCCTGTTTGTTACTTTTCTAAAAAGTTTAACAAGCATCAAAGAAATTACTCTACCATAGAGAAAGAATGCTTGTCTCTTATCCTTGCTCTTCAGCACTTTGAAGTTTATTTAGCTTCTTCACATGCACCTATTGTTGTCTTCAGTGACCACAATCCACTGACCTTCATACATAAAATGAAGAACAAAAACCAGCGGTTGCTTAGGTGGAGTCTCATGTTGCAAGAACATAATCTTGACATAAGACATATAAAAGGAAGGGACAATATCATTCCTGATGCCCTTTCCAGGGCCTAAATGTCCCAACAGTGGTGATGTTCAGCTTTATACTGTTGATTTTGACTGACCATACAAATCTAATGTTTTTGTTTATGCATATGATTGTTCATTTATTATTGCAAAAGAAAGCTTAATTACATAAAACTTTCTTTTCTTTGAAGAGGGGAAGTGTTACATATATGTATTAATTGACATTATATAATTGTTTACTATTTAATTATTGAATGACCCAGATTTTGGACATAAACAAGATGTTTTTATTTAGGAAAATTCTAGAAAATTCAATTTGTTCTTTGATGGAACAATCTGGAAAGGTGTGGAAAGTTCTAGTAATATTTCCACTGTCAAAAAGAATTTTGTAGAACACGGTGGAGCCTTCCAGAAAGAACTTATTCCACCAGAACATTCTGGAACTTTCAAATTATTCTAAAATGGAAAGTGCTGGAAGCTTATGGAAAATTGTGGAAACTTGTAGAAATTTCTTTTTATCTCCAAAAAAATGTTCTCCCATGTTATAGAAAGAAATGATTTAACTGGAAGTTTCCAGAACAACTTATTTTGGTAAACATCTTGTTATTTTTAGTATATGACATCATAGATTTTTCTGGAAAAGACTCATGTGTTCCTCATCACTATATAAGAACTGAAAATTTTGATTAAGGCATTCTTTGGGTAGTTTCATTACTAAAACGCTAAAATATTGTGATACTGGAATTTTAACTTAAAATTGGATTACTTTATATTATTCTATTCTGGAACTTTTGGATTAGTGCTCAAATTGTGTAAAAGACTGAAATTCAGGGGATCAGAAATATTTGAGGACATTAAAATTGTTCAGAGGGACACATTAACATCTTAAAAGGTACTGTAAATTACTTTTGTTTGTATATGTCACTGTAATCATTCATTTAATCATTTCTAAATAAATTTTGTTAAATTTTAAATCTAGCTTGTAGCTGGCTTTCTCCAAAAAATTAGCTAGCTTCACACACAAAATTTGTAAATAGGTGGTCCCTAGCTACAAGTAAATAGGTGGTCCCTAGCTACAAGTAAGTGGATAGTGCATTCATTTAAAGTGGACTGGTGCAGTTGGTAGCCTATAAGACTTTGGTCCCTGGTTTGATCCTCATCAAGGGCTTTGTCTGTTGTGGCCTTGAGCAAGTTACTTTTCCGCAGCTCAATATGTAAACATGTATTATAATATATTCTAAGTTAGTCACAATAAAAAGCTCCAATGAGCTTATGTTGACTGTTGATACATTATGAAAACATGCCTGTATGATATACAGTAATTTTTTCATGTTTTCAGAGGAAATTTTTTGATATTTTTTAATTTTTGCTCAAAACATAGATTGTGGGTACACATTAGAACCACCTTGGTGAGGCGGTTCTAACAAGTACCCACAATCTATGTTTTGGAGCAAAAATAAGAACTAGAGGACCATTGGTCCTGTAGCTCAACTGAGAGATTATCACATTGTAAGGTCATGGGATTTAAATTATTTCTATTATTTCATTGAGAATCGACCAAGCAGAGTTCCAGTCGATCTGTCCAAAAACAAAATGCAACCTTTCCTTCTGCCTTGTGATGCTGTGTGTGTAATTTGATCAAGATTTGCCTACTGGCTTTGGAGATATTGAATTTTGATGTTTTCCTAGTAAAGTCTATGGAGATTATTGACCCCCGGGGCATGGTCAAATTTCCCAGGGGCATGATTGGCAAAAATTTATAATGCAGACTACCAAACATTGCTACATACAAAATATAGAAGCACTGGGCCTTGTGGTTTCAGAGATGTTTTTAGTTTTTGCCATTGTAAGTCTATGGAGACTATCAACCCCTGGGGCATGGCCAAATTTGACCCCAGGGGCATGGCTGGCACAATCTGAATATTATGGTCAAATACATGTATGTAGACCTGGGGCAGGGGCAGACAACCATCTGGGGTCAAAATGGTTTCATAAAGATAAATTTTCTGTCCATTTGCCCATTTCTAGTCAGTTTTCTGCCACTACACGATTTTTTTCCAGTCTTCCCAAATAAATGGTAGTACATGTGATACCTGAACAACTAATTGGAGCAAAAGTCCTGCCTGGGGCAGATTGAGAACCACCAATAATTTCAATTCCTGTATATGAATTCTTGAATGCTGCCCTACAGTGTAGCCTCAAATAAATTCTGTATGTAATTTGATCAAGAAGATTTTTGAATTTTTTCCATTAAAACATATATGTTGCCATGGCAACCAGAGTCCCAGTTCGATCTGACCAAAAGCAATATGCAACCTTTCCTACTGCCCAATGAAGCTGTGTAGATCCACCTACTGGCTGTGGAGATATTGAATTTTGAAGTGTTTTCTATAGTAAGTCTATGGAGATTATTGACCCCTGGGGCGTGGCCAAATTTGACTCCAGGGGCATGATTGGCACAATTTATAATAAGGACTAACAAACATTGCTACATACAAAATATAGAAGCTTTGGGCCTTGTGGTTTCAGAGAAGAAGATTATTTTAGATTTGTCCCATTGTAAGTCTACGGAGACTATCAACCACCGGGGCCTGGCCAAATTTGACCCCAGGAGCATGGCTGGCATAATCTATGTAGGTAGAGGACAATTAGCCATTGCCATATACCAAATATCATAGCTGTAGGCCCTGTGGTTTCAGAGAAGAAGATTTTTCATTTCTTTCCATCAAAACATATATGTTGCCATGGAAACCAGAGTTCCAGTCCAATCTGCCGAAAAACAATATGTAGCACTTTCTATTGCACAGTGACGCGGTGTGTGTTATTTGATCAAGATCCGCCGACTGGCTTTGGAGGCAATGATGTTTGAATTTTTTCCCATAGTAAGTCTATGGAGACTATCAACCCCCGGGGCATGGCCAAATTAGACCCCAGGGCCATGATTGGCACAATTTATAATGGGGACTACCACACATTGCCACATACAAAATATTGTAGCTCTGGGTCTTGTGATTTCAGAGAAAAAGATTTTTTTAGTTTTTCCAATTGTAAGTCTATGGAAACTATCCACCCCCGGGGTGTGGCCAAATTTGACCCCAGGGGCATGGCTGGCACAATTTATCTAGAGGACCATTAGCCATTGCCACATACCAAATATCAAAGCTGTGGGCCCTGTGGTTTCAGAGAAGAAAGATTTTTGGATTTTTTTCCCATAGTAAGTCTATGGAGACTATCGAACCCCCGGGCCTGGCCAAATTTGACCCCAGGGGCATGAATGGCATAATTTATGTAGAGGACCATTAGCCATTGCTACATACCAAATATCAAAGCTGTGGGCCTAGTGGTTTCAGAGAAGAAGATTTTTTTAGTTTTTCCCATTGTAAGTCTATGGGACCTATCTGTTGCCATGGAAACCACAATTTTGATACAATCTGCTCCAAAACCTAATGCCTTCAATCCCCCAACTCAATTATGGTTCACATTAAATTTGATCAAGATCGGCCTACTAGCTTCAGAAATATTCTTCTTTGAAATTGTGGACGGACGACGACGACGACGGACGACGACGAAGGACGAGGGATGCCTGCCTATCCTATAAGCTCACCTGTGAGCCTTCGGCTCAGGTGAGCTAAAAATAGGTATACCCCTGCATACCCCAAATTCACTAAATAAAGGTGGGGTTTAAGGGGGTATACATTTCACGGACATGTTTTCCTGATGTATGGAGGTGACTTTATAAATAAACATTATTATTATTATAATTATTATCATATGAGCGGCGAAAAGTGGTCTTTGGGGTTTTCGACCATGTCCAACACAAACTGGCCTATTCAGTCTCAGAAAAAAGCTAGAAGCTCCAAATTTCAGATTTAGGAAGAAGAGGAATTGCACTATCCGTGTATCAAAAACAAAGGTGTTGATCAGCTGTGCAGTTACTGGCACAGGCTATTTAAATCAGCATGGCACAACCATAAAATAAAAAAAAACATTTGGGCCAAAACATGAGAAAATGTACCTCCTGTCAATTTTTTTAGTATTAGAAAAGTAATTTTACTTTGAAATTACAATGTTTCTAGAATCTAATAGTCTTTATTTCATCAGATTATTCAAGTTATTTTTAGAGTTATGACAAAAATCTATAAGGACTGTACATGTCTGTCACTGACCTAAAATGATGTCAAAGTTGCGCAATGCATTTCTGCATGTTAGCAGTGCCTACAAAACTTGATGTATTTTCTTAAAATTGTTGAAGCACTGGCCAGAACATATTATTTAGATGGAAACATATCATCTGTACAATACAAATAATCTGTAAGAATTAGTTGGTCTATTTCTGTGACTATGTGGTTGCTATGGTTATGGTTTGACGATAGATACCGTAAATTAAGTATATTATGGGCTTAATCAAGGGCAGATAACTCCATATTGAAAATAAATCTGTTTTAAAATACAAATACAGTGTCACAGTGTCATTTCTAAAACATACATTACATGATTTTTCCACTTTTGAGCAGTTTTCTACTTGGAACGTCAGAATGTCCGAAGGTACATTTTATCGTGTTGGGGTTCATTTAACTTTTGATAAGTTAAACATGAAGTTTATTTATCATCGGTTGTTGATTATTTTATTCTGCAATTGAGCCGCCTCCTGGGAAAACCGACAATGTGGTTTCTGAACAGGTCCAACAAAAACCGGTCTGTACAGTCACAGAAGATGGCTAGAGGCTGGAAATTTTGAATTTAGAAATTAGAGAAACTGTACTATCCGTGTTGCGAAAACAAAGGCGCTGATCAGCTTCGCAGTTACTGCGAAGCTGATCTGTGCCTTTGTTTATCGCATATGCAGATTGTTGGTTTTCCCCAGGGGGCGGCTCAATTATACAATGGATTTTGACAGAAGTGTATATCCTATGAAAAACTGTATGTTTACAGAATGTTCAGCAGCAATCGCACATCCAAAGTTGATGATACGGGAAAGCAATGTCAGAGGCAATGATGACAGTTTTGTTTGTTTATTTATTTATTAATTTATTTCTTTTTTTATCTCACGTTCAGAGTCAGAATCAGAATAGTTTACTGGTGAAACGTCAAACTGACAGTACCACACCAGGGGGATGGGGCTTGACCGGAGGGGATTAGTCCCGAGCTCTCACAAGAGAAGTAAATTTAGACACACAATCATCTGACATTTCAGCAGAGGAGATCAGAGAATCAGGGAGTTCATTCCAATCTCTAATAGTCTGGGGGAAGTTTCAAAATCATATGCTGAATTTAGATTAGAATGATATTCATTTTTATTTTTCCATCAAAGTTGAATTTCTAGACCTGAATGGCTAACCCATAGGCTGTCATGCTAGAAGTCCAGACCTCCAGACTTAGAATGGCTAGCCTTCCAGAGTAAATGTCCAGACACAGATGGCTAGACAGTAGACACTGCCTTTTGGTAATGGATAAAAAATCTGATTTGCCAAAACACACAATCCATTAGCTAGACCAATAATTGACATAAAAGGTCAATCATGGTAAATCATTTTTCATGGTACCCAGCTCTAGCCTTACACTAAAATATAGCTAAAATATCTCAAGCTTTTTTAGAAAGGGAGTGGCTAGGGATACGGTACCGTATCTTTAGCCTGTGGGCTAGGGATACGGTACCGTATCTGTAGCCTATATATCGGAAATGGCTAAAGGTACGGTATAGATTAAACTTTCAGGTGAGTTTCAGTTATCCTAAATAGCTAAAGGTACGGAAGACTAGAGACACAGACTTAAGAAAACAATGTTAATGTATAAAGTTGAGAGATTTCAATTTTATTTCAATTTAATTGTATTGTTGTATTATTTCTAACCCCGTGGAATGAAATTTTCAATTGTTATATTTGAGTGTGTGTTTGTGCAATATCACCATTATCTACAATTATTTGACCGGATATAAAGCCAACTCGCAGTATGAAAATTTCTAACGATGCGTGAAGATAATAACAAGATAATATTAATTAGCCCCAATTAGTTGCTTAACCATCAATACGATGTCTGCGCCTCAATGTGCGAACAACAAACAAAACAGTAATGAAGTGTTGATTTATTTTGTCCTACCGCTAAGCCCCTGAAGTAAGACATTGGCATTGTTTAATTTGCCAATTATCATTCGGTGAATGCTTTTAACTTTTATGGTTAAGTAAGTAACTGCAATATAAAACATAAGCTATTACTCAATTCAATCGCCATACAATTTTAAAACATGCATGCAAATCTTGATTCATGCCGTCTGAATGGCTCGTATACTTCACATCGGGCAAAATGTTAAAAACTAACTTTCAAGCATTTGGAAGTGCTATTGAGCGCTATCAGAATGCCGAAAGCGTTCAGTTCTATAAGAGAGAGAGAAGTGTAGAAAAGGCGCAAGTGCGTATTTCATATACGTTGAACGAAAGACTAAAAATACTATGAGGTTACATTCAGGTGTATTCACGGCGGCAAGAACTGTCTCGAGGGACAGGAGTGAGAGAATCTATCTATCTATCTATCTTTCTATCTATCTATCTATCTATCTATCTATCTATCTATCTAGGGTTACATGTAAAACATGTCTTTATCAAAGCGCTGCAGATAAAGACACGGCGTAAATTTGAATTGCGGCTCTCCACGTCAGTGCATTTACTTGAAAATGTCAATCGATTTTTTTTTCTTTTTGCGTCGAAATGATTGAGATACATGTATGTTCCTTTATCTAAGTAGCTTTTTTTCTTTAAAAAACTGATACTCCAAAAATATGTTTGAAAAACATGCAGACCGCCTTTGTCTCGTACGTATTTAGTTGTTATTCATGTATTTATGCATAATTTCCCAAGCAATTAATAACAATTAACGCTACTACTGTTAAGATTGTTGTGCATGTGTAGAGCTTGCACCAACCATGAAACTGTGAGAAAAGTAAGACACCCGTAAATGTTTATTTTTTATGATTCACTAGGAAACTTGCAATGCTTCAACTTAAAACTCATTTGAAAATATTATATTATCGATATCTATACCGTACTTTTAGCCATTTCCGATATATAGGCTACAGATACGGTACCGTATCTCTAGCCGCCAGGCTAGGGATACGGTACCGTATCCCTAGCCCACGGGCTAAAGATACGGTACCGTATCCCTAGCCACTGCCTTTTAGAAAAGCTTGAACTTGTCACAGACCTTTGTTAGAAAAACCTGAAAATAAATGGAAATTCTCACTGTCAGGAATAGTTGCATCAAACGAAACAGTAGAATTCTATGTATTTGGGATAGGAAAGAAATGGATTATCTACTAAAGCAAGGAGAAATGTATTCGTACTTTCAAAAACATGCTGCTTTCTCTTTGCCTATGAATTCACAACAACTTTCCTCCATTTTTCAACAAACTGCTTCCAAGTGTCTGATGTAAAATCGATTTTGATTGGTTTGCGCTGTATCGACTAGTAGTTCAATAACTGTGTTATGAACTGAGTCTTTTCAATCACATCATCATCATCATCATCATCCTGGCCCACCCCCTGGTGATGTACTGTTTATCTGACGTGACACCAGTAACCATTGAAAACATCATCATCATCACCATCATCATCAACCTCATCATCATCATCATCATCATCATCATCATCATCATCATCATCATCATCATCATCATCATCATCATCATCATCATCATCATCATCACCATCGTCGTCGTCATCATCATCATCATCATCATCATCATCATCATCATCATCATCATCCAAGTGAAGGGTTGAATCCAGAATGGAATGTCGAAATTTGTGCAGCCCAATAAAGAGTTGTGTGTGCAGTCTAAAACTATTTACAGTGTCTAATCATCTAGTAACGAGTGTGAGGGGTCCCAGACTGGCCCGAAACGCCTTATTGGTGGTGCAGCTGTTGACCTTAGTGGTAGATGGTTCTAGTCGTTTATAGTGCGTGGGAAGAATGTGTCCCTGCAGATGGAAGCTGCGCGCACTGTCTGCCTTATTCAAGTCACGTGTTGCGACAAAAATAAATGCCAACAGAGTAATGCTCATCATTTTCATATGGTTTCACGTAGAGTGTCAGTTTCAATTTTCAATTATATTGTAGGTGTCGGGGACGAGTCAAATGACTGTCAAATCTATTTTATCATATTATTACTGGTCAAAGCCTACTAAATAACGTCAGTGTCTGCTCACCACCAGCACACAAACTGCTATGTGTTCTCCCTCCCTTTTTAATGACAGTTCGTGTAATGTTCATCCTATGCACATCTATATTGAACTTTTATTAAATAAGCTTCGTGAACCACATATAAGGAAATAGCTGCTTGTGCTCTCGTCCACGCCGTTAGAATTCTGGTATGCCTAATACGGCGCCTTATCAGTTTCGATAACAATAGAATGATTTGCTTTGTAGTCAGAACAGAAAATATACATATTGAGCCACCGCATGACAAAACCAACGATTTGCATAGGCGAAAACAAAGCCGCAGATCAGCTTCGCGGTAACCGCGAAGCTGATCAGCGCCGCTTTGTTTTCACTACATGGATAGTACAAACCGCGAAGCTGATCAGCGCCTTTGTTTTCACTACATGGATAGTACAATTCCTCTTCTTCTTAAATCCGAAATTTCAAGCTTCTGGCCTGCTTCTGTGACTGTAAAGGCTGGTTTGTGCTGGATCTGGTCAGAACCCAAATTGTTGGTTGTCTCATGCATAAACATTTGGGAGCTCTTTCTTTAAATAATTCACATGTGTGACAACAGATGCAAATTGGCCAGTGTTTTCGTGTTCGCTGGATATGGCTGCGTAATATTCCAACCTTTTTGAGACTGTGGTCTCCTACTGGTTATTCTTGCCCATTACGCGGACCGAGACGGATACCACGAATACCGAGCCTCTCATGCAGAAGCCTCCAATACCATTATGTTGTCTTTTTCAGTCGAATGGAATATAAGGAAACCAACATTGTGATAAAATCCAAACGGAATATGTTAGTTCATTACGAAAACTTGCCCATGCAATAAACATATATTTTTTACTTTTAGCTTTAAAAATTGAAAATTTTCAGCTGATAAATTTTGATATTTTTCTTATTTATGCTCAAACCATAGATTGTGAGTACCCACAATCTATGTTTTGGAGCAAAACTAAGAAAAATAGACATACGCCTGCATACCCCAGTTTTGCTATATAAAAGTGGGGTTCAATGGGGTATGAATTACACGGACATGTTATCCTGATATAAAGCAATATTAAATCACCATTTATTTATAAGAGCCTGTTTCCAACGCACATCTAACTTGTAAGAGAAGAACATATTTCGAATTGTAGATACCAAATCGAAATATTACTCCAATATAAATAAAACAGAGATCCTTTAAAAGCAGTTAACACATTAACGAGAAAGGGGATGGGCCATACCCCGGTTTCGGCTACTTAAGCTTCTTCAATGACCCTATAGATTTGGCAACATGGAGCAAAAGAGAATTACTGTAATTTTGCACCTTTCAACAGGGTAGTCGATACAAAAAACAGTATAATCAAATGGGGTCAAATATGATAAACGTTGGTTAGAAAATGAATCTAAACCAATATAATTTTCTGATTTCTCAGAATATCCTCGCTGATTTCAAAGGACCAAAAGGAAAATATAATCTGCACTATGGATGATGTACCGGGGGACCTTTAGTGCCGCCACACGGCACAACACCAGCTGCAGTAATAGTAAATAAAAATAAAACCTTATATATCAATGAGAAAGGGGATGGGCCATACCGCGGTTTCGGCTACTTAAGCCTCTTCAGTGACCCTATAGATTTAGTAACACGGAGCCACACAACACCAGCTGCAGTAAAAGCAAATAAAAATAAAACTGAGATACAATGAACATAGTAATGAGAAAAGGGATGGGCCATACCGAGGTTTCGGCTACATAAGCCTGCCTCTTCAGTGACCCTATAGATTTGGCAACATGGAGCAAGAGAGAATTACTGAAATTTTGCATCTTTCTACAGGGTAGTCGATACAAAGACTAGTATAATTAAATGGGGTTAATTATATTATACGTTTGTTTGAAAATGAATCTAAACCGATAATATTTTTTTTTGATTTCTCAGAATATCCTCGGTGACCTCATAGGACCAAAAGGCAAGAATAATCTGTATTATAGATGATGTACGGGGAGACTTTTTGTGACCGCCACACGGCACAACACCAGCTGCAGTAATAGCAAATATAAATAAAACTGAGATTCTTTAAGAGCAGTGACCATATTAATGATTAAGGGGATGGGCCATTCCGCGGTTTCGGCTACTTAAGCCTCTTCAGTGTAAGTAAGTAAGTAAGTAAGTAAGTAAGTAAGTAAGTAAGTAAGTAAGTAAGTAAGTAAGTAAGTAAGTAAGTAAGTAAGTAAGTAAGTAAGTAAGTAAGTAAGTAAGTAAGTAAGTAAGTAAGTAAGTAAGTAAGTAAGTAAGTAAGTAAGTAAGTAAGTAAGTAAGTAAGTAAGTAAGTAAGTAAGTAAGTAAGTAAGTAAGTAAGTAAGTAAGTAAGTAAGTAAGTAAGTAAGTAAGTAAGTAAGTAAGTAAGTAAGTAAGTAAGTAAGTAAGTAAGTAAGTAAGTAAGTAAGTAAGTAAGTAAGTAAGTAAGTAAGTAAGTAAGTAAGTAAGTAAGTAAGTAAGTAAGTAAGTAAGTAAGTAAGTAAGTAAGTAAGTAAGTAAGTAAGTAAGTAAGTAAGTAAGTAAGTAAGTAAGTAAGTAAGTAAGTAAGTAAGTAAGTAAGTAAGTAAGTAAGTAAGTAAGTAAGTAAGTAAGTAAGTAAGTAAGTAAGTAAGTAAGTAAGTAAGTAAGTAAGTAAGTAAGTAAGTAAGTAAGTAAGTAAGTAAGTAAGTAAGTAAGTAAGTAAGTAAGTAAGTAAGTAAGTAAGTAAGTAAGTAAGTAAGTAATAACTTTATTTACCGTGGGTAACTCGGTTGGCTATGCCAATCTTCCCCGAGGCCCTCAAAGCATATATACAACACATTTTAGTCAAGACAATAAAACAATATCAGATTTACAAAATTAAATAAGTCACGTCATGAAAAACCCTGTTCTGAGTGAAAGAAGTCTGCTTAATGAAAATGAGATTTTTTTTTTTTTAATATTATGCTAGAAAGTCATTGAAGCAATGATAATAATGACACAGTCAGTGGCTTGCTTTTCATGTTAACAAAACAGGCAATCTCATGTCGTGGCTCAATCATGTTATATTAGAAAATTACTAGATGAGCTAGTATGAAATTTACCAAGTGTGTGCAAAATATTGTAATGGCGATGGAGGTTGATATTTCAAGACATACTGCCAGATTTCATCCATTGTAAGCAATTTTTAGAAAATGATTGAATGGTATCAGAATTCTTTATCCACAAGGGAATACTATTCCAAACCAGCGCACCAGAATAAGACAGACTGTTTTTGCCGAGGCGGTTCTAACGAGTACCCACAATCTATGTTTTGGAGCAAAAATAAGAAAACTAGGTATACCCCTGCATACCCCAGTTTTTCTATATAAAAGTGGGGTTTAAGGGGGTATATAGTGTACGGGCATGTTTTCCTGATGTGTGCAATGTCCACATTTGCAGTTGGCGGCGTACTTTGACTTTTCTAAGAATAGAGATGCGTAATTTTCAATTTTTGCTTTTGAATATTCCATGGGCAAGTTTTCGTAATCATCAAGAAAACATGTCCGTAAAATAAATACCCCTGTAAACCCCACTTTTATATAGTAAAATTGAGGATAGCTGGGGTATACCTATTTTTCTTATTTTTGCTCCAAAACATAGATTGTGGGTACTCGTTAGAACCGCCTCGACGAGGCGGTTCTAACGTGTACCCACAATCTCTGTTTTGAGCAAAAATAAGAAAAATAACAAAACTTTTCTTCTGAAAAATATCATTTTTACAACTTAAAAAATCTCTGTATATTGCATGGGCAAGTTTTCGTAATGATCCCCAGACCTGCACAGTCTGTTGTGTGCACATTTGCATGGTACCGAATGTAGATTTTATCACGCTACGAAGTTATAATTTAAACCTAGGCTCGAATCAGAGACAAACTGAGGTCATTTTCCGGCTAGTTCTTGGAAAATTTAACACCATCTTACTCATATTTCTCAGTAGATCTGCGATATTGTTCCATTTGGGGCATATTGACGCTAATACTACTTGACACTTATACCAAATTGCATCAAAATGCTACTAGGCGTCATTAAATAATTATATAATAATGGTAAAAATGTGGCTTGCGTCAGACAATTCATATCGTGAGGGGACATTGTTTAGCAATGAAAGTTTTTTTTTTTCTTTAAGTGTTAAACGAGGCTACCACATTTTGTAACCAAAGGATCAATGGTCCTGTAAACGCTCACCTGAGATCAAAGATATATACCAACAAACTTGTTTGGACTAAAATGGTCATATAAATGCATTTATAGCCACGGGACAGAGTCAGAATAACCCCTTGGATCAATTTCTTTTTCAAATTCATATATGTTCTGTCCAGTTTCCCAATTTCCTGAAAGTTTTTCCCTTCAATGACGTTTTACTCTGACTCTGTCAAGGTCATCAAAGGGTCATGATTTATACACATATTGTAGTACTCTAGTCTTAATAACAACATACTAAGCTTCGTTGCAGTAGGTTCAGCAGTTCCTGAGAAGAATATTTTTGAAGTTTTTTTTTACTATATATGGGCATGACGGCCATCTTAGTAATGTGACCTGGTTTATGTATAAATACATTGCCCCCCCCCCTCCATACAGATGCTTCCTATAAAATTTTACTTTCAAATGGTTTGGCCAAGCAATTTTAGAGAAGATCTTTGGATATTATGTGTATATACGTATGTGTATACTGCCCTGTGGTGGGGGCAGACCCACCATTGGGATCCAAATTCTTTTTAGAATCGTAAATCTTCAGTTCATTTGCCGATTTCCTGCAAGTTTTGCTCTTTAAAGGACATTTTAAAATTGTCCCCATTCTAATGCATAGGCGACGTATGTTGACTTGCCGTAAAATAGGTCAAGGTCATTCCAGGGTCATAATTTATACAAACTTTAAGAAACACTATTACTATTCCCTAATGCTTCATGTCAAGTTAAAATTCATAGACCTTCAAGAAGAAGATTTTTTTAAGGTTTTTACTATTTATAGAGGATTTTAAAGGCTTTTGCTATTGATTGCCAAGGCGGCCATCTTTGTCATGTCATTTCGACCATTTATACAAACTTTCATTTCCCTTTCCATAAAGTTTGCCTTTGATTGGCCAAGTGGTTTCAGAGAAGAAGATGTTTGAATATTATGGTCATATACATGTATATAGGGCTGGGCTGGGGACAAAATATTTTCATAAACATAAATCTCAGTCCATTTTCATACTCCCACATTTTGCTAATTTTCCCCATTCAAATGCATTGGGGGCGTAAGTTGACCTTGCCGTAAATAGGTCAAGATAATCCCCGGATCATGAATTATACAACCTTTGTAGAGCTCCTCTCTCTCTCTCTCTCTCTCTCTCTCTCTCTCTCTCTCTCTCTCTCTCTCTCTCTCTCTCTCTCTCTCTCTCTCATGCTTAACGCCAAGTTTCATAATCATAGGCCTTCCGGTTCTGGAGACTGAAGAAGATTTTTTAAAGGTTTTTTTTTTTATTTTTTTATTATTTCTAGCCATGGCGGCCATCTTGGTCATGTGACCTTGACCATTTATACAAACTTTCATCCACCCTTCCTAACGATGCTCCACATAAAGTTTAGCTTTGATTGGGCAAGCGGTTTTAAAGAATAATATGTTTGAATATTATGGTCATATGCATGTATATTGCCACGGGGCTGGGACAGATAACCCCCTGGGGTCAAAATATTTTCATAAACATAAGTCTTCAGTCCATTTGCATGATTTATATAACCTTTGTAGAGCTCCTCTCTCTCATATTTCATACCAAGTTTCAAAATCATAGGCCTTCCGGTCCTGGAGACTGAAGAAGATTTTTAAAGGCGGCCATCATGGTCATGTGACCTGGACCATTTATACAAACTTTCGTTCCCCTTCCAAAGGATGCTCCACACGAAGTTGGCATCGATTGGCCTAGCGGTTGCCGAGGAGACGATCTTTGAAATTATGAACGACGGACGGACGAATGACGAGGCACGCCGAGCATGGGTATACTATAAGCTCATCTGGTGAGCCTTCGGCTTAGTTGAGCTAAAATCCGATGCCTAGCACAAAATACACCAGAGACACGTTGGCGCAGACACGTGCACACATTCCGGTCAAAGGTTTTATACGGTACCAGTTTGGTATGAAGTTTCTAAAATCATAATAATTGAGCCGCCTCATTGGAAAACCAACAATCTGCATAGGCGAAAACAAAGACGCAGATCAGCTTCGCGGTAACCGCGAAGCTGATCAGCGCCTTTGTTTTCGCTACTCTGATAGTACAATCATCCTCTTCTACTTAAATCCGAAATTTCAAGCTTCTGGCTCTTTTCTGTGCTTGTACAGCCCAGTTTGTGTCTGACTTGTTCGGAAACCACATTGCTGGTTTTCCCACGAGTCGGCTCATATGTTTATTAGTAGATGAGGAAGTCAAACCGGAACAGGACCTACATTTTCTCCGAATCATTTAAATTCGAAAACAAATTTGTCCAGTGATTGCATCATGAAACGCTTATTGGTATGTTTATTCAGCCTTCGTCTCCATATTGATTCTAGTTCCGTGAAGACTTGTTAATATTCACAATCAGCTGGGTTTGCGTCATTTTAACTGAGTATAAAAGTTCTAAAGTTCAGTGGATCTGCCTTTCATAACGACCTGAGGAGGGGTCCAGGGACAAATCACTTATAACAGTAAGTATATTACTTTAAACTTCCTTATTTTTTTTAATAAAAATAATTAGTATTTTCAATTCATATTTCTTTCTGATATTAAAGAATTTAGTACATTAGAACATGTACAATTTATTTTAAACAAATAGTGTATTTATTTATTTATTTATTTATTTATTTATTTATTTATTTATTTATTTATTTATTTATTTAATATCGTGTAATTTAGGTTGCTGCCATTTATACAAATATATTTATAAAATAGAATCTGTTCGCACCGATGTTGCATGTACTAATCATTTAGAAAAATTGTCCATGCAATATTTAGGGATTTTTAAGCTGTAGAAATTGAAACTTTCAATAAAAAAAAAAATAAATAAATAAAATAATAATATTTGAGCCGCCTCGTGGGAAAACCAATAATGTGGTTTCCGAACAGGTCTGACACAAACCGACCTGTACAAGCACAGATAAGAGCTAGAAGCTTGAAATTTCGGATTTAAGTAAAAAAGGAATTGTACATGTACTATCCGAGTATCGAAAACAAAGGCGCTGATCAGCTTCGCGGTTACCGCGAAGCTGATCTGCGCCTTTGTTTTCGCATATGCAGATTGTTGGTTTTCTCATGAGGCGGCTCATTTGTAATATGTTTGCTCAAAACATACAGCGTGGATACACGATAAAACCGCCTTTCCTTGCCGAGGCGGTTCTAACGAGTACCCACAATTTATGTTTTGGGTCAAAAATAAGAAAAATAGGTATACCCCTGTAACCTCCTCCTTTTTTATATAAAAGTGTGGCTTAAGGGGGTATACATTTCACGGACATGTTTTCCTGGTGTTAAGAAAAAAAAAAAAAAAAAAAAAAAAAAAAAAGATACATGAGAGAGGCCAGGAATATTGGTGCGATAAACGTCATTTTTATTTGTTTGTGTTGAGGCTAACAGTTTTTCAGTAATGTCGGGACGTAGCCAACGCTTCCTGGGTTTAACCAGTACTGTAGGGAGTTAATGTGTCTTGCTCAAGGACACACCACAATGACGCGTGTGGGGATCGAACCCAGGACCTCTCGATTCGGAGTCCGACGCTCTACCACTACGCCACCGCGCCCCCTTTTTAAAAGAACGGGCTGAGTTTAAGTTTCTGTCTCGTTTAGTCTGTGTTTTGTGTAAATTAACTTCTTTTATTTTTCGTTTTTAAAATCCAATTTGTTTCTATATATATTTCACTCTTGTTTATTATGGTTTAGATGACCGGTAACGAGTACCCACAAATTATGTTTTGGATAAAAAAAATAAGGAAAATAGAAAAGCCCCTGCATACCCCAGTTTTACTATGTTACACGGTTTATGTTACACGGAAATGTTATCCTGATGAGGGAGTACTCTGCGTGAATGAATGCTAGCTTTATATCTTCTTTCCTATTGCATAAAATCGGTGTTCGCTATCCTGCATTTTAGCCGACGTTATCCGGATGGCCACCTTTCGGGAAAAGAGCATATCATCTTGCTCGCCATATCTTGCTCGTCATATGTTTGACTGTATTTTCTGTCAAGTCCCTTGTCTTTCCCGTTTCTTGTTTCACTTTCTCTAGCAACGCAATACTGGATTAGTGAGCAATGCGGCAACACTTTCCATTTCTGTATTTGCACCATCATGAACCTCGGAAAAATACAGTCAGCTGATTTATCAAGTAATCAGCTGATTTGGTAAACACATGTTGACGGTGGTTTATCAGCTGTTTACAAGAATATGATAGTTCAGACTCCATATATTGCTCCCCTGAGGATTCAAAACCGCACGCAACTCTCATTACAAATATTGATAATACAGGATTTTCAAATTATGCATGCCATGATCTTCCATGACAATAACTAATAGTTTCCTAGAGGAATAACCACACGGCTATATATTGAACATTGTCTTCAATGCTCATAACCTACGCATTATAACAATATTAGATTTTTACATTTTTGTATTCTTTTACTTTGTATTGTTGAAACCTTTTGACACTTCTTGGGAAGATTGACCTGGGTTACAGGATATCGCATGCATTCGTTAATCAAACTGCTTTAAATATACAGCTCGATTCAGGTAAGCTAGATTGTCTGAGATATGTCCGCGTGCTTCATGTAAACTAGATACCAATTTGCTCAGAATATTTACAAAACGGTCAACCACTTTGCTCAGAATATATACAAAACGGTCAACCACTTTGCTCAGAATATTTACAAAACGGCCAACCACTTTGCTCAGAATATATACAAAACGGTCAACCACTTTGCTCAGAATATATATACAAAACGGTCAACCACTTTGCTCGGAATATATACAAAACGGTCAATCACTTTGCTCAGGATATTTACAAAACGGTCAACCACTTTGCTCAGAATATATACAAAATGGTCAACCACTTTGCTCAGAATATATACAAAACGGTCAACCACTTTGCTCAGAATATATACAAAACGGTCAACCACTTTGTTCAAAATATATGCAAAACGGTCAACCACTTTTCTCATATATTTACAAAACGGTCAACCACTTTGCTCAGAATATATACAAAACGGTCAACCACTTTGCTCAGAATATATACAAAACGGTCAACCACTTTGCTCAGAATATATACAAAACGGTCAACCACTTTTCTCAGAATATTTACAAAAAGGTCAACCACTTTGCTCAGAATATTTACAAAACGGTCATTACTAGCCGGTTTAACCGGCAAGTACTTTCCTATAAAGAACCAAAGTACCCGTCAAGTATATATATACCTGTCATAATTCGTTCCCGAATATCAATTTGGTATATAATTTATTTGATTTCAGATGTCATACCGTGAGGTGCTCATGTTGGTTCTGCTGTCACAGCTGGTGCTGGTCTACACGAGATCTATTGTGAAAAGATCCCCCGCTAGAATAGACCTGGAAGCTTTTAGAGGTAGCGTGAATTATTCGAAAAATTTAAAGAACGGTTACAGTGAGTTGATTTTATGAGTCCTTCTGTCTTAAATTGGTGCTGGTCCAAAAACTGAGATGGGAAAAGCTAATTGACAAACGTTAGATTAATTAACAGACAAGAAGCTCCGGTCCCAACCATCTAAAAGGAATAGCTTTAAGTCGGGGCCATCATAGAGTCTGACGCAAGACCCACCGGCGTGTAATAAAAGAAGGCAGCATAGTTATCAACCATAATTGGGTTACAAAGTAAGTATGCAGACTGTCGCATCACAGATAGCCTCTATATATACGTTTGTAACGTATAACGAGTTCTCTAAACTGAAAAGAAAAATCATTCCTTTCTATAAGTTTCTTAAATTTGTGTAAACTTCTGGTTCCGAAAGGCCCCCACGTAAATGCGTCTTTAATCCAACATTTTTGGAAATCAATTCATAGTGTTAGCGAAAATAAAAATAAAAAATGCGTTTCGAAGTTTATGATACCGAAAGCCCTGCCGGAAAAGTTTGCCTGTTAAACATTTATCATGAAAGTAATTAAGAAAAGGTACAAGTAGGCAATGATCAGGAAAAGGCGCAATCAGGAAGAAATCCCCACTCCAAAAACAGAGGCGGGAAAAACAAAGTGACACTAATTAGGAACTTATACTTAGAGAACATATCGTAAGCCGAGTGAGCAACTATTTCCCAATAGGCGGCCACTCAGTTACTCTCGAACGCACATAAGGTTCAAATAGCACAAAAATCGACTCCGAAATATAAAACAATTAGAACCACAACAGGAGTATCGCCTTGGAACGATCGGCAATTATAAAACCAAGGAATCGACACAGTTGAATAACTATTAAATTCCTAACCCAAACATGAGGCGGGAAAGAAACTTACAACAAAAATGAGGTGCTAATAATTGTCTTTTTGCCTCATTAACTATCGCGAAGAGAAGATGGTCTGGAAGCTTTTCGAGATAACTATTCGATTTAAAGAAAAATTACAGTGAGGTGCCTGTCTTGGGTTGGTGCTGGTGTACACAAACAATGTTATGAAACGATACCCCGCTGGACTAGATGACGAGGTACATGTAAAGTAGGTAAGCTTGGGGCTTTTATAGGTAAATATTTCAATCTAAAGTAAGAATAAGTACTGCGAGGTACGAATGCTGACCCTGCTGTCTCGGTGCTCGTCTGCACAACAACAGTTATGAAGCGAACCACCGGTAGAGTGAATAAGGTAGCAGCTGTAGAGGTAATTATAAGATTTTTTTGTAGTTAGAATACATGTACTACGAATTGCTGCTGTCGGTCATGCTGTGAAAAGGTACAAGTAGGCAAAAGGCGCAATCAGAAAAAAGATTCCCACCCCAAAAACCAGGGTGGGAAAAAACCAAACTAACAATCAGGTACTTATACCATGAAAACATTTCGTAAGCCGAATGAGCAGCTATTTTCCCAATAGGTGGCCACTCAGTTACCTTAACTTAACTAAAAATGTGAAAACATACATAAGGCGCCAACAGCACAAAAATATTTTAAACACCAAGACACAAAACAAAAAGAACCACCACAGAAGTATCGACTTGGAACGATCAGTAACACAAAATTACTGGCGGGTTTAAATCGATTTTACATGGCAATAACCTCACCCTCAGCTACTGCAGTGGTTCATAACATTTAGTTAGTTCTTCGGTCCTCGTGGTGAATCTCTAACTAGTCAATGAAAAGGTACAAGTAGGCAAAGATCAGGAAAAGGCGCAATCAGAAAAAGATTCCCACTCCAAAAACCGAGGTGGGAAAAAACCAAACTAACAATCAGGTACTTATACATGAAACAATCGTAAGCCGAATGGGCAGCTATTTTCCCAATAGGTAGCCACTCAGTTACCTTAACTAAAAATATGAAAACATACATAAGGCGCCAACAGCACAAAAAATTTTTAAACACCAAGACATAAAACAAAAAAGAACCACCACAGAAGTATCGACTTGGAACGATCAGTAACACAAAGTTACTGGCGGGCTTAAACCGGTTTTACATGGCCATAACCTCACCCTCAGCTTCTGCAGTGGTTCATAACATTTAGTTAGTTATTCGGTCCTCGTGGTGAATCTCTAACTAGTCAATGAATCATCAAGAACAAACAAATAAATCATGATAAACATCCTGATGAATCAAAAACCAGGACTCACAGACTGAGTAAGCTGCCCGACGATGGAGATCCCTGGGCGCCGAATAACCTACTAACTCCGGAGCAAAAGAAAAACACCAGTTGGACCCCGGTGGGCCAAGCAACAGACAAGAAGCTCCGGCCCCAACCAACTAAAATGAATAGCTTTATGTCGGGGCCATCATAGAGTCTGACGCCCGACCCACCGGCGTGCAATTAAAGAAGGCAGCATAGTTATCAACCATGATTGGGTTAAAAATTAAGCATGCAAACTGTCGCATAACATTCAAGTTATAACCTATACGTTTGTAACGTGTTATGATTTTTCTGAACTGAAAAGAAAAATCATTAATTCCTTTAAGTTTCTTAAATTTGTAAACCAAGTCACCATAAAATTCAGGTTCCGAAAGGCCCTCACTTAAAAGCGTCTTTAACCCAACATTATATTTGGAAATCAATTCATAGTGTCTACGATAAAATTTAGAAAATGTTTTTCGAAGTTTATGATACCGATAGCCCTGTTGGAGAAGTTTTGCCGTTAAACATTTATTTCGAGCGTTGAAGTCTGTAACATGATTGCAGAGTCTAGCAAACCTAATAAGTTGCGAAATGTATACACCATAAGAAGCACGACGAGGAACGTCACCATCCAAAAATGGAAAATTTACTATATCAAAATCAAAGTCATCGCGCTTATCATAAATCATCGAGCAAACAAATAAATCATGATAAACATCCTGATGAATCAAAAACCAGGACTCACAGATTCAGTAAGCTGCCCGACGATGGAGATCCCTGGGCGCCGAATAACTTACTAACTCCGGAGCAAAAGAATAACATCAGTTGGACCCCGGTGGGCCAAGCAACAGACAAGAAGCTCCGGCCCCAACCAACTAAACTGAATCGGGGCCATCATAGAGTCTGACGCCCGACCCACCGGCGTGCAATTAAAGAAGGCAGCATAGTTATCAACCGTGATTGGGTTAAAAACTAAGCATGCAGACTGTCGCATAACATTCAAGTTATAACCTATACGTCTGTAACGTGTTATGATTTTTCTAAACTGAAAAGAAAAATCACTACTTCCTATAAGTTTCTTAAATTTGTAAACCAAGTCACCATAAAATTCTGGTTCCGAAAGGCCCTCATTTAAAAGCGTCTTTAACCCAACATTGTATTTGGAAATCAATTCATAGTGTCTACGATAAAATTTAGAAAAGGTTTTTCGAAGTTTATGATACCGATAGCCCTGTTGGAGAAGTTTGGCCGTTAAACATTTATTTCGAGCGTTGAAGTCTGTAACATGATTGCAGACTCTAGCAAACCTAATAAGTTGCGAAATGTATACACCATAAGAAGCACGACGAGGAACGTCACCATCCAAAAACGGAAAATTTACTATATCAAAATCAAAGTCATCGCGCTTATCATAAATTTTAGAAGAAACAAATCCATTTGCAACAGAAAGATGTAGATCTAAAAAGGGTGCTTCGGTATCCGAGATATTGGCTTTGTTCAACTGTAGTTCAGATGGATAAATTTGATTGACCATACCTTCAAAATAAGGGTTGTCAATGTTCAAAAGGTCATCGAGGTACCTAGAAGTGGAATTAAAAGCCTCAATAACATCAGCTTGATTATCATGGTTAAGAGAATCCATGAAATCTCTTTCGTAGCAGTATAAAAATAAATCAGCTACGAGAGGTGCGCAATTTGTACCCATAGATCTCCAGGAAGAGTTAGATAGTTTTGAAGCGTTTACAGGTAACTATTTCATTCATTTTAGCATTTTACCAGAAATTCGCATTTAATTCTCGCTCAGTTTTGCACAGCCTTTTCATAGACTAGTATGTCACTAGTTTAATTCAGTTGTTAGTTGCTGTTCTTTTACGGAGTTGTACTTCTGCTTGGTATCAATTTTTGTACACTTTAATGTTATGTAACGAATTTCGTCTATGCGCGCTGTACCATAAAATCGCCATACAAGGCTATATTTTCTACCGTCACATTGCAAGGCATACCGGCACGGTATCTCCATATTTGCCAGAGGTCCTGTTAGTCAGATTAATATATGGCAAACGCACATGGAATTTCGAATCTTTAGGAAATCATTGCACGCAAATGAAAGCCTGTTTCTGGACAACAATTTAAGTTCAGTGTGTCAAGGACACGCACCACAAAGCATAAAAAGTACAACGAAATGCCCTTTTATCAGTATCCGACATTCAATACGGCACGATTCCGAAAGAGCAGTTCTTTCAAAATAAGTGCTTTTGGTCTGTCGTCTGATAAGTCTATATCAATACTGTGTAGTTGGTGATTACTGCTGAATAAATAGTCTGTAATGTTTATTTCACTTCAACCATTTTAAAGAGATTTTTCCAAGAAATATAGCACTTTGAATAATGACTATTACCACTTAGGAAGCATGACCCATCTTTATTACTTGGTACACGTAAACTTTGTACTTTCTCACATGTACTTGTTACCGCTTATTTTATTTTATATTTATTAATCTTTATTTTTATGTTCTACTTTCGACACAGTTCGTCAAAGTGATTCATATTAGAGCCGCGACGCGAGAAAACCGGTCTTCGGGGTTTCCGACCAGGTCCGACATAAACCGGGCCTGTACAGTTACAGACAAGGGCTAGCAGCTTGAAATTTCGGATTTAAGAAGAAGAGGAATTGTACTATCCGAGTGGCGAAAACAAAGGCGCTGATCAGCTTCGCAGTTACTGCGAAGCTGATCTGCGCCTTTGTTTTCGCATAGGCAATAATCCCGTTTTCTCACGATGCGGCTCATTTGTTCTCGTCATATCCGTATTTAAATTTTGACAGATGTGTTACCTTGAATTTGAAGCTAACCCCAATCATGTCCCTTGCGTGTTAACTCCCATTTTGTCAATATCAACTGATGGGGTATATTAGATAGAATTAAATCTGTATCAAATTCAGACATTTGTCCGCCTGTCTGATGTGTGTTGCCATTTAAATATTGTTTATTCCGACTGTGGTGAATTGTCAGAGAGACCGTATACTTAAATAGGAGTAATCTTGTTTATTCTAAGCGGGACAGATATTTGTGACATCAGGCTCAAAACAATTTCGTTCCGATTGCGCCTTTCCTGGTCATTGCTTTTAGTTTTTCACTTTTCTTTGGGGAAAAGGAGTTAATTCGGCTTACCATATACATTCTTTGTGCAAGGACTACTTGTCATTCTGGCTTTATCCCACTTGGGCCTTATTTTGAAGGCATGGTCAATCAAATTTATCCACCTGAACTAAAGTTGAATAAAGCCAACACCACAGGTACCGAAGTCCCCCTTTTTTATTTACAACTGTCTATTGCAAATGGATTTGTTTCTTCTAAAATTTATGAGAAACGCGATTTTGATATAGTAAATTTTCCGTTTTTGTATTGTGACATTCCTCGCCGTGCTTCTTATGGTGTATACATTTCGCAACATACTAGGTTTGCTAGAGTCTGTAATCATGCTGCGGACTTCAACGCGCGTAATAAACGTTTAACAGCCAACCTTTTCAAGCAGTGCTTTCGGTATCATAAACTTCGAAAAACATTTTATAAATTTTATCGCTATGAGTTGATTTCCAAATTTAATGTTGGGTTAAAAACGCTTTTACGTGAGGGCCTTTCCGAACAAGAATTTTATGGTTACTTGGTTTACAAATTTAAGAAACTTATAGGACGGGATGATTTTTCTTTTCATTTCAGAAAAATTATGACACGTTACAGACGTATAGATTATAACTTGAATGTTATGCGACAGTCTGCATGCTTAGTTGTTAATCCGGCCATGGTTGATAACTATGCTGCCTTCTTTAATTGCACGCCGGTGGGTCGGGCGTCAGACTCTATGAATGCGCCGACTTAAAGCTATTCATTTTAGGTGGTTTGGGCCGCAGCTTCTTGTCTGTTGCTTGGCCCACCGGGGTTCAACTTTGCTCCGGGTTTCAGTAAGTTATTCGGTACCCAGGGATCTCCATCGTCGGGCAGCTTACTGAATCTGTGAGTGCTCGTTTTTGAATCAATATGGTCAATTGTTATTGTGATTTATTTGTTTGTCATTCATGATTTATTGACTAGTCAGAGATTCACCACGAGGACCAAACAACTAACTAAATGTTGTGAACCACTGCAGAAGATGAGGGTGAGGTTAGGCGCCTGTAAAACCGGTTTAAGCCCACCAGTAATTTTATATTACTGATCGTTCCAAGGCGATACTTCGGTTGTGGTTCCATTTGTTTTATGTTCTTGAGTCGAAACTTTGTGCTGTTTGAACCTTATGTATGTTTTCATATTTTTGCTTGAGTGGCCGCCTATTGATAAATAACTGCTCCCTTGGCTTACGATATGTTTTCTAAGTATAAGTACCTAATTGTCAATTTAGTTTTCCCACCTCGGTTTTTGGAGTGGGAGTTTCTTTCTGATTGCGCCTTTTCATGATCATTGCCTACTTGTACCTCTTTAGAGTTTCTGGTCATTGCTTGTAGAACTTGAATTGGTGTTAACACATGCTAGGCAATAACTTCCATTCTAACACGACGTTGTCGTCTTTCCCATTGAACCTAATGGAAACGTCAAATTAACAATAATTCTTGCATAGATATCTATGCACATAGCTGTTTGAAGCCATTTTTGATTGGTCGAAAGCCGTGTTCAAACCGCACAACCCATGTTCAAATCATGAAATTCACGTGCCGTTTGAACATGGGTTTTGGCCGACGTCATTGGTCAAAGTGACGTGACGTCATGTATTTCATAGAAACAAAATGGCCGACGTTGAAGAAGCTCCGCGGTTTTCGGTGCGTTTTTACGTTGTTAATGTTATTTTCAAGAGATTTTAAGTGGATTAGAGTGAAAGTGCAAGAATAGCGATCAACCATGGTTTGTTTCAGTGTTCAAACATTCGCTGGATCACTCGGAAGGGGTTTGAACACGCGGCCTGCGGCCTTGTGTTCAAACACCTTCCTCGGGATCCATCGAATGTTTGAACACTGAAAACCATGGTTGATCCCTATATTCACTGTAAACAAAATAACGTGCGTAATGTGGCGTTGCATGACGTCGCACAGTAACATATATGTCCGCCGAGAATGAGTCCACTGGAAAACATTTTAAAATTTAATTACTTATTTATTATGTAAATATCCATCCAGCTAAGTGTAGCGTGATGCGAGTGGCCACCTCCAGAGACCCTCTCATGCTCTCATACAAATTGAAAGGACACCAATTGCAGACCGAGACCACCTCCAAATACCTAGGTGTTGATCTTGCCAACAATCTGGATTGGAAACCTCATGTGGACAGGATAGTAAAGAAGTCCAACAGCAGTGTTAGAAATAAGACCCGGGAAGCAACTTGTCAGGGGGGCAACCTGCAATCAAGCCGAACTTGCCCCCCATGGTTTGAACTTGCCCCCATAGAAATGTCATATAAATGTTACTAAATGAAGATTATTTATCATGTTTATGCATGAATTCAAAGGTACAGTCCAATTGTCATTGCTTTGAATTTGTATTTTAGCTCACCTAAGAATGATGAGATTAAACACTTCTTGGAAAAATTTCAGGTTGTCCTGGGGGCAACCTTTCAGTAAGATCAGGTTGCCCCCACCAAATTTGACCCGTGACGGGCAAGTGGGCAACTGCTTATTTCTAACCCTGCCAACAGCATGCTTGGGTTCTTGAGACGCAACCTCCGAATTAGCAGCCAGGAGACTAAAGCAATGGCATACATGACGATGGTGCGCTCTAACCTGGAATATTGTGCAACAGTTTGGAATCCACACAAGAAAGAACACATCAAAAAGCTGGAAATGGTTCAAAGACGTGCAGCACGATTTGTAACTAGCAGATTCCATAACATAAGCTCCGTCACTGACATGCTAAACCAACTACAATGGGACACACTAGAGGTCAGAAGATGCAAGCTGCAACTAACAATGTTCTACAAGATAGTGAACAACATAGTAGACATAGACAAGGACTTGTATCTCACTCCAGCAATGGCAAAAACAAGAGCAAGCCATTCCAAGAAATTCAGGCAAATCTCCACTTCCCGTGATTGCTTCAAGAACAGCTTCTTCCCTAGAACTATCCCCCTTTGGAATAAACTCCCAGCATCTACTGCTGAGGCCCCTGACTTGGTACTCTTCAAGCAGGGGCTATCCAACCTCTCATTCTAAACGTTAGGTAGGGCCCCAGTTGCCAAGTAGCTGTGATGAGGGGTAGAGCTGTGCCGGTGGGCCTGGTGCCCTTAGCCCCCAGTGGTAGCCGGATTGGTCTATTCAGAGTGGTGAAAAATGCAACTGGGAAAACTTTCTTCCTTCTTCCATCTCTATCTTATCATATATTGCTTAATTTATACTTATTTAAAACTTATTTATCATATTTATATATTTTCTATTTATTCTGTACATAATCTTCTATCTGCCTTTATTCGTCTAGCTTTTCTTTTCTTGGTCACCCCGACACATAATGGTCAACGATGACAGAGTGTCGTACAACATAGACATAGACATAGACATATTAGTCGTGTTAGAATCGAAATGATTTTACTTTACGGTGAATTATTTTTGAGTAACACGTGATGTTGTCGGGCAGATGCGATATTTAATTCACTCCGGCTGCGCCGTCGTTAATTTATACATCGCAATCTGCCCTCCAACATCCCGCGTTAATCACGATAATTAAATGATTGCATCCGCACTTTTTACGAAATGCTAGTAACCTTAAAATACTGTAATAACGTAGAAATTGGTAACTTGTTGATAATGATAATAACGATAACTGCTTACTATCACTCTACAAATCAGTATTAGACTATCAGCCAAGTAGCGGAGTTACATATCTAGGCCATGACATTTTGATACACATTTTGAGATTGCACCAGCATGTATACCGAGATTGATCTACGCCGCTCACCAAAGAGTACAATACATATATGAGCCACCGCATCAGAAAACCAACAATTTGCATATGAGAAAACAAAGGCGCAGATCAATTGTGCATTAACTGATGTACATGGATAGTACCATTCTCCAAACTCAAGCTTCTAGCATTTTTTCTGTGACAGTACAGACCGGTCATTGTCGGACCTGGTCAGAAACCGAAATTGTTGGTTTTCTTACGCGAGGGCTCGTATACATATTTTTAATACTAAGGGCTGACTACTGTGCTGACTGTTTTGGCAAAAAACACAGAAATACTATATATGGCGGAGCGCGAGAACCCTTTCAGCAAAACACTTAATTCCCAATAGTTTTGGTTAAAAAGGTAAAAGTAAGCAATGGTATGGAAATGGCACAGTCAGGAAGAATCTATACACCATAAGGAGCATAACTTCCAAAAACGGAAAAAAAATATATATCGAAGTCAAAGTCCCCTTGCTCATAAATTTTAGATGAAACAAATCCATTAGCAATAGAAAATTGTGAATCCCAAAATAAGGCTTCAGTATCTATGGGGTTGGCTTTATTCAACTGTAGTTTAGATGGATAAATTTGATTGCCCATACCTTCATAATAAGGGTTGTTAATGTTTAAAAAGTCATCAAATACCTGGGAGTCGAATAACAACCTCGATAACATCAGCTTGATTGACATGGTAAAGAGAATCCACGATTCTTTCGTAGCAGTATGTTAAAAACATATCATCTACGAGAGGAGCGCAATTTGTTCCCATCGGAATTCCAACGATTTGTCTGTATAACTTGGCTCCAAATCTAATATGCGATTAAAACCAAGGACTTTGACGGCTCCGTCCCGACATGAACGATACATTTTTACAAGAACGTTTATCATCAACTCAAATTCACATTTGGAGCCTGTGCATGAGAAAACCAACAATTTGGGTTTCCGAACAGGTCTGACACAAACCAGGCTGTACAGACGCAGAAGATGACTAGAGTCTGGAAACTTTGGATTTAAGAAAAAGAGATATTGTACTATCCTTGTAGCGAAAATAAAGGCTCTGATCAGCTGCGAAGCTGATCTGCGCCTTTGTTTTCACCTATGCAGATTGTTGGTTTTCCAGTGCGGCTGTTCATTTTATATCTGTCATTTCAGATGCCGTTAACGCCGCTATGTTACCCTTCGAAAATAGCAAAGTAGGGAGTAGGGAGTCGGTAAAGAGGGATATTCAGACCCAGGGCATGGCCCTGATGGAGTTCTGCTTCAAGAGGCCGTACCATCCCCGCTGTCGCCAGCAACAGGCACAGGATTACTCTGTACACGTCATCAAGAGCTAAAGAGAGTCCGCTACACATACTGGATGGAAATGTTGCATACAATTTAGAAATCAACTCGTGTTTGTTGCCGATTAAACAAATACTACCGGAAGCCAGATAACGTCACCTTTATAATTGGACGAAATGTAACTAAATAATTCTATCTCTGTTCTGAAAAATTCCTAAGTCTACGTAAATGTCCTTGGCTAGTTTTCGGTAGTATAAATTAATAGATCTAAATAGGCTGTGACGTCATTTTACAATATTGCGATCTCAGATTCGAGGCTAGACTTTAAATAGTGCCACATCAAATGTGCCCTTAAGCCAATAACGTTTAGAATTTGGTAAAGGACGTCAATTTAATTCATTAGGAAAACATGTCCGTGAAATATTCACCCCGTGAACTCCACTGTTATATAGAAAAAAAAACTGGGGTTTGCAGGGGTATACCTAATTTTCTTATTTTTGATCCAAAACATACATTGTGGATACTCGTTAGAACCACCTCACCAAGGCGGTTCTAACGTGTATCAACAATGTATGTTTTGAGCAAAAATATTAAAAATATCAAAATTTTTCTGGTGAAATTGCCAATTTTTACAGTTGAAAAAATCTCTGTTTATTGCATGGGCATGTTTTTGTGATGTTATTTCTTTACCCAGGTGTACATATTTATTATAAATATATTTATCTCTCAGAGTGAGAGCGACTTATTTTAGCAGCTGTGCATTGCTGAATTTAAACTGTGCGTGCTTATCATTAAATCAGGTTACTTTTCTGGCTTTAATCAGTTTTTTTTGTTTAAAAATCGTATTTTTAAATGAGTGAAATCGTATTTTTAAATTAGTAATCCATTGTCTTTTTGAAAACAAATAAATGAAAATAAAGTCACTATTATACTGTGCTGCTGTGTTTTCAATTGCGTATGTGCAAATACTTTATCACTTAATTTCATAGAGGCAAATTCAAACCAGTTTATTTTCTTTCAAAGCAAACGCATCAATGTACATGTGGTCTTTCTGAGCATATTAATGACATTTTATATAGAGTCTATTGTTTGCAATTTTAATTTCGACTAAAACAGATCCGTTCGAAAACAAATCGATTTAATTTAAAACCTTCTAAACATCTAGTTTTTTAAACCTTTTCATGAACCATGCCAAAGTTGTCAAATTTGGAAATTACTTCTTGAAAGCCGGATATTAGTTTCTGTTAAGACATACCCCTGTCTGCCTGTGTTTGACATAAGAGAGCATTTTTTCAAACGAAAACAATTAAAAAAAATGATCATAAGATGTCATTCCAAACGCTGCATAAAACCTATAGGAACAAATTAGGTCATACGTGTTCGAGTAAAAATAATCCGCCGTCACAGGTTTTAGTGTCTACTAGACAAATTTGGTTCTTCCGTTAGCTGCTTGGTCATCGCTAAACTATACTCGATGTTAATATCACGACCCCGTTAAGAGCAGACTTTTGGAACAGAATAGTATCACATAGACGGAATTACTTATTCAGGTTATAAATAAAATACATTAAGTCTAAGAACAAATGACTTCTTTATTCAAATATATGAAGTATATTTACAACATGTTTGGACACATTTGTGTCTCTTACTACAAAGGCTAAACACTTGCCATCATAACCAACATCATCATAGTAATTATAACGATGTCCAGGAAAACTTTCTGGCATATACAGACTTAAACCATGCGCAGATCATACAAACTAAGCCTTACGGTCGCGTTTTCCTTGACACTATTTGAGCCGCATCGTGAGAAAATGGGATTATTGCCTATGCGAAAACAAAGGCGCAAATCAGCTTTGCAAGGAACAAAGGCACATATCAGCTTCGCAGTAACTGCGAAGCTGATCAGCGCCTTTGTTTTCGCTACTCGGATAGTACAATTCCTCTTCTATTTAAATCCAAAATTTCAAGCTTCTAGCCTGCTTTTGTGACTGTACAGATCTGCGTGTGTCGGACCTGTCGGAAACCCCAAATACCGGTTTTATCGAGTCGCGACTCATTTGTCATGACGTAATTTGCGGGGTTAATTCTACAGAAAGTCATGCTTTCTCAACTTTCATCCAATATCATATAACATGTTTAATATTATAACAAGTCGCTTGACAAATTACCCGATTCACCGATTAGATTATAACATTGTGTGAATATGGACTAAAGACTGAATTCGGATTTCAAATTCATATTATGTTAAATTCCGTAGAATAAATGCCAGAAGTAAGACAATGGGTTATGATGCTAAAGCGGTATATCTTTACTCCAGCCTATAAAATTTGAGCCGCCTCGTGGGAAAACCAACAATGTGGTTTCCGAACAGGTCCGACACAAACTGGGCTGTTCAAGCACAGAAAATAGCTAGAAGCTTGAAATTTCGGATATAAGTCGAAGAGGAATTGTACTATCCGGGTAGCGAAAACAAAGGCGCTGATCAGCTTCGCGGTTACCGCGAAGCTGATCTGCGTCTTTGTTTTCGCCTATGCAGATTGTTGTTTTTCCCGTGAGATGGCTCATATCTTAAAAAAAAAAAAAAAAAAAAAAAAAAAAAAAAAAAAAAAAAAAAAAAAAAAAAACACACACACAACAAAACGTTTGAGCCCGCACAAGAAAACCAACAATCTGCATATGCGAAAACAAAAACGTAGATCAGCTAACTGCACATCTGATCAGCGACTTTGTTTTCGCTTTTCGGATAGTACAATTCCTCTTCTACATAAATCCAAAATTTCAAGCCTTTAGCCTGCTTCTGTGACTGTACAGGCCGGTTTGTGACAGACCGTATCGGAAACCCATATTTGGGCTTCTCATACGAAGGCTCAAGTTTTAAAATGTAGTTTAATCATTTATAGCACTTCTACTGCTTGACGAAAGAAAACCATCGTGATAGCAGAGTGGAATCAAATGATTTCTGAATAAAATTATTAATCATTTATCAAGTCTCCACCATTTTGATATTTATGCAGTTTAGATTTTGCACAGGAGTCGACAGTACCAATACGTTATACATTTCATGCCTACATTAATCAGATGGATGTATAGAAGCCGCCAAATCTGACGCCACAGGACGCGACGTAAATTCTGAAATGTTACATCAATATGCTTCTTCTTCTTCTTTTTTTTTTTTTTTTTAATTCAGTTTTACGTCACTTTCAAGATTATTTCAGCTCATATGAGACGGACCAATCAGTAGGTGGGGCGAAAACGGGAGAACCCCGAGAAAAAACACATGACACACCCGCAAGCAGAACTTGGCTTGTCTCACATGTGGCCAGAGCGGGGCTCGAACCCACACCATACACAGCGGTGAGATGACCGAGTGATTAAGAAACAGCGCTCTTAACCGCTCGGCCACGGGGGCCGCCTTCAATATGTTCAATTCTTCAATTCTGATCATTGTTTACCATTTGAGCCGCCTCGTGGGAAAACCAACATTGTGGTTTCCGAACAGGTCCGACACAAACCGGCCTGTACAAGCACAGAAAAGAGCTAGAAGCTTGAAATTTCGGATTTAAGTAGAAGAGGAATTGTACTATCCGAGAAGCGAAAACAAAGGCGCTGATCAGCTTCGCGGTTACCGCGAAGCTGATCTGCGTCTTTGTTTTCGCCTATGCAGATTGTTGGTTTTCCCCGTGAGGTGGCTCATTCGTTACAACACATGAACACAATTCATATAAAATCCACAAAGTCATCTACGGAGAGAAAACACACTTAAAACACACTCCCCATTTGAACAAATGGGACCGTGATTTGGAACTGCCATTTTCACTTGCTATGGATTGTCATGTTTATATTGCTATAGTGTTTAACCGTAAGGTCAATCTTTCATACAGCATCTTCTTTACTATGGTAAAACGAATTTTCTGAATGATATGAATTTCTTGTAATGCCATTTAGTCCATTCATCTGACGTGACGCCTGTGACGACTTATCCTGTGAACCCATAACGACGTCAACGGTGACGTCCTCGTTCCAATGTAGATCATGTTTATCATCGACGTCGTCTAAATCTTTCTTACACAATGCGTACACAACAGCTGTACACATTGTGTGGGCGACGACACTGCTGGTGGAACGTATTCTGTCTCTGAAAAATAAAGGACAATGAAATAAGTTCCATGAACCTGAATTGTGTCACTTTATTTGTATGCAAATCAAAATACATAAGTGTAGGGAAATTGATGTTTAAGAAAGTCATTAAGTACTAGTAATTGTCTGTTCTTATATCTTAAAACATTAGCATTTTTTAAATTTGTTGGTATTTAGATCGACCTGTCTTGAACCGACAGAGATATCTTAATTGTCATAGTTTATTTCCTGAATCTCAGTAGGTCTGAGTGGCTTTCCCAGAATGTATCTAGTGACATGTTTATGTACCGGTTAACTCCTTGAAAAATGTAAAGCGACACTGGTAGGTTCAAATGCACCTGTACATAAACATTAGAAGAATGCATAAGTTTATTTATTAGTTGTTAATTGTTCACTTAATCGATCGTCAACTATTAGTGGCCGTACTTCAATGAATAAGTTTCTGAAGTGGTACTCCGTTAGAAAGACTCAGAATGAACCCTAAGATATATAAAAGAAAGTGATGCAAAAGAGCTTTTTTTTTCATACATGACACTCGAGTTAACAATTAGCGAAATAGCTAATACACGTGCATAGTTTATAATTCTATAAGGGAAATATTGCAAGTATCTAATTCTTTGGAATCTTTGTGGTAATTTCGACGCTTTCCTTTTGGGAAGAGTTGTTTTTGTTTTAGCCAAATTATAAGATCATCAGCATATTCTTATACAATTGTCAAAAAAAATCCAAATGCTACGCGAACAGTGATGGAGCGTTAAAAAGGTACAAGTAGGCGACGATCAGGAAAAGGCGCCATCAGAAAGAGAATCCCTCTCCAAAAACCGAGATGGAATAAATTAACAATCAGGTACTTATTCCATGAAAACATATCGTAAGCCGAATGAGCAGCTATTTTCCCAATAGGTGGCCACTCATTTACCTAAACTTAACTAAAAATATGAAAACATACATAAGGCGCAAACAGCACAAAAAAGTTTAACACCAAGACATAAAGCAATAAGAACCGCCACAGAAGTATCGCCTTGGAACTATCAGTATAATATGAAATTACTGGCGGGCTTAAACCGATTTTACAGGTACCCAACCTCACCCTCAGCTTCTGCAGTGGTTCACAACATTTAGTTAGTTCTTCGGCCCTCATGGTGAATCTCCAACTAGTCAATTAATCATCAAGGACAAATAAATCATGATAACTACCATGACGAATCAAAAGCGAGGACTCACAGACACAGAAGTGTCGCCTTGGAACGATCAGTAACACAAAGTTACTGGCGGGCTTAAATCGATTTTACATGGCCATAACCTCACCCTCAGCTTCTGCAGTGGTTCATACCATTTAGTTAGTTCTTCGGTCCTCGTGGCAAATCTCTAACTAGTCAATGAATCAACAAGAACAAACAAATAAATCATGATAAACATCATGATGAATAAAAAACCAGGACTCACAAATTCAGTAAGCTGACCGACGATGGAGATCCCTGGGCGCCAAATAACTTACTAACTCCGGGGCAAAAGAAAAAACACCAGTTGAACCCCGGTGGGCCAAGCAACAGACAAGAAGCTCCGGCCCCATAAAGCGCATTTAATGACAATGCAAGTGTCAGACGCATAAGCTCTTTGGTGCATTAAACTTGTGACAAGCTTTTCTTACATCAAACAATGTCCTGGTTATTTTCCAGGTCTCCTAAATCGTTCTTGCATAATTTGTAGACCACGGCAGTGCAAACGGTGTGACCAACTACACTGCTGGTTGAACGAATGCGGTCCCTGTAAGATGCCATTAATACATTACCGCTGTTTTGAAACAGTTCGTACAAATATCACTCTTTGCTAATATTTCATGTCAAATACGTTTATCAGATGGTATTTGAATCACCACCCAAAGTATATGTAGACCAGATGCGTTCAATACTCTTTGCCAAACTTTTAAAATGTTCGTAAGTATGTGCTATTTGTGTGTAAAAGGTGAAATAACCACTACCATGTAGTGCAAATGTTGTTTTTCAATACGCTCCAGACTTCTACCGGTACAACTGGTCGTTGAAACAGCCAAATGTGCTCACCGGCAAAAGTTTAGTCGGTGAAAATACATGTAAAATTCCATTGGAACTGTTTAAATCGCTATAGTTTCAAAACCCCTTGATATTTTGGGATTTAAATTACCAGTCATAAAACTGAATAAAAAGGTACAAGTAGGCAAAGATCAGGAAAAGACGCAATCAGAAAAAGATTCCCACTCCAAAAACCGAGGTGGGAAAAAACCAAAGTAACAATCAGGTACTTTATACCATAAAACAAATAGTAAGCCGAATGAGCAGCTATTTTCCCAATAGGTGGCCACTCAGTTACCTTAACTTAACTAAAAATATGAAAACATACATAAGGCGCCAACAGCACAAAAAAAATTAAACACCAAGACATAAAACAAAAAGAACCACTACAGAAGTATCGACTTGGAACGATCAGTAACACAAAGTTACTGGCGGGCTTAAACCGGTTTTACAGGTACCTAACCTCACCCTCAGCTTCTGCAGTGGTTCATAACATTTAGTTAGTTATTTGGTCCTTGTGGTGAATCTCTAACTAGTCAATGAATCATCAAGAACGAACAAATAAATCATGATAAACATCCTGATGAATCAAAACCCAGGACTCACAGATTGAGTAAGCTGCCCGACGATGAAGATCCCTGGGCGCCGAATAACCTACTAACTCCGGAGCAAAAGAAAAACACCAGTTGGACCCCGGTGGGCCAAGCAACAGACAAGAAGCTCCGGCCCCAACCAACTAAAATGAATAGCTTTAAGTCGGGGCCATCATAGAGTCTGACGCCCGACCCACCGGCGTGCAATTAAAGAAGGCAGCATAGTTATCAACCATGATTGGGTTAAAAACTAAGCATGCAGACTGTCGCATAACATTCAAGTTATAACCTATACGTCTGTAACGTGTTATGATTTTTCTGAACTGAAAAGAAAAATCGTTAATTCCTTTAAGTTTCTTAAATTTGTAAACCAAGTCACCATAAAATTCAGGTTCCGCAAGGCCCTCACTTAAAAGCGTCTTTAACCCAACATTATATTTGGAAATCAATTCATAGTGTCTACGATAAAATTTAGAAAAGGTTTTTCGAAGTTTATGATACCGATAGCCCTGTTGAAGAAGTTTTGCCGTTAAACATTTATTTCTAGCGTTGAAGTCTGTAACATGATTGCAGACTCTAGCAAACCTAATAAGTTGCGAAATGTATACACCATAAGAAGCACGACGAGGAACGTCACCATCCAAAAAAGGAAAATTTACTATATCAAAATCAAAGTCATCGCGCTTATCATAAATTTTAGAAGAAACAAATCCATTTGAAACAGAAAGATGTAGATCTAAAAAGGGGGCTTCGGTATCTGAGATATTGGCTTTGTTTAACTGAAGTTCAGGTGGATAAATTTGATTGACCATACCTTCAAAATAAGGGTTGTCAATGTTCAGAAGGTCATCGAGGTACCTAGATGTGGAATTAAAAGCCTCGATAACATCAGCTTGATTATCATGGTTAAGAGAATCCATGAAATCTCTTTCGTAGCAGTATAAAAATAAATCAGCTACGAGAGGTGCGCAATTTGTACCCATCGGAATTCCAACAATTTGTCTGTATAACTTGGTCCCAAATCTAATATAAATATTATCTAAGAGATAGGATAAGGCGTCGCACACATTCTGACATGACCAAACATTCCCCCCCCCCCCAAAAAAAAAAAAGATTGAAATATCACATATGGTTTTGCCAGAGTGCATACACCATTTATCGTTCTCATTTAAGAAAGGGAGGTTATCTCAAAATAATGACGTTATTTCTCGAGACTGTGGCTGAATTTTGAAAAGATTTTTTGTCACTGGCAACAGCCTCCATCAGAAAGCGCTATGAATCAAAGCGCCGATTAATAAGACCTTTATCAAAAGCAAAAGAATGGCAGACCAAAGGATAGACACCACTTTAAGCAGGTCAAACACCTGGTCCAAATTAAAATTAGGTTAGCCTATAACAACTACCTTCAAAATATTCTTGGTCTGAGTGAGGAAGGGGGTGACGCCACTGGAAACGACTCGGGATTTGTATCCAAAAAGCTATTCTCCCTTATCAAAAATGCAAGACAGGATGCACAGGGGGTCTCGCCTCTTAAAGACCCTATTACAAACCAAACCTCCTCAATAAATAAGGAAAAAGCAAACATACTAAATAGACAGTTTCAGTCTGTATTCTCACAGCTTTCACCACTTAAACTAGGCCAGATCTGCATTGACAAGCTCCAGCAGTATTTCAACCGGAACATCCCAGATAAATTTAAATGTAATTACCCCCAAATGCCAGACATTAACATTAACCTGAATGGTATCACTAAACTACTCAACAACTTACGACCCGACAAAGCAGCCGGCCCTGATGAAATCAAACCCATTGTACTTAGGGAATTGAGAGTAGAGATAGCCCCTGTCATCCAACTGATTTTCGAAAAATCCCTTGCCACTGGTGCACTCCCGTCTGACTGGACCAAAGCCAACGTAAGTCCCATTTTCAAGAAAGGTGAGAAAAGTGACCCGTCCAATTATAGGCCCATCTCCTTGACATGCATACTGTGCAAGGTGATGGAGCATATAATTGCCTCAAATATTACTGCTCACTTCAACAGGTACAATATACTGTATGATCTTCAACATGGTTTTAGGCAGAAAAGGTCCTGTGAGACACAGTTACTCCAGTTAGTTGAAGACCTCGGAAGGCAGCTCATGAAAGGTAAACAAACGGACTTAGTACTACTAGACTTTAGCAAGGCCTTTGACAAGGTAAATCATCTCAAACTTCTCTTTAAACTTTCTCAGCATGGCGTCAAAGGCAACACGCTCAACTGGATCCGAGCATTCCTCTTGGGACGAACCCAGGCTGTGGTGCTGGATGGGGAGAGATCTGCAGAGGCTCCTGTGACATCAGGTGTGCCACAGGGATCTGTGCTGGGCCCTCTTCTCTTCCTGCTCTACATTAATGACTTGCCAAAAAACATAAAGTCTCAGGTAAGGTTGTTCGCCGATGACACAGCAGTCTACTTAACAGTAACCTCACTCGAAGATGCACATACACTCCAGGCTGACCTAGACACCTTGCAGGAATGGGAACGAACCTGGGACATGGAGTTCAATCCAGGGAAGTGTCAAGTACTCCACATAACAAGATCTCCTAAACCACTTATGTCTCAGTACACCCTCCATGGTCAGGTCTTGGAGTCAGTGGACAGTGCTAAGTATCTCGGCGTTAACATTTCTCAGGATCTTAGCTGGAACCATCATGTCAACGAAATTACAGGTAAAGCCAATAGAACACTCGGCTTCATTAAGAGAAACGTAAAAACTAGAAATGAACAGGTAAAACAATTAGCATATAAGACCTTAGTGCGACCGCAGGTGAATCTGAATCTGAATCTGAATAGTTTACTGGTGATACGCCAAATGACATTATTTCACCAGGGGGTTCGGATGGGGGAGAAATTAGTCCCTTGAACGCACGAGTGTAGCGAACTTGGACACACAGTCATCAGACATTTCAGCAGAGGAGATAAGTGAATCAGGGAGGTCATTCCAGTCCCTGATAGTCTGTGGAAAGAAACTATTTTTGTACGCTTCTTTGCTAGCTGAAGGTATCTGAAAAGCCAAAGAGTGTTGATTTCTACAACGCCTATTCTTTGGGATAAGGTCATCTGTGGGTATTCTGGCTTTACCCTTTAGACCTTTGTATAGCAATATAAGTCTACTATCCTTCCTCCTTTTCTTAAGAGATTCCCATTTCAGTTGACCTAAGATGCCAGTCATGCTCCCAGTTTCAAAAACATAATTTCCCGTCACAAACCTTGCCGCACGATTTTGTACCTTTTCCAGATCTTCCTGGAGGCCATGAGTGTGAGGGTCCCAAACTGAGCTTCCATATTCCAAGACCGGCCGCACCAGTCCTTTATAAGCTGCTTCTTTCACATCTGGGGGACAAGAATACATTTCTCCTTAAGAATCCGAGAGTTCTGTTAGCCTTTGTACAGACATTGGAAATATGAGTATTCCATTTCAAATCATTTGTGATAGTTACACCCAGGTATTTTATGCTTTCAACGTTTTCCAGTAAAGTGCCCTCAAGGGTGTAGTTAGCCTGTATCTTACGAGACCGTTTATTTGTCAGCTGCATCATGTTGCATTTGACGGGTTGAAATCTCATTCCCCATTTCCTAGCCCAACTGCCTAAACGATCAATGTCTCTCTGAAGTTTCAATGTATCCTCTTCATTCTTGATTCCACGATAGCAAACACAATCATCAGCAAAGAGTCTTATTTCAGACTCAATGTCTGCTGAGATGTCATTTATATACAAGGAAAACAGCAAGGGGCCGAGAACGGTGCCCTGAGGGACACCTCACACAACTGGTGCCCAATCCGATTTAATACCATTAACCACTACCCTTTGTTGTCGGAAACATAGGAAAGCATTTATCCAATTCAGTGTTGTTCCACCTATTCCATAGCTAAACAATTTGCTTTTAAGGAGTTCATGGGGAGGGGTATCAAACGCCTTTTCAAAATCGAGTATAAAAGTGTCGACCTGGCCTTTTTGTCTAAGATTTTGGCCCAGTCATTTATCACTGTAGTCAACTGAGTTTCACAGCTATGCCATTTCCTAAATGCGTGTTGCCTGTCCGACAAGAGTTCATGTTCATCAAGATGGGCCATAATATTTGAGCATACAATATGTTCAAGAAGCTTACAAGGAATGCATGTCAAAGAAACAGGGCGGTAATTGCGGGCAAGTGACCTGTCGCCCTTCTTAAACAGGGGGCAAATATTAGCAAGAGACCATTCTTTAGGAATTTCACCTGTATCAATTGACTGCTGGAAGAGATGGGCGAATACCGGCCCTAATTCCACAGCCAGTTCCTTTAGGACTCTGGGATGAAGCTCATCAGGCCCTAAGGCTTTAGACGGGTTTAGACCTTTGAGAAGTTTGGTCACCCCTTCCTTTGTGACCACAATATCATGCATGAATGGGGCAGATCTATCCAAAAGAGGGACCTGTTTGTATTCACTTTTAGTGAAAACATCCGAGAACTGACCATTAAATTCTTCCGCCTTCTCAAATTCGGATTGTGCAATTCCACTTCCATTTCTCTTTTTCAACGGGGGAATACCTTGGGTATCTTTTTTCTGACTGTTTATGTACATGTAAAAATCTCTAGGATTAGCCTTAACATCTCCTACCAAGTTGTTCACGTAAAGATCATGCTGCTTCCTGATATCAGCTTTGATCTCTTTCCGTAAAGATTCAAATTTAGATCTAAATTTTGCACTACCAGTCTTTTTAGCTTTTGCATGAGTTGCATTTTTTCTGCGAATCTTCCTCCTTATCTCAGGTGTTATCCAAGGGACAGAGGAAACTGAGCGACTAGTTTTTGAGGGGATATGTTTATCTGCCGATTCCTGAATAAACGATGTAATGACCGAGTATCTGAGTAACCGTTGAAGTATCTTTCCTTTGCAAATTTAAGTGTTTCTGCTCTCATAGATTCATAATCACCTTTCTGATATCGATACATTTTTCTCCTAGGTTTCTTTATTGGGGGGATAGCAATTTTCAAAGTGCCAGAAACAATGTCATGATCACTGAGCTTATCCGGGGAATGAATATCTGCAAACTGACCAGGAAGAGAGGTCAAAATTAAGTCCAAAGTATTTCTTTCTCTAGTGGGGAAATTGACTAATTGTTCCAAACCGTGGTCATTCATGATATCTATCAAAATCTGACCCTCCGTCTGACTCAATGATGACCCAGATTTGCTGAGTCTGTCCGGCCATACAATATCTCTAAAGTTGAAATCACCTAAAACGTGAATTAAGGGGGGTTTGTTGCCTTTATTAATATTTTTGATTTTGTCAAGCTGTTCTCTAAATAAATTGTCAAACTTTTCCAGGGAATTCAATAAGTCATTTCCATTGTCCGATACTGGTAAATGACCATCGACAGGTGGTCGATACCAGCTAGCCACAAAGTGAGTTTTCTTATTTACAAAAAGTTTGACCCAAACTGACTCTGAGTCATTGTCCAATTCTGTGAGGGGCATGTGTGGGATGTCCTTGTGCACAAGGAGCATAACACCACCACCATTTAAGGTATTATCCTTTCTGTACACGCTGTATGGAAAAGATTCCGGAAATAATTCAGACGTTAATATGGAATTGTCAATTTTTGTCTCCTGAATCGCTAAAATCTTAGATTGATGAAAATCAATGAAGGCCAACAACTCAAGTTTTTTGCCTCTTATACTGTTTATGTTGATACTGGAAAATTTCAGACCACTAATATAACTGTTTTTGCTAGTCAAGGTTTCAGTAGACTTGGTTTCATGACCTTTTGCAAGTAGGTCAAACCTATTTTCACTTTCCAAGTTAAACTGTTCATTGAAAAAAGAGTCTGAGAAATTGAAAAAGTCACATTTTGGGCAAATCCATGTACAGTTTGAGTTTTGCATTGTCTCATACTCTGAGTCTGACATTAAAGAACAGTTATTGTGCACCCACATTTCACATTTGTCACACTGGACAGCCTTATGGGAATTCAAAACCGCACCACTGCATAGGCTGCACTCAGCTTTGCAGTTTGAACAATACCAAGAATCATTATCCGACTCAATCTTTTGTAACTCAACGGGACCAAGATTTACGCAAGACGCATGGAAGCGTTTCTCGCAATCTTCACATTTAACTGCTTTCTCAGCCGCCTTGCAATACTTCTTGCACGTGCGGCACTGGAACCTGGGGCCTGGGTTCATTTCGATATCTCCAGCCAAAATAATAAGAATCAACAAGTTTGTTCTATGTGAAGGATTGAAACTGCGTAATCCTTCGGAGCCTCTTCGGTTACCAATTTTCCTTGTAAAGGCCAAACTCTGAGCAATTCTACCAACTGAATTTCCAAATCCTATACTACAGTCCTGGTTTGCATCCAAAATATCTCCTGATGTTGTCCACTTCCAAACACAGAGCTCGAAAACCAACAACAGAGCCAACCTGAGGAGCAGCGGACAAGACTTCGGTGTATGGAAACAACATACCAGCTCTTTTCCAACCCGACAAGTCAACCGCCCCACAGTTGGACCGACAAAACCTGAAGCCATGAGTTCCAATTCAAATGATTAAACAAAAAGACCTTCAATCACTATATGAAAAAAAAGTGGGTGGGGGAAGGTCAAACCAGAAAAACTATTCAGATTCTTTAACTTTTATGACAGATCGTTGCAGCCCCGCCAGAGCCGTTCAATGTCACTGTCAATGAAGCTTGAACAAATTCTGGTCCAAAAGCTTGTCAGCTCTCAGGCCAAAAAGTTTCAAGAAAAGAAATTTTCAAGTAAAGTACGAATCGTTTTGGCGCGAATCGCACAACTAAGAAAATCGATGCTTAGACTCTTAATTTGGGGGAAAACAGCGACCAACAATGAGAAATTGCAGGTCTCGAACTTCTTGACATAAAGTCGGGAAGTTTTACGAACAAAAACAATGGGAAATTCGAAAATAATAGAAAAAAACTTCTCTTTCAAAATTCTGTGTCCGTGTCGCCGAACCGAACCGCCTCATCAATTTGGAACCCCCATACAGATCAAAATATCCTAAAACTTGAAATGATACAAAGACGAGCTGCCAGATGGGTCAAAAACAACTATTCTCCGTATGACAGTGTTACATCTATGCTTGACAACCTAGGTTGGCGTTCGCTTGAAAATCGGCGTATTGACTCCAGACTCATTATGTTTTATAAAATCATCTATGGCCATGTGGCAATACAGATACCAACATACTTTGAGAAACCCCAGCGATTAACCCGTCACATGCACCCTCTCTCGTTTAGACAAATCCATACTCGAACAACTTATTATCAGCAGTCATTTTATCCAGCTACAATTGTTCTTTGGAACAGGCTCCCCCCGGAACTTGTGTTTAGGGCTGATCTTGACTCCTTTAAAGAAGGAGTCTGTCAGATCCAACATAGGTCCCCATAAATTTTAACACTGTTTTTAACCTGCTTTTAAATTCACTCTGCACTAATACTATCATCTTTTATTTCCCACTCACTATTTTACTTTCACATCTGCTAGAATCTAGCTTTTAATCTTGCACTGACTGCGCGACTGCACATAATACTCGTGAGAGGGTGCTGCAGTATGAAAAGATAGATAGATAGATAAATAACTCTGTCGAAATAGACAACTGGTGGAGTTCCTTTTCCAATTAAAAAAAAAACTGGCTTTGCAAGTTTTATAAAGCGGATATCTACGGCAAGCAGCCGGATACGATAGTTATTGGGCTTGTCAAAGCTACTGACTAAACATTTTCCTCTGAGCATAATTATTTCAATTGGATCAGACAATATTTGAGCCGCCCCATGGGAAAACCAACAATTTGCATAGGCGAAAACAAAGGCGCAGATCAGCTTCGCAGTAACTGCGAAGCTGATCAGCGCCTTTGTTTTCACTACACGGATAGTACACTTCCTCTTCTTCTTAAACCCGAAATTTCAAGCATCTAGCCTGCTTCTGTGACTGTACAGCCTGATTTGTGTCAAACCTGTTCGGAAACCACATTGTTGGTTTTCCCACGAGACGCCTCATTTCGTAGAAGATACTTACAAGTACCACTCGACGGCAAGTAGAAGTGCTATGTCCTCCACGGGTATATTCATAGAGGTAAGTATCATTATAGTGGTCATTATACTGGCACTAGGGACTGACGGGATAGCCATGGCTGCCACTGTCACCAATAGCCTGAAATAATAAAACGCACAAACTTAAAAACAGTACTGTACAAAAGATTTTATGCTCAACCGTTTCAGGAAGTTTAAAGTTACTAGACTTTCTTAGATTTTTAAGACAAAGGAAATTGACGGTAAGCATCGCCAAGGTCTTCTTTTAGCAAAGAACACAATCGACTTTTACAGAAACTAAAAAAAAAAAAATCACCGCATAGTACAATATTTTTATTTCACGTCGTTGGTTATTTCAGGCATTAGACTGTCCTATGCGTGGACCTTTCGAAAAATTGAAATTTATTTGAAAACTAATGTATTTAATTGAGTCAAAGAGATGTTTGTACTACTGCTGCAACAGCGTATCAGTGTTGATGCCCAGTCGCTTAACAACATTTCCTAAATATTTGAGATTGATGGCATTTCTGTTTGGTTTTGAAATACAAAGACAAAACCTGATCCAATCGAAAATGCGTACCATATAAGAAGATAGTCCCCAGCTGTTAAAGGAAAGCCAGCCAAATGTCCGACAAATACTGTAGCACCGGCTATATATAGTGCACTCCCGTTGCAGCTGATTGTAACACTGAATGGAATGGTGAATCTTGCTACTCTTTTGTCTATTTTGTTTTTATTTTCACAAGCTGTTAACATTTCTGGTATAGCAACGGCACTGAAACGAAGAATGTGAAGTATGTGACTGAAGCTCTATGGAAGAAGTTACAAAACAAATACGGCGGAATTAATTAAATTCTCAAAAATACGATTGACATTACGCAATGCTATTGTTTAAATTAATTTCTGGCCCTTCTATTTTTTTAGTAGGCTTCCCATGGGAAAAGGTATTGATGATATTCGTTTTGTCTGGAATTCAGATTGTGACTGTGTCAAAAATGTTATAGGGCGTACTTAGATATAAGTAAATGTACAATGTAAATAAACACGTAATCGTGTTTAGTAATTGTATATTTATCTTGACATGTTTGAAAACATTTGTAGTATAAAAGTACATCACATGATCTGGTTTGCCATGATACGAACTCGTTAAAACTGGATACGTTATGAGGTCAAGATGCTACTACTTTACGCATCTACGTCGTTTCGTTTTGAGCTTGATATGTAAACTTAAAGTACCAAGGTCCATGGCGGCTTAGGAAAACTGGAACGTACAAGCAGGCAAAGATCAGGAAAAGGCGCAATCAGAAAAAGATTCCCACTCCAAAAACCGAGGTGGGAAAAAACAAACTAACAATCAGGTACTTATACCGTCATGAAAACATACCGTAAGCCGAATGAGCAGCTACCTTAATTTAACTAAAATATTGAAAACATACATAAGGCGCCAACAGCACAAAATTTAAAACACAAAGCCATAAAACAAAAAGAACCAGCACAGAAGTATCGCCTTGGAACGATCAGTAACACAAAGTTACTGGCGGGCTTAAATCGATTTTACATGGCCATAACCTCACCCTCAGCTTCTGCAGTGGTTCATAACATTTAGTTAGTTCTTCGGTCCTCGTGGTGAATCTCTAACTAGTCAATGAATCAACAAGAACAAACAAATAAATCATGATAAACATCCTGATGAATCAAAAACCAGGGCTCACAAATTCAGTAAGCTGCCCGGCGATGGAGATCCCTGGGCGCCGAATAACTTACTAACTCCGGAGCAAAAGAAAAACATCAGTTGGACCCCGGTGGGCCAAGCAACAGACAAAAAGCTCCGAACCCAACCAACTAAAATGAATAGCTTTAATTCGGGGCCATTATAGAGTCTGACGCCCGACCCGCCGGCGTGCGATTAAAGAAGGCGGCATAGTTATCAACCATGATTGGGTTAAAAACTAAGCATGCAGACTGTCGCATAACATTAAAGTTATAACCTATACGTCTGTAACGTGTTATGATTTTTCTAAATTGAAAAGAAAAAACATTACTTCCTATAAGTTTATCAAATTTGTAAACCAAGTCACCATAAAATTCTTGTTCCGAAAGGCCAACATTATATTTCGAAATCAATTCATAGTGTCTACGATAAAATTTAGAAAAGGTTTTTCGAAGTTTATGATACCGATATCCCTGTTGGAGAAGTTTGGCCGTTTAACATTTATTACGAACGTTGAAGACTGTAACATGATCGCAGACTCTAGCAAACCTAATAAGTTGCGAAATGTATACACCATAAGAAGCACGACGAGGAACGTCACCATCCAAAAACGGAAAATTTACTATATCAAAATCAAAGTCATCGCGCTTATCATAAATTTTAGAAGAAACAAATCTATTTGCAACATAAAGATGTAGATCTAAAAAGGGGGCTTCGGTATCCGAGATATTGGCTTTGTTCAACTGTAGTTCAGGTGGATAAATTTGATTGACCATACCTTCAAAATAAGGGTTGTCAATGTTCAAAAGGTCATCGAGGTACCTAGAAGTGGAATTAAAAGCCTCGATAACATCAGCTTGATTATCATGGTTAAGAGAAACCATAAAATCTCTTTCGTAGCAGTATAAAAATAAATGGAACCTTCTTATTAACTTTCAAATAACTTACATGTAGATCTGTAAACATGAGTGAATATCACTTACGTGCTAGTTGCTGCAAATGCAATCATCCATGGCTTTGCTATGGTGAATAGAAATTTATATGGATTCTTTCTGGTAAATGCGAAGTAGATGCCTGACTGTACGATTAGCTGCTGTACTAATATCCCAACTGTTATGGCGGCTATAAACATTCCCAGCTGGGAGAAGATTTTCTCGACATTTTCTATGCTGGCTATTGACACTGCTATCAAGCTGATGACACCGACTGGGGTTGTCCTGCAACACATAAAAGCAAAATAATTCACAAAAAGTCTCCTTTTGGCTAAGATAGGTATGGTAACGAATGAATGATCGTCAATTTCATTCTAAAGGAACCCCAAAACAGAAATACATATTGCTAATCTATGTCTACAGCTGTAGGTATATTATCATGAAATTGTTGAAAATTTCAGAGTGGAAAGTCTAATAAGTAGTTAAAGCCAAATTTCATATTATGAAAAACACAATTATCACTTTTAACGCATACATTAAAGGGAATGTTTCTAAAATTTAATTTGCCGCTGTAGAAATAAAACAAAGTACAATTTAAACCTGAATCTCCTACTCACCACATAAACCATCGTACAACAGTGATAACTGTGTCCGAGACTGACTGAACAAATGCAAGGAATAATTTCCCTTTCTCTTTTATATTGGCTGCTGCTAGACCAAGAAGTGTACAGGCAAATATAAGACCTGAAAATAACAAAGAATAAATATGCTTGAAAAGTTTGGATGCTTTACGTAGTGGTTCATTTCTGTTAATGTTGGTGTTCAATATTTGTGTTGTTGGTGCCAACTATGTGCATTTTTATTTTTCATTTAGTTCGAGGAATTGAGGGAAAAAAGCTTCTAAATCAGCTTATGATTTGTGCTCTTTGTATTAGTAACTAATTGTCTTTATGTGGTCCCACCTCGGATTTAAGGATGTGGGACTTTGGTTCTGATTATACCAGTTCCTGATCATTGCTTACTTTTACTACTTTACGATAAAGGCGCATTTGTCGATGAAAGTAAGAAAACTAGGACACAAACAAAGCTTTGATATGTCCACTGCTATTAAATAAAAATTAAAACTTAGATTCCTTTAAGAGCAGTGAACACATTAATGAAAAGGGGATGGGCCATACCGCGGTTTCGACTATTAAAGTCTCGTCATTGACCCTTTAGATTGGGCAGGATCCAAGTATTTTTATTCTAATGACTTCCGGTGCGCGGATCCAGAAAATTTTCTCAGGGGGGTCCAAATTCAACGGCAGAAGGGGTCTGACGGAAAATTTCAACATGGCAAAAATTAATACTTAGTAATCTGGCAATTCCAGGGGGGGGGGGTCCAGACGTCCAGACCACCTGTCCCCCTCTGGATCCGGCCATGACTTCTATCAAGAAGCAACACATACCTATAATATTAGGATTTCCCATAGTACCCAGATATTTTGTGACCTGTTTCTGCGTTTCTATAACTGTCCCGTTTGTTGTGTTTCTTTCCACTTCTATATTCTCTCTCTTGTATTTTGTTTGAGTTTGTGCGAAAGTGGCATGGAATAAGTTTTCTGGAATTATATTTCTGCAAAGGAAATAAATAGTAGACATATTTACTAATAATTACGTATGAACTCAATTTGCATTATACATTTTTCGTGGCATATAAGATTTTTCGTATTGAGTAAAAAGTTTCATTGAATGGACAATCCGGTATGCTCTTCTTGTTGCGGAGTAATAGTTTCTGAAGAATGAATTGGTCCACGAAAAATTATAGGGATCTCCATCGTCGGGCAGCTTACTCAATCTGTGGGTCCTGGTTTTTGATTCATAAGGATGTTTATCGTGATTTATTTGTTTGTTCTTGATTATTCATTGACAAGTTAGTGATTCACCACGAGAACCGAAGAACTAACTAAATGTTATGAACCATAGCAGAAGCTGAGGGTGAGGTTATGGCCATGTAATACCGGTTTAAGCCCGCCAGTAACTTTGTGCTACTGATCGTTCCAAGGCGATACGTCTGTGGTGGTTCTTTTTGTTTTATGTCTTGGTGTTTAAAATTTTTGAGCTGTTGGCGCCTTATGTATGTTGTCATAATTTTAGTTAAGTTTAGGTAACTGTGTGGCCACCTATTGGGAAAATAGCTGCTCATTCGGCTTACGATATGTTTTCTTGGTATAAGTACCTGATTGTTAGTTTGCTTTTTCCCACCTCGGTTTTTGGAGTGGGAATCTTTTTCTGATTGCGCCTTTTCCTGATCTTTGCCTACTTGTGCCTTTTTCTTAATGTTCATCACATTTAATAGAGCTTTTCTTTTACAATCAATAACACAGAAAATATTTAAATATTGTACTGTATGTATGTGCAAACATGCATCACGTAAACATGTCCGTATAATGTATACCTTTTGAACCTCACTTATATATAGCAAAACTGGGGTATGAAGGGGTATACCTATTTTTCTTATTTTTGCTCCAAAACATATATTGTGGGTACACGTTAGAACCGCCTCGACGAGAAAATAGGTATAACCCTGCATACCCCTGTTTTTCTATATAAAAGTGGGGTTCAAGGGGGTATACATTACACGGACATGTTTTCCTGATGCTTTCACAATCAATAACACAGAAAATATTTAAATATTGTATTGTATGTATGTGCAAACATGTATGTTACCTAATCAGATCTGCTAGGATATCTTGAGTTTGCATGTCACCTTCAACACTATTTGTAACATCTCGAGCGTCTTCCTTGCCTGCAAGTAAAACTAGGAAGCTGAAATATTGGGCTACCAAACTGCTCTAGCTACTGTTTAACTAGATTAAGACAGATGAACAGCTCTTTGCACGCATAATATGTAAACAGGAGCAACTGGCAGATGGTAATTTTAAGGTCTGTATAAATTGTGTCCCTAGTTGCGTAGATCTGAAAACGGAATACTTTAATGATACATTACATTTAAAAGTACCAAAATACGCTACCGAAATTAATCACAATGTTACCTGCACCAAAAATGAGAGTGGCTCCCATGCCAATCGCCGAACCAAGGCCATTGGTTGATATTATGAAGATAAATGCTATCAGACTGATTTTACCATTCGCCTTTGGGTCTAGAGCGGCAGCTCCTGAAACAGATAATAAACTAAATAAGCATTTGATAAACTAGATGTATTTGTTGTTCATTTAGTTTAATAAAGCTAGCTGGACCACGTGGACCACCTGTTTCTGGTCATTTTGTTGATCATACGTATTGATACATTTACTGAAAGGACCGTTGTAGCCTGTTTCTTTCTTGTCTGGTGACAGGATGTTTTTTTTTTTCATTTATCTGTGTCAATCACTGGACCAGGATTCGATTCCTTCTTTTCATCTTCGACGAAATTGTACGGTTTACTGCCCGGTATTGCCTCTGATTTTTCGTAATGCGTTAATTCTAATACTTTTGCATGTTAATTCAGCATTCAACTGACTTTTGATAAAAGTGTCCCTAATTAAATTGTCTGTAAGGATTAGAATTGGCAAGAATCGTGTTGCTATGATCATTCGAACTGTGTCGTGTTCCATTTTAAAAAGAATATAGTTATTACGTAGTTAATTGACACCGGAATCTGACGATTGGATGAATGCAAAATGTAAATTGGTTTTACACATAAAAGAATATGTTAAACACTTGGACTTAAAACAAAACAGAAAAATAAATAAATACCATGTGTTTCTTTAATATGCAGTATAGATTTATAACGTTAGAGAAACACAAAGATAGCTACTTACCACAAACGACACTACAAGCAATCAGTGGTACTATCATCATCTTCAGCAATCGCAGGTACAACTGACCAGGTAGACCTGAAACATTCATTACGAAAACACGCCCATGTAATATACAGAAATTTCCTAAGTAGTAAAAAGTGAAAGTTCTCAGTAGAAAATTTTTGATTTTTTTTTTATTTTTGCTAAAAACATACATTATGGGTACACGTTAGAACCGCCTCGCCGAGGCGGTTCTAACGAGTACCCATAATCTATGTTTTGGTTCAAAATTAAGAAAATTAGGTATACCCCTGCAAAACCCAGTTTTTCTATATATAAGTGGGGTTTAAGGAGATATACATTTAACGGACTTGTTTTCCTGATGTCACAAAATTGAACTACTTGATACGAGTGAAATGTGAAAGTATTTGACATTGGGTCCCACAATGGCACATCTAAAATGAAAGACGGTCGATAATATGACACAATGATAGTAACAACATACCTATCAATTATTTGTAGATTTCGATTCTGAATCGAGGGTCCCTGGATAAAGTTTTTTTCTTACATTCGTGGCATATTTTCAATCTTTGTATTTTTCATGATAAAAACTCTGATTTGTATATTCAATATAAGTCTGTAAAATTAATTTTAAACTTCAGCACATATTACAATAAACTATCAATTCCTTAACAATTGTGCAATAATCCAACAGTTACATACCAATCCACATCAAGGCATCCTCTGTCGGATGAATTTCTCTGAATCCAAATCCAACCACGAAGCCAAGAATGACTCCAACTAAAGTCAACACTAGCAACAAATTGTCCAGCATCCATTTCCTTATTTTGAACAATATAATTCCACATTTTGAATCAATTGCCTCTTCTATAGCCACTTTCTCTCCGGTTGTTAGACGGTCGTTCTCCATTTCTAAAAATAGATTCGTTTCACTATGTTACATACTCCTATGCATTACTCTGGATTTCTTTGTCTTCTAAATTCGCTTAAATCGTATTTTGTGGGTACTTGTTAGAATAAAAAGCAGAAGTAAAATATATATTATATATAATATATATAGATACACTGTAATCCACTTTTACTGTATAAAGCATTGCTAAATCACTAAAGTTGCAAAGACGTTAAACTAGTATTGAAAAGCGTTTGCCATTTTCTCAAGTATTATTCTAATTGAATGCCAAACGTCCAGAGAACTGATGATAAAAAGCGTTAATCTAGGTGCAGCATTATCTCAGTTTTATTTTTATTTAATACTATTTAAAAATATTACAAACAACAGAACAACATTGGAGTTATAATTAATAAAACCAACTGTCACTAATATGGATGACAGGACAGTAACTTAATCTGATCAGCTGACCTATTAGTTACATTATCAAGTTTAAGGTACATCTTTGTATCTATAACATGTAGCTAGTTACCAAACTATGATGGCAATCTATTTGACAAAGCGGCATGCAGTTTAGTTCAGTTACTAGTTGATAAATATTTGAATGTTTGTTTTGAAAGCATTTTGTACTCTTCTATGGTACATCGACATATATTTGATATAAGAACACATATGTGAGGACTTATATATACATGTGTAACGGCATAAATATATTCTGAACAACATGGTTATAAAGATTCTTTGTTGCAGATCTAAAAGCTCATTTACGAAATTTGTTGAACAATATCATAGGTACCTATTATGTCTGGCATAAATTGTTGACTTCTTTAATGGCTGCAGTTTTTAGTTAAACGTTTCAGTTAACAAGTCATCGTAGTTGTCCAAGAAAATACCAAAACCTACTATGAAAGCCCCGACCGTAACGAACATAAATTGCAACGACTATAGATTTGCGTCAATCGATTTTGCGAAATGAAAACGCTTGTTAAAATACTAAAAGTATTACAGTTAGCTAGGTTTGTTTCTTACCGATAGCCATTATTTTGAGTTATCCAAACTAAGAAATATCCATTATATCTACATTTGAACTTTGAAAATATAAATGCAATGAAAGTCCGTCACAAATTGTCATTTCAGTCCAGACATCTACTGAATTTAGACACAATGCATACCGATTGCGCAAAAGTTTGGCTTTATAAAAATTCACAGATTTAAATTTTTCTGACGCCCGGGCGACAAAGCTTCAGATAGATAAAAGGGACTATCTATCTAAGTAGGCTAAGACAATGGGGTCAGATAGGTCTGAACCGACTCAGATAACATAAAGTAGCTAGATAAAGGTGTTACAATTACATAACTGTCCCTCAACGAATCATGTGGCTAGTCGAGACCGGCTGTAAGCAGACAGTGTTATGTAAAGTTTTGGAACGCCAGAAGACAAATGTACGTGTAGTACTGCTTTTGTTTTAGATCGTTGCACTAAATGGCCAAAGAACTTGCTTACTAGTTTTTGCATAACACTGTCCATCTCTGCGGAAAAATAGACTGATATTTCAATAATAATAATAATAATAATGATAATAATAATAATAATATTCTATGTATAACAGTAATTAGGAATGAAACAAAGCGATCTATAATGACCGATCTATAATGACCGATATCATAGGTCCAAACTAATTAAATCTATGTGATTATCAGGGAATTTAAGATTTAGATTCTATAACTACACAGGTAGGGACCCCAGTCGAAGGGAAGTGTGATCAGATGTCCGGTAGGAGCATGAAAGAGATAATGAACTAATGAAATTCAAGAACACAATCCTACAAAATTATGATCTAAAATCGCGAAAAGAAAAGGACCCTAAGGAGGAAAGGTTATAATTTACAACACGTTTAATTTACAAATTTAAGATTCGTCAATACAATACAGAAATACAAGATCGGACGAGAAGCATCAGCATAATACACAAACTACAAACGAGAATAGAAACAAGCTAAAGAAGGTTAAGGATGTGCATAGTGTTTAGTTTGAACCTTGGCCTTTACAGGTGGTATTATGTATGCATTTATCAAGATTATGTTGATAATATTACTCTAAATGATATTGTATCCTCTCCATTATTTGGCAGGACATGATAACGTGCTTATTTTCAATGATTTCACTAAAAGTACACGTACATTTGGCTGCACGCACTGTATGAAATCGAATAAAGCAACACAATAAGACAAAAAACACCAACCGAATTTTTACACAGAAACGAATAGGTACATAAGATATACATTGGATATACGCGCACTGGACGGAACTAGTGGAAAAGATGATAGACTCATTACACTTTTACCTAAATATTTGAATCTGGAAACAGATTATGATGGCTTTCTTAGACACTGACACAGCCAGGAGGAATCGGCCTGTCAAACAGGATACAAAACTTGGGCTTGAACATTAAAAGACGAATACAACACAAAAACGATACGCCGTAAAAATTGTTAAAATTGCTAAGCTCTATGTTGTCAATTTGTTGCCAATACATACGAAACATCAACTACCGTAGATGTTACACCTGAAATGCCTAGCTTCAAACAGAGAGAAAGGGTTGCTTACCTACGGACTTGTTCTTTGGGGACCCACAGATGTGCGTAGTGTAATTAACTGACAGTCATGTATACAAGGTGATCATCTGACTTGGCTCATGTATCAAAATAATGGTTTCGTAGTTATTTGGTAAAATAATATGATCATGTACATGTACTTACTTGAATGTTTGCTGAATACTTTCATTAGTGCTCCTTTTTATAGTTGTCCTTCTAGATTAGATGAGCTAGTTTTATCTTGTCCACACCAGTAGGCTATTTGTGTCCAGTTTTAACTGGCTTTTATAGGGGCTTATCATGCATTGTTGTCAAAATAATAAACAAAAAAAGGGGTCAATGGAAAAATTGTCATGGATCAAGATAACAAGACGTAAAAACTGATTCATTCATAAACAACTTTAAAAACTTGACTTTAGCAAGGGTAAAGAATGTGACCGCTTAACCCCGTTTTATCACATGTCCCTCGTTGCGAAATAACCTGGATTTAGGTTACAACTCGCTTGCTCAGAAACACAAGCATAAAAGCGACTTATTAATAATTCTGGTAAAAATGCCTTTATACCATCTTATCAAGTAGTAATGAGCTTTCCAGCTCTTAGTATTCAAAGACAGAGAACTTCTAGAAGCTTCTTTGGTGATCCCGTTCGAAATGATACCGTATGTAATCTTGTCTCCGCTACCGACGAGTAAAGCACATAACTGACAACAGAGTAAAGCCACTTTTGCCTGCCTTGTCGACTATTGTAGTAATCTTATTCTTCAGTTCATTCTTCAGCTGCTACTACATTAGGACATCCATCTCGAAAACATCAAGTCTGGTTTGATGAGAATGATAATGAAATTCAGAGGCTTCTTGAAGAAAAAGACAGGTTGCATAAGGCACATCAAGATGATACTAGCTCAGTATCCAAGAAAGCAGCCTACAACAACATTTGTAAGACAGTCCAGACCAAGCTTAGGGAATGCAAGATTCCTGGCTGAGAAAGAAAACAGAAGAAATTCAGTCTTTTGCGGACAGAAAGGACATGAAGAAATTTCATGATGCATTGAAAAGGTAAAAGTAGGCAAAGATCAGGAAAAGGCGCAATCAGAAAAAGATTCCCACTCCAAAAACTGAGGTGGGAAAAACCCAAACTAACAATCAGGTACTTATACCATGAAACATATCGTAAGCCGAATGAGCAGCTATTTTCCCAATAGGTGGCCACTCAGTTACCTTAACTTAACTTAACTAAAACTATGAAAACACACATAAAAATAATTGTTAGATCCTTTGGAAGCAGTAAAAATACAAAGCTAAAAGATGGGCCATATTGTACAATTTCGGGTAATGAACTTTCATCAGTGACCCTTTATAAAACTGGCAGCGAAAGCCAGACATTTTGCTGCAATTTCAAGAATTTACATCTGTGTAGCCTAAATCAAAGACTCAAATTCTCAAAGGAGCCAAATAATCAAAATAAGGCGCCAACAGCATAAATTTGTTTTTTAAACACAAAGACATAAAACAAAAAGAACCGCCACAGAAGTATCGCCTTGGAACGATCAGTAACACAAAGTTACTGGCGGGCTTAAACCGGTTTTACAGGCGCCTAACCTCACCCTCAGCTTCTGCAGTGGTTCATAACATTTAGTTAGTTCTTCGGCTCATTTACGGCCCAAAGAGCTCTGGAGCCACCACATTGCTCAATGCTGAACTCTTCTCACAGATGAAGAGGCTATCTTGAAAAGGTGGGCAGAACATTTCAATAGTGTGCTGAATAGACCAAGCATCAATGACGATGCAATTGACAGACTTTCACAGATATAGTGCAATGTTCTCTTAGATGAATTTCCAACCGTCATGGAAACAAGAAAAGCAGTTCAACAACTGTCATCTGGCAAAGCCCCAGGTGCAGATGCAATTCCTGCAGAGGTCTATAAGGCCGGAGGGCTACCCATGGCAGAGAAACTGACAGAGTTGTTTCATTGTATGTGGAGGAAGAAGGCTATCCCACAAGAATTTAAGGATGCATCCGTACTCCACCTATACAAGCGGAAAGGAAATCCACAAGTCTGTGGCAATCACAGAGGCATCTCCCTCTGGGAAGATACTGGCAAAAATTCTGTTGAACCACCTGAATGTTCATCTTGATCAGAAGGAATTGACTTATCCCTGAAAGTCAATGTGGATTCAGAATAGACAGAGGGACAATAGACATGATCTTCACACCAAGACAGCTTCAGGAGAAATGCCAAGAACAGAATGTAGATCTATACGTGGGTTGGGATTTAAGTTCGTAGACTTTCTTTATAAAAGTTCAGATGTTTGTCTCACAGAAATAAAAATGATACCATCTGAAAACATATTCTTTTACCTATCATATAAGCTATTAAGCATAGCTCTACTCATAATAGTTTCAACACAACAATGAATAAAACACAATGACCTGCCATCACCCGGGGCACGTCATGGAAATTTTGACGTTAAAACTACGTCAAATTTCAACAAATTTCAGTAATAAAATGCCTTGTTTGGAACCATACAACACACCATACCTTTACTAATTTTTAATATTTCCTTCAGGCGTTGGTTATTATTGTTGAAATATTTCATTCACCAGATATAACAAATCTTATATGCGTAGAATGCATAATTTTGTTTTAATTAAAACTGTTGACCGCAGCATTTGTAGATTAGTGGAAGGTGTGTGCTTTTCTCGTCAATTCAAATTCAAATGCGTCCATCTGAACTTTTTCAAACCATTTAAATGTCTCTGTAAGACCTGTTCTATAACTGTACTACAAATCCCTATCATTCTGAATGTTTCTGTGGGCATTTATGCTTCTGAAACATAAGATCTGATCATTGTTCTTGTTTCGACATTGCCTGTTAACGCTGTTTTTCTTTCCCAAGTAGCGCGACTAGCATTACATTTTCTCCAATTACAAATTCAGTCGTCGGCATAATGCTTAAAAAATTATATGGAATTAACAACATGATACAAGAATGCCTCAAACTGATTTAGCTCAAGTTTTGGTATACAATATGTTAACTAATGATGTGTTCTTCAACGCCATTAAACTCAGAAGTATTTAAAATACGACGTGCCCCGGGTTGCGAAACCTACGTTGCTATAGAGACCAGTTTTATGTGCACTGCACAATATTTCTTGAAAAATAGTGTAAAAACGAGACAAGGAGACATTGTTTCTTGATAATAATGCATCAAATATTGGATAAATGATGTAATAGAAATTCAGTGGCAAAAGTCTACGAACTTAAATCCCAACCCTCGTACATGTCGACCTCACCAAAGCTTTTGACACAGTTAGTCGTGATGGGCTCTGGAAAATCATGGCCAAGTTTGGCTGTCCTACCAGATTCATAGAAATGGTGCCGCAATTTCATGATGGCATGCAAGCACGTGTGCAAAACGATGGAGAGTTCTCTGAACCCTTTGAGGTAACGAATAGGGTCAAACGGGGCTGTGTTATGGCACCAACACTGTTCAGCATGATGTTTTCTGCCACGCTCATGGATGCTTTTCAGGAAAGTGACACTGGTTTTCCAATCAGGTACCGTTTTGATGGCAATATATTCAACCTGAGAAGGTTGCAAGCCAAAACTAAGGTACAGACTGTGCTAGATGAGCTCCTCTATGCAGATGATATGGATAAGAATGCCAGCTCAGAGGCAAAAATGCAAAGAGCCATGGATCAAGTCTTACAGTCATGTGATAACTATGATCTCACAATCAGCACAAACACGACAGAGGTTGTACAGCAACCAGCACCTGGAAAACCGTACAGTGAACCAACCATCACTGTGAAGGGACAAAAACTGAAAGTTGTGGATATATTCACCTACCTGGGAAGCCCTCTTTCCAGAGCAGTGCACATTGATGATGAGGTCACTGCCAGAATTGCAAAAGCCAGTGTGGCATTTGGAAGACGTGTAAATGTCTGGAAGTGAAATGGAATCAAGCTTGACACCAAGCTGAAAGTTTACAAGGCTGTGGTACTGCCAACCCTCTTGTATGCATGTGAGACCTGGACAGTATACCAGCGTCATGAAAAGAGACTTAACCATTTCCACTTAAGCTGTTTGAGAAAGCTGTTAAAATCAAGTGGCAAGACAAGATTCCAGACACAGAGGTCCTGAAGAAAAAGCAGGGATGCAAAGCATGCATACTGCCTTAAAGCTAGCACAGCTAAGGTGGACTGGCCATGTTATAAGAATGCCTGATGAGCGACTTCCAAATAAAGTCTTCTATGAAGAACTACAAGAGGGCAAACGCTCTCAAGTTGGCCAGAAGAAACGCTTCAAAGACACCCTCAAAGCCTCTCTGAAGGATTTTGGCATACCAACTGGGTCTTGGGAACAGACTGCACAAGAGCGATCAAAGTGGCGCGGTCTCATTAACAAAGGAGCAGCTCTTTATGAAAAGAAAAGAATTTGTGAAGCTGAAAGAAAGCGCAGAGAACGCAAAGCCAATACCAATTGGCCACCAGCTGACTCCATGACATTGACTTGCTCTACTTGCAACCGACAGTTTAGAGCTAGAATTGGCCTAGTCAGCCATCAAAGAACTCACAAACACACACGAACCTATTCAAGATATAATGATGGTATTTTCTCATTAGTGAGAGACGAACGACCAGTAATCTTAGTCTAAGATCATAAGGTACCTATACGATTTAAGTCATTTTCCATAATACCAAGGCCTTCTTAGCAATGTAAATGAATGGATTGACATTTTAGTTTTCTTGCGCTTTACGGCGCTGACCGATTGAAAGTGGTGACTGTTTTCGTTCTAACATCATGCAACATATTAGGTACCTCATTCTGTTGTTTGCTATTATAGACTTTTATGGACTGAGTGGCCACCTTTAGGATAATACCTACTCAGTAAAAAGGTACAAGTAGGCAAAGATCAGGAAAAGACGCAATCAGAAAAAGATTCCCACTCCAAAATCCGAGGTGGGAAAAAAACCAAAGTAACAATCAGGTACTTTATACCATAAAACATATCGTAAGCCGAATGAGCAGCTATTTTCCCAATAGGTGGCCACTCAGTTACCTTAACTAAAAATATGAAAACATACATAAGGCGCCAACAGCACAAAAAAATTAAGCACCAAGACATAAAACAAAAATAACCACTACAGAAGTATCGACTTGGAACGATCAGTAACACAAAGTTACTGGCGGGCTTAAACCGGTTTTACAGTAAGTAAGTTTACTATATGTTCTCTTTGTATCAATACGTGAGTGTCAATTTGCTTTTCCCACCTCAGAGTTTAGAGTGATACTTTAGTTCTAATTGTGATTCTGATTGAACGGAACCTGGCTATTTGGCGACTCCCTTTAATGATTTAGTTTGAATTGTCCTTATAGTTTCAGTGTTTCGAAACAGTGATAAGCTCGCGTATAGATGAACATGGGGAGTTGTCTATTTGTTTGTCTGATGTGGACCTAAAGCTTTGTCTATGTTAGTCATATGTAGTGATTTTTCTCGCCACTTGCGTATTTGGGCGTGTTGTGCTTGTCAAGTTTCCTGGAAATGTATACAACGTACTTTAACAATTTGACGTTAAATAAATAAATGAGCCGCCTCGTGAGAAAACAAAAAATTTGTATAGGCGAAAACAAAGGCGCAGATCAGCTTCGCGGTAACCGCGAAGCTGATCAGCGCCTTTGTTTTCGCTACTCGGATAGTACAGTTCCTCTTCTACTTAAATCCGAAATTGCAAGCTTCCAGCTCTTTTCTGTGCTTGTACAGGCTGGTTTGTGTCGGACCTGTTCGGAAACCACATTGTTAGTTATCCCACGAGGCGGCTCAAATAAACCTGAACATAACACAAAAAGTACATAATCACGCGCCGAATATCGGGTCGTGTGCAGAGCGGAGTCCCATATCTAAACGTTATCTATTTAACTAGGTTACGTCAATGACCATTACATGTTGACCATTACCCAGTTACTGGACAAGGTCCGTCGGAGGAAATGAACGCAAATCAGCTTCCCGAGTAGTCGGATTCTATTCCGCGAACTGGACTAGACAGATGTACAAATCTTTTACTTTCTAGTCAACAAAACCTACGGGAGAGATAATCTTGAAAGCGTTGGTGGCTAGCTTGTGACGTTACTGTTAACGTAGGCGTAACACAGTTTTTCAGGGGCAAGAGTCCTCAAATCGGTCAAAAATGTGAAAATGATACACCTCCGCAAAATACGTTGACATCATGGAAATATACAAAATGGATGTTTATTAACGTCGTGCGCCATCTTATAATCGGTCACTGGCCGAAATTCCGTCATGATGGTTTAATGTGACGGAAATTGAATACATGGAGTGTTGTTTTCTTCCATATACTGGGTTCAATTTTATGTAGTGTTGTTTTCTTCCATACATTGGGTTCAATTTCATGTGGCGCAGTAATTTACTCAGGTAGTTATGTGCTGCTCTGATACCGACAATGCGACAGCTTACGGTCTCTTCCTTTAATATATTTCATACCACTACAAAGCTCCATGCAAAGTTTCATACAATAGAGAAAACATTTCTATCGTGAAAGTCATCCTGTCTGGGGTTCTACTGAAAACTATCATCGACGGCAGGAGTGCGACCGCTAAGCCAGATTTCTGGTGGGTGTCTCCTGCAGTCGAATATACACAACAAATTTAGTCATTAACAGCAAGTGGAAGACACTTTCCATATGCTTATGTTCTGTCATTTGTATCTGCGGTGAGATGAGTCGAATACAAGTGCTTTGAGACTATGCGAAAAATCAACTGGGGCTGAATTCTGGTGTAACGTGTATGCCACTAAGGAAAATATCATCCAGCCAGTTACAGACCACAGTAAGTCTGCAATAAGTTCTCGAATCTGTACATTTGTACATGTTTGAAGTGGAAAACCAGTCAGGTTTGCATTACAAGCTTTACAACAAGGAGTGATAGCTCTTCGAAGTCTTGAAGATGACCATGGCTGCTCGGGATAATAAGAAAGTTTTTTTTCTTCTTAGAAATATCCATAAAGACACACTACTGACCAACATGGTTGTCCATATGATAGACAGAGGAGGCTCTCATATATAGCTCAGAACAAGAAGTCATCGAAATAATATTATTTTTATTGCATCGATTTAAAGAAAAGGTAATTCATATTTCACAAACATTGCTAGACCATGAACCACTGCTGGCATTTAGTCATAACTGCACCTTGTTTGCTGCTTTTCTATTTTTAGGTATTGTCACCGTATATAATGCAGCTCTGCGTAAGTATATACGGGAAGGAGGTTGCTACGTGTATAAAACCTACCTGCCAGTTGGTACATGCATGTGATCAAATAATATCCAGTATTCTTAAAAAGCCGGACATGTCTTTTGAAGCAAACTTTATTCCCATTTTAACTTTAAGTTAACTTAAAGTAGGGTTTGTCCTTTAATTAGCCCTATATACGACTTTAAATGTTTCATTTTTTACTACCTAACGAAGCGTATAAAAGATAGTTAAGATTTACGTAAAAAGTAGAAATCTGATGCCCAGTATAATATCAAAGTACAAATAAATTACACAAATGACAATGACTAGTTCAGAATCTCTTAACATTTTAATTGTCGTACTTTACATATTGTCTTCTTTCGTTTCACACTAATGTAGATATGTAAGATTTTTTTTCGTTTTTAATATTGTAACAAAATTATAAGTTAAATTTGTAACATTATTTATAAGTTCAAGCTATTAACCCTTGTAGCAGATCCCACTTCAATGACATTTGTTCACATATTACATGTACCTAATTGCGTCAGTCCCCGTTGCTTCTTCCATATGCATAATACATTAAACATAATGATAAATGACTTAAAATACATACAATTCTTAGCAGTTTGCCTACCTTTAATAGGTTCCATATATATCTTCATTATTAGAAGTTACGGTAAATGATTTATATTATTGAATCGTTCCTCTTAAAATATAGAAGCAAACTTACGTTTAATTTTATTAGAGCGAGTATTTATACTTTTTAGTTGGTCATTTTCAGGAACACAAACTCGAGCGAAAACAGGAATCTATTTTTAACCAAAAATCAGTACATTGTATTATCGATAGTTCTAGATTCAGAATTATGCAATTCAAAATATTAGAGAAAAGGCGAATTTACATATAAAACTAAATAACACCCACGCATGATAATATATTGTATTCGTTACGAAAACTTGCCCATGCAATATAAGGAAAAAAATTTCAGTTGTAAAAAATTAAAATTTCAGTAGAAAAAAAAGTTGTTATTTTTCTTATTTTTTGCTCAAAACATAGATTGTGGGTACTCGTTAGAACCGCCTAATAGAGGCGGTTCTAAACTTGTATAATAGGTATAAGTACCTATTTTTTCCCACCTTGGTTTTTGCAGTGGGAATTGCTTTCTGATTGCGCCTTTTCCTGGTCATTGCCCACTTGTATCTTTCTGTTGTGTTTCTAATTGGTCAATGACTTTTTGTTGATTTTTTGTGCTGGTTGCATCTGATGTAAGTTTTCATATATTTAGTGAAGTCCGTGTAATTTATTGAGAAGCTGCTCTCTCGGCTAACGACATGTCCTCTTTGTGTTGATGCCTTACGGTCATTTTTTTTTTCCAATGTTGGGTTTTAGAGTGGGGGATTTCTTTCCAATTTCGCCCCCGATCATTGCTTACTTTAACCTTTTCAAGTTTTCCTTTCGAGTTTTAAAATAGCTGAATAACCATCTTTACGCTCGGCCGTTTCGCATTTTAATATTTTGTATCAGTACTTGGCTTTTTCCTACCTGGGTCGGTATTTGGATGGGATTTTAACTGTCTATTCGGGAGGTCTGAGTGATATGTCATGAGGAAGGGCAGTTTTGTTTTGTCTGATGTGGGTTTAGTCTGGACGACAACATACATTATCTGTCCATCTGTCACTCTTTCCCTATAGCTTTTGGCAAAGCTCTGCTTTTGATAACGCGTTTTGCTGAGATGATCAGAGACGTTTTTATTCTTGTCTCAGCAGCCTCGTCGTCTAAGCAGATACACCTGATGCGTAGCGCAAGACTGTACGGAATATTCCTACTGCTGTGTGGCGAATGACGGCAAATGTGGGCAGGGCATGTTGATGCTTTTAGTGTAGAGGTAAAACGCAACTCTGCCTACTTCAAGATGAGACGTTGTGTCTAGGAAGACATGTTTGCCGTTGGATATTTCCGCAGTCCTGTTGATTGTTTGGTGGAAGCTGTTTCTACCCGCGAGTAAAAGAAAAATAAAACTGAGATCCTTTAAAAGCAGTGAACACATTAATGGGAAAAAGGGTGGGCCATACCGCGGTTTCGATTATTTAAGTCTCGTAAGTGACCCTTTAGATTTGGCAACATGGAGCCAAAGTGAATTACTGAAATTTTGTTACTTTCAACAGAGTAGTCGATACAAAGACTAGTATCATCTAAATGGGATCAAATATATTAAACATTGGTAAGAAAATGAATCTTAACCGATAATAAATTTCTGATTTCTCAGAATATCCTCGCTGATCTCAAGGGACCAAAACGAAAATATAACATGCACTATGAAATGTTTCTATTGTCCCTCTGCCATGTATCTACATCATGCAGTTGCTATCTATAAACCTGAATCATGAATATGCTTTCAAGGTAACCGACTGTAAGAGTTGTTTCGCTTGCTTAATCGTGTATACATATGTTGGTGTATAATGGAGCCATGTTTGTACCCATTGCCGTCCTTTGATTTTACAGATAGTATCTGTCGTTGACTGATTCAAAGTAATTACCACTGAAAACCAATATTAGAAGTTTAATCTGAAAATGCGTCGCCAGATCCTTGACTGTCCACTTTTCTCACTTAGATACCGTCTTAGAAGTTATTCGGCGCCCAGGGATCCCCATCGTCGGGTAGCTTACTCAATCTGTGAGTCCTCGTTTTTGATTCATCAGGATGTTTATCATGATTTATTTGTTTGTTCTTGATGATTCATTGACTAGTTAGAGTTTCAGCACGAGGACCGAATAACTAACTAAATGTTATGAACCACTGCAGAAGCTGAGGGTGAGGTTATGGCCATGAAAAATCGATTTAAGCCCGCAAGTAATTTTATATTACTGATCGTTCCAAGGGGATACTTCTAACCAACGTTCAAAATATTTGGCCCCATTTTGATTATACTAGTCTTTGAATCGACTAGCCTGCTGAAAGTTGAAAAAATACTGTTACTCTCTTTGGCTCCATGTTGCCAAATCTAAAGGGTCAATGACGAGGCTTGAATAGCCGAAACCGCGGTATGGCCCATTACCTTTCTCAAAAATATGCTCACTGCTCTTAAAGGATCTCAGTTTTATTTTTATTCTGTGGTGGTTCTTTTTGTTTTATGTCTTGGTGTTTAAAATGTTTGTGCTGTTGGCTCCTTATGTATGTTTTCATAGTTGTAGTTAAGTTTAGGTAACTGAGTGGCCACTATTGGGAAAATAGCTGCTCATTCGGCATACGGTATGTTTTCATGGTGTGGGTGCCTCATTGTTAATTTAGTTTTTCTCCCACCTCGGTATTTGGAGTGGGAATCTTTTTCTGATTGCGCCTTTTCCTGATCTTCGCCTACTTGTACCTTTTGAAAGAATGTAAAAAGTCTCCCCGTACATCATCCACATTGCAGATTATATTTTCCTTTTGGTCCGTTGAGATCAGCGAAGGTTTTCTGAGGGATCAGAAATTCATTATCGGTTTAGACTCATTTTCTATCCAATGTTTTTTATATTTGGTTCTGTTTGGATAATACCAGTCTTTGTATCGACTATCCTGTTGAAAATTGCAAAATTGGCCCATCACTTTTCTCATTTATATGCTCACTGCTCTTAAAGGATCTCAGTTTTATTTTTATTTGATAGAATGTAGTCGTATAGACGGACGTAACATCCATCGACACAAGCACTGTTTCGGTAGGGGTGGACGCATCAGCCTTCTCAAGAAGTCTTTGTTATCATGCAAGTAGGATGAAACGTTCAGAACATGATGTTGTAGATGCAGCTCTGAAAATTCTGATATTTTCTCTATTGGTCCACCGACAAGACAGACATTGAGATGTCCGGGGTTTTCCAGCTTTGTGGATCTTAGGTAGAGGATAAAATACTAGTACTCATGCTTTCGGTTGGTTTACAGTCAAATAGACGACATTTGTCACTGATATAGTCGCCCTTACTCCTGTCAAAAATAACATCAGAAACTTCCTTTGCAAAACCCATCATGGGGTCATGGTCAAGAACTTCGTATATGTTTGAATCATTCAGTTGCCTTTTACCTTTTGAGACATAATGCTGCTTGTCAATGACAACAACAGATAATCCTTGATCGGCAGGCTTTATTATTATATCGTTTATTTCTTTTTTGTAGACTGCAAGGTTTGAGGTTGTAATGCTTCGGACTTGGAGGTGCATGTTTGTTAATGCCAGATTCCACGCTGTTTAAAATGTACGAAAGTATGTGTTTGTTTTTTCTGTCGGATGAAAATATCGAAGTGTCACAGGCGTGTAATGGTAATGTTTTGTCAGGCCCGGGTGTCAGGCGTACAAATGGAGTACGGTCGCAGTTTCGGCACAGTATTAATAATGCAATCCGCTGCCTCCCCATACAAATTACGTAATAAAATAAAAACTGAGATCCTTTAAGAGCAGTGAGCACATCAATGCGCAATGTGACGGGCCATACCGCGGTTTCGGCTATTAAAGCTTCGTCAGCGACCCTTCAGAATTGGCAACATGGAGCCAAAGAGAATAACTATAATTGTAAAACTTTATACAAGGTATTCGTTACAAAAATAGTATTATCCAAAAAGGATCAACTACATTAAACGTTGGCTAGAACGTGTATCTAAACCGATAATAAATTTCTGATTTCTCAATATCCTCGCTGATCTTAAAGGACCAAAAGGAAAATATAATCTGCACTATGAATGATGTACTGGGAGACGTTTTAGGGCGCAACACAAGCTGCAATAATAGCAAATAAAATGAAAACTGAGATCCTTTAAGAGCAGTGAGCACATTAATGAGAAATGTGATGGGCCATACCGCGGTTTCGGCTATAAAAGCTTCGTCAGTGACCCTTTAGAATTGGCAACATGGAGCCAAAGAGATTTACTATAATTTTAAATCTTTCAACAAGGTATTCGATACAAAAAACTAGTATTATCCAAAAGGGCCAAATGCATTAAACGTCGGTTAGAAAATGATAAAGGCCTTTCTGATTTCTCAATATCCTCACTGATAAAGGACCAATAGGAAAATATAATCTGCACTGTGGCTGATGTGCGTAAGTCTACTTATCACGTCCTCATTTGGAGTGTAAGCATTTGTCTCCAGATTTCTAGTCCAGGGGTTGTTTCAAATGTCATTTGATATAAAAAGCTAAATGTTAGCGACAATCAGGAAATGGCGAAATTAGAACGAAAGTCCCATTCCAAAACACGAGGTGTCAAACATTTTCCTTTGATTACAATAATCAAAGTGGCTGATGTCATCTGATATAAAAAGGTAAATGTAAGCAACAATCAAGAATTGACACAGTTAAAATATTATTTTACAATCGTCTGATCCGAGGCAAAAAGATAAATCTATTAATTAAAATCATGGATAATTTTGGACAATAGACAACATGATCGTTACACTGTATGTTAGACAACTGCAGTGAATTTTAACTGTTTTACATCTCAATGTAAAACGTATATCCTCTTTGATTGTGCACAGATTTTCCACGTTTCTTTTTAAACATTGTGTGTACACTTATTAGAATCATCTCGCATCCCTGGAACAGGTTTATGAACAAAGCTAATTAACTAAAAATTGGAAAATCATTTCAGTTGCCACTCAGTATCGCCCCTATTTTGCATTGGTGTACGAGGTACAATAATATATGGTGCTGTTTGGGCAGGTTTGCATAGGCAGTACGGTCTCAGTTTCAGTGCCTTCCTTAAGATGCAATCCGCAGCCTTTCCGTACATATTAAGTTCTCATTTGGTGTGAAGACGTATTTGTTTCTAGATTTCTTGCCACCGTTGACTCGAACAACCCTAAACCAGGGGTCGTTTCAAAAGTAATTTGATATTAAAAGGTAAATGTAAGCAACAATTTAGAATTGCCACGGTTAAAATATTATTTTACAATCGCATGACCGTGACAAACCAACAAAGGTAAAAAAATAAATCTAACAATTAAATCATGTTAAATTCTGGACATTAGACAACATGATCGTTACATTGTATGTTAGACAACTGCAGCAATTTTTAACTGTTTTACAACCCCATATAGCCTCTTTGGCTGTGCGCAGATTTCCCCAGGTTTCTTTTAGAACTTTGTGGGTGCACTTATTAGAATTATCTCGCATCCTTGGTACAGGTTTATGAACAAAGCATTTTATGAAAATATATATGATAATTAACTAAAAACTGGCATTATTTTAGAGGACACTATCGTCGTGTTATGGTGCTGTTTGGGCAGGTTTGCATAGGCAGTACGGCCTCAGTTTCGGTGCCTTCCTTATTATACAATCCGCTGCCTTTCCGTACATATTGAGTCGACTTATTTCTTTCTCATTTGGCGTGAAGACATTTGTTTCTAGATTTCTTGACACCGTTGCCTCGAACAACCCTAAACCAGGGGTCGTTTCAAAAGTAATTTGATATAAAATCTTTTTCGGTTGAAGATGGTCTGTTAGATCGGGTACACGTCCGTCATAGTCCTTACTGCCTCTGTATTTTAAAACATCATCATTAGTTGTAAAAGATATTGCCCGCTTTATTTTCCGTAACTTTAATTCGTAACATTGTTTTTTGAATTTTTTCAAAGACTTGTTTATAAGTTTCAGAACAGACCGTGTTGCTTTGTGTACATGTTCATCGTTAATGGAAGTTTTGGTCCATTGTAAGCACGCGCAAAAATGAGGTTCTATTGATGCATGTGCGCACGTCCTTGCACGAGGAACCTCTTTGAAAAGACTGATGCCTCTTGAGAAAAGCGATCCGATATCTGGAGCTGATTCTGAAAGATACAGGATATCAAGCAATGTTTCATGGACATCAAAAGGTGTCACAAGACGTTTTGTATTGACTTTGAAATTTTCAATATGCCGGGGAAACTTTCGCCTGAACCAGTCTGGAAAACGAAATCCAAAGTAAGGCATCCGTTCTTCAAGTTTTCCCTGTTCTGTTTTCCGGAAACTCCCGAAACGAACCCCATGATCACTCATAAGAATAAGCACAGTGTTTTCTAAATGACCATCATTCTGTAGAAATTTTAAAAAGGCGACAACGTCCTTATCCGCTAGTGCAAGTTTGTTATTGTCATCGTGTGAGAGTTCGCCGAAAAATCCAAATGTGAACATTCTGTTTCCTTTGTTTGTCGTGAGGCCTTCTTTTATCCAATCAATAAACACTTGATGTCTACCGCGTGACCCTAAGCAGTTTGGCAAGAACCGGTTGTAAATTGGAATGGCGGAGAGGTAAAATGGTCTCATATAATGATCAACCGGTTGTTTCTTAAATCCGAGCATGCGCAGATTGAATGTTCCAACATTGGCCATATCTTCACCCCATTGTGTGATATAACCTTCCTTCTGGTACTTTGTCCAAATAAATGTTACAGCCTCGTCCACGTGCTTTGCACCTTTCTGTCCTCGCCTGACTTCCGGTATTTCTGTCTCGGATTTTCCGGTTAGTATAGGGAGAAGTGCTTGCGGCGTCCCATCTCCAACAATATTGTATCCTTCTAGAATATGCCCACCGAGGTTCCGTGTGAAATATTTGTGAGTTTCTGGTAGAAGACGTTGAAACATGTGCCTAGATACTGAATCAAAGCCAAAGATCAGAACGTTTGGTTTAGAGTCAATTTTATTCTCCTGGCGTTTTGATATCATTCTGCGTTTGCTGTCTTGTATAGAAATGCACGCATGAATGTTTGCATATTTCGACCCACTGGTAGATTTGCAGGAAACTTTGAATGCGTCTGACTCCAGAAGTGAACCGTTCAGCATCGGTCTTTTCATCTGTTTAACTGACGCTGCGTCGTTCTTGTTTACAATCGCAGCATAGGCACAAGTTATATTCCCGTGTTTCTTTACCGCCACATCGGAAATATATACTTTTCCTTCTTTTGTGTAAACCCATTCCACATCACTGTGGCAGACGATGGGTTCGGTCTCGTGCAGATAATTTCTGACGTCACTGTTCCATAAAGTAAGTTCAGGATGAACACAATTCTGTCTTGAATAGTGACTGGTATTTTCATACGTTGCACTTGCAGTATTATCTCTGTTCCTCGAGGTTGTTTTGTAGAATTCCGAAGTTGTGGCGTTGTCATAAAAGCCTCGCGATCTAAAGTCAGACGACAAAGAGATGTCATATATAAGATACACCGCCATAGAGATAAATATCAGTGCACAAACACACGAAAATGTCCGACGTCGTTTGCTACACTGGTACTTCCAGAGGCGCCTAATGCCTGAGTATCCTCTTTCCATTGTACTGCTCTATCTACTTAGTCAAGGCAAAGCATAATTAAAGTGTCATTCACACAATAAAAACACTAAAATTGCCTGCTAATTATTTCGCTTTCATCTTCGCTTCCATCTATTTAAAAGATACAACAAACATCCAAATTCTCACTTTTTGCAGACGAAAAGTGATTCGAAGATGTGGCTGTAAGAGTTCTCACATCTCCGAATTAGGAAATATTGAATTCAGCCGCCGCAAAGCATCCTCCGAACAATTGGCACACATACTGAGTGAGCATTCATATTTCATTTTTATTATTCTTTCGCTGTCACGTTCTAAACACAATTTAGTGCCCTTAATACTACAAAACGTCATTTTCAGACACCAGATTAGTATGTACAAATAAACATGGAAATCCAAGATGTCTCGCATGGCATTTATCTTTTAGAGGATTTTTTGCTGCTCTGTCAGAGTGCAATCCATCTATCGATTAGATTTTTCATTAACAGCAGCATGCTGTCTGGCCTGTGTATTCAGACAAACTCTCTTTTGGACGTGTTTTTCCAATAAATAATAAAAATAAAACTGAGATCCTTTATGGTCAGAAAAAGAGGATGGGCCTCATGGTCGAATCACCAAAATCGTATTTCTTAATAGTGGCTGTATAAAATCAAAATTTACGAATGTGTAAATTAAGAATAAATGGTATACAATTAAATTTGAAATCCCATCAGGAAAACATATCCATGCAATGAATACCCCTTAAACCCCACTTTTAAATAGTAAAACTGGGGTATGCAGGGGTATACCTATTTTTCTTATTATTGCTCCAAAACATAGATTGTGGGTATTCGTTAGAACCGCCTCGACGAGGCGGTTCTAACGAGTATCCACAAACTATGTTTTAGAGCAAAAATAAGAAAAAGGTATTATACCCCTGTAAACCCCATTTTTACTATATAAGTGGGGTATGGGGGGTATTCATTTCACGGATATGTTTTCCTGATGTGAACATCCAGCTAGCATCATCCAAAAACATGAAATCACTGGAGGGATTTCTATTAGTCCTCGTTTCTGCTTCATCACGGGTGATGACACATTTTCCACAGGCGGCACCGTGTTGTGTCATTGAGCAAGACACATGGAAGCGTTGGCTCCGTCTCGACATGACTGAAAAATTGTTGAACGGGACGTTTAAGCGTAGTACAAACAAACAAACTGACATACTTTGTTCTCTGTGATGCTTCATTGACGAGAACCGAAATCAATATTGTTTTAAATCACGGATTGAGTCATGATTAGGGCACCGATAAATCTATTTACGTCCTCCAGTTTTTTTTCTGACCGTTCTAAGACTATTGCCATTATGTCTTGGTTCCGAATTTGAATTTAATTGTATCAATCCCAGGGCATGCTTACCTTTAGCATGTTTAGTCAGATTTTCGAGACCACAGTCATTGCCCTTAGTCTGCTGTGATTCAATAACAATAACTGACAGAGTGGATTGTGCATTGGCTGGCGAATATGCTCCTTGTTACGCTGACTAATTAGGTGGGTATGGGTAGGTAGGTAATTAGCAAGTCAGGGTATGGATAATTGGTGAAGGTAGATATTTTGAAGTACAAATATTATTTAGGTAGAACGTTCATAAGTTACCCGTGTGAGTTAGCAGGTTACGTAGTTGGTTGAATGGGTTGGCGGGTAGTAAGTATAGAGGGTAGCTAAATAGATACACAGGAAGATGGATAGGTAGGTAGGTAGGTAGGGAGGTAGGTAGGTAGGTAGGTAGGTAGGTAGGTAGGTAGGGATTAAGTAGGAAGGAAAGTATGTATAAAGGTAGATAACTCAGTGGGTATATAGAACAGGTCGAAGCTAGGTAGGTAGGTAGGTAGGTAAGGTAGGTAGGTAGGTTCGTAGGTAATATTTTGAGGTAGGTAGGTAGGTAGGTAGATGGGTAGATGGGTGCATGGATGGGTGGGTGGGTGGGTATGTATGTATGTATGTAGGTAGGTAGGTAGGTAGGTAGGTAGGTAGGTGGGTGGGTGGATGGGTAGGTAGGTAGGTAGGTAGGTAGGTAGGTAGGTAGGTAGGTAGGTAGGTAGGTTCGTAGGTAATATTTTGAGGTAGGTAGGTAGGTAGGTAGGTAGGTGGGTGGATGGGTGGGTGGGTGGGTATGTATGTATGTATGTAGGTAGGTAGGTAGGTAGGTAGGTAGGTAGGTAGGTGGGTGGGTGGATGGGTAGGTAGGTAGGCAGGTAGGTAGGTAGGTAGGTATTGGTTGGTTGGTTGGTAGAAGGGATCCAGCCTATACAGGCTCAACAGCTTATGCTGATTTGGGCAATATTTATAACATTATAATGTCACTTTGTAACCACAATAAGTCCCAGGCTTGGTTAAAAGCGTATAATTTAAAAGTCAATAGCCACGGTTAAATTCCAGTAACAAGGGCGAAACTTAAACGGAATCCAACGTCGTCAGGTTATCTAGTCTCTAGTAGGTATTAATAAGAGAGACAGGTTGGCCAGTAGTCGGTAGGTAGTTTAGTAAAGCCCCGTTTACACATTCACGATTTTCTCTACGATTCACCACGATTCACCCCGATTTCTCATGGTCAAAAAAAAATCGAGATGGATCGTGGTGAATCGTGGCGAAAAGTGGAAATATTCAGTATCTCTACGATTCTAGAAAGAATGTCCACGATCTTAGTACGGTGTCTGTAAGGTATCGCTACGAATCAATGACGATTCATGACGGCAACGCTACGGTCAATGAGGATTCACCACGATGGCACAACGAATGCTCACGGTGCTTGTACGGTTCGATACGGTATTAGTACGATTCACGGCGGTAGTGTTACGTGCCAGGCGTAACTAGAAGATTAAGGAAACCAACAAGTTGGTTAGCCAGCAACAAGCTTTGTTTAAAATTTAACAAATCTATTTAGAAGTGATTTAACCAGTAATTACATGTGAAACAATCAAAAGCATATATACAATCAAACAAAAATGAATGTACAATACCTTTCAAGATGTTAATTCCCTTAAAGAATGTCTGAATGTCCCTCAGAATTTTTTAACACAAGTCTGTATCAGTTTCTGATCCCAAGAATTAAAGTTTGTTTCAAAATAGCACTATGTCCCAATCCAGAATCGAATATCACAAAGTAATCCAAGAATAAGTTTAAATTCCAGTAAGATAGATTTTGACTTCTTAATTGTAACAGTACCCAAAGATTGTCCTTATGAAAATTTGTAGCCCTTATATAGCACTGAGGAACATTCAGGATTCTTCCAGCAAATTCTATGATATCATATACTAAAAACAACAAGTTGTTTACCAAAATTTAATGTTCTGGAATATTCTAGAGAGGCCATTATCCTTCCAGAAAATTCCACAATATTCTTTTGACATAAAAAAGATTTTTCTAGAAGATTCTACATCTTTCCAGGTTTTTCCGGACTTTTCCGTCAAAGAACAATTTGAAATTTCTAGAAAATTCTGAAGTAAACAACCTGTTTATGTCCAATATTTGGGACACTAAAAGTAAATAATTGCTAAGGACAACAAGCAAACGTCATATGTATAACATCATACTTTCCTGGGCATACTCCCTTGGGAAGTTTACCAGTACTGAATGCACATCTTTCGACAAGTAACTGTCATACATAACACTTCCCCTCTTCAAAGAAAAGAAAGTTTTATAAAATAAAGCTTTCTTTTGCAATACTGGATAATTGTATACAATATGTTTAGCAAAATTTGTGCAAAACTAATCAAATACAACAGCACAAAGCTGGACATCAGCATTGTAGAGGCACTTAAGCTCTGCTTAGGGTGTCTGGAATGATATTATCTCTTCCTCGGATATGTCTGATGTCAAGATTGTGCTCTTGCAACATGAGACTCCACCTGAGTAAACGGTGGTTCTTGTTTTTCATTTTATGTATGAAAGTCAGTGGATTGTGGTCACTGAAGACAACAATTGGTGCATGTAAAGAAGCTAAGTAAACTTCAAAGTGCTGAAGCGCAAGGATTAGAGATAGGCATTCTTTCTCTATGGTAGAGTAATTTCTCTGATGCTTGTTAAACTTTTTGGAAAAATAACAAACAGGACGGTCAACACCATTGTCATCTTCTTGCAACAATACACTGCCTGCACCAACATCACTGGCATCTACAACCAACTTGAACTCTTTGTCAAAACTTGGTGCTAAGAGAACCGGAGCACTTCTAAGTATGGCCTTGAGCATATCAAATGACTTCTGGCAGTCATCTGTCCAAACATGCTTGGACTTCTTACCAAGCAAGTTTGTCAGAGGCTCAGCTATAGCCGAGAAGTTGTTGCAGAATTTCCTGTAATATCCAGCCATACCCAGAAAGCGCATCAGTTGTCCTTTGCTAGTGTAACGTGTAGCCGAGCGTACAAATTTTTACAAGTTAAAAAGGTTCTGAAATCATCAATTCATTGCAGAGAAAAAGAACACAGTAAACAATTTTACAGTTGGCTGCTTTGCCGTATGATTAGCTACAAATGATTTCGAAAATGATTGGTACAAGTATAAGAATTAAGACAAATCAACTATTATTTAACACAATCAAGTTTCCAGCACTGCACTTTCACGTTTTAATCAGCAGTGTTCCAACTCTATTCTTCCCCAGTCCAGAGCTTTGACTTTGGAGAACAAGCTGTGCTCGCACCCAACGTCGCCACTCACCAGGATTTATGGTTTCAACTCCGAGAGTTGCAGCTCTGGTTGCAGAACCTTAACTTGAGAGAACTAGCTAGGCTTGAACCCCAAGTCGCAGCTCACCAAAGCTATGTGCAGTTGCAACCCAAGTTACAACTAAGGTCTCTGTCTATAAGTAACTGCTGCTTCAGTCCTCTATGCAAAAGCCAGGCTTCGGCAATAGAGCAAAAGAAGCTGAGCTACTTAAGACTCGCCAGTACTCGCGTACTATTGTAGTTTGCTACGATGTTCACTCTGCAGTGACAAAAGCAATTGTGTCGTTTTCGCTTGAAAATCCGCCTTATATACCCGTGAGAGCTGTGCTGGTTCCCGGACTACAAAGGCGAAATGGTTGGAGCGCCTGCAATTTCCGGTATCAGATTAGTAACTTTATATCATAATAAGCGTCTGCTAATCAACTGGATTTATGCATCGTTTTGCACGTAAAGTAACAAATAAAGCTTAAAACGAAACAGAATCGTGATTATAGAAATAAACTGCATCTCTGTTCACAAAAATCAAAGTGATTTGCATTACTAATCAGTCAGTTAATTCGGTTTTAATTGGTAAATTAGGAAGAAAAAATCAATATCATTACGACGCTTGCTTTCTGCAAAGTCGTTTCGTCCTATGAAGGCGCACCGTGGTCTTTTCATTACACTACCCACGCCTCCGGGTTCATGCGTCCCGCATGATAAAACATCAAAATAACAACATCAATTCAATATTTACAACATATACTTTCAACCAAAAGACTTCCTGTCTTATGAACAATACAACAATTTCAAATATTTAACAAAATAACCATGTGGTACATGTGAAAATCTAGACATCTTTGAACAATTTGCCTATATATGACCAATGTCAAAACCATTATGATGTACCAGACAATTTCAAGCCAGAAACCACTGACTGTTGACATTTCCTTTTCAGGTGTGTTTTCAAATATTTTGCCTTCTTGAAAGTTTTCATACAAACTTGGCACTGTTGCCTTGGGATAGTACATTCAGCAATATCTTGCTTGAAGATTTATCCCTTTGTATCGTTTTCTTCTGACATACTTTGACAGCAAATAGAGGAGACATAATCTTGGAACCAAACCGGTTTACGTCTCCGTCTTCCAAATCTGCTGTAGTTTTCATGTTCTGCATTATCTTCTTCTCCATCATTATCTGGAGAACTATCAACTTCATATATTTCCTCAGACACATCTTGCACTGTGTCCTGTGTATCATTGATTTGAGGTTCATTAGCCAATGTCTGTGGCTTCACCTTTTTAAGCCTATCAATGTGTATGACTTGATGACTACCGTTTCTACCACAATCAATGATGTACAAAACATCGCAAAGTTTTTCCATAACTTTGAATGGACCCCTCCAAAATGAACAGAATTTTATTGTTTGCCCTGCTCGTTTAACTGGGAACAACACATATACCTTATCATTGACTTGTATATTTTCACGATATGACTTCTGGTCATGATAGCGCTTTTGCTTTTGTATCGATAGACCAGTGTTCTGTCTTACGAATGTATGAGCAGTTTCCAAACTTTCTCGGAGTTCCCAAACCCATTCATTGGTAGTTTTACTCTTAATACTAGGTGGCATTTCAAAACAAATGTCAAGTGGTGTAGTAGTCTCACGACCTAGCATTAGAGCATTTGGGGTCATTCCCGTCGTTTCATGTTCTGTACTTCTGTATGCCATCATGACATAGGGCAACAAGGTGTCCCAATTATCATGATTCTCATCAACAAGTGTACTTAACATTGCACACAATGTCCTGTTGAACCGTTCTACCATACCATCTGATTGCGGATGGTACGGTGTCGTTCTTGTCTTTTCTATCTGAAGCAAGTCGCACATTTCGGCAAACAGGTTACTCTCAAACTGTCTCCCCTGGTCACTGTGGATTTTATTCGGCACTCCAAATCGTGAAACAGCTTCATTCACTAGAATCTTTGCGCAAGTTCTGGCTTCCATATTAGGCATATCAAAGCTCTCTGTCCACTTCGTGAAGTAATCCGATATAACGAGTATATACTTATTGCCATTTTCTGTCACAGGCAATTCCCCAAGTATATCTAACGCAATCCGCTCCATCGGATATCCACTCCGGACTACTTGCATCGGTGCCATTCTAGTTGGAATTGGGTTTTTCCTTTTCGCACATTTCTCACAGCCGCCTATGTACGAACGAACATCGTTTTGGAGTCCAGGCCAATAGTAGTTCTGCCTGATTTTACTGAGTGTTTTTCGTATCCCCAAGTGACCTGATGCTTTGATATCATGAGAGTAATTCAGAACTTTCCTTCGTAAGCATAGTGGTACAATAGCTTGCCAAATGATTCGGTTTGTACCCAATACCTTCCAACATCTAACAAGTAGACCATCCTGTATTTCCAGAAGCTCCCACTGGTTAAGTAGGCATTTCACAAACCAGCCTTCACTTGACACTGACTGTAGCTTTGGTTTGTCTCCTTTTTCCAGCCATTCCTTTACAATTCCAATGTCCCTGTCTTGGTTTTGTGCCTCCTTCAGATTCGGAGTCGCATCATCTTCTGACTGTTGCCTAATCGGATTTACCGTTAATCGTAGCTCTCTTTCGTCAGGTTCTTCACTATCTATCTGGCCACACTGTCTGCACGGTATACGGCTCACTCCGTCTGCGTTCTTATGACTCCTTCCAGGCCTGTGCTCTATTTTCATATCATATGAACTCAGAAATTCTAACCATCTAGCAACCTGGCCTTCAGGATTCTTGAAGTTCATAAGCCATCGCAGTGAACCGTGATCTGTTCTTATGGTAAACTGCTTACCATACAAATAGTGCCTGAAGTATTTCACAAAATACACTAAAGCAAGCATCTCTTTACGTGTGACACAATATCTTCTCTCTGACTTGCTCAGTGTTCGGCTTGCATAGACCACAACGCATTCTCCGTTTTCAGTATCCTGTGATAACACAGCTCCGATACTGTGGTCACTAGCATCAACGTCCAATTTGAAGCTTTTTGTGAAGTCAGGATGTATCAAGACAGGTGCTTCGACCAACTTCTTCTTTAATGTTTCAAACGCTTTCGAGCATTCTTCTGTCCAAATAAATGGCTTGTTCTTTTCTGTAAGTTTATGCAGAGGTTTTGCTATCTCTGAAAATCTGTACACAAAACATCTGTAGTAACTACAGAGTCCTATGAATGCCCTGACATCCTTTACATTTTTCGGCGTTGGCCACATCTCAATACATTGGGTTTTACTAGGATCTGTCTCCACTCCCTTTTCTGATATAATGTGACCCAAGAACTCCACTTCTTTGCCAAACAGTTGACATTTTCTTGCTTTTAATTTCAACCCGGACTGTTGTAGTCTTTCGAACACCACTCCTAAATTCTTTATCATATCTTCAAAGGATTTTCCTATCACAATCACATCGTCCAGGTAAATCAAGCATATCTGCCAGTGCAGGCCAGCGAGGACGGTCTCCATAAGCCTTTCGAACGTCGCTGGGGCGTTACAGAGTCCAAAGGGCATCACTGTGAATTCATATAGACCTTTCCTACTTGTGAATGCTGTCTTTTCTGCATCAAGTGGGTCCATTTCCACCTGCCAATATCCGGAGTTCAGATCAAGGCAGGAAAACCATTTTGAACCAGAGAGTTGGTCCAGAGATTCGTCTACTCGAGGAAGCGGGTATGCATCCTTGATTGTCACATCGTTCAATTTTCTGTAGTCCACACAGAACATGCTAGACCCATCTTTCTTCTTTACCATTACGATGCTACTAGCCCATGGACTTGTTGAAGGTTTTATAATGTTTTCTTTCACCATGTTATCTATTTGCCTATCAACCTCCTTGTCCATGTATACAGGGACTCTTCTCGGTCGTTCCTTGATTGGTACAGTATTTCCAGTTGGAATTTTATGTTTAATAATTCCTGTTCTTCCTATGTCAGTGTCTGAGCTTGAAAATACATCACCATATTTGCACAGCAATTTTGCAACTTCTTTTCTTTGTGAGCTGTCCATGCCCACAACCGTTCTGTTAAACAAATCCGTCAAATGCTCAGGCACTTCTTTTTCATGAGTGCTCGGCACGGTTGGCACATCTTCGACCGAACTCACAGCACTTATTGTTGCAACATTCGTACCAGGGTGCAAAACCTGATCTTCGTTCGTCAAGTTCATGACACGAATAGGATTTGACTGTTTGTAGTAACACAAACTTCGTGCCACCAATAATTCACTGTTCCCTGGTGACTGTTCCTTAGGTTCTATGATGCAGAGGCCTTTAGGGTGTATTCGACCATGTTCCACTTTACCATCAATAATCATTTCTGACATAGCTGGAATCTGTACTTTCTCAGCCACCGATAACCGATAACACCCAACTGCACCACTACACGTCATTTCACATGGTTTCCCATCTATTGTCAGAACATTACGTACGATATCTATTTGACAGTTATGATCTTTGAAAAAGTCAAGCCCCATTATCAAGTCAAGATCAATGTCTGCCACAACAACCTTGCATGCATATTGCATACCTCCTATGTCAAGGAAAACGGTTGTTTTACCTTTAATTTCCACAGGCTCACCCGAAGCTGTGAATACTTGTGTAGAAAACGTTTCTAGCAACGGTGAACTACACTGCTGAATGGTGTCCCACAGGCGTGTGGAAATAATGGTCAGCGTTGCACCAGTATCCACTAAACTTTCGACAAGCACACCATTTACTTTGCATTTCACGTACAGCCCTGCTCCACAGCTAGTTACTTGTTTCATTTGTTGATCTTTGTCTCCTGTCACAGTTTTATGCTCTGTCTGTGGGCAGTCACGGTTGGCACATCTTCGACCGAACTCACAGCACTTATTGTTGCAACATTCGTACCAGGGTGCAAAACCTGATCTTCGTTCGTCAAGTTCATGACACGAATAGGATTTGACTGTTTGTAGTAACACAAACTTCGTGCCACCAATAATTCACTGTTCCCTGGTGACTGTTCCTTAGGTTCTATGATGCAGAGGCCTTTAGGGTGTATTCGACCATGTTCCACTTTACCATCAATAATCATTTCTGACATAGCTGGAATCTGTACTTTCTCAGCCACCGATAACCGATAACACCCAACTGCACCACTACACGTCATTTCACATGGTTTCCCATCTATTGTCAGAACATTACGTACGATATCTATTTGACAGTTATGATCTTTGAAAAAGTCAAGCCCCATTATCAAGTCAAGATCAATGTCTGCCACAACAACCTTGCATGCATATTGCATACCTCCTATGTCAAGGAAAACGGTTGTTTTACCTTTAATTTCCACAGGCTCACCCGAAGCTGTGAATACTTGTGTAGAAAACGTTTCTAGCAACGGTGAACTACACTGCTGAATGGTGTCCCACAGGCGTGTGGAAATAATGGTCAGCGTTGCACCAGTATCCACTAAACTTTCGACAAGCACACCATTTACTTTGCATTTCACGTACAGCCCTGCTCCACAGCTAGTTACTTGTTTCATTTGTTGATCTTTGTCTCCTGTCACAGTTTTATGCTCTGTCTGTGGGCAGTTACGCCTTATGTGTTTTTCAGAACCACACGTCCAGCATTTACGCTTGTATCCGGGCTGATCTTGTGTAGATGCACGTCTTTGACCAGGCTCTCTATTACCTGCCTGTGGCCGGTTTTTGTCTGAGCTGTCGTATGAGTTATTTTGACGTGACAATCTTTCTAACGTCTTTTGCATTTTGAGCACACTTTCTTGCAAAGATTTATATTCATCAGGTTTACTTTGCTCATTTGTCTCTTGCTGATTTGTGGCCCTCATATATCCCTGGCCTTCCAAATGCTTTCTTTCTGCTTTGTTGAACGCCTCCAGTTCAACTGCATGGCGCACAGCCATGTTCAAACTCGTTGGCCTGGCCTGCTTAATTCTAAGTCGCATGTCCGAACTGACAAGGGCATCTATGAACTGCTCTTTTGCCAGAGTTTCACGCAGATCTGCCGGTGCCGTTGGATATGCTAAGTTTGTTAAACGCCAGATATCCTGTCCAAGCTCAGTTAATGATTCTGAAGCTTTCTGTCGCCTTTCTTTAAGCTGCACTCTGTATAATTCGGTTTGGTTTGGTGGTGCAAACCTTTCCTGTAAAGCGTTGGAAAGCTCTGTGTAGTCATTGGATTTCGACGACAGATTCCCAAAGACTCCTTGTGCCTGACCCCTTAAGGATACAGCCAAGTAGAGTCCTTTTTCCTTATCTGTCCAGCCATTCAATTCTGCGCACGCATCAAAATGAGCTTTATAGTCTGTCCAGTGCACAGTTCCATCGAAAGTTGCAGGCTTTAACTTGACACTGCTTTTATCATGAGATTTCGTGGCTGAAATGCTCGTTTGTTCAACCGGTTGTGACACAGGGGCGCTAGGCGTCGATGTCACAGGCCCTGACCTGAAGCCTCCAGACCCAATACCCTGCATGTCACCAATACTCTGGCCGCTGCCTGCCCCAACTATACTACTGTCATCGTATAATGGCAATACAGGCGGCTCACGTATTGTCACCGTTTCCCGTCTTCCTACAGGAATGTCCGGCAGGTGTCTCCTGGGCCTTTCTGACGCCCTTTCTTCAGAGCGCAAGTCGTCACCCTGCATTTCTAACTGCCGGAGCTCGCTTTCAAGCATCAAAATCTCATTCTGCATTAAGCTCATTTCGTTCCTCGTTTTCATAACTTCCAACCTTTTGCCAAGAGTTTGCATTGACACATCGACTCTTGCTCCTATATCATCCATTTTATAGATGTTATAATATTACTGCGTTATGGTTCGTGATAGAACAAGACTATCAAGATCCCACCGCTGCCACCAAAATTTGTAACGTGTAGCCGAGCGTACAAATTTTTACAAGTTAAAAAGGTTCTGAAATCATCAATTCATTGCAGAGAAAAAGAACACAGTAAACAATTTTACAGTTGGCTGCTTTGCCGTATGATTAGCTACAAATGATTTCGAAAATGATTGGTACAAGTATAAGAATTAAGACAAATCAACTATTATTTAACACAATCAAGTTTCCAGCACTGCACTTTCACGTTTTAATCAGCAGTGTTCCAACTCTATTCTTCCCCAGTCCAGAGCTTTGACTTTGGAGAACAAGCTGTGCTCGCACCCAACGTCGCCACTCACCAGGATTTATGGTTTCAACTCCGAGAGTTGCAGCTCTGGTTGCAGAACCTTAACTTGAGAGAACTAGCTAGGCTTGAACCCCAAGTCGCAGCTCACCAAAGCTATGTGCAGTTGCAACCCAAGTTACAACTAAGGTCTCTGTCTATAAGTAACTGCTGCTTCAGTCCTCTATGCAAAAGCCAGGCTTCGGCAATAGAGCAAAAGAAGCTGAGCTACTTAAGACTCGCCAGTACTCGCGTACTATTGTAGTTTGCTACGATGTTCACTCTGCAGTGACAAAAGCAATTGTGTCGGTTTCGCTTGAAAATCCGCCTTATATACCCGTGAGAGCTGTGCTGGTTCCCGGACTACAAAGGCGAAATGGTTGGAGCGCCTGCAATTTCCGGTATCAGATTAGTAACTTTATATCATAATAAGCGTCTGCTAATCAACTGGATTTATGCATCGTTTTGCACGTAAAGTAACAAATAAAGCTTAAAACGAAACAGAATCGTGATTATAGAAATAAACTGCATCTCTGTTCACAAAAATCAAAGTGATTTGCATTACTAATCAGTCAGTTAATTCGGTTTTAATTGGTAAATTAGGAAGAAAAAATCAATATCATTACGACGCTTGCTTTCTGCAAAGTCGTTTCGTCCTATGAAGGCGCACCGTGGTCTTTTCATTACACTAGTAGGTACTGGAAAATCTGAGATAGCCTCAACTTTAGCTTCTACAGGTTTTACCTGACCTTGACCTACAATGTGTCCAAGAAATGTCAAGTTTGCATGGCAAAATTCACTTTTTGCCAAGTTCACAGTTAGTTTAGCATCACTTAGCCGGTCAATGTTCTGATTGTCTGCAAGTGTTGTTGCCACTCCTCACTGAAGATAATAGCGTCGTCGATATAGGCTTTACAGCCATCCAGATTGGAAATCAAACTGTTGACCAGCCGCTGAAAAGTCGCAGGCGAGTTCTTCATTCCAAATGGCATGACTTTATACTGGTACAGTCCATCTGGTGTAACAAATGCCGAGATCTCCTTTGTTCTGTCCGTGAGGGGTATCTGCCAAAATCCCTTTAGCAGATCGAACTTTGTAACATACTTGGCATGTCCAATATTATCAATGCAGTCATCGATTCGTGGGATGGGAAAAGTGTCTGTTTTAGTGACAGAATTGACTTTTCGATAGTCTGTGCACATTCTTAATGTCCCGTCTGGCTTTGGTACAAGAATACAAGGAGAACTCCATTCACTTTGGCTGGGTTCAATGAAATCATTGTCCAGCAAATATTGAACTTCTTCCCTGAGATATTGCTTTTTTACAGGGTTCATTCTGTAAGGATGTTGCTTTACAGGTTTTGAACCTTCAATAATGTCAACATCATGATAGATTTTGTCAGTTCTGGATGGAAGGTCCGGAAATAAGTGCTCATATTCAAGAACTAACTGTTTCAGTTCAAGTCTTTTGTCTGAATCAAGGTGAGACAGTTTCTGATCAAGATTCTGTAGTATGTCAGAATTCTGGAGTTTCGATGACGAGGGATCAGATTTCTCCAAGTTGAAGTCCTCAGAGTCCATTTGATTTTGTTCATGAGGGACAGAATTAACTATATTTACTGATGAAATAACATTACTATCTCTATCAATGTACTTTTTAAGCATATTAATGTGACAAAGCTGTTTTTGCTTGCGCCTCCCAGGAGTGTTAACAATGTAATTCACGTCACTTAACTTATTATCAACAGTATACGGGCCATAATATCTAGCTTGTAAAGGTCTGCCAGGAATGGGCAAGAGAGCAAGTACCTTGTCTCCAGGTTCAAAATTTCTGTCTTTAGCATTTTCATCATAACGAATCTTCATTTTGCTTTGAGCAGATTTGAGATTGGACCGAGCTGCATCACAGGCCTTTGATAGTCTGTTTTTGAAATCAGACACATACTGAAGTAAGTTCAAAGAACTGTCATCATCTGAGAGAATTTTCTCTTTTAGAAGTTTTAACGGTCCACGTACAGTGTGCCCAAAAACAAGCTCAAATGGGCTGAACCCCAGAGACTCTTGTACAGATTCTCTTACAGCAAATAGAAGCAAGTGTATGCCTTCATCCCAATCTTTTTCAGTGTCAAAGCAGTAAGATCTGATCATGTTTTTCAAAGTTTGATGGAATCTTTCTAAGGCACCTTGGCTTTCAGTGTGGTAAGCCGATGACTTGTATTGCTTAATTCCAAGTTCGTACATGACTTGCTGAAAAATTCCTGACATAAAATTTGAGCCCTGGTCTGACTGGATAGATTTTGGGAGGCCTACAAATGTGAAGAACTTCACAAGTGCATTAACTATTGTTTTAGCCTTGATATTTCTGAGTGGGATAGCTTCAGGAAAGCGAGTTGAAGCACACATTATGGTCAGAAGATATTCACAACCTTTCTTTGTTTTGGGTAAGGGACCTACACAATCAATAATCACTCTGCTGAAAGGTTCATCAAAGGCAGGAATGGGCTGCAATGGTCTGATTGGGCTTTCCTACCATTTGACAAGTGTGGCAGGATTTGCAATGCTGTGAAACATCAGATTTTAGTCCTGGCCAGTAGAAATGATTTAGAATCTTGTGATAGGTCTTATTTACACCTAAATGGCCTGACATGGGTGTTTCATGAGCCAAGTTTAAGATTTCAGGGCGATAAACCCTAGGAACCACAATTTGGTGGTTAACAGTCCACTCATCTGCTGCGGAGACATCCGGAGGACGCCATTTTCGCATTAATATGCCATTTTTGACATAATAGCAAACAGGGACCTGGGATATTTCTTTTTCATCTAAAGCCCTTTCAATAAAGGCGAGATCTCAGGATCACTGTATTGTTCTTTACAAAGCTGTGACCTTGACATCTGGTCATGACCTTGATCATTTGACGTTGAGGGTGAAAGGTCATTTTCTGACCCCGACCTTGGATTGCTAGGGTCAGTCTGAATATCAGACTGACTAGGGGAAAGAGATGTTGAAATCTCTTTATTAAAGGACTGACCTATCAAAGTGTCAGTTAAATTTATATCCTGCATCCCATCATATAATTTGGCTTTCTTAGCCATTGCCCTAGTAACAACACAAGAAGGGTAAAGGTCAGGAATTTCCTGCTCAATGGGATCAGGCGGTTGATCAACACATGGTGTGCTGGTCAAAAGTGGGTTTACCACACCCTTATCTCCTGCCAAATCATTGCCTAACAGCAAATGAATACCTTTAAAAGGTAAGGAAGGTCTAATACCTACAGCCACGGGACCTTTAACTAAGTCTGAGGACAAATAGATATTATGGAGCGGTACATTAACAAATCCACACTCTACGCCCTGGATAAGGACACTTGTCCCAGAAGAAGACTTCTCGGAAAATGGCAAGGTATCTGCCAAGATAAGGGATTGAGAAGCTCCGGTATCTCGTAAGATTTTGATAGGGGTAGACTGGGCAGAGTCACTGTTAAGTGACACAAAACCATCTGATAAGAATGGTTCATAAATCTCCATAATAGAATCCTCAGAGACTGACTCTTTACAAGTTCTGGTCAGTATAGGGTTTTCTTCCTGGATACAAGACTATGGTTTAGCCTTTAAGGAGGTGAGACCTGTCGGTTTAGCACTATCTAGATTTTCTCTTTCTTTCTTTCGTTTCAGTGCCAAACATTCAGAAATAATGTGGCCAGTTTTCTTACAATAATTACAAATTGGCTGGGATAAGGGATTTTGTCCTTTGTTTTCACTAGAAAATTTGGGTTTTGGACTGGAATTGTCAGTTGGATTACTGGGATTGGCTTTGGGACCGGACTGAGGGGAATATGGTTTTGACTGAGGGGTAATTTGCTTTGATTGAGGGTTATAAGGTTTCCTAGGATATGGCTTGTTGACAAATGAAGCCTTATGAGTCAAAGCATAGTCATCAGCTAAACGTGCTGCTGTTTCCAAGTTTTCAACTTCTCTTTCGTTCAAGAAAGCCTTAACATCAGAATTTATGCACCGTTTGAATTCTTCAACAAGCATGAGCTGCCTTAGCATTGCATGATCAGAACCTACTTTCTTTGAAGAACACCATCTATCAAATAGTTGCTCTTTTATTCTAGCAAACTCAACATGAGTCTGGTCATGTTCTTTTCTACAGTCTCTAAATTTCTGCCTGTATGCCTCAGGGACCAGCTCATAAGCCTTAAGAATAAATTCCTTTACTGTATCATAATCTGAGCTTTGCTCAAGAGAAAGCTGAGTGTAAATTTCTCGAGCTTTACCAATTACAACACTTTGCAAAAGCAAGGTCCAGTGCTCTTTTGGCCATTTCAAGTTTTCTGCCACCTTCTCAAAATGTAAGAAATATTTGTCAACCTCTTTTTCTTGAAATGGAGGAACGAGACGGATGTGTTTTGTGACATCAAATATTTTGCTTGTGTCTGAAGATAAAGATTTTGATTTTGATTTTTCATTAAATTCAATTTCTTTGGTTCTTAACTGAAATAGCCTTTCTCTTTCTTTTTCTTCATTTTCAAATCTCAATTTTTCTTTTTCAATTTCGAGCCGTTCTTCTCGTTCTAATTTTTCATATTCTAAAGCTGTTTGTTTCTCCTTCTCTCGCTCTTCCATTTCTAACCTTTGTTTATATATTCTTTCTTCCCGTTCTAAAGTTTCCAATCTTATTCTTTCTTCCCTTTCGGCCTTTTCTGCCCTTATTCTTTCATCCCGCTCTAAAGTTTCCAACCTTATTCTTTCTTCATACTCAAATTTTAGTTTTTCCATCTCAATTTGTCTTTTGATTTCTAGTTCCCTCAACTGCAAGTCAGTCTGAGTGACTTGAATCTGAGAAGTAGCCGAGGAATCAAAAATTTCCTCGTCAACAAAAAACTGAATCAAAATGTTCTTAATTTCATGCTTTAACATGGAAGTCTTGATATTTGACAACCCATAATGATCAGCTATGTCTAATAGGTCACTCTTTTTGGCCTTATCTAACAGCTCCTGAGAAGGCGCAGCAATAAAGTCACTTAGTTTGAATGACATGGTTGCTTTTTGCTGACTTTAGCTATTTAAACAGCAAACAGTGAAGATACTTTAGAATTTTAAATAAATTTGGTGCACAAGAAATTTCAATCCCGGACTCGAGCCCCCAATTCTGTTACGTGCCAGGCGTAACTAGAAGATTAAGGAAACCAACAAGTTGGTTAGCCAGCAACAAGCTTTGTTTAAAATTTAACAAATCTATTTAGAAGTGATTTAACCAGTAATTACGTGTGAAACAATCAAAAGCATATATACAATCAAACAAAAATGAATGCACAATACCTTTCAAGATGTTAATTCCCTTAAAGAATGTCTGAATGTCCCTCAGAATTTTTTAACACAAGTCTGTATCAGTTTCTGATCCCAAGAATTAAAGTTTGTTTCAAAATAGCACTATGTCCCAATCCAGAATCGAATATCACAAAGTAATCCAAGAATAAGTTTAAATTTCAGTAAGATAGATTTTGACTTCTTAATAGTAACAGTACCCAAAGATTGTCCTTATGAAAATTTGTAGCCCTTATATAGCACTGAGGAACATTCAGGATTCTTCCAGCAAATTTTATGATATCATATACTAAAAACAACAAGTTGTTTACCAAAATTTAATGTTCTGGAATATTCTAGAGAGGCCATTATCCTTCCAGAAAATTCCACAATATTCTTTTGACATAAAAAAGATTTTTCTAGAAGATTCTACATCTTTCCAGGTTTTTCCGGACTTTTCCGTCAAAGAACAATTTGAAATTTCTAGAAAATTCTGAAGTAAACAACCTGTTTATGTCCAATATTTGGGTCTCTAAAAGTAAATAATTGCTAAGGACAACAAGCAAACGTCATATGTATAACATCATACTTTCTTGGGCATACTCCCTTGGGAAGTTTACCAGTACTGAATGCACATCTTTCGACAAGTAACTGTCATACATAACAGTAGCCGTCGTGGCCAATAGTGAACAACCGTACACAATTCGTGGTGAATCGTGAGAGTTCGTGGTGTAAAAGATTCCACGGTTTCGCTACGGAGTTCCACGATTGGCTACGATCTCTCACGCATAGCCGCGAATATAGCTACGGTGTCAGTACGAATAAGCAAGATTCCGCTACGGTTGCGCTACGAATTAGGCCACGCCCATTTAACACGACGATTCGCCACGGTACGCCACGAATGTTTTAAACAGTTTAAAACTTCCGTAGCGCTGCCGTAGAGTTTCCCGAATCATCACGATTCATCAAGATTCACCACGATTCAACTTCAGAGATATTGTTTGGCCAGATAGACTCAACAAACTAGGTTTTTCATTGAGCGTGTCTGAAGGTGCAAAGTTGGTAGAACTTATTAGTGACCACGAATTGGAACAGGTAGTGCACTTCCCCACAAGAGGACAAAACACATTGGATTTGATTATCACTTCACTTCCCGGACAATTTGTTGATATTCATTCCCCGGACAGGCTTAGTGATCATGACATTGTCTCTGGAACTTTGAAAATAGTTATTCCCCCCATCAAGAAACCTAAGAGAAAGGTGTATAAATATCAGAAAGGTGATTATGAATCTATGAAAGGTGATGCCCTTCAATTTGCAAAGGAGAAATATTTCAACGGTTACTCTGGCACACGGTCGGTTCAAGAAAACTTTAATTTGATCACATCTTTTATCCAGGAATCAGTGGATAAACATATCCCATCAAAGACTAGTCGCTCAGTTTCCTCAGTCCCATGGTTAACTCCTGAAATAAGAAGAAAGATTCGTAGAAAAAATGCAACTCACGCTAAAGCGAAGAAAACTGGGAATGCAAAATTTAGAACGAAATTTGAAACTTTGAGAAGAGAAATCAAAGCAGATATCAGAAAACAGCATGAGTTGTATGTAAATAACTTGGTTGGTGATGTTAAGGCTAATCCAAGAGATTTTTATCGGTACATAAATAGTCAGAAAAAAGATGTTCAAGGTATCCCCCCTTTGAAAAAGCGAAATGGAAGTGGTCTTGCTGAATCAGATTTTGAAAAGGCTGGTGAATTCAATGGTCAGTTTACGGATGTGTTCACCAAAACTGAACATAGCCAGGTCCCTCTTCTGAATAGAAAAGCCCCGTTTATGGAAGACATAGTGATATCCAAAGAAGGTGTCACAAAACTTCTGAAAGGTTTGAACCCGTCGAAAGCTTTAGGTCCTGATGAGCTTCATCCTAGAGTCCTTAAGGAATTGGCATCTGAGCTAGGTCCTGTTTTTGCACATCTTTTTCAACAGTCAATAGACTCGGGTGAAATCCCCAAAGAATGGTCTTTAGCAAACATTTGTCCCCTGTTCAAAAAGGCTGACAGGTCTCTTGCTTGCAACTATCGTCCAGTTTCCTTGACCTGCGTACCCTGCAAACTTCTGGAACATATAGTGTGTTCTAATATCATGTCCCATTTGGATCATCATAAACTTTTGTCAGACAGGCAACATGCATTCAGGAAATCCCACAGTTGTGAAACCCAGTTAGCTACAGTGATTGATGACTGGGCAAAAATCTTAGACAATCAAGGTCAGGTTGACACATTTATCTTGGATTTCGAAAAAGCTTTTGACACTCCTCCGCATGAACTCCTTAAAAGCAAATTGTTCAGTTATGGAATTGGTGGGAAAACAATTAAATGGATTGATGCCTTCCTTTGCTATAGACAACAAAGAGTTGTGGTTAATGGCGTTAAATCAGACTGGGCTCCTGTTGTATCTGGTGTCCCACAGGGCACCGTTCTTGGCCCCTTGTTGTTTTCGTTGCATATAAATGATATCACCTCAGATATTGAATCGGAAATCAGACTCTTTGCTGATGATTGTGTTTGTTATCGTGAAATTAAGAATGAGGAGGATACAGTGAAACTTCAGAAGGATATTGATCGATTAGGTAGTTGGGCCAGGAAATGGGGTATGAGATTTCAACCTGTCAAGTGCAATATGATGCAGCTGACAAATAAACGTACTAGTAAAATTCAGGCTTCTTACAAGCTTGAGGGTACTGTGTTGGAAAACGTTGAGAGTATCAAATATCTTGGTGTAACAATAACTAAGGATTTAAAATGGAATACTCACATCAGCAATGTGTGTACCAAAGCCAATAGGACCCTTGGTTTTTTGAGACGAAATCTGTTTTCTTGCCCCCAAGATGTGAGAGAAGCTGCCTACAAAGGTCTGGTGAGACCTATTCTTGAATATGGTAGCTCAGTTTGGGACCCTCATTATGAAGGTTTGATAGATGATTTGGAGAAGGTGCAAAAGCGTGCGGCTAGGTTTGTAACTAGGAACTATACATATGAAAAAGGTAGTATGACTGGCATCCTTAAAAAACTAAAATGGGAATCCCTGCAGAAAAGAAGGAAGGACCCAGCCAGCATGCATATATCGGCCCGTCAGCGGCATTAAGTGGGCATCGCGGCATATCGGCCCCATGACGGCCCGTCATGGGCCCGAGATAACAAATTGTCTGACAAAAATACATATCAGTGTCAGAAATTGACATTAATCCATTTCTTTATTATGTAGAAATGACTAAGAAAGAAAAATCTTTGGTCTTTGAAAGAAATTCACATTCTCTTAGAATAGTAAGCGGGCCGCTGGCGGTCCGTCAGCGACATCTTGACATATCGGCCCAACGACGGCCCGCCAGGGGCACGAAATAGGACAATGCCCTACAAAAAGCTGATTTTTGAACGACACGTTCTTGCTTCCTAATAACTAGAACTCATTTATTTATTGAGTGTTTGATCACTGAGTGTTTCACAAACGTAACACAAAACGTAACAAACAAAAACACAAGAGGGCCCGCTGTCGGCCCGTAAACGGCTGCCACTTTATTAAAGGGAAACAACAAAATCGATAACATCGACTTTTCGTTATTTTTACACATTGTTCTTAAATAAAGGTGTTTTGATAAATATGTACATGCCAATTCATAACAGATAGTGATTCTGACTATTAATTATTTAACTTTTCTAAGTGTATGACTTGTTTAGGTCAATCTAATGGCACTTCAACTTCGAAATAAATTTGTAATTATATATAGATAATTAAGGACATCATTTATTATATTCATATAGACGCCTATGGTGTCGTAGCACATCTTGTGTGTTCATGGGCATGTCTTCTTTCATGTTCTAATACACGCAGATTCTTCGTTTTCGAAGACTGCAAACGCAAAAATATGCGATATTCTTTAAATAATCCTTTAATTCCTTAAAATTTTGCATGTCGGTAAAATGGGGGCAACATCGCGGCAACATAGCGGTTTTCCGACAGCGGGCCATTGATTTGCCGAGTTGCATCCCCGCGAGGGGCCCGTTGACGGCAGCCGACAGCGGGCCGCTGTGTTTGCAATGGAGGCCCGTTGGCGGCCCGATATGTCAGTGCTGACTGGGGATAATAGAATGATATTACTTTACAAAGGTCTAAAAGGGAGAGCAAAAATACCCACGGATGACCTTATCCCCAAAAATAGGCGTTGTAGGAATCAACACTCCTTGGCATTTCAGATACCTTCAGCAAGTACAAATGCCTATTTACACAGTTTCTTCCCCCAGACCATTAGAGATTGGAATGAACTCCCTGATTCTCTGATCTCCTCTGCTGAATTGTCAGATGATTGTGTGTCTAAATTTACTTCTCTTGTGAGAGCTCGGGACTAACCCCCACCGGTCAAGCCCCATCCCCCCCTGGTGTAGTATTGTCAGTTTGACGTTTCACCAGTAAACTATTCTGATTCTGATTCTGGCTCTACTACGAATGACCACAGTACACCACGGTACACGACGATTTTACAAATCGTGGCGAATCGTAGCGGCACCGTAGCCAAAAATCGTGAATGTGTAAACGGGGCTTGAGTAGATAAGGTCTGTCGGTCAGCATCAGAATAGATTACTGGTGAAACGTCTACCACACCAGGTATGGTAGTTGGATAGGTAAGCATGCAAGGCAGCACGACTACTTCACTAATAGCACCCACTTCCGGATTGAAGCTCTTCAAATTGGAGATTTCCATCGAAACGTAAACAAAAAATTTCGCCGAAAATTGAATTCATTCCAAGTTTTGAGACAAAAATGAGTAAAACTTTCACCTCCCGACCTGCAGTTACACAGGGGCGAGGCCGGGGTAGAGGAACAGCCGCACAGACACAGACAAATACGAGAACAACACAAGGAAATACCACAGTGAGTGAAAGTGTTGATTCTACTTTCAGTTTCACTTTCTAAAAAATTCCAGGAAAGTAATTCAACTGATAAAGGAATCATTAAGCAGGTCTTGATTAAGTTTTCCTTTAAATTCACGATCCAAACGCCTGGTTCACAAAATCTGGATTAGTAGCAATCAGCAATGACATTCACACCTTACTTCTTTCATTAACAATCAAGAGAGACCTTATTCAAATTATTGTCATAATATGGGTAGTACTGAAATGCGTAATCGGCTTGATTTCGCGAAATCGTCTCTACTGAATAGCGTAATCGTCCCTTAAATTTTCAACATACTTTTCAAAAACATTTGACTTTGTAATTATTCTGTAGAACCAAATTTTAATCAATAATATTTAAATTTATTTTTAAATTGTGTTTTTGTGAGGACTTATATGGTGAATTAAATATGACGTGATTTCTCGAAACCACAGTGTTGGCGTTGGCTTTGCCACAGTCTGACAGATATCGCTTCGTCCTCTTCTCAGAAGAAAACAGACAGAAGACTTCTGTCTGTTTTCTTCTGTCATTGTCGACCAGAAACTCACGCCTGTCCTGTGATGTAGATACCTGTCGGATAGTCTGTAATTTCCTGTGTCACGGATGGCCCGACATCTCTCTTCTTGCTCGCTCTTTACGATTCTGTGTTTGAGCAAAAACATCTAAAGTATCAATTTTTTTTCCGGTGAAATTTTCAATTCTTACAGCTGAGAAATGTATGTTTTGAGCAAAAATATTGAAAAGTATCGAAATCTTTTCTGTTGAAATTTTAAATTTTTACAAGTGAGAAAGATCATCTCTGTATATTGCATGGGTATGTTTTCGTAATGTCATATGAGCCGCCTGATGGGAAAACCAACAATCTGCATAAAGGCGAAAACAAAGATGCAGATCAGCTTCGCGGTAACCGCGATCAGCACCTTTGTTTTCGCTACACGGATAGTACAATTCCTCTTCTTTCTAAATCCAAAATTTCAAGCTTATAGCCATCTTCTGTGACTGCGCATGCCGGTGTCAGACCTTGTCAAAAACCACATTGTTGGTTTTCCTAGTATACGGCTCATATATTGTATTTAATGCTGACGAGTCTCAAGTGGGATTGCACTGTTTGTTAATTTAGAATAAGACATGACATGGCCATAGCTGTTGACTGGGATGTATTTAGCAACCAATCAAATAAATGTTGGTACATGTATATGTAAATTAATATATGCATGTGCATTTTACAATAATATTCTACTTACATCACACTGTATGCAGTGGTCATCACACTGGTCTTCGCACACGGAACAGGGAAATGAGTCCGGCATTATTTCACAGTAATCACACACAATATGTAAACAAAACACTATAGCACAGAAAATACACTAGTTTAACAAAATACTAGAAAACGGAATGAATTCTATTAAGAAAGATCATGTTTTATACTTAAACATAAAATGTCGGCAAGTTCTTTAAAGTACAATTTTACAATTGTTATAATTCCTATTGAGTATTCAACGACCAAAAATGTTTTTGAAATTCAAAAATCAAAATTATTATTTTTTTCAATTCTAAATTCATTTCTAATTAAAGATCACAGAAAAAATGCTTCTGTGTCTGTTTCTATTTAAAGATCAAGGATGTCGCTTTCTTTGTTATAATATTATCAGACCAACTGACTCCTTCCGTGTTAAATGACACCTAAGACGATAATCCAATTAACAAGCACGCACAGAAGGTAATCATCAACAACTAATCTAATTAATGGCCAAGACAGGATTATCCAATTTCGAATTATCGAATCTCGAACTTCGAAGAGATCTGCAGATAATTTCATCGGAACACCTGGAATCTCTCTCTCTCTCTCTCTCTCTCAGATTTTCGTGTTTTCTGAAATTACTAAATTATGCGAGTTCGATATTCACTAAAAATCATTACGAAAATATGTCCGCCAGAACATATATTGTGGGTACTCGTTAGAACCGCACACAATCTGTTTTTCACAATATTTCAGCTGAAAATTTTCAATTTTTAAAGCTCAGAAATTCTCTGTTTATTGCATGGGCATGTTTTCGTTATGTGATTTCGTCAAATCATGTTGTGTAAAATTAAATTTAAACTCCAATAAAAGAGGCGACGACGGTGTTATAACTTTGGTAATTAATTCTTGAACATTTTTCATGTAGAGAAAGGATTAATTATTTGTTATATAAATTAAGTATTGTATAAGAAGCGATTTCGCTAATTGAACTTTGACTTTGTTAAGGTTATCACGCAGAATCTCTTAACAATAATTAAAAGATATAATCTTTTACTTTAAGATGCTGGATTATTACTACTGAAAACATTTTATTTTATTGAGTAAAATTTGTATCTGTGTAACTACGTTAATTTAAGAGGCGATTTCGCTAATTGAACTTTGATTTCGTCAAGCTTGTTGCGCGAGAAGCTTTACCAGCAAGCTCGAATATTACTCGAATAGTCAAAATTTCTTATCGTTTACATGTTCGTATATTTCTAATTAAATATATTATTGAATAGATATAAATTTGATTTAAAGATTTAATATAGGGTGATTTCGTTGACTAAACTTCGATTTCGGAAAGCTTGTTGGACGAAATCGTCTCCCGAAGCTTGATTATCATTTTATAATTGTCCAAATATGTCATCTTTCTATGTCAAGATATTTGTTTATAACTAACCAAATTATAATTGTGCTTAAATAATGTATCTGGGTTGTAAATTTGCTTTTAAAATTTAATATTAGAGGCGATTTCGCTCTGATTGAACTGGTTGATTCTGTTCATGGAGCTTGTCGCGCGAAATCGGCTCTCCTAGCTCATTTATTACTTAACAATTATCAAATTTTATTATCTTATACATCGATATGTTGGCCTATAACTAATTAAACATATTATCAAGGAAATAATGTCTTTTGTTTACCAATTTGCCTTCAAATTATTAAAAAAAAGGACAATTTTGCATTTCATTTTGATTTCGCGAAATCAAGCCGATTTCGCACTTTAGTACTACCGTCACAATATTGATGCAATGGGAAATATGTCATCTGTCAATCGTACTAAATAGGTACATTACTCGGTGTTTATCGCTGTGAACTAACTGAATAAAAAGCAGAAAATATGAAGAAAAAAAATAAAAAATGAAAAATAAATAAATAAAAAGAATACAGTATTTTTATTTCTTCACCTCTAGGTATTACCTGAGATGATGATCAGAAATTGATCGACTCAGTATATGAAGATAGATAGATAGATATTTAGTCCAAAGTATTTCTGGCAAATTATGATTTTATAAGGATTTAAAAATGATTAAATCACAATTACACTGATTGAGTTGTACCCTAAAGTGAATGAGCAAAAAGTATGGCCATGGTCTTATCCAAGTTAAAGATAACTTATTAGCATTTTATAATAAAGGGAGCTGCAGCAAGACCTAGGATGTATGGTACTGGTGGTCCAGCAGGGGGTGGGAGAGGACTTGGACCTGGGGCAGCAGGTTACGGCACTGGTGGAATGGCACGAGGGGCAGCAGCAGGATACAACACTGGTGGAGCGGCTACAAGATACAACAACCCAGGGGCTATGGATCTAGAAGAGCCATCAGTAGACAGACCACCAGCTCAGGTGCTTCTGGAACAGAGGGCTTCACAGTATATACTTTCTATTATTCTTTCTATTCTATAATTTTAGATAATGTAAAATTCGGTCAGTTCCATAAAACTGGTATGCAAGGTGCATGCTAATATTTGTAGACACATTAAGTTTTATATCTGTCAGAATTTTGTATTTTATAATATTAGATAATGTAATATTCGGCCAATTCCATATAAAACTAGAATGCAAGGTGCATGCTAATATTTGTAGACACATTAAGTTTTTAGCTCACCTGAGCCGAAGGCTCACAAGGTGAGCTTATAGGATGGCCATGATCCGGCGTCCGTCCGTCCGTCCGTCGTCCGTCCGTCCTTCCTTCCGTCGTCCACAATTTCAAAGATCTTCTTCTCTGAAACCGCTTGGCCGATCTAGTTGAAATTTTATGTGGAGCCTCCTTGGGTAGTGGCATTTCAAGTTTGATTGCAAAATCCAGGTCACATGACCAAGATGGCTGCCTTCAAAAATCTTCTTCTCCAGAACCAGTGGGCCGATTTCCACGAAACTTGGTATGTAGCATTGGGGACTTCAGCCCATCATAATTTGATAAAATGATGACCCTTGGATGACCTTGACCTATTTTACGGCAATGTCAAATTTGGAAACATAGGCTTTTACATGGGAAAAAGTGAAAACTGGATTTTTTGAAAACTATTGCAGCCTGAGGCCTGAAAAGTGTTAGATGCAAACAACTAGTGGAGTAGATGAAGGTATGTGATTAATTTAGGTCAAGTTCATCTCTTGACCTTGGCCAGTCTGTCGTCCATACACACTTTTCAAAGATCGTCTTCTCTGAAACTGCTTGGCCAATCAAAGTGAAATTTTATGTGGAGCATCCACGGATAGGGGAGACGAAAGTTTGATTGCAAAATCCAGGTCACATGACCAAGATGGCCGCCACGCCCATATATGGTGAAAACCACTCAAAAATCTTCTTCTCCAGAACCGGCTGGCCGATTTTCATGAAACTTAGGATGTAGCATTTTGGACTCCAGCCCATCATAGTTTGATCAAATGATGACCATAGGATGACCTTGACAAATTTTACGGCAATCTCAATTTTGGAAACATAGGCTTTTACATGGGGAAAAAGTGAAAACTATGGATGTTTTGAAAACTGTTGCAGCCTGAGGCCTGAAAAGTGGTAGATGCAAACAACCAATGGAGTAGATGAAGGTATGTGATTAATTTAGGTCAAGGTCATCTCTTGACCTTGGCCTGTCTGTCGTCCACACACACTTTTCAAAGATCTTCTTCTCTGAAACTGCTTGGCCAATCAAAGTGAAATTTTATGTGGAGCATCCATATTTAGGGGAGATGAAAGTTTGATCGCGAAATCCAGGTCACATGACCAAGATGGCCGCCACGCCCATATATGGTAAAAACCACTCAAAAATCTTCTTCTCCAGAACCGGCAGGCCGATTTTCATGAAACTTGGTATGTAGCATTTGGGACTCCAGCCCATCATAGTTTGATCAAATGATGACCCTAGGATGACCTTGACCTATTTTACGGCAATTTCAATTTTGGAAACATAGGCTTTTACATGGAAAAATTGAAAACTATGGATTTTTTGAAAACTGTTGCAGCCTGAGACCTGCAAACAACTAATGGAGTAGACGAAGGTATGTGATTAATTTAGGTCAAGGTCATCTGTTGACCTTGGCCAATCTGCCATCCATACACACTTTTCAAAGATCTTCTTCTCATACGAACGGACGAACAGAAAAGCGAAAACTATATACCCGTCGGCATAAATGCCGGGGGTATAATTATACATGTAAATCATATATAGGACAGATAGATGACATCAAATTATTCTAATATTTTCCAGTGAAGGTTCTTATGTCAAAGTTACACCAAATGAAAAGAAAAGACGAGAGATTCAACAAAGTGAGTATAAGTCAAAGTCACACAGGGAACCATGATTGCTCAACAGAACTTGTGGACCAATGGTACTGTAAATGCTCACCTGAGGTCTGGTAATCTTAGGGTCTTCATTTGAACAAACTGTACATGATGGGCTGGAGTTGCAAAAGCTACATACCAAGTATCATGGAAATACATGTATGATGGGCTTACGCCCAAGAGGCTATATACACATACCAAGTTTCATAAAAGTCAGCCCAAGGGTTCTAGAGAGGAAGATTTTTAAGCATAAGTGAGCATGGCAGCCATTTAAGCATGTCATTGTGATATGGTTTTAGTGGACAAACTTTAGTTTCCCCTACCCATGGAGGTTCTACACTAAACTTTGCTTTCATCGACTAAGCAGTTTCTGAGGTCTTTGAAATTGTAGATGGACGGATGTTGACTCTAGTCCCATCATTAAGTTCACTGTGTGAGTAAGCTGAAGCCCCTATCTCACTGGAATGCAGCAACTTGAGACTAGTTCGGGAATTGTTCACCACTATTTCACGACAAAGTTTAACGATATAAACACAACTTCCACGTTGCAGTCTCATTGCATGGACATTTATGCAACAAATTCTAGAATTTCGGTCTAATGTTGAAAATATATCTTGGAACAGTCACGAGACATGCGTGAGAGTGTATATATATTGACCTTAGACACTACCGTAAATCTGATGCTTTTTGGGTCACTAATGTAACTTCAAGCGCCTGTGATTTGACAAATGGATTCTCCCATCGTTATCAATTGGATGAGTCCATTTTCACTTTTAGGGGCACCAGGAGTGATTTTTAAAATTTTATTCAATTTTTTGATGAAAATTCTCTAAGCAAACAGAATAGCCCCAGATGGGACGCCGCGTTCTGGGGCGTCACATCTGGGGCTATTCTGTTTGCCTATGTCCCATAAAAGGGACGCCAGGATGCTGTAGGTTGTTACATATAAGGATAACATTATGTAAACTGTAGATTCGGAAATGTTCACAAGAATTTAATTTTTTTTTTTCCGAATTTATTACCCAGTAAATTCAGTTCTCATGAATCAATAGTTACAATACCCTATACAGACTACACAAGTACATGTACTGACTTGCGAATTCAAGAACTCACTGATAAATAAAAAAAGAAAAATACAGGAAAATTTGCGAAATTACAGTAAAAGCTTCTACGTTGATGAGTCTAGATTGTGTGTCTTTGAACCATTTTTTTTATGTTTAACAGTTTTGTCTCCTGAAATTCAGGGCTTGTGCCTGCACTACTGTAATTTGGGAAATTTAAGCGTGTCTTTTATTTCACAAATAATTTTCTATTTTGTAATTAACAGCAAGTTCTTGAACTCGTGAGCAGTCTATAAAGCCTAAGTAACTCTTAGTAAGCGAGAACTTTGACTTCTCGAGGCAGCGAATTGGCAAAAGTTGAGTTCTCGCAAACATTTCTGAATTTACATTTGAGCCGCCTCGTGGGAAAACCAACAATGTGGTTTCCGAACAGGTCCGACACAAACCGACCTGTACAAGCACAGAAAAGAACTAAAACCTTGAAATTTCGGATTTAAGTAGAAGAGGAATTGTACTATCCGAGTAGCTGATCTGCGTCTTTGTTTTTGCCTATGCAGATTGTTGGTTTTCCCATGAGGCGGCTCATTTATTTATTACAAGTAAAACTTAAAAACTGGTATTCATTTTCCAGTGGCCCAAAAAGAAGAGGCAGCATACAAATCTTACAAACAACAGAACACACCTACCAGGGTGGACTATGTGGGAACAGCAGGTTAGTTACATAAGATATTGCACCAGTTGATTCACTTGCCTTTGGTATCATTTTAACTCATCGCACAAACATGCAGCTACTTTAAGTTACAAGCAGATATCAATTCACTTCAGTCAGTTTAGTTTGTTTTACCAAACACGTTTTAATGAAATGTAAACATATTAATTCAATGTACATGTATGTATGTGACATTTTGATTCCAGCCAACTTGAAGCTCAAATTAGTATAACTGGTTGAGCTGTAGTTTGTTTATAGCATTTTATAGCTTATGCTTAACAGAGGTATATTTATCATATGACATCACTGTCATGGAATTAAAAGTTTTATGACCACACATGTATTTACACTTTTTGGCGGAACACATAATTTCATTGACAACGTCCGTAACAACAATGTAAATTTTCATTGAAAATGTGTCCTTTTTGAAGGCTTGTCTAATAAATTTCATATGAAATGACCACTAGTGTAAGGTCCTCTAAGTATTATTATAAAATGATGGTGGTTTTGTCAATTCAAGGTTGGGATTTTAAATTAAATTGTTTCAATTTCTAAACCTTTATGTTCTTACCCTTATAGCAATGTTTTATTTCATAGGTGGTGGGCAATTGAAGGAATCTGAAGTTAGAAAGAAATCACAACAAGAACTCTCAAAATATCAAAGACTGGTAAATAAAAATTATTTTATATCTATTTCTTAATGGGTAGATTGAGACAGGGGTTAATATTGTGGTGTACTAGTGTCATTCACTCCATCAGGAAAACATGTCCTTGAAATGTATACCCCTTAAACCCCACTTTTATATAGAAAAACTGGGGTTTGCAGTGGTATACCTTATTTTCTTATTTTTGCTCCAAAACATAGATTGTGGGTACTTGTTAGAACCGCCTTGGCTCTAACGAGTACCCACAATCTATGTTTTGAGCAAAAATATTCTAAATAAAATATCAAGATTTTCAATTTTTACAACTTAAGAAAAATCTGTATATTATTATATGGGTGAGTTTTTGTAATGCTTAGTCTAGTGTCATTAGAAAGCCTGTATGCCTTGTTTATTCTCAAATCTGACTCAAATTGGCGTGCAAAACCACAGATGACCAGAGGCTTGAAACTTTAGATTTCTGAAGATGGTGTGGATTTATTTCAAACAAAAGCCTTGATTGACTGTGTAGTCTGTGTTCTTTCGGCTTTATTTCCAATTAAATAATTATGATTCTTATCTTTAAAGAGTAATTTGACAACACATTTAATGAAAATAAATATCCTAATTTACCATCACTAGACTTCCAACAACATTTAAGCAATACAAAAACCACCTGAAACAGATATGTTCCTAGAGCTTTCATCTTCTCATATTTTAATTTGTCCACTATTTCATAGGAGAGAAAACAGCAACTGAATGCCAACAAGAAGAGTGCAGAACAGGCTGAAATTGACAAGAGAAAAGCTGAACAGAGGAAAAAGGTACATGTACATGCTTCATTTAATCATATGATTCACATGAAAGAAGATACATGTATGATTTAGGATTCCTGGCTAGATAGGATGTAAAGCCACACAAGATGATTAGAGATTTAAGGAAAAAAGTGCATGGACTATATGTGAATAAGTTTATGGGCAGCTCTTTGAGCTATTCCTTTGCTTTAGAATATGTAAGCCTAGGGTTTTATGTGTGATCCACTTTGATATTTTGAGTTGTGCCTTTTCCTTAAACAAATTTAAATGTAATTTAGATCTACAAACTGTTGTATATAAATGATATTAAGCTTTTATAAAGGTGCTGACACTAGACAGTATTTCAAATATGTATTACATGTACCTTTTGCTTTAATATTGGTACATTATCATAACTCTTGTCTCAACATGGTTGAAACATTGTTGACTGGGATGTTAAGCCACAAAACTATTTATAGCATCATAAAAGAAGCCTTATATTACAGGCAGAAATGAATGAGCAAAGGAGAAAGGAAGAAGAAGAGAATGGTGCACACAAATGGGATGAACAACGAAGAAGGTAAGCTTATCTTCCAGTATAGCATGATTGGAACAGTTAGTTTACGCTGCATCGCTTTGAGTACCAAGATTTTAGTTAATTGTCATAAGTAGACAGTTCATAATGAAAAGGAATGACACTAACTGGTTAAATGCTTAGGTTAAGCACTGTTTAGAAATATTTATTTTTGATCAAATGACCTTCCTTACATGGTGTCAGCAAATTCAGTGTGGCGCAATTGGTATGGATTTTGGGTATCATGGGAAATTTGATAGCCTTTTGGTTTAGGCAAGGAGAGACCTGTGATCCATTGTTAACAAATGAATTAACAGCTGTTTCTTGTAAGGCTGGGCATTTGTTGAAACTGATCTGCATCATTGATAACCTTAACAAACCTGTCATACTGTTTGCTTGGTCATTTGTATTGTTAAAGGCCTCGTCACATATTAGCAGAAGTTCCTTGACGCAGACTTGCGTAAAAATGTTAATCTGTCATGTTTTGCTATTTCTAGACAAAATCATTATCCTTCATGTGCCGTTGGTAAAAAAGATTAATTGTATAAAACATCTTTCAAAAACTTTAACCAGAAATTGCCGAAAATGACAGTTTACCCTTGAGTGCACAAGTCTGCCTTGAGGAACATTCCCTTATATGTGACAAGGCCTTTAAAATCTATTCTGCTCTATTGTAGAACCAATGAAGCATTTCTGAGGAGGCTGGAAAGACAAAGTAAGAAACCTCCTGGCACAGGGCAAACCTCAACAGGTGAGATATTTACATGCCATTACTTAAACATGCCCATGCTATATACATATTTTTCTTGAGCTGTTAAAACGTGAAAATATCATCAGAAAAAAATCATATTTTTAATATTTTTGCTCAAAACATTGAACGTGGGTACACATTAGAACCATCTTGCCAAGTGTTTGTAAATGAATACCCACAATCCATGTTTTGGATCAAAAATAAGAAAAATGTATACCCTGGTATACCCCTGTTTCACTTCATAAAAGTGGGGATTAAGGGGGCTTGCTTTACAGATTATTTCAAAAAAGCAGATCCATGTTGTAGCTGCAAAATTATTGACCTTTCTTGTTCATCTAAACTTTAAGAGGCTAGATTGCTACAAAATAATTTTCCAGTTACTAGACTTAATTACAGCCCTGCTTTCAAAAAGTTTGGCTATACTGGATTCACCCTGTCCTTCCATAGTTCTGTCCTTCTGTTATTCTGTCATTCCGTCCTTTCGGCATTTCGTTTCCGTTCATTATCTTGAGAATGGCTTGACAGAATGGGACCAAATTTTGAATACACATCTACATTGACAAGACCTAGATTGGGATTGTTACTTGTCATTTTTTGCCAAGTTTGACAGAATTACAGCCCTTGATTGACGTCAGAATTTCGTTTCCGTTCATTATCTTAAAAATGTCTTGACAGAATGGGACCAAATTTTGCATACACATTAACATTGACAAGATCTAGATCAGGATTGTTACTCATTATTTTTAGCTCACCTGAGCCGAAGGCTCATAGGTGAGCTTATAGTATACCCATGCTCCGGCGTCCGTCCGTCGTCCGTCCGTCGTCGTCCACAATTTCAAAGATCTTCTTCTCTGAAACCGCTGGGCCGATTGTTCTCATATTACACACTCACCATCTACAGGTAGGGGGAAAGAATAATTGTGTTTTTTGTTTTGATCAGATAAGGACTCTGGTTGCTATGGCAACTTATGCTTCCCATAGACTTATAATGGAAAAAAGTGAAAATTGCCAGTTTTTGCTGTCTTGTTGGAGATATTTGAATTTTGTTTTTGCAGAAATGTTTATTGAGTAGTCCTTTACGTTTCATGTGACTTTTGTCCTAATCTTTCTTTTTGATTGGTTGCAGGGGCCCCATATAGGGCAAAATTTCGAAAAACATTCAAAAATCTTCTTCTCAGAAACTGTCAAGGGGATGAAGCCTATACTTTGTATACATGTTCCTGACAGTGACCTCTACATAATTTGTGTTTTTTATTCCAGGCGGATAAGAATTCTGGTTGCTATGGCAACTTAAAGTTTCCATAGACTTATAATGGGAAAAGTGGAAATCGGCTATTTTGCCGCTAAAATTGCAGACATTTGAATTTTGTTTTTGCAGAAATGTTTATTGAGTAGTGTTTGACATTCCTTGCGAGTTTTGTCCTAATCCTTTATTTTGATTGGTTGCTGGGGCCCCATAAAGGGCAAAATTTTGAAAAAAAAACATTCAAAAATCTTCTCCTCAGAAACTGTCAAGTGGATGAATCCTGTACTTTGTATACATGTTCCTGACAGTAGCCTCTACATGATTTGTGTTTTTTATTCCAGTCGGATAAGAACTCTGGTTGCTATGGTAACTTTCAGTTTCCATAGACTTATAATGGGAAAAGTGGAAATTAGCTATTTTTTGAAAACTATGGCAGCCTGAGATCTGAAAAGTGGTAGATGCAAACAACTAATGGATTAGATGAAGGTATATGATTGATTTAGGTCAAGGTCATCTCTTGACCTTGGCCGGTCTGTCGTCCATACACACTTTTCAATGATTTTTTTCTCTGAAACCACTTGGCCAATCAAAGCCAAATTTTATATGAAACATCTATAGGAAGTGGGAACCAATGTATATATAAATAATCCAGGTCACATGACCAAGATGGCCGCCATGCCCATATATGGTAAAAACCCTTAAAATATCTTCTTCTCCAGAACTGGTGAACCGATTTCAACGAAACTTTGCATGAAGTATGGATGACTCAAGTACTACAATGTATATATAAAACATGACCTTGTGGTGACCTTGACCTATTTTATGGCAAGGTCAACATAGGTCGTCAATGCATTTGAAAGGGGAAAACTTTTAAAATGTCATTTTAAGTGAAAGTCTCGCAGGAAATGGGCAGTCGGACTGAAATTTAATGATTCTGAAAAAAAAAAATGGACCCCAGGGGCTCATCTGCTTTTAAAATGCTATTTGAAGGGGAAAATCAGCAGGAAATTGGCAAATGGACAGAATATTGATAATTTTGAAAAAAGAAAGTGGCCCAATGGCTGCATCTGCCCCTGCACTGGGGTTAAATACCATAATATTCAAATATGTTTATTGGTATATGAAGCAGATCTCAGGTGAGCGTTTACAGGACCATTGGTCCTCTGGTTTGCAAAATTTTGACGGAGTTACGGCCCTTGATTGACATCAGAATTTTGTTTCCGCTCAATATCTTTAGAATGGCTGGACCGAATCTGACCAAATTTTGTATGCACATCAACATGTACAAGATCTTGCTTGGGATTGTTGCCCATCTTTTTTCGCAAAATTTTGATGGAGTTACAGCCCTTGATTGACACAGAATTTCGTTTCCGCTCAATATCTTGAGATTGAATTGACAGAATCCGACCAAATTTTTTATGCACATCAACTTTGACAAGATCTAGCTTGGGATTGATACATGTCATTTTTCTCAAAATTTTGACGGAGTTACGGCCCTTGACTGACATCAGAATTTCGTTTCCGCTCAATATCTTGAGGAAGAATCAACAGAATATGACCAAAATTTGTATGCACAACAACATTGACAAGTTCTAGCTTGCGAATGTTGCCTGTCCTTTTTTGCCAAATTTTGACGGAGTTACGGCCCTTTGTTGACGTCAGAATTTCTTTTTCACTCAATATCTTAAGAATGAATTGACAGTTTAACCAGTTTTTGTGTGCACATCAACATTGACAAGATAGCTTGGGATTGTTGCCTGTCATTTTGACAGAGTTAAGGCCCTTGATTGACATCAGAATTTCACTTAAAAATGAATTGACAGAATCTAATCAAATTTTGTGTGCATATCAACATTGACAAGATCTAGCTTGTGATCATTGCCCATCATTTTTTGCTAAATTTTGAGGGAGTTATGGCCCTTGATTGATGTCAGAATTTTGTTTCTGCTCAATATCTTGAGAAAGAATTGACAGAATCTTACCAATCTTTTATCGTGCATCAACACTGAAAAGATCTTGCTTGGGATTATTACCTGTCATTGTTTTTCTCACCCTGGAAAAAAGCTCAGAAGCGGGTCTATAGTTAGATCCTCTGACAATTCTAGTTACTCAAGCACATTTAATCCGCCAGTGATTTCTTTACTGACCTTTCAAGATTGTTCTACTTTGATTTATCTTCATGTTTTCTGTTTATTCTGTCTATCTCTCTATTTTCTCTCTATTGTACTTGTCAATTTTGTATTTGGTTAAGGCTAGCCGGATGGCTACCTTGTTGGGAAAGAGCTAGTCTCTTGCTCTTCATGGGCATTCAAACATTTTCATAATGATTTGTGCTTTACATGTACTTTCTTTCCCGTCTGGTGTCTGGGGAGGGATTTTAAATTGTACAATCTCTATGCTTTCTATTCTTACTTTAACTATGATGTGAGCCGCATCGTGAGAAAACCGGATTTTTGCCTATGCGAAAACAAAGGCGCAGATCAGCTTCGCGAAGCTGATCAGCGCCTTTGTTTTCACTACATGGATAGTACAATTTTTCTTCTTCTTAAATCCGAAATTTCAAGCTTCTAGCCTGCTTCTGTGACTGTACAGATTGGTTTGTGTCAGACCTGGTCGGAAACCCCGCAGACCGATTTTCTCGCGTCGTGGCTCATGTAATAATGCATGTGTTCGGGGTTCTCCCAATGGTACCATTGGTTGGTAACATTTTTACCATTGGTACCAATGGCATTACCATTTTTACCATTTAAACCAATTTGGAGTGGGAATCTTTTGCTGATTGCGCCTTTTCCTGATCTTTGCCTATTTGTATCCTTTACCAATGGTACTATTGGTAATTGAATTGGTACAAATGGTAAAAATGTTACCAACCAATGGTACCATTGGGAGAACCCCAAACACACACATTGTTTGCAGCAAACAAGTCACCAGAGAACCAACCTCCCAGATACCAGCCTGGTAGTGTTCCAATGAGAGATGTCAGGCCTTCTAGAACAGATGACTCTGGCTCTGATTCAGCTGGTGAGTCTCAAGGATATCAATATGTACCATTTATTTACTTAAACTTTGATAAGCCAACCAGGAGTTTATTTATGAAAAAAAAAAAAAAAAAAAAAAAAAACCCGTCAAATACAAAGCGGGTGTATGGTCACAGTTGGCTAGAAGGTTAAACATAATTATGTGCTTTGGTTGTAAACCAAGTATTCAGTTACTCATGGGTGAAAGTTCCAAAAAATCTCAATACTGAAAAGTCATTTTTCCAACACTGAAAACTAGGTTTTCCTATACCAATACATTGGGGAAAAATCTTCCCAATACTGAATTCAGTATTAATACTGAAAACTAAAGTATCTAATCTAGCTTGATTAAAACTGTAAATGGATCAAAAGTTATTCTAGCATGCTAACAGTAAATCTGCATTGAATACCCTTTTATTTCTAATGCAAGTATCTATGGAATGCAAAGGGTAACTTCATTCAAGTTACCCTTTGCAATTCCATAGGTACCTGCATTAGAAGTAATTGTTACAATCGGATTAAACCCATGTATTCTACAAGGAACTCTTTTAATATAATATGATTTGAGCCGCAGCGCGAGAAAACCGGTCTTCAGGGTTTCCGACCAGGTCCGACACTAACTGACCTGTACAGTCACAGAAGCAGGATAGAAGCTTGAAATTTCGGATATAAGAAGAAGAGGAACTATACTATCTGTGTAGCGAAAAACAAAGGCGCTGATCAGCTTCGCGGTTACCGTGAAGCTGATCTGCGCCTTTGTTTTTGCATAGGCAAAAATCCGGTTTTCTCAAGATGCGGCTCATATGATTTAAGATGAGGTAAACCTTGAGCTATTGTGGCATTTGATTGTTAAATACTTTAATACAATTTGATTATCCATTGCAGAGCCTCTATCATCCACCTTACAAAGAACCAGTATGTCATCATCCCAGACAGAAACCACTCCACCACCAGCAAGACCCTCATTAGGGGCCAGTGGAGGGGCCATAACAGATGAAATGCAAAAGAAAGTGATAGCTCTACAAGCCATATTCCCACAATATTCAGAGACAGAACTACGGGAAATTTTAGTCCAGCTAAATGGCTCACTGGATGAAGCAGTGGCTGTGCTACAGGACTGAGATAGAAAATGTTCATTTTGTACATTATAGGCTAAGTACAAGTGCCTTACAAGAGCAGGATCTGCACTGTTTATCATTCAGTGCGCATTTTAAGGTGGCATTCCCATGTAAGATAGAAACAATATATTCCCACAATACCCTGAGACTGAGCTAAGGGAAATCTTAGTACAACTGAATGGTTCATAAGTTGAAGCAGTGGCTGTGCTACAAGACTGAGAGACAAACACTAGTTTAATTCATGAATGCCAGTATAAAACAAATACTTTTTCTTTTTTTGGGATTCAGTTTTACGTCCCTTTCAAGCTTTTTCACTCATATCGAGACAAATCAATCGGTAGGTGGGGCGAAAACCGGAGTACCCAGGGAAAAACCACCTGACATGCCCGCAAGCAGAACATGGCTTGTCTCACATATGAATTTGTGCCCCGTTCGAGGCACGAACCCACATCGGTGAGATGATCGAATGATCAAGAGCACTGAAGTCAGCGACCTTAACCACTCGGCCACGGGGGCCGCCAAAACAAATACTTTGACTGTGCCACTTGAATTTACAACTGGATTGTGCACATATTTTCATTATCGTAATTCAGTCACATGAGTATGTGATAGTCATAAACTGCGTCAGGAAAATATGTCCGTGCAATGAATACCCCCTTAAACCCCACTTTTATATAGCAAAACTGGGGTATGCAGGGGTATACCTATTTTTCTTATTTTTGCTCCAAAACATAGATTGTGGGTATTCGTTAGAACCGTCTCAGCGAGGCGGTTCTAACGTGTACCCACAATCTATGTTTTGAGCAAAAATAAGAAAAATATCAAAAAAATTTTCAGGTGAAAATTTTCAATTTTTAAAGCTCAAAAAATCTCTGTTTATTGCATGGACAAGTTTTCATAATGAATATGTATAGACTTGTATGAAGTGGCACAATCAAAGTATTTACACTATAATTGTGGACTCTTAATGATAAATAACTTATGCTCAGTTGAGTTTGGCATAAAATTACTATAGTAGAGCCAAATTTTGTTACTAAGGAATAATGCCTTGTACATTTATCACCTTCTCTCAAACATATGTTGATCTTTTAAAATGTATAATGTTAAAGTGCCTTTTCATGTGGGGTTGTACAATCATGACAATAGAGGCATTGTTTTTGGTATTTTATTTCAACATTCATTTTTAGCTCACCTGAGCCGAAGGCTCACAAGGTGAGCTTATAGTACAGTAGTTAAGCCGGCGTCCGTCCGTCTGTGCGTCTGTCCGTCCACATTTTCAAACTCAAATATCTCTAAGACAACAAGGCCGATTGTGATCAAATTTTATCTAAAGCATCATTGAGGAGGGGGAAAGGTTGCATTAGGTTTTGGGCTTGGTCGGATTGGAACTCTGGTTTCCATGGCAACAGATAACTCCCATAGACTTACAATGGGAAAAACATAAAAAAATCTTCTTCTCCGAAACCACAAGTCCCAGACCTTTCATATTTTGTGTGTAGCAATGTATAGTGGTCCTCTTTATAAATCCTGCCAACCGTGCCCCTGGGGTCCATACAGGCCCCGCCCCGGGGGCATGATGGGGCAGAACATAAAAAAATCTTCTTCTCCGAAACCACATGGCCCAGAGCCTTCATATTTTGTATGTAGCAATGTGTAGTGGTCCTTTTTATAAATCCTGCCAATCATGCCCCTGGAGTCAAAAATGGCCCCGCCCTGGGGGTCATTAGCTCCCATAGACTTACAATGGGAAAAACATAAAAAAATCTTCTTCTCTGAAACCACAAGGCCCAGAGCTTTCATATTTTGTCAGTAGCAATGTATAGTGGTCCTCTTTATAAATCCTACCAACCGTGCCCAGGGGGCATCATGGGAAAAACATAAAAAATCTTCTTCTCCGAAACCACAAGCCCCAGAGCTTTCATATTTTGTTTGTAGCAATGTATAGTGTTCCTCTTTATAAATCCTGCCAACCATGCCCCTGGGGTCCATACAGGCCCCGCCCCGGGGGCGTCATGGGAAAAACTTTAAAAAATCTTCTTCTCCAAAACCACAAGGCCCAAAGCTTTCATATTTTGCTTTTAGCAGCGTATAGTGGTCCTCTTAAAATCCTGCCAACTGTGCCCCTGGGGTCCATACGGGCCCCGGGGGGGGGGGGGGGGGTAATTTTTTATGAAAATCATAAAAAATCTTCTTCTCCGAAACCATATGGCCCAGAGCTTTCATATGTTGTGTGGACCAATGTATAATCCTCTCCTTTATAAATGCTGCCAAGGGTGCCCCTGGGGTCCATACAGGCTACGCCCCAGGCATGTCGTTATCTACCATAGACTTATAATGGAAATATATGAAAAAATCTTCTCTGCAACAGCATGACACAAAGCTTGTATATTTGATATACAACATTTTCATGTGGAGCTCTACATAAATCCTGCCAATCTTGCCCCTGGGGTCAAATATGGCTTCACCCCGGGGGTCATTATAGGACCCTGACCTTGTTAGATGATTTTTTCTTGTGAACCAAAATGGCAGAAAAGAGGATACACAATCCAGACAAGAGCTCTTCTGCTGATGTAAGTAGGGTTTCAAGGTCACATGACCAAGATGGCCACCATACCCATATATGGGGTAAAAACCCCAATTACTTTGTCCAGTGACTGTACTTGTTGACTCTCAGGTGAGCGATCGTTGCCCCTGGGCTACTTGTTTTAGGTTTCCTGATATGAAGCAGTTAAGAAATAACATTACGCAGAGTAATCTTAAAATTTTTGTTTACATTAAGTGAACATGTATAGTGAGGTTTCTTTGACTTTGCCGGTTTATCTGTGACCCTCCCATAGTAAATGCTCTATATGTCAGAGGTAAAGTGGCACAGTCAAAGAAATCACACTATATGCTATAAGCATTGAGGATTTATTTTATTGTTTAGTTGATATTACCTGCAGGCAGGCTTCTTAAGTTTAACTGTTGTATTTGATTTTGCTATGGGGTGAAATATTCCATACAAGCACTCTCGAATGTTGTAGATGAAGTTAGTTAGACTGATTCATTTGTGATTTAACACCCCATTAACAGGGGACCCTCACTCATAGGGGACTAAAGAAACAGATGGTCTGCTTGTTCTACGCTACTGACTGACCATCTGATTACTGGTTACCCGCTCAGGTCTGAGCCTGCCCAGGAAAAGTGGTTAAGTCAAACCATCCATACATATGTAAGCATTATTGGTTTTGTTGGGTGGTTATAAAATATTTGATGCACTTTTTGGAAGTCATGACCTCCTTATTTTTGATAAAAGTCCCTGGCATGAAATGGAGGCAACCTTCCAACGTGACCATAGCTGCTGACTTGGATGTTAAGCATTAATTCAAGCAAACAAACAAATACAGCTTAGGTCAGTTTAAGACAGGACCTGGGTTAAATGTGTCATATGAAGGACTGTAGAAGCCCAGTATCGAACCAGCAACACCTTTGTTTATATGGTTAGTGACTGAATCACTACTGCAGTGGCTTCTGAATCTCATCAGGGTCATCAGAAAATGACACATACAGTATAACATTATTAAAGGTAAAACGCCAATTACTTGAAATTATTTTCTTTATGTACCCCTTTGGTAGACAGGTTCTGTTAGTATTGCATTGTATTGTTGATTATGTTGCTGATTCATTTTCCATAATGGAATACCACATAAATAAAAATGCTGAATAAATATTAAGAAATTTTGTACTTTGTAACTAATTACCGCTATCCATGTGTAAAGCTTCTAATCATTAAGACAGAATAAAATATTTTGATCCACTGCCATAGCACAGGGCAAGGCTACGTGCCTGTAAACCTAGTTTAAGGCCCCGCAGTAATTTGATATTACCAAGTCGGTTAATAGCTATACATAGCTAATGTTTATTTATTTAAATGTCCGACTATAAATAAAATTTGTATTCTGTATTCTTAACAGTGCTAAGGAGGTACATGTATTTCTGTTGTGGTTCCGTTCATTTATGTTTTGATGTCAATTTTTGCACTGTTTGCACAGCCGCCTGTTAAGTTCTGGTAACTGGGTGGCCACCCTTAGAGAAATGGCTGCTCATACAGGTTATGGTCGCTTGATTTTGGGTTAAACATACCACCAACAGCTAAGGTCATACGGAGAGGGGACCTAAGTTTAAAGTCTTATCTGACAGACTAGGGAAGGGATCGAACCTGCAACCCTGGTTTACAAGGCAAGTGACATTACCACTATGCCATGGAGGCTTCTACTCGGGCTCTGACATGTTCTCTGTCTCAGTACTTAATTGTCAATTTGGCTTATCCCACCTGGTATAATTGACCTTCGGGAGCGTTTTTGAGTGTAAATGGAATACAAACATGTATCAAATGTTTACAAAATGACCCTTTTCCAGGCTATGGATTAAAGGACAGCGAAGTCTTAAGTTTGTCCTCACTTTAATATACATGTACTTAAGTTCAATTTTCACACTTCTGTGTCTTATAACAAACTACAGCAGACACACAACACTTTTGGTACAGACCCAAAACAGATTAAGCAGCTAATTATAATGTAAAGGATCATCCATTCTGTCCAAAAGACCTTAGTTAATTTTACAACAATTGAGCCACCTCATGAGAAAACCAATAATCTGCATATGCGAAAACAAAGACACAGATCAGCTTCGCCGTAACTGCAAAGCTGGTCAGCGCCATTGTTTTCGCTACACGGATAGTACACTTCCTCTTCTTCTTAAATCCGAAATTTCAAGCTTCTAGCCTGCTTCTGTGCTTGTACAGCTTGGTTTGTGTCGGACCTGTTCGGAAGCCACAATGTTGGTTTTCCCACGAGGTGGCTCAACTGGCTCTGCTTGTTCACGAAGGCCTGACGTTTCTCAGATTCCATCCTCAATCATTTTCTTATCCTAGCTGCTGCATTTACTCGTCACGAGCTTCCGTATGTGAAAAAGATTTAAATTATGCGCTTTCACATCACAGAATACGAACACACTTCACAAAGCTTAACCTGCAGGAAATGATGTCATCAACCGTCCGGTTCCGATTTCAAAATAGACACATGTGGCTGTCCTTGAGGTTGTTGTTCACTGAACACTGATCTCATACCCATATCTCCCTGTGTAGAGGGCTGGGTACCAGCTGAACTAGAAGGAAGTGACATCACAACAATCTTCTGTCCCTGATTGGCTGGTTGACTGGTTGCCATGGTGCTAGATATAGTCTGTATCCCTGATTGTGCAGGTGGACCAGACACAACTTTCACAATGTTGGGATTTGAACTATTGACTGTTATAGATTGTCCTACGGGTGTGTTTGGTCTCTGCTGACTCACAATCACTATTTTCTGCCCCGGGGTGGGGACACTGGGGGTGGTGGGGGTGCGGGGGACTGAGATTATCCCACCGCTGGGGAACCTTGCTGATGTAGGGGTGGCAGGGAGGATTCCTGCACTGCCTGGCTGTTGGATTACTATCTGTTTCTGAAATGAAGAGAGTACAACCATTATTTTTTAGTCGAAATTAACCCTTATCTAGTTGTTGTGGCAATAGTCATTTTGGAAGGGTAGTCAACTTCTACAGCTTTCCCAGCTCACAAGAAAACATTTTAAACAATGTTTAAGAAGTGTAGGATATTTCAATATTTTATAAATTTTGTGCCATCATAAAATCATCTGCATTGTGGTGGATCTAAACACGCCCTTAAAGAGTTTTTTCTTTAACTTTAAATCCTTATTACCAAGTTTATAGCAAGGGTAGTGTGAATGATATAAGTTTTAAACATTGTCCCAGTCTGTACCTGTGGCATCTGTACATTAGGTCTCTGGTGTATCTGTAGCTGTTGGTTCATAGATGTCTGTCTCTCTTTCTGTACCCCCTCGTACAGTGCCTGACCAAAATAACCTTACTGTGATACATAGTATAATACATACCTGTGGCATCTGTACACTAGGTCTCTGTTGTATCTGTATCTGTTGGTTCATAGACGTTTGTCTCTCTTTCTGCACACCTTCGTACAGTGCCTGACCAAAATATCCGTACTGGGTGATGTAGTCCTCGACTGAGTCTGTGGGATTGCGCAGGCTTTTCAGCACTGGACATACATATTTCTGAAGAAAAAATAAGTGGTTTTACACAATTTTTGAAACAAGTTGGGATAGTTGGCAAAAAACTACTTGACCTAATGCAGTATTTGTTTTAATTAGCACAGTGTGCTTAACTTTTCAAAACAACTTATTGTGGTCAAGCAGTGTGAGCTTATGCACATATTTTTCGAAAATGACAAGGGTGTGTGCTTCTTGGAGCATGTGCACTAATTAGAACAAATACAGTATGTATACAAGTTCTTTGATATCTTGCTTTACAAAGTACGTCCACATTAAATAACCATGGCCTTATTCGGATGGTCAGTTACTTAACCACACATCACTGTTCATAAATATGCTTTTACATCCATAACGAAGCAGTTGACTAGTATCTAGCGACCATCAACAGCCAATATTTAAAATCTGTTCTAATAGACACAGCATGGGAGGTTTATCAGACACATGGATGAATTGGTGCATAATTCTTAGCTGTTTGAAGCCTTTTTCAATCGAAAGCTGTGTTCAAACAGCAAAACCCATGTTCAAATGAAATTCACATGCCGTTTGAACATGGGTTTTGGCCTACGTCATTGGTCAATGCGATGTGACGTCACTGTGTTCCGTCAAAACAAAATGTCCAACGTTGAAGAAGCTCTGCAGTTTTCGGTGAATGTTTACCTTGTTAATGTTATTTTTAAGAGATTTTATGTGAATTAGTATGAAAATGCAAGAATATTGATCAACCATACTTTGTTTCAGTGTTCAAACATTCCCTGGATTACTTGGAAGGGGTTTGAACACGCCGCCTGCGGCCTTGTGTTCAAACACCTTCCTCATGATCCTTTGAATGTTTGAACACTGAAAACCATGGTTGATCCTTATATTCATACAAACTGTTGACAAAATTATAACGTACAAGATATTTCAAGAAAGAATATTCACAAGTGATATAACTTACCACAACTATTTTCTTGATATTATCAGCAGCTATTCTGTCTGCATTGTTGAGAACCACCCCTTCCAGAGCAGAGTGAACTCTATCTCCCAGGGCTTTCAGATGGGGCAACACAAATGATACTATCACCTGAAACACAATATTTGAAACAGTTTAACACTGCAGAAATAGTTGATAACTGTTGCAATCTTGTTATAACAGTTCCATTTTAAAATCACAGTAAAAGCACACAGAACTCACTTCAACTTAATTGCTAATACTCGGGCAGTTGTATTGCGAATTCAAAGTTCTCTCTAATAAAATGTTACTATACTTAAGGAATCAAAATACGCAACACATAAAAATTCAACTGTAACATCTGTATTTGAAATTTTAGTAAAATTTCTTTTAGAAATGTCTTGCAGATTGCTTGTGACTTGTGATGAAATGAGAAAACGTCATTTTGTTGATAAGATTAACGTCAATATGTCAAAATCCATGAAAAACGCAAATTGTGGCGTTAACGTCGGGGCGAAGTTGAAGATGGCAAATTTTGTGTACGTTTGATTATCTGACGTAGACTTGATAATGTGCAATAAAGATTGAGATCATTGCATACTTGGGTACCATCCCATCTTATGTTTAAACTGGTGAATGGAAAGAAAAAGTGCCAATAGTGAATAATGATAAATTAACGTCATTAAGATTATTCGATGTGGGCCTTTTTGTGCTTAAACGGTATTTTTCGAACCAAGAGACGACACGTCAAGCTATTCAAGCATCAATGACGTCACAGAAAGTGTAGAAATTGGGCACCTAGAGTTTGTTTGGGATTGATGTTGGTGACGTTAAACGCCCCAAAGCATAACATAATGCTACCAACGGGTCAATGATTACTTCTGCAATCACTTTTAACAGGATTGGAAGCAATAAATTGGTTTTGGTTAAAATTTGACTTTGACTGCTCTTGTTTCAAGGGTGTGCTGATGTGGGTCCAAGAGGTTATGTGCATGCCATCATGCATACGTGACCAACATAGTGGTTTTACCTGCTGCAATTTGACGTTAAGATACTGCCATAATGTAATAACACCAAGTACAACACATTATTAAGTCTTGCATTACAAACCAGCCAACAGTAACCCAAAGTGTTTGTTGCGTTTCTTTTTTCTTTAAGTATATAAGCTTCATAACCTGGTAGCATACTCATTTAAAAATTCAAAATCTCACTTTTAATTTGGAAAGAAAAAAAAAGTAAAATAAAAGTCATGAGAAAATTTTCCAAACATACAGGATTTGGAATATAACTTGTAAAATTTTACAAGCCAATTTTTGAATTGAGTGGATTTTGATCAGCCATGACCTGAAGAATTGTATTTACCTCTGTTCCTAATTCCCCCAGCCCTGACAATTCTATTTACCTCTGTTCCTAATTCCCCCAGTCCTGACATGGCCCCATACTGGGTAGCTAGGGCAGCCTTCTCAGATCTAATAGCCTTGCTGAATGTCTTGGTTATTCTAGCTTGGATATTGTTGGTATTGGTGGAGAAATTTCTAATAGACAAAAAATTAGAAAATGTGACTTTTTTCAGCTAAAGACTGTAGCACTTTGTCTAGTCTTCGTGTTCATTGAGTTTCAAATATAAAAGTAATTTTCCTTCGTTCTGAAACATGCTTTGACAAGTTTTGTATATCATTTACGCTGTGCTGCTTTTTTACAATATCTTTTTTACACCAATGGAATAAAAGTTTGAACCAAAAAATTTCTGAGTACCAAGCCAAATGCATATCTTCAAACAAGAAAAAGCAGCAAAGCTGCGGGAGTTTAAATACTCTGTTTCTTCCAGAGTTTAGGCAAAAACCAACAACGGGTATCAGAAACACCAGTCCTAATGCACCAGTCATTTGTATCCCCGGCTCCCCTAGGGCCGGGGATAGCGGGGCCACAGCGGGGCTAAAGTGCTGGGTTTTAACCTCTAATGAGTCCCGGCTGTGCCAAGGATAAGCCAGGGTTTTAAAATTTCCCGCCAATACAGAGTCGTGAACATTAATTCAAATTAGATAATAGTTGTATTTCAACATTTTATTACTTCTATGGTCCTTATTTAATGTAAAGTGAATGACCCTGTACATTTACATGCAGAAATTCAAACTCCTCTCTCATATGCTTTTTCAATAGAACAACTACCAGCTGTTGTTCCACATTTTTGGCAGCCTTTGGGGAGCGGGGATTTTTAGCAGGGATTTTAATACAAATCTGACCCCTCAATGCCGGGCTTTTAGCTGGGCTTCAAAAACTGAAAAATTAAATGCCTTGCTATTCCCTGGCCCCAGAGGGGCAGTGGATACAAATGACTTGTATATAAGAACAATTTCAGTGTTTAAAGCATGAGCAATCAGATTTGGTATGCTCATCACTGATATGAAGGTGTAAGTACACATGGAGTTGGCTATATGCCAGATTGTCCTCAAGGACGCCCGATCATTGCTATACTTAAAGCTCACCCTGTGAGCCTAACGGCTCAGGTGAGCTATTATGGGTGCAGAAAGTCCTAGTCAACAATGTTTCAATCATGTCAGGGCAAAGCCCCGTCTCCCTGGATATTTACCAGTACTCTTGGGATTTAATGTGTTGCTCAATGACATAAACATGGCACATCAAGTGTGGATCTAACCTAGGACCTCTTGATTCAGAGCCCGATGCTCTACCACTAGGCCACCATGTTTCCCTTTTAAAGTGATCTTATTTTTTTTATTATGTAGACAGAACATAGCTTTTTAGTTTGTTTATTTTCTAACCTGATCTTCATGAAAGAAATGTGCTGTCTGTGGGAATGATTGTCAGGCCCATTTCATTATGAATCGGACACTATCATCCAAGCTATAGCACCCCCTCAAGATATAAACAGAACAATTATTCTTATTCTTAAAACATTTTATTGGTTTAGTTTTGTATGGCAGAATATCATTATTTTCTGTCATGTGGTTTTCTGAGTATATAACAAATGAGCCGCATCGTGAGAAAACCAGATTTTTGCCTATATGAAAACAAAGGCGCAGATCAGCTTCACAGTAACTGAGAAGCTGATCAGAGCCTTTGTTTTCGCTACACAGATAGTACAATTTCTCTTCTTCCTAAATCCGAAATTTCAAGCTTCTAGCCTGCTTCTGTGACAGTACAGGTTTGTGCCATACCTTGTCGGAAACTCCAAAGACCGGTTTTCTCATGCCGGGGCTCAAATATTTTTAGAACTCAAGGACACTGCGCTGCAAATGTATGGAACCCAGGACCTCTAGCTCTGGAATTGGCTACTCTACCACCAGGTCATTGCTGTACCGTAAAATACCAAATTCCATGCATATCCTTTGTGATTTTTATAAAGCCTGTTGTGCGCATCTATTTGGTTGTAAGCCCTGGTGTAAAACATAACCATGCACATCAATACTAAATGTGTACATGTAGGGTGTAGCTGTGATGTTTTCACATGAAACAGACAATATTGCACTCTGTTCTTTTATTAATTTCTGTTTTCACAATCACTGACTGTGTCTAGAGAAGATCTTTGCTTTGTGGTTACATTATAAAACCATTTTCATTCTAAATTCAACTGAGCATAAAAATATCAGCATTAATTTATCAGCAGTACTGTTTATTACATTTATCAGCTAGGACAACTGGCTGGCTTTGGTGATTTACATCTGAAACTGAAAGTTTCAGAGACTTTGGCTAGTCCAATATTTATGAAGCAGAAAAATTTAAACTTGGTTGAGCTGTGCTTGTTATGGTGTCCTTCTTCATTTATACAGTTGATAAAGTTTTTCATGGTTTATCATCAGAGACCAATAATCCGTCTTTAAGCTTTCTGGTTTGTGGAGTGAGTCATGGATGATTACATCCCCTGCCTCTGAGCATGGTTATGCTGAAAGACAATAGAAATCATGCATAAGAAAGTGTTTGAGATGAAGGCACATTTTTATATGTATAAATCAATCTTCAAACACAATCTTCATCACTTCATGCAGACTACATCAATTTCACAATTTTTTTTTAACATAATCTTCATAAGTTTTATTATTTCATATATATGCAGCCTGGTTTAAATTGTTCTTTGTCGCAAACCTCGAAGACAAAGCTCGTGTAAGCAGCCACTGTGATGATAAAAGTGTGTATTTTGCAGATGCAGAAAACACTGTATCAATACATTTCAACAACACAGTAACTTCATAGAGCTATGATCAGTGGTACATCACACTTCTACATTTATCCAAATCAAACCCTTGCTACTGAGTTTCAAAGCTTAAAATCATGAAGTTTTGCAGTTTATTCCCAATGTAGATAAAAAATGGTACATGTATTATAATACCAAAGAAAGTGTCTGATTTGGAGTTGGTTTCTGTCAATGTGCATGTGTGGTTCTTGGTTTGGAAAATGTAAGTGTAATGGCTGGTCAACACTCTAGCAGCCCATCTATTTATCAAATTCTCACAGCCTGAGGGTGACAGAATGTTTTTCAAAGGTGTTATTTTACAAACTTAAAAAATGATTTAAGTTTCTTTATTAAACTGCTATAAAAATATTTAGAAGTATACAAAAGTTACATACATACCTAAAATACTGCTCAATGAATCACAAAACTGATGGCCTAGCTGTCCTGAGTACCCCATCAGCTTTGCATCTTTCAACCATCCTTCCCAACCATTGGCCATAATATTAATTTACTGAAATAAAGACAGGAAACCTTTTTAATAAGAGCCATATCATGAGAAAACATTTCATGCATGCTAAAGTCGAGACTTAGATAAGCTGCAGCAGCAGGATAAACACAGCTACACAATCAATGAAGTCTTGTTTAAACAAAAAGATAGTACATTTCCACTGCTTACTGTACTCAATCCTATACTTCAGGCATCTACCCAGTGCCTGTGGTTTTGTCTAACCGGGTTTTCGCTGTATGTTATAATGTTGCTTAATGTCCAAGTCAACAGCAAAGCTCATGTCAGAATGCATACATGTGACATCTTCCTTAAGTATGTGTCTTTTCTATGTATTTGTTCGGCATGTGGCAGAAAAAAAACAAACAAAGATACTTCGGAGAGAGAATGGGAAAACAAACTGCTGCCCATACACAATCTTTCAGAAACCGTGTTTTTTCTGAAACACCTCAAGAAAAATATCACTATAACATCCTTTTCAATTTGTAACCCAAAAGTGTTGAAAAGAGCCGCAAAAAAAAGGAAAAGAAAATCGGTCCACTAATTAAAAAAAAAAAGAAAATCAATGGGTGATTCCTCTGTATGGTAGACATTGAATAGGGTGGAGCCCTGGTATTGCGGTCTAGCAGATGGGTATTTAGAAAAGACATAAAACATAGTTTCTGTAAGATGGTGTATGGACAGTAAAGACACAGGCTGGTTGAGCTGCCTGCAGCAGCTGGTGTATTTAGAAAAGACACAAAACACTGGAGGATGGTGTATGGACAGTAAAGACAGGGACCCACCCCTGGGGACCCACCAGCCTGTGGTATTTAGAAAAGACACAAAACATAGTTTCTGGAGAAAGGTGAACCAGTGATTTTTTTCAGCATTTTGGGAACGGTACCAGTACCGGTTCAATTGGGAAAAACAGCCTAATTTTACCATGAATTAAGAAAATCTTAAGACCAGTAAAAATATCATGATAAGTGTTACCATGATTTGTTTTCTAAAAGTAAACATCATATGACTATGACACATGTAAATTAGCATTATTCCATGTCACAAATATCAGATTAATTGGTGCTTATAATAGTACATGTATGTTTAATTAAATTATGGTTGCAGTTGTAAGCCTGATTGGGAAACTTTCTCAGATTGGGAATTTTTAACCATGCATTTGGGAAAAAAAGATAATTTTTGCCATTGGGAACAACTCCTGAAACCGGAGTCTGTTTTATAGTGTAACGGGATAGTCTCCCTTGTAGAATACGTTGGTGCAACGTATTAGCGGCATATTAGCGGGTAGTAATATGCAAATTAGAAACTCGAAACTTTGTGATTAGAGTAAGTGTTAGGTATATAGCGCAGTAAACCACCCTTGGTGGATGAGCATGCTTTTCCACTGACGGGGTTTCTGTGGCTTGGCTTGGCCGTTCGTTACATTTGGTGGCAGCGGTGGGATGATGACAACTGCCAGAACGGAGTTGCCTTACCCATGTAGTTCCCAGGCCAAGACTCGGGGCGAGTCTTCTCGGAGGGGGAAGTAATGTAACGGGATAGTCTCCCTTGTAGAATACGTTGGTGCAACGTATTAGCGGCATATTAGCGGGTAGTAATATGCAAATTAGAAACTCGAAACTTTGTGATTAGAGTAAGTGTTAGGTATATAGCGCAGTAAACCACCCTTGGTGGATGAGCATGCTTTTCCACCGACGGGGTTTCTGTGGCTTTGCCTCGGCTGCACGTTACAATAGCGAAAAAAAATCACTGTGAACGGACAGTAAAGCCAATGACCAGCGACCATGGCTGGTCGAGCTGCCTGCGGCTAGTGTAATTAGAAATTTTCAAAAGATACAAAACATATATATATAGTTTCTGGAGGATGGTGTTTGGCGATGCACGACATTTCGTCGAAAATGTGTTTTGTAGAAAATGTTGTAACTTCAAAAATATTCACCATAAAATTTTTACATTTATTCCGTAGAAGACTAGCCTATAGTATAGGTTCACATTTTGAGCCACCAACCTCTAGGGTTAGGCTAAAGGTCTGGGCTGATGATGGGGACATTTTCGACAAATGTAATTTCGACGAAATGTCGCTGAGGCGTTGTTTGGGAATCCGCGACATTTCGTCGAAAATTACATTTGTCGAAAATGTCCCCATGCCCAGACAAAACACATTTTCTGAAAGGAAATGTCGTGCATCAGGTGTTTGGGCAGTAAAGACACCAAGAGCTGCCTGCTTGATAAAACTTGTGATTCACTGACTGGTGTATTTAGAAGAGCTGGTTTATTTAGATGAGACACAAAACATAGTTTTTGGAGGATGGTGTATGAACAATCAAGACACCAACCAGCCTGTGGCTGGTGGAGCTGCCTGCGGCAGCTAGTGTTTAAAAAGTTTAGAAATTTTCAAAAGACACAAAACATAGTTTTTGGAGGATGGTGTATGGACAGTATTTAAGACACAGACCAGCCACAGGCTGAAGCTGCTGGCTGGTCGAGCTGCCTGCTTGATAAAACTTGAGATTCACTGACTTACAGTCTTTTGGGTTGTGTATTGTCTAGTCTGTTAAGCATTTTACTTTGGTTTGAGCCTCTGCACAATTATTCATTGACATTTCTACTTTCACTTTCCGAATATCTTTCATTGGTATTTCTGTCAGGCTAAGTCACTTCCTGTTTGACTAATATCCGGACTTCAATGCATAAATTAAAAGGTTCCGAGCTGCTCAATACAGAAAGCTTTGCAAAAGGCTTTATATATATGGATTTGTGGGTTTGTGCTGCCGCATGTCAGGCTTCTTTAGAATTTAAGAACTTTGTTGTCGCTAAAGAGACACGGAAGCGCTCTGGTACTCAGTTTTTGAGAATCGATAAACTGGTTAAAACAAAACAGAACTGACTTCTGGCAGTTAACACACTTTGATAGGCAGTGAGGCCATCAGTCTCAGCAACCGAAAGACACTTTGACAGACAGTGAGGACATCCATCTCAGGAACTGAAAACTGCCTTCTAGTTAGCCATGAGTCTCATGAACCCAAAACTGCCTACCGGTAGTAAAGACACTATGATAGACAGTGAGGCCATTCCTCTTGGGAACAGAAAACTGATAAGACTGACGCCAACCATCTCAGAGGCAGTGAGGCCATCTGTCTCAGAAACCGAAAACTGCCTACAGGCAGTTAAGAAACTTTGATCTGAATTTGAACGGATCTGACTTTGAAACTTAGAACGGAAAACTGCCTACCGGCAGTTTTAAAAGAAACTTTGATAGACATTGATGCCAACCGTCTCAGCAACCGAAAACTGCCTTACGGCAGTTAAAACACTTTGATAGACAGTGAGGCTTGAACCATCTCAGAAACGGAAAACTGCCTATGGCAGTTAAGACACTTTGATAGACAGTGACGCCAACTGTCTCAGTGAAGCCACCCGTCTAAGGAACCGAAAACTGCCTACGGCAGTTAAGACACTTTGATAGGCAGTGATGCCATCCATCTCAGGAACCGAAAATTGCCTACGGCAGTTAAGACACTTTGATAGGCAGTGACGCCAACTGTCTCAGTGAAGCCACCCATCTCAGGAACAGAAAACTGCCTACGGCAGTTAAGACACTTTGATAGAGAGTGATGCCATCCATCTCAGAAACCGAAAACTGCCTATGGCAGTTAAGACACTTTGATAGACAGTGACACCAACTGTCTCAGTGAAGCCATCCATCTCAGGAACCGAAAACTGCCTACGGCAGTTAAGACACTTTGATAGGCAGTGATGCCATCCATCTCAGAAACCGAAAACTGCCTACGGCAGTTAACTGGTTAAGACACTTTGATAGACAGTGACGCCAACAAAAATAGGAACACAAAACTTTGGCCGTGCTGGCTGTGGCTATTAGTGAATGTAGAAAAAGTGTTAAATGAAGAGTAAAACTTGTTTGTGTTAAACTTACACCTGTACTTTCACTTTCGAATGACGACTTCCTCCTGAATTTGTTTCACGTTAAAAGTTAAATTCCTGATTTTACAACTTGTTTCAACGTCAGTTATCACTTTAAAGTCTCCGGCATCTGTGATTACAACTGTCCAACAGCGAGCGACTCCAAATAGTTCTTGAAATCGCGAGAAACGTTCATCATTTGCTGCATTGCGTTAGATTTCAATAATTTTAGAACCTTGTCGTTGCTACGGAGACCCGGAAACGCTATGGTACCCGCGTTTCGCATAACGTGAGATTCGATAAGCTGGTGAAAAAAAAATATGATGGATCCATTCCAAAACAATATGGCCACCCAGTTCGGTCGATTCCGTATTTTATTTAGAAAATCATTTATTGAAAATGTATACATAAATATTTTGAAAAACATATTTTTATGCAATTCATTTTATTTGATCATTTTTATAAAACACCTTCGGTGTGTTTTTACGAACGCCTACGGCGTTCGTATTTGTTCGGCATGTGGCGGAAACAGCCGAAGACACTTCGGAAGGACAATGCGTTTACATACTAAAGACACCTCGACCGGCCAGCCTACGGCTGGCCGGTCGAAGCTGCCTTCGGCAGCTGGTGTCTTTAGAAAAAATCAAATAAAAAAAAACTCTGTATACATAACACCCTCAATGCTCATATGGATAAAGCAATATGGCTATTATACGTTTCCAATGCTATTTCAGTCATATCAAGATGATGAAGGTTAAACATAATCCCAGAGCAAATGATTTTTAATGGTCCTAATATACAATCTATACAGATAATGTAACAGTTTCCTTACTTGCATATTTGTGCATTCAATCTAGCAGCAAAGTCCCTCAGTGCCCAGTGGTTGTCAACATCAGGTCTCATACATAACTGTTTACTCACAATACAGGTAGTTACAGCTGGGATAAACTCATGTAACTGTAATTAATGAAAAAGTAAACCTCCTAATACTATGTGTACTATCCAGGGATCATGAACTTGGAGTGGCGTCTTTTAGATGCAACATTCAATTTGACATTAATCTAGCCATGATGTAAGGTGAGAATATATGAGCCGAAAACCAACAATCTGCCTAGGCGAAAACAAAGGCGCAGATCAGCTTCGTGGTAACCGCGAAGCTAATCAGCGCCTTTGTTTTCGCTACCTGGATAGTACAATTCCTACTTAAATCTGAAATTTCAAGCTTCTAGCCTGCTTCTGTAGCTGTGCAGGCCGGTTTGTGTCAGACCTGTTCGGAAACTACATTGTTGGTTTTCCCACAAGGTGGCTCATATTACTGTAGTGTACAAAAACTTATCTGAATAAGATATTTAAAGAAGTTTGTCTTTTTGAAATGATTTTAAACACCTTTATATAGGTCATGCCGGGACTGTCTAAAGTCCTAATCACACTGTTCCTCCACAAGCCTCCAGGAGGGAGATTACAAGCACATACATGTGAACGTAGTTAGTGTATGTTCTTTCACAATTTACAGACAACTGTTCTTGTTATATCAGTACAAGAGGGAGAGTAGCTATACAAATGAGCCTGTGCGTGAGAAAACCAACAATTTGGGTTTCTGACCAGGTCCGACACAAACCAGGCTGTACAAGCACAGAAGATGGCTAGAGGCTTGAAATTGTGGATTTAAGAAGAAGAGGAACAGTACTATCCGTGTAGCGAAAACAAAGGCGCTGATCAGCTTCGCGGTTACCGCGAAGCTGATCTCCGTCTTTGTTTTCGCATAGGCAGATTGTTGGTTTTCTCACGCACAGGCTCAAATATGTTCCTATTAGGACTGCACTGGGAATTGGGTGTATCTAGAAGTCAGGTTGCTGACAGAACACCTGCATACACACTTAACACACGATTGGTCCTTATATTGAAGTATACATGTGTTGGGATTTAAGTTTGTAGACTTTCTTTGTAAAAGTTTGGATGTCTGTTATATAGAAATTAAAATTATATCATCTGAAAATGCATTCTTTTACCTATCATATGAGATATTAAGCATAGTTCTACTAAATATGGTTTTTGCACAACAATGAATTAAACACAATGACCCTCCGTCACCCGGGGCACGCCGTGGAATCATTGACGTCGAAATTGTCAAATTTCAATAAATGGCAGCATTAAAATGTCTGCTGATGAACCAAATAACATGCCCAACCTTTAGAGATCTGCAAAACTTCATTCTGGGATTTGTTAATTATTATTGTCGAAATACATCAGGAAAACATGTCCGTGCAATGAATACCCCCTTAAACCCCACTTTTATATAGTAAAACTGGGGTATGCCGGGGTATACCTATTTTTCTTATTTTTGCTCCAAAACATAGATTGTGGGTACTCGTTAGAACCGCCTCAACGAGGCGGTTAGTTGAGGCGGTTCTAACATGTACCCACAATCTATGTTTTGAGCAAAAATAAGAAAAATATCAAAAATTTTCCGCTGAAAATTACCGATTTTTGACCTGAAAAAATTACTGTATATCATATGGGCATGTTTTCGTAATGCTACGATCATCAGAAATAGCTATTACACCCTATTTGATGCATATACATGTTTTAAAACAAGAATGTTGGCCATGGCGACTGTAAAGTATTTGTAGGCGTGTACATTTCTCATCGTCTTAAATTCAAGTGCTTCCATCTGACATCGCATATGTCATTTAAATACCTCTGCATATCTGTTCTATAACTGTACATCAAATCATTATCATTTTGAGTGTTTCTGCAGGCATTTGGTATCATTGCTCCTGCAGATGGTATCAATGCTCCTGTTTCGAAGTTGCATGTTAAAGCAATTTTTAGTTACGGCTCGCTATACATCTTCTCCAATACCGCTTATCGGAAAAGTTGGCGATGACGTCATGGGTAACATTACCTGTGAACTCACGGGTACCGAGTCAATAAATACACAGACTTAATACACATATTTGTGCGGGTAAATGTGTCTAAAATATATGTTGAAATCAAAGCTGAATTTACTAAAATAAAAGAACCACTGAAAAAGAATTATCCGCCATCTGTCTGATAAATAATTCTGGCAAGGTTTGTTTTAAACTCGCCCAGAAAACTCAAAGAGTTACATGTAATTTGATAACTTTATCCAATCTATTTACTTATAATTTTTCGGCTCACATTCTTCTAGATTTGTTTTTATCTAGCTGCAGCTTATATTTCACGATTTTCTTTTGTAGTTATGATAATTTAATATGACAATAGATAGAAATGTACACTAACCGTGCCGTTGAAGTTGTTGGTGTTTTACATATCCAAGCATGTGTGGTATGTTATTTAAAACTTTAAATATGTCTCCTCCAAAAACAGACCCTACAAAATGACAGCAGAAATACTACGGCGTAAATTGTCATAAAATTCAATGTAATTTGAGACTGAAGTGCCTGAAATTGTGTGCATATTAAATAAAGAGAGATCAAAGCCGCCCGCGCTTGCCGAAAAAACAAATACAGTGTATTTAACTATAAATTAACACGGAACTATTGCATTATTCACGATATTTTCCTTCCAAATTCAAAATATATGCATTCTGGAAACACTCTTTTCTCATTTCACAAAAAAACTTTTAAAGATTTGGGCGTTTTGGGTCATTTGTGCGAATAAAATATAACATATATTGGCTTTTAATAAAGCAGCCATAACTGATTTGTACCCGTGATAGTGACCCAGATGCTGGCTGATGACGTCACACCATCTTTTCCGATAATCGGAATAACAAAATAAGTCATTCACATAATATTGAAAAATTTAAATAGAGATAACACCATGACACTACGATACATCAGATTAATTAAGCTCAAATTTTGTCTACAACATCATGAAAACATGCCCGTGCAATATATACCCCCTTAAACCCCACTTTTATATAGAAACCTGGGGTTTATAGGGGTATACCTATTTTTCTTATTTTTGCTCCAAAACATAGATTGTGGGTACACGTTAGAACCGCCTCGGCGAGGCGGTTCTAACGTGTACCCACAATCTATGTTTTGAGCAAAAATAAGAAAAATATCAACATTTTTCTGGTGAAATTTTCAATTTTTGGTACTGAAAAAAAATCTCTATATATTGCATGGGCAAGTTTTCGTAATGATATGGTCATTGTTGGTATGTTCTTCAAAGTCTTATAACTTCAGAATTATCTAAAATACAACATGCCCCGGGTAGCGAAACCTGGGTTGCTATGGAGACCATTTTCATGTGCACTGCGCAATATTTCTTGAAAAACATTTTAAACACAAAACAATGAGACTTTGCTTCTTCATAATAATGCATCAAATATTTGATAAATGTCGTAATAAAAAATCAGTAGCAAAAGTCTACGAACTTAAATCCCAACCCTCGTACTTACATATTTTTCGAGATACAGTGTCTGATTGTCCATCAAAGCTTTCATCATTCTCATCAGGTAGATCAGTAATGCCAGGTTGTTCTGTACTACATTGATTTTCACTCCCTCAAATATGAATGTGGTAAATCTTGGCAGCATTTGGTGAAGACCTGGATCTGTAGATAAACTCTGTAATGCTTCCTACAAGATCAAAACAACAAATTTCAATGACTCAATAAGATTTAAATAATATCAAATTGCATCAAAAGTATGTTCTTTAAATCAGTATTCCTACAAAGCTGTTCAAAAAGGTAATTTCTTATGTTTATAATGCAAAATCTTCTCTCATTACCAATAAGTACCTTGTGACAGCTCTACTTGGATAAACAAAGGCATTGCCTATTCACATATTCACTTAACATTGGGTAACAGAGTGGCCACCTTTAGGGAAACATCTTCTCATTCAGCTAAAATATGTTCTCGTATCACTAACTAGTTGTAACCAACTAGGTTTCTAACATTACGAAAACACACCCATGCAATATACAAGAGATTATTTTCAGCTGTAAAAATTGAAAATTTCATTGGAAGAATTTTGATATGTTTAACCTTTTTGCTCAAAACATTGATTGTGGGTACATGTTAGAACCGCTTCGCTGAGTACCCACAATCTATGTTTTGGATCAAAAATAAGAAAACAAGGTATGCCCCTGCATACCCCAGTTTTGCTTTAGTGGGACAAGCCAAGTTCTGCTTGCGGGTGTGTCAGGTGGTTTTTCCCCGGGTACTCCGGTTTTCGCCCCACCTACCGATTGATTCGTCTCGATATGAGTGAAAAAGCTTGAAAGGGACGTAAAACTGAATCAAAAAAAAAAAAAAAAAAAAAAAAAAAAAAGTTTTGCTTTATAAAAGTGGGGTATATAAGGGGGTATACATTACACGGGCATTGGTTCTGATTTCATTCGTTCCTGATCTTTGCCGACTTTTGTACACCCGACTCCATGTCTACCATACTTACAGATCTTTTGGCTTCATCAGATCCCACACAAGCTTCTGTTATTTCTTTATAATATAGCTGTTGCTCCTGAAAACAGAGCAAAATCAATTAAAGTGACATTCTTATGCAGTCAGCTAGGGATCAAGTTTTGTAAAAATCCATTTTTAGCATTAAAAACATCAAGGCGACACCATGGCTGAGCGGTTAAGAGCGCTGTTTCTTAATCACTCGATCATTTCATCACAGTGTCTGGTATGGGTTTGAGCCCTACGATCGCCACACATGAGACAAGCCAAGTTCTGCTTGCAGGTGTGCCGGGTGTTTTTTCTCGCGATTCTCCCATTTTTGCCCCACTCACCAATAGGCTCATCTCATATGAGCTGAAATAATCTTGAAAGGGACATAAAACTGTCAGAATAAAAAAAAATAAAATAAACAAGAATGATCACAGTTAACCTATGTCATGAAAGTCTTCCAGGTATCTCATATAAAAGAGGTTTGATAACTGACAATATGTAGATAACATTTAACAAATGTATATAAGCAGCACCTGGTAATACAGCGACATAGAAATCTGTTTCATGAGCTTATGATTGATTCTTACGCTCAAGTGACACAACACAGACCCTGTGCTTGACGATTTAAAGGAAAACAAACAACCTACCACAGACAACTCATGGGTAGACAAATCTTTCATCTTGACAACATCAGCCACTTTCTTCTTGTGTTTATGTTTACTAATAGTCTCCCCTGTTTTGACTGGTTTCTGGTTTTTATCAATGGCCGCCTTCACTGACGTGTCTAGAATCTCATGTTTTTGTTGGTCCTTGGTTGCCGGGGGAGGGTTCTCAGGGATAGCAGGCTGGATACCGTCTATACTCAACCAGTGAGCTATACAGAAGGGGGCATTACATTAATTTTTAATTATTTCATATTTCATTTGGATGTGCTGACATCTTAAATGCACATTGCAACAAATTTTGTTGTATGGATAGCTATTCTGTCTTCTTCTGTTATATAACAAAAGCTTTTTAACAAATCACATATGAGGGTGGGTCAGGAAGTTCTGTCATAGGTGTTATATTAAGATAAATACACATGATAGGTTGCTGAATTATACATTGTTAGAAAGGGCAACATTTCTCCTTTATAATGATACCAAACCCATGTCCGAAAGAAATAAATAGTTTAAATTATCAGCCTTGAAAGACAGGTGGGGTAAAACCATGTTTTCTTGAAATTGTGAACCTTGTATTGTGTCTTTCATGTGTTGTATATTTATAACTACTGTGGGGTAAAACCACTGGCATGTTTTCTTGAAATTGTGAACCTTGTATTGTGTCTTTCATGTGTTGTATATTTATAACTACTGGTCATGATTTCTTCAAATTTTAAGTGATGAATTCTGTTATATTTAGCAAAGTAGTCCGGCAGAAATGAATGTCACAAGTGCGCTACTGACTGTATAATGAAGTGATAAAGATGATGTCATTGGAATATGTACCCCTGTAAAAGATCAATACCACTGTGTCATTGTAATTGCTGGCATTATTATGATTTCACTTCAGAGCAGACTAAGATGATACAGTTAAATGGTTAAATGCATTTCAAGCTTCGAAGTTCAGGCCTAGCTGTCATTTTTTCTTTGAATTTAAACTGCAGTTTTAAAAAAATGCCAAGACAGGCCGATTTCAACATTTAGTTGTGCTATAAAACAATTAAATTAAGTTGAAGAAGTTTGAGTTTTGCAGGATATAATCACTCATATTTGAAGAATATATAGCACTTATGACTTTTTTCGAAATCATTTTACTGTATATTTTTGCATTGTTTTCTTTAAACCATGCCAGTGTCAGGGAGTCACCGCTTTAAAAGTGATTTATTACATTTCATTCATGAAGAGCCACAAACAATTTTTATCACAGGTAATAGCTAGAGAAATGGTCTTCCAGATGTTGCTATTTTAAACTAGAAAAAGTGCCTTAAGAGGCACGTATACCCCCGGCTGATAGCCACCAAGCCCCCTTCCCTACCCCCTACCTAAGCAACCCGGCACATGCTCACCCCTGACATTGAACCTCACATCACCAACGAAAAACAGTACCCTTATCAAGTACATTTTAGAAACCACCAAGCCCCCTTCCCTACCCCCTACCTAAACAACCCGGCACATGCTCATCCCTGACATTGAACCTCACATCACCAACGAAAGACAGCACCCTCATCAAGTACATTTTAGAAATAAGCAGTGTATTTTACTTAACATACGAACATGGGGAAGTGTAGTTTTAGAATGACATATCTATTTTAGAGCGGTATACAGAGCTGACGTGTATACCCAATCTAGGACATAAACGCGGACATTGTGGGTCAGGTCCTCAGTCCTAGATTGAAATGAAATAAGAATGTCATTTTTCAAAAAAAAAAAAAAAAAATTAAGATGTCCTAGATTTTGACCTCTAGCCCCACCCCCAGCATGTACCCTAGTGTCTAATGTCATTAGAAACAAGGCAAACCCCATAGAAAACCTATGGGGCAAGTATGAATGATTTCTTAACATGATAGTAAAAAAAAGTACAGAAAATACAATTATTAAAGAAGTTCTAGATTTTGACCTCTAGCCCCACCCCCCGCACATAGACCCTAGAGTCTGAATCTTACATGGTACCTATGGTCTAAGTATGAATGCGTTCTGGCAAGACTTAGTGGATGTCAAGAAAACAGACTTACAGAAAGTTTATCATGGTATATATCATATAAAAATGTGTCCTAGATTTTGACCTCTAGCCCCACCCCTGGGGACGGTAACCAGGATTTGGTGACATTGAATATGAAAGCAAACCCTAAAGGGTATCTATGAACTATATAAGAATACATTCCTATGATTGTTTGTTAAGATATGAACTTAAGAGAAGAAACATTAACATTGTAAACAGCACATTTTAAAGGTGACTTAGATTTTGACCTCCAGCCCCACCCCCGGGCATGGACCCTGGGGTCCGAACTCATGGAAACAAAGCAAACCCTATAGGGTACCTATGGTCCAAATATGAATAGTTTCTGACCATTGGTTCATGAGATATACACCTCTAGAGAAACTTTAACCAAAACTTTGACATAAATTCTACGAACGTTCCGGAATTACGAACGAAGAAACGAACTAACGAACGAACGAACGAACATATGAACGGACGAACGGAAAAGCGAAAACTATATACCCGTCGGCATAAATGCCGGGGGTATAAATAGTTTGTAATGACAGATACCGAGAAATATATGGAGTGACAGAACTTTTTGACCGTTCCTCGTATATTATTCAAAGACATGCAGATGTTAACAAAACTGATTAAAGCTTCAAGAGGCTGACAAGCATTTGATTGGGCCTTTCTTTTTCTACTTCTAATGATGTAATGCATAAATTATATTCCAGTTCATCAATTTTCTGTATCAAAAATATTCTGTACAAAAGTACATGTATTTACCTTTAACAGTGAGATCCAATGGAACTTTTGGCAATGAGGAATTAATGACATCTTGTAGATCCAGTTCTTTATCTTCAGTAAAATGTAGCTCCCTACCCCCACCACTGGCGTACCGGAATGGTATCAGGTCAGGGGTGTGAAACCCATACAAAGGCTGAAATGAAAAACACACCTGGCCCTGAGGTTCTAAAAAATATTTCATGCTCAACTCAGCTGAGCATGAAATTTAAATTGCTCATAATAATTACTGAAATATCCCAAATGCTGTAAATTGAAATTTCAGGTTTAGATAATCAAAGACTGTATTTTTATCCTGCTTAGAAATGCTAAAATACTAACCATTGTTACTGCTTAACTGTGAAGCTGATCAGCGCCTTTGTTTTCGCTATATAGATAGAACTATTCCTCTACTTTCTATATCCAAAATTTCCCGCCTCCAACCATCTTCTGTGACTGTACAGCCGGTTTGTATCGGACCAGGTCGTAACCCAAATTGTTGGTTTTCTCACGCGCAGGCTCATATTGTTGAAACAATTATTGACTGAAAAAAGGTAAAAATAATCAATACTATATAGGCATGTGAACAAACTTCTTACCTCTACATTCTGTACCCTGAGAGCATTGTCAAAGTCAGCACAGGTCAGCTTCCGTCGCTTTCCATGGTGCATGAACTTAACAGCTTCCTGGAACACATACATACCTGCATTTTGTTTGCTTTTCTGAACAATTTCAAAGAGATATTGCTTTCTAAATGATGTCTCATTTAAAATGTGACTGCTTGTCTATTTTACACAAAATCTACATGTAACTAATTTGGTAACGATCAACAAGGAAACAGTGTGTACATTTCCATGCACTACAAACTCATCACAATAACATGTCCTTGTAATGTATATCCCCTCATGCCCCACTTTTATATAGTAAAACGGGGGTATACAGGGGTATACCTATTTTTTTTTTATGTTTTGCTCTAAAACATAGGTTGAGGGTACTCGTTTGAACTGCCTCGGTGAGGAAATCTAACATGTACCCACAATCTATATTTTGAGCAAAAATAAGAAAAATATGAAACATTTTACAATGAAATCTTCAATTTCTATTGCTGAAAAAAATCTCTGTATATCGCATGGTCAAGTTTTTGTAATGCTAGCCTGCACCATCATTTTGAGCCTATAAGTACAATCCTCAGCTAGATAGTTAGCAGCTGGCTCTGGTAGACCAGTTATCTCTACAGCCTCTTGAGATGTCACTCAGCAATTGAAACTATCTTTATGTTACGACTTGTAGTAACTTGTCTTAACAACCTGGCCCAGTTGTTCAAAACTTTGTTAGCTTAACGTCATTGTTAAGACCATAACTTGTTAAGTACATGCTGACTACATAAGCAAATAGACTGTTATTTTTTGTTGATAAAATGTGAGAATCCTTTGCACTGCAAAGGATTCTCACATTTTTTCATCAAAAATAACAGTGTATTTGTAATATTGCCATTTGAAACTTTAACGAATCGTTAACTAACGACATCATTAATTTTGAACAACTGGCCCCTGTTAAGCATTGACATACCTGCACCATCATCTTGAGTCTATAAGTACAATCCTCAGCTAGATAGTTAGCGGCAGGCTCTGGTAGACCAGTTATCCCTACAGCCTCGGAGATGACCTTGACAGACTCTCCACTGACGTGGCTCTGCAGCTTCTGATCCTTGTCTGCTTTCTCTGCCATTCTAGTCTATATTAGTGCTGAAAAAACAACAAAAAACACTAATTCTGTTGAGAGCTGTCAGCTGTCACTGACTACACATTTTACATATCAATATATCAGTGGGAAAAATATCACAATTTTTTTTATTTTCATATTAGCTATAAAAATGTCAAATGAGTTTTAAAACATAAAAACACAGCCATAAAAGCTGAGTAACAAGTATCAGAACATACAGGCACACTCATGATATTGCACACTTTGCTAAAACTTAAAAGCAAACAAAACTCTTTGATAAGCATTACCAAATTTTTTACTAAACAGCCAACGTTAAAAGTTGTAAATTTTGAAGGCCAATTCTGTTGATCATAGAAATGATTGACTTTGTTTATATATAAATACCAGCATGGCAGAGGTATATAAGCATTCCTTTCTATCTTTTCTTTCTATATGTATGCTGGTTCACCTTATAACCGCGGTACTAAATGTTTTTGGCACTGATAAGACACAGAGTTTAATCATATGACGTTAATGTGTCTTCAAAATTACGAAGTGCATATTTCATAAAAATAAAAGCCACAAAAGGAAAAGATAACCACTTTACCAGCAATTATGAAACTAGAGAACGGTTCCTCTCGTATTAATAAAATGGAGATCTGCTTCAAAGTAAGTGATATGATGCATTTTCCCATGTTTTTCTGTCTTCACCAAAAGAAAGAGGGGGAAGAGGAGAATACAGGTCAGCCACATGTTACTCTTTTACCCCAAAAGCTATAATAAAATCCAAAAATACTTACTACATGTACTTATCATTGGTTTTATCAAACACATTCATGAGACTCTCTGCATTGGCTTCATTAAAAGTGCCTTTGCAATTTTACTTTTTCTCTCATTTGAAGATTATGATGATAATAATGTAGTAAATGATGGTAATTTATAAATACACACACATACATGTGATGTCTACCTATTTTGGAGGGATCTCCCTATTTTTGAGTAAATCTCACTATTCGGAATTTTAGAATTTCCCTATATATTTTATATATCTCCCTATTTGGAATTTCAGATATCCCTTCTAAAAATCAAGAATTTCCTTCTTTGTTTAATCATTCTCCCTATTTGGAAAGGCAAATCTCCCTATTTGACTTCCAAGATATATCACATGTATGCACACAAATAATGTGACAAACCAACACAAATATGAATTAAGAAACGCAAAAAGCCTTCTTTCTTACAATGACAATGTAATGATAGTGTGGGATTTCTAAAAAGTGCCAAAACCATGAAAATGTCCAATTTTCGCTTGAAAACGAGATTGTGCGAAGACTTCATGAAAAAGATGGTCAGTAATTGTATTTTGACTTGAAGCAATGCATCCTGTCTATTGCTATAAAATTGAACAGGAAGGCATATGAAACTTAACTTCTTACACCAGTTAACGCTATACCTCGGTTAACGGCCGAGTCACCATACTAGCCTCCTGGTACCATATCTCGAACCACTTTTACAGCATTGTTACTTGCAAAAATCTGAGAACATGCAATAAAATTAATTTAATCCTCAGATTTTGTAGACACATCATTGCCAATGTCACTGACCTAGAAAATTATGTGTGACGTCATATGGTGCGTGCACAGTACGGTCCATTACATCACCACTAAAAAGCATGTTTCCTTCAGTTAATGGAACCAATTCTCGAACAGATTATTTGAGATCGTTTTCAGTTATAATAATGCGAGAGAACTAGGGGAAAACAGTGTATAGTCACCCAGGAGGTATTTAAATGCAAGAAAATATGGTAAAATGCAACCATGTCACCACGTAGATCATTATGAGTAGGCTCTTACTACACTTTGTTTCCATATATTTTTGCCAGCATCAAAGATGAGCAGACTTAGCCAATTTCTATTTGATTTTTGGGATTTAACAAGTGATCATACAAGAGAGAGCCACTAGGAATGGGAGGTAGAGCCAGTAACAAAATAAAAACGATCTTGTCGCTCATGCGATTTTAACGGGCACTGTATTTTCACTGGGGTGTAAACAAAGATTTGTAAAGCTAAAAGACTCAAGGCGTGTTTCCTTCATCAAAATTTGATTTGAATACATAGAAGAGAGCTTCTGGCATGAGACAGCGTAAAAAATGGATTTGAGGAATGTTTTTTTCAGCAGATAATTTCTTGTCAAACAAACTGAGTGATGTATTTTGCTTTGGTTTTGGTCAATTTCGATTGGCTGCAAAGGAAATCCAAAACGAGGCTGACACTTGGCACTGTGCCAGTTTTATCGTCCATTGACTGACGAAAGAAAACCTGCCCAAAATAATTTTATGCGGACCAGATTTAAGGCTTTATTTAGTATAAATCAAATTATTGTTCCAGAGTTGGTCCCATTCGAGAGATGGTACCAGGAGGCTAGTAATTACTACATCACCCTCTCACGAGGATATATGTGCAATTGAATTCTATCAATCAACACGTAAAACAACAGATGCTCATCGTTTTGTTTTATGAATGGTTGTACTTGTGATATGCTAAAACTGACAATACTTCATCAGGGACAAAAGTCTGGTTTATTTTTTTTTACACTCAGAATTTTACAAGGGGATTCAACTGGGAGGAATTTAAGGATGTTCGCTGCCAATGAAAAAGTATTCAAACTTTTTTTCTAACCACTCTTTTTTGATTCCAAAATACAACACAAGACATTTGAAAACAAAATGAATATAGGGTAGTGTGCATTTTTTCAAGCTACAGGCCTCTGAATGAGACCTCTAAGCACCATGTCTTAAATTTGGTAAAATTAGTTTAATTTTTAACTCTTTGAAACATACCTGTCTTGAACAAAAATACACCTAAAATGCTTTCAAAAGTCATAATATTTACGTAGCGCAGACAATTTTGGACCAAAAGCATTGAAAAAGAGGGACGTGCATTAACTGGGTTTTCTGGCCCACCCAAAAGCCAAAAAATAAAAGTATCTGTACGACATTTTATCTTATATGTTTTAATAGATGAAATGTCCAAATGTTTTAATCTAATATTGATTTCACTTTTATGGTTGCTATGGTTACACAAAATGGCCGCCAATATGGGCTAAAGTAGGAAAATCACAATTTTGGACCGAAATTTAGAGGTTTAACAGAGAAGTTTACATAGAGCCCAGCTAAATACCAAAAAGATATTTTCATAAAAGATTAGTATTACAAAGATGCACAAAATGTGAAAATATCTTTTTGGTATTTAGCTGGGCTCATACCTAATTCTTAAAAAATTGCTCTATAGATTACCTGCATTTCACTCAAAGTAAGACACCTTTATTATAAAGCCTTGTGCCAATTAATTCCACCAAGCACCAGAAGACATCCTCTGATGGGTGATAAATTGTTGATTGGGACCCCCGAAATAAAATGGGATTTTTTTCAAAGTCGCACTTATTTGTGTTATGAAGAAAATCATGGTTTCCATAGCAACTTGTATTGTATTGCATATTGTATTTCCAGCCCATTTAGGTTCACCTCACTTTGCTATAAGGCACCAGGTAAAATACAAGTTTTGGATACTACGCAACCATTGACCAAACTATTGGTACAGAAAAATATCTCAGAAATATGGAGTTTGATCATGTAGATTCCAAACTACAAACCAGTCACGACATGTGGTTGTGCCAGATCGGCAACCACAAATATGATTTTTGAACATAGGGGTATACCTACAAAATCAAACATAACTTAGTTACTAATTATCCTAGCTCACTAAACATGGTATCATTTTAAAGCTTATGCTTAGGCCTTTCATCCAACTGTAGCTTGTGTAAAATATCTAAATTGTATATTCATCTAATTTGCATATTCATGAATACCGGTATTGATAGAATCATATTAGAAAATATATAAATAGAAAAAACATAAAATACACTGACTTCAATAACAAACAGCCATTTTCGCATCATGTCGATAAGCGATACAACTTGATATACCCTAACACGTAATGAATCTATGCATAAATAATTAGCTCATTTGCATATTTATGAATATTTATAGAAATATGAGAAATTAAGAAAAAAAAATTCAATGGACTTCTAAGATATACTAATTCCACAGGGTTGGGGTAATTAAAATTGTAATTGTAATTAATTGCAATTTAATTACATTTTTCAAAATAATTGAAAATAATTGTAATTCAGCCTTTACTTTAATTACAATAATTGAAATGTAATGAATTACAGTGTCAAAAAGGGGTGTAATTAACAATTACTTTTAATTACTTTTAATTACTTTAAAAAATCTCTTACATATATACATTGTATATTTAGAGGTTTTTATTTTAAGAGTGTACTACATATTATCCTGTTAAATCTTGTTTCCTTGCATGTTTCATTGAAGTATATGGTCAATTATACAATTTAATCAAGTAAAATAGTTTTCCATTGAGATAAGTTATGTTACAACAGTAGTCAAATTGTGTCTCTTCATCTATTAAATGTGTTTCTTCATCTACTGATAAAATTAAGTATTGGACACTTTTAAGATGTTTAATTCTTCCCTAAAACTGATGACCTTAGAGCTATTTATTATCTTATACATACAATGTGACATTAAGCAATGACTGATCAAAGGAAGTGTGAAAACTCAAACAATCATTATCTTTTCTTTTCTTTTTTTGTCCTTGATTGGTGTATTGCCTACAGGATTCCTTGTTGATAGTTTTTCACACCACTGACAGATTCATAATTTAACTGGTCTTAAAATTAAACTGCTTCTATGAAAGACATGTTTTATGTTTTCAAAATATGAAACTGACGGAAATTTTTGGTCAAATATTCTTTATCATGTTACTATGATTGTAAGATACATGCACAGTCAGACTGTATAGCCCTTGTTAGCACTTGTTTAATTTATGGCTCAACTGACATTTTGCAGTTGTAGGACAGCACATGGTAGAATTTATAAAAAAAAAACAAACATTTAAAATGTGCTTAAGCTTGAGAGTCAACAACTTTTCAGTCATGTGAGAACAGATATACTGCTTCCTCGTTATATTAACTGATGATATGAGGAGTTGTTATATGACTGAAGGAATTCCTGTCTCCTGATTGGCTCATTCAGTATTAATAAATCCTTATATTTCTCTGAAACCAGACCAAACTGATGAATACCAGATCAAACCAGTTCCTGGAGGTTAATTATTTTGACAGGTTTTCTATATTAACCTCCAAAATCTATATTACGCTCCTGAGTACCCAAAAATAGCACCAGCATGAAATCAACATGGGCTTCATGAAATTGACATGATTTGATGTATGTGTTTAAAACCTGCCAGTCAGCTATAAATAGCTATGAACTCATTTCACTTCATGAAATCTACATGCTTTGCAGTTTTATTTCCATTTATGGATATTTTTTCATGCATCTCAACACTCGATGCAAAGTATTTTTTTTATTCAGTTTCACGTCCATTTCAAGATTATAATTCAGCTCATTTGAGACGGGCCAATCAGTAGGTGGGGCAAAAATATGAGAACCCCGAGAAAAACCACCTGACACACCCGCAAGCAGAACTTGGCTTGTCTCACATGTGGCCAGTGCGGGGCTCGAACCCACACCAGACACAGCGGTGAGAGCAAAGTAATTGTATGTAATGAATTACATTAGGCTAAGTAATTGTATGTAATGAATTACTTTCCTTAAATGCCTAGTAATTGTAATTGTAATTTAATTGAACAAATGTCAATGTAATTGTAATTCAATTAATTACTTTTCAAAATAATTGACCCCAAGCCTGTAATTCCAGTCACAAATCATCACTGCGGCTTGTTGTTGTCCATTTGTTATACAATTTTTCATTTTCTAACCTGCAATGGCCCAATATTAAAATAATCTAGTTTGCATATTCATGAAAATAAAATGAAAGGACATTGAAAATGAGGGGGGGGGGGGGGGGGGGGGGGATTCAATAAAATCCGTAAATATTCCACCCACCATCACTGTGGCATGTTGTCATTTATACGATTTGACTGTCCTATCATGCAAAATACTATATCTAGAATCTAGTTTGCTAACTTTGCATATTCACTGTATCATTTTCATGAATATGATGATACAAAGAAACAAGAAATTGAGATAGAATTTGAAACAAGCCTTCAGCGTAAATATTTCAAAAATACTTATTTCAATTTAAAACAATCTTTTTGGCATGTAATTGTTGGTCAGTAATATAATATGACTATTCTTACATACATGGGGCCCGTATGAACTGAACCATATTTGCATATTCATGAATATTGATCTGAAAATAAGATATTGAAAGAAGGTTCAATTAAAACCGTAAACATACTTATTCAAGTCAAACACCAGCATCGTGTCAAGTTGTCGTTAATCATTTATGCGATGTGCATGACCTAACATGTAATGGATCTATGTGAAAATTTGAATATTCACAAAAGTATCGAACCCGTGGCATCAATCAATCGATCTGTCTATCCATATAAGTCAAAGCTGAGTGATTTATCCCCATGTCATATCTGTTGAATCTTAGACTTGCTTTGTTAAAGTTTGAAATTGTGATTAATTCGATTACTTTGGTGAATAAAAATAAATAAGCATTCATATGCAAATTCATGGTATTCAAATTAGATAATTTGCACTTCTGATCAGTGTAATAAGTTTTGTTTGTAACCATTTCTTAGTTAATGCTTGTTCAATATTCTATAGCAGACATGTGATGAATTAAGAGTGTGTTGTGGTAAACAGTATTAATTTTAAATTACTTTTAATTACTTTAAAAAATCTCTTACATATATACATTGTATATTTAGAGGTTTTTATTTTAAGAGTGTACTACATATTATCCTGTTAAATCTTGTTTCCTTGCATGTTTCATTGAAGTATATGGTCAATTATACAATTTAATCAAGTAAAATAGTTTTCCATTGAGATAAGTTATGTTACAACAGTAGTCAAATTGTGTCTCTTCATCTATTAAATGTGTTTCTTCATCTACTGATAAAATTAAGTATTGGACACTTTTAAGATGTTTAATTCTTCCCTAAAACTGATGACCTTAGAGCTATTTATTATCTTATACATACAATGTGACATTAAGCAATGACTGATCAAAGGAAGTGTGAATGGCTCCTGATTGGCTCATTCAGTATTAATAAATCCTTATATTTCTCTGAAACCAGACCAAACTGATGAATACCAGATCAAACCAGTTCCTGGAGGTTAATTATTTTGACAGGTTTTCTATATTAACCTCCAAAATCTATATTACGCTCCTGAGTACCCAAAAATAGCACCAGCATGAAATCAACATGGGCTTCATGAAATTGACATGATTTGATGTATGTGTTTAAAACCTGCCAGTCAGCTATAAATAGCTATGAACTCATTTCACTTCATGAAATCTACATGCTTTGCAGTTTTATTTCCATTTATGGATATTTTTTCATGCATCTCAACACTCGATGCAAAGTATTTTTTTTATTCAGTTTCACGTCCATTTCAAGATTATAATTCAGCTCATTTGAGACGGGCCAATCAGTAGGTGGGGCAAAAATATGAGAACCCCGAGAAAAACCACCTGACACACCCGCAAGCAGAACTTGGCTTGTCTCACATGTGGCCAGTGCGGGGCTCGAACCCACACCAGACACAGCGGTGAGAGCAAAGTAATTGTATGTAATGAATTACATTAGGCTAAGTAATTGTATGTAATGAATTACTTTCCTTAAATGCCTAGTAATTGTAATTGTAATTTAATTGAACAAATGTCAATGTAATTGTAATTCAATTAATTACTTTTCAAAATAATTGACCCCAAGCCTGTAATTCCAGTCACAAATCATCACTGCGGCTTGTTGTTGTCCATTTGTTATACAATTTTTCATTTTCTAACCTGCAATGGCCCAATATTAAAATAATCTAGTTTGCATATTCATGAAAATAAAATGAAAGGACATTGAAAATGAGGGGGGGGGGGGATTCAATAAAATCCGTAAATATTCCACCCACCATCACTGTGGCATGTTGTCATTTATACGATTTGACTGTCCTATCATGCAAAATACTATATCTAGAATCTAGTTTGCTAACTTTGCATATTCACTGTATCATTTTCATGAATATGATGATACAAAGAAACAAGAAATTGAGATAGAATTTGAAACAAGCCTTCAGCGTAAATATTTCAAAAATACTTATTTCAATTTAAAACAATCTTTTTGGCATGTAATTGTTGGTCAGTAATATAATATGACTATTCTTACATACATGGGGCCCGTATGAACTGAACCATATTTGCATATTCATGAATATTGATCTGAAAATAAGATATTGAAAGAAGGTTCAATTAAAACCGTAAACATACTTATTCAAGTCAAACACCAGCATCGTGTCAAGTTGTCGTTAATCATTTATGCGATGTGCATGACCTAACATGTAATGGATCTATGTGAAAATTTGAATATTCACAAAAGTATCGAACCCGTGGCATCAATCAATCGATCTGTCTATCCATATAAGTCAAAGCTGAGTGATTTATCCCCATGTCATATCTGTTGAATCTTAGACTTGCTTTGTTAAAGTTTGAAATTGTGATTAATTCGATTACTTTGGTGAATAAAAATAAATAAGCATTCATATGCAAATTCATGGTATTCAAATTAGATAATTTGCACTTCTGATCAGTGTAATAAGTTTTGTTTGTAACCATTTCTTAGTTAATGCTTGTTCAATATTCTATAGCAGACATGTGATGAATTAAGAGTGTGTTGTGGTAAACAGTATTAATTTGGGTTTTTTCCTGTATTTTCTAAAGTTTTCATTAATATTCATGAATATGCAAATTAGAAATTTCGCATAACCACAGTGGCTTAGCATAAAGTTGACTCTGTATGGTATTGATGGTATTGGACAAGTGCAATATAGGTACATTTACATCTGTAAGGTAACTTTTTTATTCTGTTCGTTAATTTCTGATAAAGCACTTTGGTTTTCATCAATATTCATGAATATGGAATATGCAAATTTCATATTTTGCATATTGAATGCAGATTAGGTTCAAAAGCTGAGCCGAAGCATTGTTAATAACATATTAGGTTGACAATGTTAGTATTTGAATACGAGTAATTACTTATTCAACTTATTGAAACTGTAGTATCGGTTGCTATGGAAACCATGAATATATGCATTATCCATATGCACTTTTGCAGAATTTATGGGTTTTTCTCTCATTTTTACATTAAGGAGGTCCCTCTTACTATAATGCTTCGGTGATGTTCTTTCTGAAGTATGTAACGAAGGTCTAAATATCACAAGCCAACCCTTAAATGGATATGAGTTTAGTCATTTCTTTTTGTTTTTCATTTAAATTCATGAATTTCGACATGACCACTTTTCTTCATGGTAATTGAATGACTTGTTCAGAAGTATTAATGACGCCATAGCAACATATCATTCTATGGTTTGAATTGAAATTAATGAAGTTATGAAGTTCTAACAGACTTACTTGTTTTCCAATTACTTTCAGTGTTTTCATTAATATTTATGAATATGAAAATTCAATACAATTTTCATTATAACACCAATTAATGCAAGGCAGGTGTGTAAGCTCTAAATTGATACCAACTTCAGTGGTCTACAACAAGTAAAACCTGAAATATGACCATCTTTTCCCATTAGCTGATATATCAATGTTGAAATTGCTTTGAATGGGTCATGACCTTTGACCCAAGGTCATTCCTATAAGAAAGGTCATACACATATTTTATTATTATTTTCATGAAGAGCAATAACAAGGCTATATTTCACAACATTGTCACTCAGCTCGGTTGGGGGCTATTTTGCTCTTAATGCACGTCGCCCTTTGCAACTTGGAGTGGATGACAAATTTTACGATTCATTTTCCAACCCTATCCCCCATACTTGAAAAGTCGGAAAAAATCAATATTTTGAAATGTACCAAACCCATATTTGTTGATTCAAACTTTTTCTTGTATTTTCACACAACATAGAACTTGGTAATATTGTTCGAATAAAAGAAAGAAATATATAGGGTAGTGAGCATATAAGAGAGAACCAACAACTCGAAAATCGCCATTTTCAGCCTTTTTTCGGCTGTTTTGTTTCTATAAGACCATTTCATAAAACCACCTTAAATTTTAAAACCAGCATACCAACGACACAAAGAATGACTTAGAAGACCATGTACACATATACTGCTGCTGAAATAAACATCAAACTAGTGCAATTAATTTGAAGATGTGTAATATTCAAGTTTAATCTACCCTACCCCCTAAATTTTACCAAGAACACTCTATCGAGAGGACGACACACTCAATGGAAATCGCTCATGAAATATTGACTATGTACTATGCCCATTTTACCTGTCCGCTAAGCCGCAGCAGTCGATATTGTCGCCATTTTGAAATAAGATAAATCATACCTGTTCGAGTTTTTATTAAATAACTCCAAAGATTGGTTGCATTCAAATTGATAAATAAAGAAAATTAAGTGCACAAAGTCTACCATCATCATAACAGACAGTTTTAGAACCAATTTTTAAACGAAAACCTTTCAATTTAGGAAAAAATGTAGGAAAAAGAAACCCCTAAAACAAATTTATGAGCCGTAAATTTCCCGGAAAAAATCGTCCTGACAAACTGAAGGTATAGCTTGAACTTAGGTTTTGCATTATCAACTTGAAGATTTGTCTTTAACATACAAAGTAAACAAAATAATTATTGGTAGAAAGCTCAAATAAAGCTGTAAAGTGTTCCAAAAGCGCCACCGTTGATTTTCTTTTTCTAAAAACGGTCCGCCATTTTGTCATGCAGACTTTGTAATTTCTAATAAGTTTACTACTACACATTTCAAAATATGAAACTCTTATATAAATTTTCCGAAACTTTGACGTATCTTCTTTTCATAAATATTATACTTACTAATAGACATTTCCAACTTAGTATGAGATACGATATAGGATATACGAGAAACTTTAATCGATTTCTGGGGGGTATATCAAGGCTGTCCAACATAGTTGGTGATAACCCTATACTTCTAGTACCTGTACACGATCAAATGTGTTTGATAACTTTCGTACCATGTTTTATAAGTTCTTCTGAAGGTATCTGAAGCTTTTCAATTTAAAATATTGTACACAGATCTTATTTTGGTCAGGCGCACCGGCGGATCACATGCATGATAAGGCCGTGGTATATATTTAATTGTGTCCTGTCACGAATCACGCAAATTTATGACTTGCAAGAAACAGACGTCAGGCTAAGCATTTCTGCTTGGCTTCTTAGACACTGACTGCCTAGTGGTGGTGGTGGGGGGCACAGCAGTGCTCGATGTTTGGTCGAGAAAATCGTGCCCAGAAGGTGATAATCGAACCATTGAAATATGCCGATGCAGGAACAATTTGATAGGTTTATCAATTATCAACATTTTACTGGCGTCGCCAATGGTATTCGATCCCTATATAATAGTGATAATTTTTTTTTCGCTCAAACATTCTTGGTTATCCAGATCGCATAACAGTCAACGGTGGAGCTTTACGAAAAAACAACAACAACAAAACAACAATGGCACTAGCAGGGATTTACCGAAAAAGACAGAAAATTGGATTCGACTTATTATTTTTTCTTCTTGAAATAAGTAAAACACGATGCATTCATATACATGTACTTGTAACGATCTGTGTAGAGAAAACATAAAGGAAAACTGTATGCGGAAGTTTTGTTAGTTCTGTTTGATTGGTTTGTTTTTACGCACATGCCAACAGCTATGGTCGTGTCAGGACGTTGCCTCCATTTTCAATTGGTCTTCTATCGTACATTATGATGTTATGGCATGCGAAACGTGCTTCAAAATATACAAGCAAAAAGTTCTAACCACTTACATTTTATTAATTTTATTCATAATTAAAATGATTTTAAAAATTGACTAAGAGCAGTGAAGCCTGTACGAAATATTTTACCATAGCGTACAATACAAGGTGTCCCACTTTTTTTCTTTCTTTTTTAATTCGCAAATTTCAGTATTTTGTGAGACGCTGTCTTTTGAATCACCCGCCTTCTTCAACAAACGTTTTCATTTCAAAATATAAACAAATACTGAACATATTTAAGCAAGCATTTGGATTTCCTGAGCATTACTTCTGTTGCTTATGGACAAAATGTGACATTTGTTAAAGGTTTCTTTTTTCTTTTTTTTTTTTTTTTTTTTTTTTTTTTTTTTTTGCTTTCTATAGCCATAGATCATGTGACCTAGACCATTTATATAAACTTTCGTTCCCCCTTTCTAAGAATGTTCAACATGAAGTTTAGCTGTAGAGAAGGAGATCTTTGAAATTGTGACTACGACGGACGGACAACGGACAGACGGACGCCGGAGCATGACCATCCTATAAGCGCACCCTGTGAGCCTTTTAGCGGGATGATGGTTTTACGTAATGAATCTTCGACAGAATTGTGGATTGCAGGAAGAGAAATGCATATTGTTTCGTATATCATATTGCAATTTATATAGAGCACCAATTTTATTTTTGGGTAAAATTACAATTACACTTTCCCTTGATTTACAATAATTCTTTGTCAACAGCGCTTTTAACGCAGACTGATATGCGCACGTCAACAACATGAATTCATAGTTTATAGTGTTGCAATTTAAGTTTATTTTGAAATAAATGTTTCCAGTGTGCATTAAATTTTCACTGTTTTTGTATATTTCTACGTATGTCCTACACCCTTCACCCGTCAATCCTTATTTGTCAGACAGTGTGGTTTTCACATTCATAAAATATACCAAAGTGGCATTCAGTGTCGATGAGGTTGGGGCACGTTATGAGAAAACCCTTCATTAAAATTCTTAAAAATCTTCTGATAACTTGTACTGCTATGGTGCGACATTAATATTGGCATACATAATTCCAGTTGTTTCGAATAACTGAGCCGCGACGCGAGAAACCCGGTCTTCGGGGCTTCCGACCAGGTCTGATACAACCCGAGCTGTACGAGCACAGAAGATGACTAGAAACGGGAAATTTTTGGACTAAGTAAGTGGAGGAATTATCCGCGTAGCGAACACAAAGGCGCTGATCAGCTTTGCAGCTGCTGCGAAGCTGATCTGCGTCTTTGTTTTCGCCTAGGCAAAATCCGGTTTTCTCAAGACGGGGCCCATTATTAAAACAGGTAGGTAAAATCTGGCTTGAAAAGGTTCCTCCTACTTACATGGTACTCACATATATAACTTTATCTTTTGATACAAGAACTGAAAACACATTTCATGGAAAAAATATATCTACAACATCATTTATGGTAAAGCCATCTGAACGTTAGTCAGTCTCTTGCGCCTGGTCTTGTGACAAAACACTACAATGTAACACGCATGCGTAAGCAAAGCATAATATATCACTTTGTGGTCTTCGCCGTGCGTTAAATGTATAACAAAATCAACTGTCTTGTTTGTTTGTAAGATGATAATACGACTGTCTTGTTTGTTTGTAAGATGATAATAATAATAAAGATATGCATGTTCATATGCTTATACGAATCTTCGCTTGTTGTACATGCTCTACGTTGAAATTGTGTATGATATAAAGTTTCAAACAATATTGAGACCTTGAACAGTCCTACCATTGCAGGTCTCCAAGGACCGGCGTTTATGCGTTTGCCGACCAAACACGAAAAAGCAATTGTTAGCAAGTAGGAATAGAAATGTCTAGTAACGCATGCGGTGGTGTGCATCTGTACAAGTTCTCAAACCTGATATATTGCGTCCACCCCGGGCGTCCACTATCCAAGGGCCGCTGAAAAGATGTGGGCTAACACATTTGTTATGATCTCGCCAACGCATACAAATGCCGTAATCTTATTTCTTAACACAGCATGGCGCATCAATATGCGAATAACCGATAGATCCCGAGTATATACATGAACATGTTTGTATACAATGGCTAACATCTATTAGTTTACATGTTGTTTTTGAGAATATCCCTCGAAAGAAATATCCGAACTCCAATGTCAAACTCCAATATCAATATCGGATTAAGTTGGAAATGTCTAATAGCACGCAGCTTATATCTAAGTTATCGGTTCCAATTTATGACGACTGTGTGAAAATTGGTCGCCATGACGCCATTTTAAGGTCAAAAATAGAATCAAAATAAGGGTAAAGAAAACCACTAAAATTACCTGTAATGTGATAATTAGGGGAAAGATAAATATGTCAGATGAAAGATAATTAAAAGGCCTTTAATCTGGTAAATTGATTTAATTGTTAAAGGTTCCACTTACTGGCTCAGAGAAGATAATTCCATTCAATTAATTCTAATTTTGAAACTACAGCTCGTTTGCTGGATCATGCAGAGCAACAGGTCGTTTCGTTCCAAAATCATGTCACAGTAGATAAAGGGCAAAATAACCTCCATAAAGTGTCCTTGATTTTACTGACAACAAAATTTTTCTACAAAGTTGCAGAAAATGGGGTGAAAAAAATGAAGCTTCTTAGATTGACAATTTTCATGGCCCATTCAATGCATATTATCAATATGTATCCAAATATAAAATATTAGGAAAATATCTTCAACCGTTTACGAGATATTCAAGAAAAGAAAAACCGGAATTTCCGAAAGGAAGTGTCTCGGCGTCCGGTACCGGACGAATTAGGCTAGAGTCTCTGCGTCCGGCAATGCCGGACACCGAGCCTATCCTCACTGGAATGGCTCCGTGTCCGGCACTACATTTTCCCTACCAGTTTCTTGGTGGTAAGTAGTAAAAAGTACAAATAATTTGATTACTATCAATACAGTTTGAAGAATATTTTTTTTTTCATTCGTGTTCCGCCATTTTGAAAAGGGGATGTAACTCTTAATTTGTTTATGTCTCATGTAAAGATGGAACTGTAGCGAATTCAATATCATGTTGCATTTTGGTTGTTGAATAAAAAATATGTAATCTTTGTGTTGTTTTTATCAAATATAATTATCTATCAAATAAGTTCTTTAAGCCCATGTATTTAACCTTGCGTTAAATGATGCCAATTAGCCTCTTCTCATCTTTAAGGTAGCTATAGCCAGCTAACCGCGAATTGCGCGCCTCTTTTGTTCCTTTTGAAATGATCTCCGACAACAAACGACCATTCTCAAGTAAAACAAACAAACAATATAATTACGTAAAATAGAAACAATCCATCAAGATATGCAATGCAAAAATGAATTATGTTGTCTCTGTTTTTGACCAGATCAGACACAAACCAGCGATCATGCAGATGCAACTTATCTGAACGTACGGCCTATGATTAAAACATGTATATAATATTTAGTTAAGCTTGTCAAATAAAAATGTTTCATTTATTTTCGTCTAGATCAAACACAAACCGGTGATCATGCAGATGCAATTTATATGATATTCGTTATAAGAACTTATGGTCTATTTTCCACACAAGTATAAAACTAACATTGTTTTATCATGTTGAACTTCGACCAGATAAGACACTAATCGGCTAGTATGCATAGGCAACATAGAAGCATTTTATTTGCCGTTTATATAACCTATGTGATTAGAACATTCGATCTATGTCTAACACATGCATATAATGTTTAAATAACGTTGTTATCATAAAAAATGTTTTATCTGATTTTCGACCAGATCAGACACAAACCGGCTAGTATGCATAGGCAAAATAGAAGGATTCCATTAGCCAGTTATATGACCTACGTTAATAGAACGTACGATCAATGTCTAACACATGTATATAATGTTTAAATAAAGGTCGCAATCACTCTCTTGCGTTAAAAATTAATTATTACATGTAGCATGTACACGGGTATATAAGTTTTATTAATTTATTAATTTTGATCCAAAACATAGATTATGGGTACTCATTAGAACCGCTTCGGCGAGGCGGTTCTAACGTGTACCCACAATCAATGTTTTCAGCTTTAATATTAAAAAGATCAAAATTTTTCCTATGCAATTTTCAAATTTTACGGCTGAAAAAATATGTGTAGATTCTATATTACATGGGCGCCTTGTAGTTACATGATAAAGGTTTATGAAGTAATTCATGCTGTAGCGCATTAAGATGGACCTTTTATCATCATACTGAGATGACACATCTCACTAGCTTTTGACACTGAAAATAATTACAACAAGTGAGTGGAAAATTGCTCAGCTAATTAAGACATTTAGGCATAAATCTAATTTACATAATTACTGTCACGCTAAACTTTAATCAAATCCTGGATGAAAAACAACCTTTATGAGAATCACTTTTCATTTAATATAGTAATTATCATTAACACAGAGATATATACTATACATAGATTAACAATTGTGAGTAAGTCAAATAATCAATGTATCTTTTACTTTTTGCTGATTAAAAAGTTTTACCAGCCTTTACCATTTAGCAAAGTTCGGAGCGAACAAATATCTTATATTTCTGTGTCACTAGCCCTTATATCAAACGGCATACGATTGGACAAATAGTCACTGTAAAAATCCAATATGGCGGCGTTCGATACGAAAAATATCTAGCGAATTCATTTTGTGACACATTAGCCGGTATTAATCTGATTTATGTTTCTTTTGTTATGATTTACTACCAGGAAACTTGTAAGAAAAATATAGTGCCGGACACGGAGCCATTCCAGTGATGATAGGCTCGGTGTCCGGCATTGCCGGACGCGGAGACTCTAGCCTAATTCGTCCGGTACCGGACGCCGAGACACTTCCTTTCCGAAATGTCAAATGTTTGCAGCGAACATCCTTAAAAAAAACAGGAAGTGTAAAAGCTACCCTACTTATTCATGACAAACCTTTTGTAGTGACTAGTAATGCAAGAATCTTTCTTAATCAGGGCGAAAATCAACAAATACATTGAAATCAAACCAAAAAATTGTGTTGTTAATTTTAACGGCACGCTTGTTTTGTCAATATTGTAATGTACGCCGTTTTACGAATAATCTAATTTTAACTGGACACTTCGCTCCTCATGATTGGCATCCTGTATAGGGTCGCCGCTGACATAATTTCACTACATTTCGCAAGTAAAGATTACTTACATAAGATTACTTACATCTACTATTCTTCGTATACTGCCATATGCCCTCACGGACATTCCAGGCAGATCATACATATCATAGGACAAGCAGTTTCCAATCAACAAAATTTATTCTAGGGAACTCTAAACACCCATCGTTATAAGCAGCTTCAAGGACCGGTGCGGTCGGTCTTGGAGTAAGCAAGATCTCTCTAGAGAGAGCTTGGAGCATGGAAGCTGCTGCTCAGACTGCTGCTCAGTCTATCACAATTATGATCTCCAAGAAGAACTGGAAAAGGTCCAAAATCGTACTGCAAGGTTTTTGACTGGAATCTGATAAATTCGATGTGTGCAAAGAACTGGAAAATACCAGTCCTATCTGTGGTAGGGAAAAGGGTTAAGTGTCTTTGGAAAATCAGATACTAAGTAGCTGAATCTGACTTACAAGAGCTGGCAATCCTTCAAGCATTTCTTGACACTTTCTCTTTCTTCTTCCGTGTTAAGAGCCGCAATCCTTCTGGAACGTTGAAGGCTCTGCAGGACTGCAACTGATAAATGACTCAACAGTCTTTCAAATGACTATTTACAGCTAAAACGTCTTTGAAACTGTAAAGGAACTGTATGTCGTGGGCGTTGTAGTTGTTGATGGAGCTGGCACGCCGGTTTCCGTGGAACACTTCTAGTGTTTCCGCTGCTGTGACCGTGTGGTAGCCCTTTCCAGTGATAATGATAGTGACGATGATGTAAATAGTGAAATACAAACAATTGTAAGATGCAATATGTTGGACAAACTTGTCGAACTTTGCAAAAACGATCTGGTGAGCACTATCGTAGAATCAAAAAGCCCAAAAATAATGATACCTTTCTGTACCAGCATTTTAAGCGCACTGGTCATTCTCCCAATAATGTTATTTTTCAACCAGTGGAGAAAATCTCATATGATGAAAATTCTTCTGTTAGATTCAAAAACATCAAACGATTTGAAACTGAACTTAAATGGATAAAATTATTGCAAACACCCTTTCCACTAGGATTTAACGACAACATTTACCATGAGGGGAGTATTTCCAAAATGACACTTTCAGAGTCTCGTAAACGTAAATCTAGATCTCATGGTATACGGAAAAAGGGTAATGACAAACGTAAACGGTGCGCTGCAATGAAATTGAACACTACCCTTAATGATTTGGCGGTGAAACTAAGGATTCATGGTCTTATCTTAGTTCTCTACCTATTGCTTTATTACGTTCCTTGGACACAGAGGCTAATAGATTTTACGATAGAAATCATCAAATGTATGACGCTGCACTGTTAACAAGATGTTATACTCAACATGCTCTTCGTCCATTTATCGATTCCGAATCTAATCACATTAGACGTTTTATTAAAATTCCTTTCATTAATAAAGGAATGGACTTTATTGATTTACCCAGCATATTCCAGGATAAATCAGTGATACAGTCTATACCTACGTACTTCCAAAATTCAGAACCTCCTATTATTTGTTACAAATATAATAAACCAATCAGAAATACTATTTTTAATTTCAATAAGCTTGTTTCTGATCTTGAGATCCATGCTAATACTCCTAAGTCTTGAGATTGTAAATATTCAAAATATGTTTATCAACCAGCCGGACATGTAGTTACTGGAAATTTAAAAATAATTTCGGATTCTAGAATTCGCAAAATTGTTTCTAAAGGTCCGAAATATAGATTCCCTTCCTACATTAATTTCGACAAATGTAGGGAGGAGATTGCATCTGCAGTGAATGATTTCGGTAATCGATGGTGTAAACGAAATGGTGTTGAGGATACTGCTCTTAAAGAATGGAAAAGAAGTATCCACACTTTCATGGATAAACGTATAAAGTTTTATTCACACAAAACTAATCTTTTACCTCCTAAACCCAAATCGTCATTTAGGCATTTGAAGCAGGGTATCCAAGAATTTCATAGAAAGTATGTCTTTGTTCCAGTAGACAAAGCCGCGAACAATGTTGTTGTCGTTTGTAGGCTTCATTACGTTAACACCTTAAAACAGGAGCATGATGGTACCAGGGCTTATCTGGAGACAGATACTGATGAAATGTCTGTAGTTAATGCTCACACGATTTACCTGTTAAGTTTTTTGTTTGTGTCAGTGAAGGCCAAGACAAACTTCCTACGATGTATTGGTTACCTAAGCTTCACAAAAGACCATACAAAGCTAGATTTATTGCAAATTCGAGCTCTTGTGCTACTACTGAACTTTCTAAATTATTATCTTCCTGTCTTATTGCTATCAAATCTCATGTCATAAGATACTGTGAGACAGTGTATGAAACTTCAAATAAAAATTGGTTTTGGTCAATAAAAATTCTGGCGAGGTGCTCAGTAAATTGAAGTGTAGAGGGTTTCGTGCGACGAGCTAGTCCACATATGATTTTTCTACTCTGTATCCACCATTACCACATAATCTATTTAAAGAAAAACTTCTGGATTTGATAGAAAGGCTTTTTTTCACTTCCTCTGACCAAAGTCGGTATACACTTTGGTCATGTCAGAATATGTGTGACGCCTTATACTATCTCCTGGATAATATTTATATTAGATTTGGGACCAAGTTATACAGACAAATTATTGGAATTCCGATGGGTACAAATTGCGCACCTCTCGTAGCTGATTTATTTTTATACTGCTACGAAAGAGATTTCATGGATTCTCTTAACCAGGATAATCAAGCTGATGTTATCGAGGCTTTTAATTTTACTTCTAGGTACCTCGATGACCTTTTGAACATTGACAACCCTTACTTTGAAGGTATGGTCAATCAAATTTATCCACCTGAACTACAGTTGAACAAAGCCAATATCTCAGATACCGAAGCCCCCTTTTTAGATTTACATCTTTCTGTTGCAAATGGATTTGTTTCTTCTAAAATTTATGATAAGCGCGATGACTTTGATTTTGATATAGTAAATTCTCCGTTTTTGGATGGTGACGTTCCTCGTCGTGCTTCTTATGGTGTATACATTTCGCAACTTATTAGGTTTGCTAGAGTCTGCAATCATGTTACAGACTTCAACGCTCGAAATAAATGTTTAACGGCCAAACTTCACAAACAGGGTTATCGGTATCATAAACTTCGAAAAACATTTTCTAAATTTTATCGTAGACACTATGAACTGATTTCCAAATATAATGTTGGGTTAAAGACGCTCTTAGGTGAGGGCCTTTCGGAACCAGAATTTTATGGTGACTTGGTTTACAAATTTAAGAAACTTATAAGAAGGAATGATTTTTCTTTTCAGTTCAGACAAATCATTACACGTTACAGACGTATAGGTTACAACTTGAATGTTATGCGACAGTCTGCATGCTTAGTTTTTAACCCAATCACGGTTGATAACTATGCTGCCTTCTTTAATTGCACGCCGGTGGGTCGGGCGTCAGACTATATGATGGCCTCGACTTAAAGCTATTCATTTTAATTGGTTGGGGCCGGCCGGAACTTCTTGTCTGTTGCTTGGCCCACCGGGATCCAACTGGTGTTTTTCTTTCGCTCCGGAGTGGTTAAGTTATTCGGCGCCCAGGGATCTCCATCGTCGGGCAGCTTACTGAATCTGTTGAGTCCTCGTTTTTGATTCATCATGATGTTTATCATGATTTATCTGTTTGTTCTTGATGATTCATTGACTAGTTCACAAAGAGGACCAAAGAACTAACTAAATGTTATGAACCACTGCAGAAGCTGAGGGTGATGTACCTGTTAAACCGGTTTAAGCCCGCCAGTAACTTTATATAACTGATCGTTCCAAGGCGATATTTCTGTGGTGGTTCTTTCGTTTTATGTCTTGGTGTTTAATTTTTTTTGTGCTGTTGGCGCCTTATGTATGTTTTCATATTTTTAGTTAAGTTTAGGTAACTGAGTGGCCACCTATTTGGAAAATAGCTGCCCATTCGGCTTACGATATGTTTTCATGGTATAAGTACCTGTTAATTTAGTTTTTTTCCCATCTCGGTTTTTGGAGTGGGAATCTTTTTCTGATTGCGCCTTTTCCTGATCTTTGTCTACATATACCTTTTTGTTCTAACTGTAATCATCCACCTAAAATGGAAATGACTAAAACGGTGCTCGCTCTGTCATATTTTTTGCTACTGTAGCATTGAGTGCCTGAGAATGGACTAGAACTTTGTTTGGTGGACAAGTAGAGGTCGATAAAATCTTGAATATTTCTGCAACGAGGACTGTACATATATAATGTTTTGTGGTCTTAACACTTTTTATTACATGAAGTTACCCATTGGGAAAAAGCGACGTCATATTTATTAATATGAAAAATAAATGAGGCATCGTGTGAGAAAACCAACGCTCTGACACAAACCGGCCTGTACTGTTGCAGAAAAGGCACAACGCTCGAAATTTCAGATTTAAGAAGACGATGGATGGTAGTGTCTGTGTAGGGATCCGGAAAACAAAGTAGCTGACCACCTGTGCAGTTACTGCACAGCTGATCTGCACCTTTTGTTTTCGCATATGCAAATTGTTTGTCTTCTATTGCGGCGGCTAAAATATACTGTATGGAAAAACGAAAGGTTGACGTAATTTTCATATTTAAAGACCTATTAATATTTGTTTTCCAGACCCAAGTTGCGCTTGTCTGTTTGAAGGGCCATCCATCTTTTTGAGTGACAATTTTCTAGATTGCAATTATTGGGAGAATCACAATTCTAATGGAAGTCGTTTATCTCTAGAAGAGACAAATTAACTCAGTTTCTGTGAAGGAATTAACTGTTTGAGATATTGTGTTTATGCGGTTTTATGGTGATGGAATGGTAATGCTAATCCGCAATCGAGTCCGTAATAAACTTTTGTATATAGAATAAGAGGCTCTCCATTCGACACGGTCACCTGCCCATCGGGGCCTAGGAGAAATAGATGGGCTGCTTGTGCCTCCAGGCAAAGCTTTTAAACTACTGACCGACCATCTGATAACTAGTTAACTGCTCAAGCATGAGCCTGTCCAGGAAAAGTGGTTTAGTCAAATCATCCATTTATATGCCATATTGTCTTGCTTGGGTGGTTATATTTATGAAGCACATTGTGAGTGTCATGACATCCTAATATTGGGTAAAAGTCCCATAAAATGGAGGCAAAGTCTCGACATTACTGTTGACTGGGACGTAAAACATCAATTCAAACAAACCATTCGACACTTTATTCTAGGCGTTTGCGGGCATTGTCTCAGAGTTACAAAAATCATTTCGTATACTTTAACCACGAATGGAAATAAACATGTCCTACAGTAAGCTGATAAACTGAATACCATAGCAGTACTAAATAAACAAGAACATTTGACTTATAGGACGCCAAAAGTATGAAAAATGGGAATATGATGCAAGCAATCTTAATTTGTCTATTGTTTTGATAACATCTAGCTGGTGTTATGAACCAAAGTTAATCACTTGATTAACTTTAACGATTTTTCTCAGGCAATTATTTACCATACAGCCAGAACAGACTTTTTTCCCGTCGTACATGCACTGTAGTTTATCTGCGTAGAAGAAAAAAAAAATCAAATCATATATTTATATGTTGTATAAATTCATGTGATCTGTAAGGATTTGCTGATGGTATCACAACTTCGAGGAAGTTGAAGGGGCATAATGGTTTGGCTCTGTCCGTCCGTCTGTCCAGTCCAGTCCAGTCCAGTCCAGTCCAATGCAGTGCGTGAGTAACGCTTAGCTCTCGGCCAAGAACCGTTAGAGCGAGAACCTTGAAGTTTGGCATGTAGTTTGTATATGCAAATTAAAAGGACTCTTATTTTTTCTTTCAGGTAAATTCAAGGGGCTAGGGGCCCATTCTTTGAGAGTTATATCCCTTTTTAATTCTTGATAAAGTGAATAGATAGTGGGTACTTTGTGTGCGCAACTCCACCTACAGTTTAATACCGTTACATATGTTGTGACCATGCTTTGAAGATATGCATGACTTGTGGTTTGGATATAATTCTCAGATTAAATTTTGTCACTTTTTTTCGCAATTTGAACTTAGCTATTTTTCGGGCATTTTTGACAATGAAAGTGAATGGGCAGTGGGTACCTTGTGTGTGTGTGGGGGGGGGGGGTGTGAAACAAACAAACAAACACAAAAAAACTTAATGTACTATATTTGTTGATTTCAAACACAATGAGACGTATTATTAAAATTGCCGTCACTCGTCATAGAACTTTGTCCTTTAGTGTACCCAGCTATATATCACGTAGTTATTTTGAACTCAATGTTGATTCGGAGCAAGTATGTGACTTTTTTATTTCTGGAAGTAGGAATATATGGAACAAATGACGCCAGTAATCTTAATTTATCTTCTATAGTAAGTGTTATGGGTAATATTAAATCATGTTCCGATCAAGACAAGATTAATTTAATTGTTTTTTGACAGAACATCAATTCGTAGACGCATTTTTCAAGATATTGCTTCTTTAATTCCCATCAATACTTGTCAAGAAAGTAAATTAAACAAACAAACAAAACAACCAAAAATGTCAATGTCAGGATAATATCCAGTGTTCCAAGGCGATACTTCTGTTGTGGTTCTAACTGTTAACTATATTTTGATGTTGCATTTTTGTGCTCTTTGCTCTTTGTACGTATTTATAGTTTTAGTTAAGTTTACGTAACTGAGTGGCCATTTACCGGGGAAATAGTTGCTCACGCGGTCTATGATCGATATGTTTCATATAGTATAAGTACCTGAAACACAAAATAAATTCACAAATAAAAATATACGTCTTTCTGGAAGTCGGAAATAAATGGATCAAATGACACCAGCAATCTTAATTTATCCTCTAAAGTTGGTGATATGAACAGTGTTATATCATGTTCCGATCAAGACAAGTTTAACTTCATCGATTTCTAACAGAACAACAATTCTAAGACGCATTTTCCCAGCTAATGCTTCCTTTATTCTCATTCATATTTCTCAAGAGAAAACAAATTAATAAACTAATACTATAAGAATCTTACATGAGTGTCAGGTATGGATAGACAAATCTGTCCCGAGGGTCACATTTTGGCATCACGAGGCTCATCTGTCCCGAGGGTCACATTTTGGCATCACGAGGCTCGCCGAGTGATGCCAAATTGTGACCCGAGGGACAGATTTGTCTATCCATACCTGACACGAATGATGGATTCTTTTTCTTGCTCACCTTAATGAAGCGAAAATTGATGTTTATACTATTTACCTAGAAAAATGATAAAATCGCGGCGTCCGCCATTTTGATTTAAAAAGTTTTGACGTCATTGTGACGTGTGCGCTTAGCGACGAAATTACGTGACGTCCTATACAACCAGTGTTAAAAAAGAACGCTTGAACGCAGCGTGCGACGGGGTGAGATAACGAGGGTGAGATAAGAATTTCTCACATGGGGTAAAACGTTGGATTTCTCTATCTGGTGTGCAAGAATATATAATACCACGATGATATCCTGTGTTTCAAAATATATACCAACTGCTCATATATGACCAACATTGCTTTTCGCCAGGTATTAGGGCAATGGATAGACAACAACGAATTGTGCATGATTCGATTGTTCCCCTAATACATTTTCAGACATTGCTTCGTTATCAGACGCATATAATCACAATATATTGGAAATATTTCTTTACCATGGTATAATAAGCTGTTTCGTATAATTCTACAGAGCATTGGGGACATTTTCGGACAGTTATAAGTTGAGACACACGAAGAGATCGAATATTGTCCTAGAAACTGTGTCTGGGTGCAATATTAGTTGTTTTCAGTGTACTTTTCCCATAAAATCTAAATATTCGGCTGCTTTTTAAGTATCATTGGAATGTTTGTTTCAACAGTAAAATGGATAGTTCTAAAATCCTCAGCGGACCGTAAATGGAGCTGGTATGTATGTTGGACAGTTCTTTTAGCTACATTAATTGTTGCCAAATCTTTAGGGTCACTGAAGAGGCTTGAGTGGCCGAAACCGCGGTATGGCCCATTCCCTTTCTCAATAATATGATCACTGCTCTTAAAGGATCTCAGTTTTATTTTTATTTACTATTACTGCAGCTGGTGTTGTGCCGTGTGGCGGCCGGCCCTAAAAAGTCTCCCCGTACATCATCCATAGTGCAGATTATATTTTCCGTTTGGTCCTATGAGATCAGCGAGGGTATTTTGAGAAATCAGAAAATTATTATCGGTTCAGATTCAATTTCTAACTAGCCTTTTATATATACTAAAGGACTTTGAAAACGCCTCACCATAAATTGGCCACAATGATGATTATTTCCTTTAGAATACAAGCTATTTCGACAAAAAATGATTTTGAACAGAAAAGTACAATCCGTCTGCTTAAATTTTATTCCAAAACCGAAACTTCAACGCCAGTGATTTACGTCATTCAGTATGATTTCAAAACAAACTATGAGGACGAAAAATATTCACCAGGTCCGACATGATTTCTGGAAAGAAACACCAAAAGCAAAGCAAATGCTGTTAGTTGTACTTCAATTGCACCAAAACTGTATTAATTACGTCACTTTAACGTTTATGAAGAAAACTTTAATTGAAACGAATTCGAAAGTTTTCAAACAAAATAAATATGCACGGACTAGTGTAATAACTACCATAAGTTTTGGCGCTGGAATCGTATATCACCTTACGCTTGACGTCAGCGAAAAACGCTACCTCCTTAAACGGCATTAAACGAAAGTCCCAATTTTTATTTTGCTTTTTTTAGTGTGCCTAAGGTTGTACGCTATCAGCGGAGATGGGTTGTTTTCACAAAAAGCCTTTTTTTTTGTAGCCGTCCTGAGGTTTTCTTTGACAAAACAACAAAGACGTTACGTCTCAAGAAAACAGTATTAGCAAACAGCTAAGCAAACAATTTTTTATGAAGAAATATTGTTTATCATGTTAAGATACACACTAATATGTGTATTTTATACTTCAGATTAATTTTAACATATACTGAGAGGAACTAGAAACTTAAGTTTTTTTAATTTTTATACTTTGGGTTGGAACCCCGTAAGAATCGATTTGAACCCTCCAGTTATTCTTTTACTGACCGTCTGAAGGCGATTCTGCTGTGACTCATCTTTTTATTCCAGGAAAGAAATTACCAGAGTTCTAAAATCGATTTTACGGAGCCCAACCACCAAACTATGGGAAGTTTGAAACTTAAGTTTCTAGTTCCTCTCAGTATATTTTAAGCAAAATGGTAACCAATGTATAGTGAGGCGTTTTCAAAGTCCTCTAGTATATATAATATTATTTTGGTCCCATTTTTATACTAGTCTCTGTATCGACTACCCTGTTGAAACATGCGGTAATTCTCTTTGGCTCCATGTTGCCAAATCTATAGGGTCACTGAAAAGGCTTGAGTAGCCGAAACCGCGGTAAGGCCCATTCCCTTTCTCATTAATATGTTCACTGCTCTTAAAGGATCTCAGTTCTATTTATTGTTACTTCTTATGGATACATCTTGAATATCATCTGCATATACAACACTTTCCGCTTTCATTTGATAGTTTCCATGGCTTCCAAAGAACCTATTCAAATTAGAGTATACATGTACGTGATATCATTAGTTTTTGTGAAACATGGGGAAATTCTATATCACAATTTGACAACTTTTTAGCTCACCTGAGCCGAAGGCTCATAAGGTGAGCTAATAGGATGGCCATGATCCAGCGTCCGTCCGTCGTCCGTCCGTCCGTCCGTCGTCGTCGTCCACAATTTCAAAGATCTTCTTCTCTGAAACCGCTTGGCCGATCTAGTTGAAATTTTATGTGGAGCCTCCTTGGGTAGTGGCATTTCAAGTTTGATCGCGAAATTCAGGTCACATGACCAAGATGGCCGCCACGCCCATATATGGTAAAAACCCTTCAAAAATCTTCTTCTCCAGAACCGGTGGGCCGATTTCGACGAAACTTGGTATGTAGCATCGGGGACTTCAGCCCATCGTAGTTTGATAAAATGATGACCCTTGGATGACCTTGACCTATTTTACGGCAAGGTCAAATTTGGAAACATAGGCTTTTACATGGGAAAAAGTGAATACTATGAATTTTTTGAAAACTATTGCAGCCTGAGGCCTGAAAAGTGGTAGATGCAAACAACTAATGGAGTAGATGAAGGTAAGTGATTAATATAGGTCAAGGTCATCTCTTGACCTTGGCCAGTCTGTTGTCCATACACACTTTTCAAAGATCTTCTCTGAAACTGCTTGGCCAATCAAAGTGAAATTTTATGTGGAGCATCCATGGGTAGGGTAGACGAAAGTTTGATCGCGAAATCCAGGTCACATGACCAAGATGGCCGCCAAGCCCATATATGGTAAAAACCACTCAAAAATTTTCTTCTCCAGAACCGGTGGGCCGATTTCCAAGAAACTTGGTATGTAGCATCAACGACCTCAGCCCATCATAGTTTGATAAAATGATGACCCTTGGATGACCTTGACCTATTTTACGGCAAGGTCAAATTTGGAAACATAGGCTTTTACATAGGGAAAAGTGAAAACTATGGATTTTTTGAAAACTATTGCAGCCGGAGGCCTGAAAAGTGGTAGATGCAAACAACTAATAGAGTAGATGAAGGTATGTGATTAATATAGGTCAAGGTCATCTCTTGACCTTGGCCAGTCTGTTGTCCATACACAGTTTTCAAAGATCTTCTTCTCTGAAACTGCTTGGCCAATCAAAGTGAAATTTTATGTGGAGCATCCATGGGTAGGGTAGACGAAAGTTTGATTGCGAAATCCAGGTCACATGACCAAGATGGCCGCCACGCCCATATATGGTAAAACCATTCAAAAATCTTCTTCTCCAGAACTGGCAGGCCAATTTTCATGAAACTTGGTATGTAGCATTTGGGACTCCAGCCCATCATAGTTTGTTGAAATGATGACCCTTGGATGACCTTGACCTATTTTACGGCAAGGTCAATTTTGGAAACATAGGCTTTCACATGGGAAAAGGCGAAAACAAACTGTTGCAGCCTGAGACCTGAAAGTTGCTAGATGCAGACAACTAATGGAGTCATTGAAGGTAAGTAGGTAATGAAGGCCAAGGTCATGTCTTGACCTTGGCCCAAGGTCATTTAAATATCAAAATTAAAATTATGGTTTTCTCAGAAATCACTAGGTTTGGAAACTATTGCAGCCTGAGACCTGAAACTTTGCAGATGCAGACAACTTGTGAAGTCAATAAAGGTGTGTGAGTATTCAAGGTCAAGGTCATTTCATTATGACTTAATACTCCAAGATCAGGCTTCAGGTGAGCGTTCTCAGGACCAATGGTCCTCTGGTTTGGTGGTTATAAGGCTTATTCTACAGTTCGCAAAAAGCGTTACATAAAGGGTAGGAACTCTGGTGGTGTTACAGTTTTTGTAAAACATACATTAATAAGTAATGATTTGATTTAAGAGTGTTTAGTAATTTTGATGATTGTATCATTTTATTACTGAATGGAAAACTTTTGAACTTAAAAAATGATATCATATTTTGTTTTACCTACATATCACCAGAAGGCTCGCCGATTTATGATGACACAACTGGCAATAATGGTATAGAGAAATTTGAAAACAAACTGTTTGAAATTGTAAGTCATTATCCTGATGCTGGGATAGTATTGGCCGGAGATTTTAACGCAAGATGTGGCGATGTTAAAGATATTACGATTGATGATACTGTGGATTTTATTTTTGATGAAAATGTAGTTTATGAGTCCGATAATTTTTTACAAGACAGGAAGTCTAAAGATAAAATATGCAATACATTTGGGTGGTCATTGATAGATTTGTGTCAGTCATATGGTGTACATTTCTTAAATGGTAGGGTAAATGGGGATAAAGAAGGTGAGATAACATGTACAGCTAACGAAGGTTCTAGTATCGTAGATTATATTATTGTATCAAGTAAATTGTTTGATTATGTTAACCACTTTGAAGTCGGAAACCGAACAGAGTCAGTACATTTTCCATTAATTTAAAAATGTTCCTTTGTTTTCAATGTTGGTACATATGAAAAAGTAAATGATGATATGGCAGAAGCTGGGAGGATCTTTGATAAATATAAATGGAATGATGACCAAAAAGATAAATTTATAAACGATTTTAATGAGCAATATGAAAACGAGAGGGAAAATATCCTAGGTTTGATTGAAGAAATATTGATACTGGTATAAAGGAGTTAGTTAAGATATATCATAAAGCTTCTGAAGGAATGAAAGTTAAATCTAAAAAAGATGAAAGTCAACGGAATAAACCTTGGTGGGATAATCAGTGTAAAACATTAAAAGCAGAGAAAAATAAAGCGCTGCGCACTTTTAGAAAGGAAGGTAATAATACCACTTTACAAAATTATAAAAATAAACGCAAAATCTTCAAAGAAGTTTGTAAAACAAAGCGAATTGCATATCAAAAAATGAACAGACAGGCATTGATTGATTCAAGAACAGACAATAACAAGTTTTGGAAAAATGTTAAAAAATTTAGATATAAACCTAAGCAACCAATTGAAATAGATAGTAGTACATGGGTAAGTCATTTTAAAACTCTGTTATACAGTGAGCAGGCAGAGCATTTCAGTGAAAATTAACACGATTTTAATGATGACGGTCCTTACAATGAATATTTCAATGCTCCTTTTACAATGACAGAACTGCTGCTAAGTATCAAAAATCTTAAACTTGGTAAATCAAGTGGACCTGATTGTATAATTGCAGAGATGATAAAATGCACATCGGAGAAAATTTCTACCATACTTCTTATATTGTTTAATAAAATTTTTGAATTAAGCTGGTTTCCGGAAAATTGGGCTGAAAGTGTTTTATGTCCGATATTTAAATCTGGCTCTCTTTTAGATCCAAATAATTTCAACTGGAATGTTATATACAAGATTAAGTAACTGGTCAAATCAGTATTCAAAAATAGATGAATCTCAGGCAGGTTTTAGAAGAGGATATTCTACGGTAGATAATTTGTTTACCTTGATGTCAATGGGACAAAAATATCTAAGCAAAAAGGGAGGGAGATTTTACTGTTTGTTTGTTGATTTTTCCAAGGCGTTCGATAATATTGATCATGTTGAGTTAATGAATTGTTTAATAAGAAAAGGTGTACATGGAAAGTGTCTTAAACTATTAATCAAAATGTATGGAGATCTTTGCTGTTGTGTTAAGTTAGGAAATGGTAAATGCACGGACAATTTCAAATATAATATTGGAACAAGACAAGGGTGTAAGCTTAGCCCAATACTATTTAACCTCTTTATAAATGAACTAATCGAAGACTTAAAATTATCTGGTATTCAGGGTATACAAATATCAGCTGATGGTTCCGATATTTTAGCCATCTTATATGCAGATGATATGGCAAATGTTAGCGATAATGTGAGGTCATTACAAGCACAGCTTGATGTTATAGCAGGTTTTTGTAACAGAACGGGAATGAAAATTAATATGTCAAAAACAAAAATAATAGTTTTTCGTAATGGGGGCTACCTTAGAGAAAATGAAAAATGGTACTTTAATGGACATCGGATTGAAACTGTATCAAAGTATAAATACATGGGAATATTTGTTACACCCAAGATAATCTGGTCATCTGCAAAGGAGGGTTTGCGAATGTGTGCGACGCCTTATCCTATCTCCTGGATAATATTTATATTAGATTTGGGACCAAGTTATACAGACAAATTGTTGGAATTCTGATGGGTACAAATTGCGCACCTCTCGTAGCTGATTTATTTTTATACTGCTACGAAAGAGATTTCATGGATTCTCTTAACCTTGATAATCAAGCTGATGTTATCGAGGCTTTTAATTCCACTTCTAGATACCTTGATGACCTTTTGAACATTGACAACCCTTATTTTGAAGGTATGGTCAATCAAATTTATCCATCTGAACTACAGTTGAACAAAGCCAATATCTCGGATACCGAAGCCCCCTTTTTAGATCTACATCTTTCTGTTGCAAATGGATTTGTTTCTTCTAAAATTTATGATAAGCGCGATGACTTTGATTTTGATATAGTAAATTTTCCTTTTTTGGATGGTGACGTTCCTCGTCGTGCTTCTTATGGTGTATACATTTCGCAACTTATTAGGTTTGCTAGAGTCTGCAATCATGTTACAGACTTCAACGCTCGAAATAAATGTTTAACGGCCAAACTTCTCCAACAGGGCTATCGGTATCATAAACTTCGAAAAACCTTTTCTAAATTTTATCGTAGACACTATGAATTGATTTCCAAATATAATGTTGGGTTAAAGACGCTTTTAAGTGAGGGCCTTTCGGAACCAGAATTTTATGGTGACTTGGTTTACAAATTTAAGAAACTTACAGGAAGTACTGATTTTTCTTTTCATGCTTAGTTTTTAACCCAATCACGGTTGATAACTATGCTGCCTTCTTTAATTGCACGCCGGTGGGTCGGGCGTCAGACTCTATGATGGCCCCGACTTAAAGCTATTCATTTTAGTTGGTTGGGGCCGGAGCTTCTTGTCTGTTGCTTGGCCCACCGGGGTCCAACTGATGTTTTTCTTTTGCTCCGGAGTTAGTAGGTTATTCGGCGCCCACGGATCTCCATCGTCGGGCAGCTTACTCAATCTGTGAGTCCTTGTTTTTGATTCATCAGGATGTTTATCATGATTTATTTGTTTGTTCTTGATGATTCATTGACTAGTTAGAGATTCACCACGAGGACCGGAGAACTAACTAAATGTTATGAACCACTGCAGAAGCTGAGGGTGAGGTTATGGCCATGTAAAATCGATTTAAACCCGCAAGTATGTATGTTTTCATATTTTTAGTTAAGTTAAGGTAACTGAGTGGCCACCTATTGGGAAAATAGCTGCTCATTCGGCTTACGATATGTTTCATGGTATAAGTACCTGATTGTTAGTTTGTTTTTTTCCCACCTCGGTTTTTGGAGTGGCAATCTTTTTCTGATTGCGCCTTTTCCTGATCTTTGCCTACTTGTACCTTTTTGTGTTACTGATCGTTCCAAGTCGATACTTTTGTGGTGGTTCTTTTTGTTTTATGTCTTGGTGTTTAAAATATTTTTGTGCTGTTGGCGCCTTATGTATGTTTTCATATTTTTAGTTAAGTTAAGGTAACTGAGTGGCCACCTATTGGGAAAATAGCTGCTCATTCGGCTTACGAAATGTTTTCATGGTATACGAGCGTAGGTACCTGATTGTTAGTTTGTTTTTTTCCCACCTCGGTTTTTGGAGTGGGAATCTTTTTCTGATTGCGCCTTTTCCTGATCTTTGCCTACTTGTACCTTTTTATCTATTCAAGCTAAGTGTGGTATAATTACAATGTCAAAACTACAAAATGCAGTTGGATATTTTGAATATCACGAATTCTTTAAATTATTTGATTCTATGATCAAGCCGATTTTTACATATGGTGCAGAAATTTGGGGATTTCAAGAATCTAGTTTTATTGAAAACGTTCAGAATAATTTTTGTAAGAAATACTTAAAATTGCCGGTATGTACAACAAATGCTTTTGCCTGTGGCGAATGTGGTCGATACCCATTATATGTAGATTATTTTTGTAAATGTATTAAATATTGGCTCAGACTTACAAGAATGAATAGAGATAGGATTCCATACAAATGTTATAAAATGCTAAGGCGGTTGGACGAAGTACATGTAGGTAGAAAAACATGGGCAACGAATGTAAAAAAAAAAATAAAAAAAATATTATTTTCTTATGGCTATGGGTATGTATAGATGAATGAAGAAGTAGGTGATATAAATATGTTTATTAGGGCTTTCAAGCAAAGAATCGTTGATTGTAGTAAGCAATCTTCCAATAAAATACCAAATAGCTCTTTCGAAACTTAGATGCTCTGTTCATAAACTAAAAGTAGAAACAGGTCGGCATGACGATATAGCATACGAAAATCGATTGTGTACTTTATGTGATTATAACCAGGTGGAAGATGAATTCCACTTTGTCATGATTTGTCCGGTTTACGAAAATCTCAGAATTACATATATACTATCACTGGAAAATAGAGAACAAAACACTGAAACTTTTTATACTTTGTTTAATGATAATTATCAAAATACATTAAACCTTGCTATGTTTATATTTCATGCTTTTAATCTCAGAAATAGGGTTTGAGCTATAAGAATTAGGTATGAATTCAGCTACATTTTATATGTATTGTTAGTGGTTAAGAATTTATGAGATGCATCTATTGCTGAAACAGAGTATGAGCGTTATATCATGTACTCGATTAGAATATATTTATGTATTGCTTTTTTGTTTGTATTTTGGGCCGGTGGCCTAAACTACTGAATAAACTATTGTCATTGTCATTGTATTTGTGAAAAGCGGATAACTAATATCATACATTTATTAATGGCTAAAATGGTTCAAGTAGGCAACGATCAGGAAAAGGCGCAACCAGAAAGAGATTCATACTCCAACAAACGTGGTGGGAAAAAATAAATTAACCATCAGGTACTTATACCATGAAAACATATCGTAAGCCGAATGAGCAGCTATTTTCCCAATAGGTGGCCACTCAGTTACCGAAACTGAACTAGTAGTTTGCAAGTTGGACTGCATGTTGCTTCTATATTAGAAGCAACATTAGTTTAAATCTGCTTGTTTTGTTGGCTACGCTTAAACGTGACAAACGCTTTCATATAGCTTTGCCATAAAACCTGTTCGCGCTCACATAAAACATCTGTTTATTTTGAAGTTTTAATGAGAACATTGAAAGAATTTGTAGCTAATTCGTGTCTCACGGTTCCATTAGATTAATTGAAAAGCATAAGACAGAGTGGGAAACGCATTATTCAAAATGTTCACACGATGTCTAGTTTGAAGGAATTGAAATTGGGAGTAAAATGGAGAAATTTAATTTGTTGGAACAATATTTGCACATTTCAAGAAGAGGGTTCTTCCAAGGGACACCTTTTGGATTGGAATGGGTCTCAGAGAGAAACTGATAACGCGTTCGGTCATGTGTTAGGGATTGTATGATATCGTATTAAATCGATTTCTATAGATTCTTATATCGTCAGCTATAGACGGAATATTTCCATCGGTATTCCGTTAGAGGAGCGAGGTCACGAAGTGTATCGGAGTGCAGGTTAGCCAGCTGATCTACGTCAGCTAATGACGTAGAAAACCTTATGCTCCCTTTTCGTCGCATAAAATAGCCACATAAATTGATGGCGGATGAAATACATAAGATACCTTTTCCAGATATCTACGACTGTCTGTTTGGAGAACCATCCGTCTTTTTGAGTGACACTTTTCTAGATTGTATAAATGGGAGAATCACTGTTTTAATGGAACACAATTTATCTCTTCAAGAGACAAATTAACTCAGTTTCTGATGAGGAACAAATTCTCGGATATTAAGTTTGAATGTTTATGGCTGGAGTGTTTGAATTGGTAATGCTATTCCAGCAAAAACCTTGAACACAATTATAGGCAATATTTGCAACTATCTCGAAACTTGCTGACCACCTTAAGGAAAATAGCTGGTCACACAGTTTACCGATTATATATGTACTCATTGTGTTACAACATATTTCTTATTATGATAATTTCACCCCTTGGTGTTTGGAGTGGGAATTTGACTCTGCTTTTGACGGTTCCTGGTCATTGATTACTACCTCATATAAAAGCCTTAACATAGGCAAACAGTATAGCCCCAGATGTGACACCGCAGAACGCATTCTGTTTGCACAGAGACATTTCATCGAAAAATGAGATAAAGAATAATAGTCACACCTAACACCCCTAAAATGAAAGTGGACTCATCCAATAGATAATGTTGAGAGAATCCATTCGTCAAATATGGGTTAACTTTAACGATTTTTCTCAGACAATTTATTTACCGGATAACCAGAACAGACCTTTTTCCTGATACATGCACTGTAGCATTATTTCCCCTGAATCATGCGAATGTCTGCGTAGAAGAAAAAATCATACTGTCTTATAAATTTGAGAAATCTGTAAAAGAAGACCATTTTAATTTTGCTGACGGGAAGGAGTTCAAGTTACGACACTACCATGAACAGTTCTTAAACAACGATATACCTGTAGTTGTTGGGGATGTGGGAGGGGATAGGGATATATACGTCCATTTTTGTTGTCTCCTTAGATTCGTAGAGAATTGAAAATAATCGCTCTTTTATTTATCTATTTTTTTTTTTAAATTAGACTACATATTGGATCATTTTTGCTTGTTTGGTACTATCTATTAACCTCTCTCATGGAACTTAGCCCCGTTAGTGTGTCCAGTAATTTTATATTACTGATCGTTCCAAGGCGATTCTTCTATCGTGGTTCTATTTGTTTTATGTTTTTATGTAGAATTTCTGTGCTGCTTGCACCTGATCTGCGTTTTCATATTTCAGTTAAGTTCGGGTAACTGAGTGTCCGCCTATTTGGAAATAACTGCTCACTTGGCTTATGATATGTTTACTGATCTTTACTTAGTATAAGTTTAGTTTTTTTTCCACCTCGGTTTTTGGAGTGGGAATTTCTGTCTGATTGCGCCTTTTCCTGATCATTGCCTACTTGTACCCTATTATCTCATGTAGGTATTTTAAACACAATATAATTATGAACAAACTAAAATATACGTCTTCCTCGAAGTCGAAAATATGTGGAACAAATGACGCCAGGGATCTTAACCTATCTGCTATAGTTGGTGTTATGAACGGTATTATATCATGTTCCGATCAAGACAAGATTAACTTAATTATTTTTTGACAGAATATAAATTCTTAGACGCATTTTCAAGCTATTGCTTCTGTATTTCACATGAATGTTTGTCAAGAAAAAGATAATTAATAGACGGCTACCAAAGTACTGTCCATACATGTACTGCTCTTATGCAGGGAAAGGGTTCTCCATGTACATGTAGTTATATAGCAATACTATGAGCAACGCGTTTTACTGAATGAACCGCCGCATGGGAAAACCAAGAATTTGCATAGGCGAAAACAAAGGCGCAGATCAGCTTTGCAGAAAACCTTTGTTTTGTACTACACGGATAGTACAATTCCTCTACTTTGTAAATCCAAAATTTCCAGCTTCTAACCATTTTCTATGACTGTACTGTTCTATGACTGTACAGCCCAGTTTGTGTCGGACCTGGTCGGAACCCGAATAGTTGGTTTTCTCACGCACATGCTCATACAAGTATATTACTAAATTTATCTAGCATTGCATAGGCAACAGAATGGTGCCTGATTCGTATTTTCTCCTAATAACTTTCTTATACCTAGCTTCGTTATGAGAGGCAAATAATAAGATATTGGAAATATTAATTTACCATGATATAATGTGCTGTTTGGTATAATTCTACAGAACATTGGGGACATTTTCTGACAGTGTTATATCTTGAGACACGCGACGGGACATAATATTGTCTTGGATACTGTGTCTTAATGCTTTATGCTCTTGTTGTTTACCAATAACATCGATATTTTATACTGAGTCACTTTTATATTGACTTCTATGTATAAAAATGTACAAGTAGGCAACGATCAGGAAAAGGCGCAATCAGAAAGAAATTACCATTCCAAAAGCTGATGTCGGAAAAATTAAATTGACAATTAGGTACTTATACTTAGAAAATATTTCGTAAGCCGAGTGAGCAGCTATTTGCCAAATAGGCGGCCACTCAGTTACCCGAACTTAATGTATGTTTTCATATTTTAAGTTAAGTTTAGGTAACTGAGTGGCCACCTATTGGGAAAATAGCTGCCCATTCGGCTTACGATATGTTTTCATGGTATAAGTACCTGATTGTTAATTAAGTTTTTTCCCATCTCGGTTTTTGGAGTGTGAATCTTTTTCTGATTGCGCCTTTTCCTGATCTTTGCCTACTTGCACCTTTAAATAAGAATATGAAAATGCACATACTGTTCAAACAGTACACAAATTCGAACCCAAAAACATAAAACAAATGGAACCACAACAGAAGTATCGCATTGAAAAAGTCTCTGCAGGCTTTGTGTAATTCAGACTGGCATTGGTAACATTCGTGCATGTAAATCTATCGAGACACGATATAAACGAAAAGGTAAGAAATTGGTTACTTTTTCATTTATCTAAATCATCAACTTCTGCGATTTCTCTGTTTTTAAATTACTTTCGCATCTCGCGGCTTTATTAAATGAAATGACAAGCAAACGAAAACGTACTATTCACCACACATTATGCATATTGTGAGGGCTTTTGAAACTGGGAATTATTTACAGGCATTTAAAGAAAGAATATCTGTAGATTTCAGCTAATCTTTTCAAATGACACTGATCGACCAAGAGACTCTTACTTCTGAAGACGCTAAAAGTGGTACCACTGTTTATTCTGTTAATGATCCCTAATGGTGCAATATGGTCATTAGATCACAGGAATGTCATAATGAGGTGATTATCACATCTCTGCAGGGGGTAATAAAGAGGTACAAGTAGGCAAAGATCGCCTAAAGGATACATGTACTACCTGTAATTCTACTGTTCGTTGATTTTATGGTCCCTGATAACCTGCGCAATAAAACTGCCTCCCTCTGCAATCAATATTGATTTTTCCTGTTTTGGCCCCTACCTGTATTCTGAGTCATTGTCAGGACTCTAGGTTTTCTAATGCCCTGTCCCTTATCTACCCTCAATAGACATGGAAAGGTACAAGTAGGCAAAGATCAGGAAACAGCGCAATCGGAAAAAGATTCCCACTCCAAAAACCGAGGTGGGAAAAAACCAAACTAACAATCAGGTACTTATACAATGATAACATATCATAAGCCGAATGAGCAGCTATTTTCCCCATGGGTGGCCACTCAGTGACGTAAACTTAACTAAAAATATGTAGACATACATAAGGCGCCAACAGCACAAAAAATTTTAAACACCAATACATAAAACAAAAAGAACCACCACAGAAATAGGTCTTTAAGTGTCTTACAGATTACCTACTGACACACTGTGGTGAGTGAGCCCCTTTTAAAATCGAAATACAGACGCTGACTCTGTAATCTGATTTTCCAGAAACGAAACCAATCAGAATTTCTTCTTGCATGAAATCACTTATATTTTAAAAGTATCTAGAATTTCCTGATATGATTAAATGGCATAAACCTGTAGAAGCCGTCAAAACTTTAACACTTTATTAAATAAAATACATAAGGTTCCCGTTTCAACGCATTTAAAAAGAAAATCACTATAACTCACACGTTTACATACAACATGGACTGACAATCTGAAGAAGATAATGATTTTAAATTCTAAAGAACAATTAGGTACCTTCATCAGGCAAACATGTCCGTGTAATGTATACCCCCTTGAACCCCACCTTTATATAGCAAAACTGGGGTATGCATGGGTATACCTATTTTCTTATTTTTGCTCCAAAACATAGATTGTGGGTACTCGTTAGAACCGCCTCGCCGAGGCGGTTCTAACGTATACCCACAATCTATGTCTTGAGCAAAAACAAGAAAAATATCTTTTTTTTTTCCAGTGAAAATTTTAATTTTTACAACCAAAACATGTTCTGTATATTGTATGGGCGTGTTTTCGTAATGTTTCAGACCACTGCTTCTGTCACTTTGAAGTTTCATCTATCTTTTTGAGTGACAATTTTCTAGATTGTATTAACAGGGAGAATCACTGTTTCAATGGAAGTCGATTTATCTCTAGAAGAGACAAATTATCTTAGTTTCTATGGAGGAATTAGCTGGTGTGCCTATACAGTGGTACGGGGATGGAATGGTCATGTTAATCCGAAAACGAGTCCGGTATAAACTTTTGTATACTGAACTAAAGTGAAAAGGTACAAGTAGGCAAAGATCAGAAAAAGATTCCCACTCCAAAACCTAGATGGGAAAAAACTGAATGATCTTCTAATAATCAGGTACTTATACCATGAAAACATATCGTAAGCCGAATGAGCAGCTATTTTCCCAATAGGTGGCCACTCAGTTACTTAAACTTAACTAAAAATATGAAAACATACATAAGGGGCCAACAGCACAAAAAATTCAAACACCATGACATAAAACAAAAAGAACCACCACAGAAGTATCGCCTTGGAACGTTCAGTAATATAAAATTACTGGAGGGCTTAAATCGAAAACGCTAAACTTTATTTACTTTATTTTAGTATAATATCACCCAAATGTTTACCCCAGATTTTATTTTATTGCAAAACTTTTTATCACACGGAATGATTTCGTTCTTTGGTTATAACTTGCACTTTGATTCGTTTTTGCCAAAGCAAAATAAGCCGTGCTACACGCATTTTAGGAAGTTATGGATCAGAAGAAAGTCAATTTAGAAGCACATGTAACAGAAGCCCCCAAAACAAGCACATGCAATCGACGTTGGTTGGCTCCATGCACTGCCGATGTCATGCGCTCAATTTGTCATGTTCGGTTTCACGATCAACAGAATCGCACGGCCCTTACTTGTAAATGCAATTGTATCACACGGCTGTTTTTGCTTTTACAAAACCTCTGTTGTGGGTCTAATTGTTTTATGTTTGGTGTTGAATTTCTGTGCTGTTTGCACCTGGTGTACGTTTTCATATGTCTAGTTAAGTTCCGGTAACTGAGGGGCCGCCTGTTGGGGAATAGCTGCTCACTTGGCTTACGATATGTATTCTTAATATAAGTACCTAATTGTCAATTTGTTTTTTCTCACCTCGGTTTTTGGAGTGGACATTTCTTTCTGATTGCGCCGTTTCCTGATCACTGCTTATTGTTGCGTTCTTGAGACACGTGATTAGATAGAATATAATATTTTCTTGGATATGAGCCTGTGCATGAAAAAAAACCAGGTCCGACACAAACCGGCCTGTACAGTCACAGAAGATGGCTAGAAGCCTGAAATTTCGGATTTAGGAAGAAGTGGAATTGCACTATATATCCGTGTAGCGAAACCAAAGGCGCTGATCAGCTTCGCAGTTACTGCGAAGCTGATCTGCGTCTTTGTTTTCGCATATGCAGATTGTTGGTTTTCTCATGCGAAGGAGGCTCATATTGTGTTTTGGTGTTTACCGATAATACCGATGTCATATACTGATTCAGTTTTCTATTGATGCCTGTGTAAAAAGGTGTCAGAAGGTTCTGTAAAGTTTTGTGTGAACCTGACTGCCATTGGTAGCATTCATGTACGCGAGATATGGACAAACATGGCAAAGAATTGCATACGTAGAGATTTTCATATCACTACGCATGTCTTTTTGAATTATCATCTATCTTTTTGAATAACAATTTTCTAAACTGCATTAACTTAGGACAATTTATAAGAAGAGACAAAGACAAATTAACTCAGACTCTGATGAGGAACAAACTCTCGGATATTATTGTGTACGGGGGTTATTTAGAGTGCTTGGAATGGTACTGTTATTTCAAAAACAAAACACTTGAATAGAATAACAAACGAACATTTGCACTTAAATAGAAATTTGCTAGTCACCTTAAGGAAAAGTGCTGTTCCCTCAGATTACTGATCCATAGTGCAGATTATATTTCGTCTTGATCCTCTGAGATCAGCGATGATATATTGTATATTATTATCAGTTTAGAAACATTTTCAAACCAACATTTAATATATTTGGGCCCATGTGGATAATAACGAAAAACATGTACAAGCAGGCAATGATAAGGAAATGGCGCAATCGGAAAGATATTCCCACTCCACAAACCGAGGGGGTGGAAAAAAACTAAAATGACACTTTAACTAGTCTTTGTGTCGACTACCCTGTTGAATGGTGCAAAATTACATTCATTCTCTTTTTGCTCCAAAAGAATCTAAAGGTTCACTGACGAGGCTTCAGTAACCGAAGCCATCGTATGGCCTATCCCTTTTCACGTTAATATGTTCACTGCCCTTAAATGATCTCTATTTTAATTTTTCGTTTGTGTCATAACGCATTTCATATTTTGATGCCTTCACACATTGGCTACCTTGGTGTTTGGAGAGAATATTTGGCTCTGCTTGCGACGGTTCCTGGTCATTACTTACTTCGACATTGTTTTTAAATGTTCTAATGGGATTTCGTACATTCTTTAGCAGGGAACATTGCGAAAACATGCCCATGCAATTAACAGAGAATATTAAAGTTGTAAAAAATGAAAAAAAATTAGTAGAACAATTTTGATATTATTTCCTGATGTTCTTAATCGTACAGTAAGTTATTATTGTTCGAATCAATGCTTCATGAAACATAGTCCATAGCAGTAACATTCTCAAGAATATTCGACTTGAATGACACCAAAAGGTATGAATGATGGGAAAATAATGCCAGCAATCTTAATTTATCTATTGTTTTGATAACTTCTAGCTGGTGTAAATCATGTCGTGATCCAAACTTGATTAACTTTAACGATTTTTTGTCAGACAATTATTTACCAGATTACAATTATAGATATATTCCCATACATGCATTGTAGGATATCTGCGTCGAGAATAAATACAAATTAATCTGAGATCTTTTAAGAGCAGTGAACATATAAATGAGAAAAGAGATGGGCCATACCGCGGTTTCGGCTATTTACGCCTCGTCAATGACCTTTTAGATTTTGGCAGCATGAAGCGAAAGAGAATAACTGTAATTTTGCAAAAAAATTTTTGCAACTTTCAACAGGGTAGTCGATACAAAAACTAATATTGTCAAAATGGGACCAAATATATTAAATACAGTATTAGATCATGTTCCGATCAAGACAAGATTAACTTAACTGATTTTCGACAGAACACCAATTCTTAGACGCATTACCCCAGCTATTGCTTCTTTATTTGTCATGGATATTTGTCGAGAGAAAATAGATTAATAAGCAAATATCACACTACTTTCAATGTTACAATTACCCTCCCAAGACAGGGGTTGAAAAAATAATGAATCATTATTCATTAGAAAGATTCAATCACACAGTGACATTGGGAGTGTACGTTATAATTGTTTCCAGTGTTCTGTACATAGCGTTAACATGCCTATGTACATAATGCTCTAATGCAGAGATTGGATCCTCAGTTTGGATAACCGAGTGGCCGCCTATAAGGAAATAGCTGCACACTCGGCTTACTATATGTTTTCTTAGTATATGTACCTAATTGTCAATAAATTTGTTTCCAATGTCGGTTTTTGGAGCGGGGATTTCATTCTGATTACGACATTTATCATTGCCTATACTTTTACCTTTTTTCCATGTACTTACTTTTTATGATATATGCAATACTATGGGCATTATTCCTTTTGCATAGGCATCAGAATGGGAATAGTGTCCTAATTCGCCGAATGTTCTCCTTAAATGACCTTTCAGACCTACAGTCGTTATCAGACGTATAAAATCACAATATATTGGAAATATGTGTTGACCATGATATAATGTGTTGTTTTGTGCGATTCTACAAAACATTGGGGACTTTTTCTGACAGAATTATATTTCGAGACACGCGACTTGATCGAATTATGTCTCTTGGCTGTCTCTTGCTGTATTATTTTGCTGTACTTTACCAGTAATATTTTTCTGCGTGTATGCATAAGTGTGTTTGAAGGATCAGTTAAACAGTAAAAAAACACAAGCAGGCAACGATCAGGAAAAGGCGCAATCAGAAAGAGAATCCTTCTTCAAAATCCGAGGTGGGAAAAAAACTACATTAACAATCAGGTACTTATGCCATGAAAACATATCGTAAGCCGAATGAGCAGCTGTTTTCCCCATAGTTTACCACTCAGTTACCTAAATTTAACTAAAAATATGAAAACATACATAAGGCGCAAACAACACACAAAGATATAACACCAAGACATAAAACAATAAGAACCACTACAGAAGTATCGCCTTGGAACGATCAGTAATATAAAATTACTTAAATCGATTTAACATGTACATAGTAGTAACCTCACCTTCAGCTTCTGATGTGGTTCACAACGTTTAGTTAATTTTGTGAATTTTGTTAATTGAATCTCTAACTAGTCAATGAATCATCAAGGACAAACAAATAAATCATAATAACCACCATGATGAATCAAAACCGACGACGGCATTAGGTGTCGGGTTTGTCCATATTTATTGCGTTTTAGCGTTTTGATTTGCCATAGACACTGTTACCAGTCTTACGTCGAGCTCAGATAAAACATTGTTTATATTGAAGTATTAATGGAATTTGTAGCTAATTCGTATCTCTCGGCTCCATTAAATTAATTGCAAAGCAAATGAGAAACATATAATTTACCACATAGAATGAATATTTTGAAAGATGTCGAAATTGGATTTCGTATATTTTAAGCAAGGAATAACCGTCCTACAATACGTTATCATTGTACGAATCAATGTTGTATTCTAATGAACCACAGTCCATAGCTGCTGCAGTACTTCTCAAAGACGCCAAAAGTATGAAAAGTGGGAACATAATGCAAGCAATCTTAATGTATCTTTTGTTTTGATAACCTCTAGCTAGTGTTATGAACCAAAGTTAATCATGTTCTGATCCAAACTTGATTAACTTTATCGATTTGTTTGTCCGACAATCATTACCAGATAGCAAGATTTTATTTTAGTTTTCCCAGATAAATGCATTGCAGCTTTATTTCCAATGCATGCATGGTTAGCTACGTTTAGGAACAACTAAGCTGATATGCAAGGGAGGCTGTCTTATGCCTTTTGCATAAAATCAAAAAAGTACAAGTAGGCAATGATCAGGAAAAGGCGCAATTAGAAAAACCTTCCCACTCCAAAAACCGAGTTTGGAAAACTAAATTGACAATTAGGTACTTATACTAAGAAAACACAGCGAGACCAGTAATATAAAATTATATGTATTATTTCCTTGCTTCTTTACATATAGCTTTCTCACAAGCTTCATGAATCAATGAATCAATTTGTTAATCCATTTATCTTGGCCCCCGCCCGTACGAATATAAAGAAATAGATGGGCTGCTTGTGCCTCAGGCAAGGCTTATACGCTACTGATTGACCATCTGATTGCGAGTTAACCGCTCAGATCTGAGCCTGTCCAGAAAAGTGGTTTCGAGTTAAACCATTCATACATATAAGCCTTAGCAGCTTATTTTTGTGGTTATATTTGAGATCATTTAAAAGCAGTGAACATATCAATGAGAAAGGAGATGGGCTATACCGAGGTTTCGGCTACTGAAGCCTCTTCAGTGACCCTATAGATTTGGCAACATGGAGCCAAAGAGAATTACTGTAGTTTTGCAACTTTCAACAGGGCAGTCGATAGAAAGACTAGTATAATCCAGTCAACCCATCCCAATTTCGGGTAAAAGCCCCATAAAACGGAGGCAACGTTCCAATATGACCATAGCTATTGACTGAAACGTTAAGCATCAATTCAAAAAATAATCAATTTACTAAATTTTTCTTACTTATATAATTTATCAATGCCTGAAATTGAACAAAACGCATTTAATAGTCATCGTTCTGCCGTGAATCCAGCTTCCTGAATGAACACCAAAGAGATTTTGAACAAACAATATTGTCCATGATTCTCTTAACCATGACAATCAAGCTGATGTTATCGAGGTACAAGTAGGCAAAGATCAGGAAAAGGCGCAATCAGAAAAAGATTCCCACTCCAAAAACCGAGGTGGGAAAAAACCAAACTAACAATCATGTACTTATACCATGAAACATATCGTAAGCCGAATGAGCAGCTATTTTCCCAATAGGTGGCCACTCAGTTACCTTAACTTAACTAAAAATATGAAAACATACATAAGGCGCCAACAGCACAAAAAATTTTAAACACCAAGACATAAAACAAAAAGAACCACTACAGAAGTATCGACTTGGAACGATCAGTAACACAAAGTTACTGGCTTAAACCGGTTTTACAGGTACCTAACCTCACCCTCAGCTTCTGCAGTGGTTCACAACATTTAGTTAGTTCTTCGGTCCTCGTGGTGAATCTCTAACTAGTCAATGAATCATCAAGAACAAACAAATAAATCATGATAAACATCCCGATGAATCAAAAACCAGGACTCACAGATTGAGTAAGCTGCCCGACGATGGAGATCCCTGGGCGCCGAATAACCTACTAACTCCGGAGCAAAAGAAAAACACCAGTTGGACCCACGAGGCCTTTAATTCGACTTCTAGGTACCTCGATGACCTGTTGAACATATCCACCTGAACCACAGTTAAATGAAGCCAACACCACAGATACCGAAGCCCCCTTTTTTGATTTACATCTTTCTATTGCAAATGGATTTGTTTCTCCTAAGATTTATGATAATCGTGATGACTTTGATTTTGACATAGTAAATTTTCTGTTTTTGGATGGTGACGTTCCTCGCCGTGCCTCGTATGGTGTAAACATTTCACAACTTATTATGTTTGCTAGAGTCTGCAAATATGTAGCGGACTTCAACGCGCGAAATGAATGTTAAATGGCCAAACTTCTCCAGCAGAGCTATCGATATCATAAACTTCGAAAACATTTTCTCAATTTTATCGCAGACTTTATGAGTTGATTTCCAAATTGAATGTTGGGCTAAACACGCTTTTAGGTGAGGGCCTTTCGGAACCAGAATTTTATGGTGACTTGGTTTACAAATTTAAGACACTTATAGGAAGGAATGAGTTTTCTTTTCAGTTCAGAAAATCATAACACGTTACAGACGTATCGGTTATAACTTGAATGTTATGTGACAGTCTGCATGGTTAGTTTTTAACCCAATCATGGTTGATAACTATGCTGCCTTCTTCAGTTGCACGCCGGTGGGTCGGGCGTCAGACTCTATGATGGCCCCGACATAAAGCTGTTCATTTTAGTTGGTTGGGGCCGGAGCTTCTTATCTGTTGCTTGGCCCACCAGGGTTCAACTGGTGTTTTTCTTTTGCTCCGGAGTTAGTAATTTATTCGGCGCCCATGGATCTCCATCGCCGGGTAGCTTACTGATTCTGTTGAGTCCTCGTTTTTGATTCATCAGGGTGATTATCATGATTTATTCATTTGTCCTTGATGATTCATTGAATAGTTAGAGATTCACCACGAGGACCGAACAAGTAACTAGATGTTGTGAACCACTGCAGAAGATGAGGGTCAGGTTAGGCGCCTGTAAAACCGATTTAAGTCCCCTAGTGATTTTATAATACTGATAGTTCCAAGGCGATACTTCTGTTGTGGTTCTAATTGTTTTGTGTTTTGGAGTCGAATTGTTGTGCTGTTTGAGCCTTATGTACGTTTTCATATTTTTAGTTCAGTTCGGGTAACTGAGTGACCGCCTATTGGGGAATAGCTGCTCACTCGGCTTACGATATGTTTTCTTGGTATAAGTACGTAAGTGTCATTTTAGTTTTTTCACACCCCTCGGTTTATGAAGTGGGGTTTTCTTTCTGAATGCGCCATTTCCTGATCATTGCCTACTTGTACCTTATAATGACTATCAAGAAACCCAATAGTATTAAGATGTGTATAAGAACCTCATCTATATCTACTGTTTTGACGACCTAATAACTGGAATTACATTACGAAAACTAACCCACGCAATATACAATGTTCAGCTGTAAAAATTGAAACATTCATTGGAAAGTTTTTGATAATTTTAATATTTTGCTCCAAAATATTGATAGTGGGTACATGTTAGAACCGCCTCGGCGAGGCGGTTCTAACGAGTACCCACAATCTATGTTTTGGAGCAAAAATAAGAAAAATAGGTATACTCGTGTAAACCCCAGATTTACTTTATAAAAGTGGGGTATACGGGGGTATATATTTCACGGACATGTTATCCTGATGACAACTCGGCTGCTTTGGATATTTTATACCAAATATAGCGATTTCCGCCAAAACAAAATTACTAGAAGGGCATGTCATAGATCTATATATTCTGGTTATGGTGGAGACAATGCCATCAAAAAGCGTTGTCGAGGGTGTATGATATGTAATTTCGTATTTTGAAGACAGTCGCTGCTTGATTCGACGCATGATATTATCTGAAGATATTGGAAAATATTGCGTTGTTATGATTATTATGTGCTGCGATGTATAAATCTACAGAACATTTGGGGACATCGTCTTATAAAGCATTATGACTTGAGACACGAAAGAGGATCGGATATCGCATAGTTATATGCTTTGCTGCAATGTACTGCTAATGCTTATCAATAATACTGAAATACTGAGTAAGTTTTATATTGACAACTATCTGTTTAGCGTCGGAAAGTGCTGTAAAACATGTGTATAGATACATGTACTTCAGAAACCTATTTGACGGGCTTTCATATTTGAATTACCCTGACTAACATTCTCGTACATATCTATATCTAAAGAGAGGTTTGTTATGCATCAAAAAGGTATGAAATTGCTATTGTAAGTTCAAATTTGATTTATTAATTAATTTAATTTAATTTTATCTATTTGTTAATTAATTTGATTTATTTTATGCATTTTCGTTATTTTATGAAGACGAACACATCTGCCTCTTCAAATGACTGTTCGAATGCGCATGCACTGTCAAACGTCTGTCTGTTGGAAGGACCATCTATCATTTTGAGTTACAATTTTCTAGATTGTATTAACTGAGAGAATCACAGTTCTAATGGAACACAATTTATCTCTTAGAGACAAATTAACTCAGTTTCTAATGAGGAACAAACTCTCGTATATTTAGGTCGAATGTTTGTGGTTGTACGACAGTTATTTGGACAATCTGATTAAAATCCGATGTTATTTCTTGTTTACATTTCTACACAATTACTGTATGTAAATAAGAAGAAACATCTGGTTTTAATCAGATTGGTTATTTGGAGTACTTGAAATGCTAATGCTATTCCAGCACAAATCCTGGGCGAACAATTGCCCTTAACTAGAAGCTTGTTGGCCGCCGTGAGGGAAAGAGCTGCTCACATAGATGACCGAATTTACTCAATGTGTCAGAACTGTTTATTTTGTTTCCTAGTATTTCCCGCCTTGATGTTTGGAACTGGATCTTGGCTCTGCTTGCGACGGTTCCTGGTCATTGCTTCCTTCCTCGTTGGTATTGAATGCCTTTTTAGTTCTAATAGCCTTTTGAATACTGAATCGAAGAATAAATGTTCAATATGACGTTATCTTTGTAAGACTCCATATTATATTTGCCTAATCTAATAAAAAAAAAATCCGTAGCAGTTCTTCTCAAATAAAATGATAATATTCGACTAAATAGGACGCCAAAAGTATGATAGAATGGGAATATGATGCGAGCAATCTTAATCTTTCTATTATTTTGATAACCTATAACCGGTGTTATAAACCAAAGTTAATCATGTCCTGATCCAAACTTGATTAACTTTAACGATTTTTGTCTGACCATCAATAACCAGATCACAAGACTTAGTTTGTCCAGATACATGCAGTGTAGTCTTATTTCCTCTGAAAATCTGTCATATGTCGTGTAGATTTGACTGATATGTAATGGTGAGTTCAATTTACGATACTACCATGAACAATAATTCTCTAACGATGATACACCTGTAGTTTTTCGGGGGTAGGAATATACGTCCATATCTTTTGTCTCCTTAGATTCTTAGAGAATTAATATAAATCGATTTTTATTTTACCTGTTTTTTTTTTTTTTTTTTTTTTTTTTTTTTTTTTTTTTTTTTTTAATAAATTACATATTGAACAGAAATAAAACTGAGATCCTTTAAGAGCAGTGAGCATATTAATGAGAAAATGAATGGGCCATACCGCGGTTTCGGCTACTTATGTCTCTTCAGTAACCATTTAGATTTTGCTGATTAAGTACACAATATTGAGCTTAGCCCCGTAGTGTGTCCAGGTCTATTATCCCATATAGGTATTTTAAACACAATAATTCTGCACAAATAAACATATACATGTACGTCGTTCTGGAAGTCAGAAATAAATGGAACAAATGACGCAAGCAATCATGTTTTGTTCAAGACAATTAAAACAGGTTTAAGCCCGCCAGTCATTTTAAATTACTGATCGTTCCAAGGCGATACTTCTGTGGTGGTTCATTTTGTTTCATGTATTGGTGTTTAAAATTTTTGTGCTGTTGGCGCCTTATGTATGTTTTCATTTTAGGTAACTGAGTGGCCACCTATTGTCAGCTGCTCATTCGGTTTACGATATGTTTTCATGGTATCAGTACCTGATTGTTGATTTAGTTTTTTCCACCTCGGTTATTGGAGTGGGAATCTCTTTCTGCTTGCACCTTTTCCTGATATTTGCCTACTTTACCTTTTTACCTTAATTGGATTTTGACAGAACATTAATTCTTAGATGCATTTTCCCAGCTATTGCTTCTTTATTTCTCATGAATATTTGTTAAGATATAAATTAATAAACAAGTACCACATAATTCCACGATAATGTCCAGTGCTTTAAAATATATACAAACTGCTCTTATGAGCAAGTTTCTTTTCGCCGGGCAAATTTAAGTCATTGCATAGACAACAGAATATTGTCTCATAAGCGAATGGCGTCTGATTCGTATTTTCTCCTAATTCATTTTTCAGACATTGCTTCGTTATCAGATCAGACGCATGTAATCATAGCATATTGGAAATATTTCTTTACCATGGTATAATGTGCTGTTTCGTATAATTCTACAGAACATTGGGGGCATTTTCAAACAGTTATAAGTTGAGACACGTGGTGTAATCGAATATTGTCATAGAAACTGTGTTAAACTGCACTATTTGTTGTATTCAGTGTTCTTTCCCCATCAATCTATATAATCGGATGCTTTTAAGTGCAACTGGAATGTTCGTTTCAACAGTAACATCTGAAAATCCTCAGCGGACAGTATATGAAGCTGGTATGTTGGACAGTTCGTTTGCATATATATAGTCTTATAAATACACTCGGAATATGATGATCTGCATACTTATACATCCCTTCTGGTTTTCATTTGATTGCCTTCACTGCCCCGAAGTTTCTCTTAGAATTGTTAAAAGCAGAATACCTTATACCATACACTTATGTATTGCTACATGCAGTATGACCAGTGGGAATTTATTAGAATCAGTTTTAGATTTCATGTTGTCAGATCTACAGGGTCACTGAAGAGGCTTAAGTAGCTGCAGTATGTCCCGGCCCCTTTCTCATTAATATGTTCGCTGCTCTTAAAGGATCTAAGTTTCATTTTTATTTGCTATTACTGCAGCTGGTGTTGTGCCGTGTGGTGGCCCTAAAAGTCTCTCCGTACATCATCCATTCTATTTTCCTATTGGTCCTTTGTCATGGATCAGCGGTGGGTATTCTGAGAAATCAGAAAATTATGTATTAGTTGAGATTCATTTTCTAAGCAACATTTAATATGTTTGGCCTCAGTCTTTGTAACCCTGTTGAAAGTTGCAAAATTACAGTAATTCTCTTTGGCGCCATGTTGCCAAATCTATAGGGTCACTGAAGAGGCTCAACTAACGGAAACCGCGGTATGCCCAATCCCTTTTCTCATTAATATGCTCACTGCTCTTAAAAGATCTCAGTTTTATTTTTATTCTCTGCCTGTAAATGCATATGCATTATGAAAACATACCCATGCAATATATAGAGGTTTTTAAAATTGTAAAAATGAAAAATTTCTGTAGAAAATATTTGATATTTTTCTTATTTTTGCTCAAAACATAGATTGTGGGTACACGTTAGAACCGCCTCGGCGAGGCGGTTCTAACGAGTACCCACAATCTATGTTTTAGAGCAAAAATAAGAAAAATAGGTATACCCTGCGTACCCCAGTTTTGCTATATAAAAGTGGGGTATGAGGGGGTATTCATTACACGGACATGTTTTCCTGATGGTGTTGTTCACGCTTAAACGCGAATAGCGTGTTATGGTATCTATAGATTTGCCATTTAACATGTCGAGCTCACATAAAACATCTGTTTATCTTGAAGTATTAATGAGAATATTGATAGAATTTGTAGCTTATTCGTATCTCGCGGCTCCATTAAATTAATTGAAAAGCAGATGGAAAATTGGGAAACGCAGGATGTCTATGTCGACGGGAATTAAAATTAGGGGTAATTTGGAGGAATTTGTTGAAATAATTTGTGTAGATTTCTCCAGGAGGGGTCTAAATGATCTGGATTAGAATTGGTCTGAGGGCGAACCTGAATACAAGTCCGGTCGTGAGTGAGGGGTTGTGCCATATTTATTTAAATAGAAAATACTGTCAGCTTCTGTCAGCTAATGATGTAGAAAACCTTATGTACCCTTTCCGTCGCATAAAAATATGACGGATGAAATACAAAGACGCATTAAGTACCTTTTCCAGATATATTAGAAGAATCTTATATGGGGTTCTGTTCTAGATGGAAACTTCCATCTAGAACAGAACACCATATTAGATTCTTTTTCTTGCACAACAACCCCCAAAATCTGGTTTATTTCAAGGTTTTGCGTAAATTTTTTGGCCTGGGTGAGAACACCTGGGTGAGATGCAATTTTATCACCCAGGCAAAAAGTGTGGCAATTTCTGTCTGGTGTGCAAGAAACGCCTGTCTGTTTGAAGCACCATCCATCATTTTGACTGACAATTTTCTAGATTGTATTAACTTGGAGAATCACAAATCTAATGGAACACAATTTATCTCCAAAAGAGACACATTAACTCAGTTTCTGATGAGGAACAAACTTTAAGATATTATGTTTGAATGTTTATGGTTATACGAAGGTTATTGGTAAAGCCTGAGCTACACGAGAGATACAAGATGTATACATCTTGATCTATACAACTTTTGGTTCATAGACCTTGTAGAACTACATGATGCACCTAGGTGCATGGACCTTTGTATTTTCTTTATAGTAAATCTGTAACATTTGTTTTAATTTAAGTAAACAAATTACAATAAAAAGCTCACTTTCATGTGAATTTATTTTCCAAACATTCCTGAATTTTAGCCAGTGTTTTGTGCCTCGCTTCCTTCTTGGAATAATCTACCAAACTTACATCCAATAGAATGGGCTCATTTTTTTCAACTCCTCCAACCCCCAGTATGCCAAAACGTTTTTTCTCTCTCTTTTTTTTTTGCTTTGTTTTTTTTTAAGTCATGATGTACAAAATTTTTTACAAACATTAACACACGAGACATTAACCCCATTCCCTGGACCAAAGTCAGTGAGTCATTCAGATAATGAAAATGATGTATAGATCAAGGTGTATGGAATAGGACAGGTTCTATTCTCAAAAAAGGTTCATGAAGCTCCAAAAAGGTCTATGGACCAAAGTTTTAAGGTAGGCTACACGGAAGACCTTTGCTCTATACTCCAAGGTCTATAGAGCAAAGGACTTCCATGTAGCCGGCACTTAATGCTATTCCAGAAAAAGGCCTGGACGAACAATTGCCCTCAACTAGAAACTTGCTGGCCACAATGAGGGTAAGAGCTGCTCACACAAATGACCGCTTGTACGATGCTCTTTGTGTCGGAACTTATTTTGTATCGTTATAAACCATTTCGTTTCAACAAAAAACATTTTAGATAATGAACTCTTTGTTGGAAAAAAGTTCGGAGGGCTTCTCACGGAATATGTTGAAGCTTCCATGCACGGAGAAAGTAGAAAAAAATATCAGAAAAAATAATATTGGTTAAGATACATTTTCTAATCAACATTTTATATATTTGTTCCATATTTAGAGATTGTCACATGGGCATTTTGGTTATCGCCCGCAGTATCAACCCGAGACTCCATTATCAAGCCTGAGAGCTTTAGCTCGAGGGCTGATAATGGTAGCTTAAGCTCGAGGGCTGATAATGGTCTCGGGTTGATACTGCGGGCGATGACCAAAATGTCCATGTTATAATCTGTTTATCACATCTTAAAAATCTTCTATTCAACGAACTTGTATATAGAAATGCAAAACAATTTCGATTCCTGTCTAAAAAAGAAATCGGCGCCATTAAAATGACGTAACGTCATTTCACTTGACGTCACATATTTCGTCGCGCGGCAACGTCGCGGGCACGATAACCTCTCTTCATTCAAAATTCATGATTTTCGGTTATCAGCCCGCCTGTGTTGATAACCAGAGGGCGGGAAACACATTATCACATATGAAAACTTAGGTTACCTCTGGAAATATAGGTCTTAGTATGTGATAATGGATAATACTAGTCTTTATATCCACTACCCTGTTGAAAGATGCAAAATTGCAGTAATTCTCTTTGGCTCCATGCTGTCAAATCTAGAGGGTCACTGATAAGGCTTAAGTAGCCGAAACCATGGTATGGCCCATCCCCTTTCTCATAAATATGTTCACTGCTCTTCAAGTATCTTAGTTTTAATTCTTATTAACTAAAAGTAACTTGGAGTGACCAGTAATATAAAATTACTGGGGGTCTTAAATCGATTTTACAGGGCCCTTACCTCGCCTTCATCTTCTTCAGTGATTCAGAACATTTAGATAAATGTTAGGTCCTCGTGGTGAATCTCTAACAAGTCAATGAATCATCAAGCACAAACAAATAAATCATGATAAATAAAAAACGAGGACTCACAGATTCAGTTAGCTACCCGACGATGGAGATCCTTGGTCGCCAAATATTTTTCTAAAATATGTTTTTTGACAAGCAACATACAAGAAGCTCCTGCCCCAACCAACTAAAATGAATAGCTTTATGATGTACCTGTTATTCGTGTATAAATCGTTTCTACCCAAAAATTTAGGTGCAAAAAGCATACTGTTGTATATTCTTGATAATCTAGGGCATTTCATTGTAGCATGCTAGCTCAATTGTCATTTTTGTTTTAGCATAACACGCTTTTATGTTCTTCTCCATATATAAACTTGATTTTACCATAATCATAAAACGGGCATTATGTCAAACTCACATAAAATGCCTTTTTATTTTGTTATATTAGTAATTCCACCGATGGCATTCTAACGTTGTGATTCGTATCTCGTGGGTTCCTTAATTGAATTGTGGGTTCCTTAATTGAATTGAATAATTAATGAAAACAATTGTTCACAATGTTATTAGGCTAATCATTTATTTTTCATGAGCTGTGTTTTGGAACCATTTGCAATTTAAATTTTATCGTGTAAAAGTACATGTATTGGTACTCCGTGAACAGTTTTAGCAGCTCCATATGATGGACTCGCTTTCCTGCCAACGTCTACCCAGACAGAACACAATATCAAGTGTTTTTGGTCGTTATCACTCCACCCTTGTCCACCGTTTTTGCCTTTTTTTAAGGAGATCTGACAGCTAATGTTACCGCAAATACGTTTTGATGGATACACATTGTTTTAAAGCCTGGTGAAAGTAATTGAAGACCCTCAAAAGAACATACGGACCCAGGGATCGAAACGTCATTTATCGCCGCATTTGTAACTTCAGTGTTCGGTCATCTCTAGCGTGAATTTAGGGTTGAAAACATCTTTTTGATCGACAGTTAGTAATACTTTACAAAAAACATCTGTGTGTTCGGCGCACTTTAACCTACGTTGCGCGAAAAACGTACTGAATTTGGCAACTACAGCCTTTGTTCACACGCTTATAGGAAATAAACAAGAAACCGCGCTTTTTGTGAATTCTATATAGAAAATGAACACATTCTGTGTTTGAAAAATGCCTTTTACGTTGACGACGTCTATGCATTTTTTTTTTCTTAATTTTACGCTTTTTAAGGCGGTATCGCGAAAACGAGGCCGGATAGATATTGATTTCTTTTGATTTCTTTTCATTTTCATATGACGGCTGCCAATATACACTACTCACATGCAATAAACGTCTACCGTGGGATCAGTTACGTACACACAGCTTTAGGGAACGTTACATTTTAATGGCTGCAGATACAGCTGATTTAATGTAGAAACACACATTCCCAAGAGACTTTTTTTAAAGTTGCAATCAATATGCTTGTTGACTTAAAACATGTTGTTATATCAATATATTGACGTATGAAACAAAAGCCACAGATTGTTCAGTGAAAGTGATTCCATATTTTAATGCCTGAATCAAGAATGAATTTGTGCATGGTAAGCAATTTCTCAAGTTTCACAGCATCTTTTTACTGATCGGTCTTAGGTTAGTTTTGTTATATTTTTCAATGCGTTTTGTATATGGTATGTCATGGGTATTGTGGGTTCTCTGACCTGGCCATTATGTAAAACCTTTTTCTGCCTGAACATTTAAACAAGCATTGTTGTTTAGATTATGTGAGCAATGCGACAATGCGACAATGTTATTTGTTCCTAGCATATTTGGACTTTGATGGCGCCTTGGGAAAAGGAATGAGGACGATAGCATTAGTTTGACCGCTAATCAGCATCGTCGGATTTCCGTAAAGTCTTTAAGTCCTCTAGATATTGAGTTATTGAATGAAGATGTTTAATAAAAGATGTATATAATTTATTTGAATCTGGCCGTCATGATAATACATGTCAGCAAAGCAAATGGTATATGGAGGGAAAGCAAACAAGCCTATTGGTCAGCCATAAAATAGTGTTCGTTCTTGAATTATTGCTAAGAAACTTTGATCTCTTTGACTAAATCCTACATGTATCTGTGTAAGTTAGGGTAGATTTATTTGCGCTTTCAGTCAAGGAGTCAGATTTCTTACGACAAGTGAATAACATCATACTTGCTATTGAACTTGATATTGATCGGCCTCTGTATCACTTGAAATTAAATTCAAATCATTTTCATTGCTTCCCTTGTGGCAAGTCTCCTTCTCACAGCCAAACTTGTGCATATCAGCCTTTCTGGTAGAATAAAGTTTAGACATTATTTCAAGGTTTTCGCACAGACTGGCAAGTTTTGAATCTGTATTATTGGTTTGCATTCGTATATAGTTTATATGGAGTAGTAATCACAGTTGTACGCAGTTCTCTCGCGGACTGTTTCTCTTTAATATCCGAGTGCAATATCCCGACACCAAGGCATGTTTATGCATGTTCCGTGTGCTGGCTTATGATATCATTTAGTGATTACAGAAGATAGCTGTTCATTGGAAAATGTTTCTCCATCATGGCATAATATTGTGTTGCTTCAGATAATCACCAGAGTATTGAGGACATTCTCTGACTGTGTTAAGTCTTGATGACACGCAACAGTAATGGATTAGATTCGTATGTGCGGTACTGTGTTTCCTCGCGGTGTGTTGTTGTGGTTTATGAATGTTGCTGATTCATCTTTGAAATTCGCATCAATATTGAATATGTTCAGTATCTGCGCACGTAAGGTAGAATGTTCTGATAAACGGGTATGTGCAAATAACTTTCAGCTTTGGAGATACTATTCATCGTACAAAATGTAAGTCATTGTATGCCTCTGTTATCTAAACTATATGAGCATGTGCCTGAAGAAACCATCAATTTGGGTTTCCGACCAGTACCGACACAAACCAGACTGTACAGTCACAGCATAAAGCTAGAAGCTTGAAACTTTGGATATAAGTAGAAGATGAATAGTACTATCCGTGTGGTGAAAACAAAGGCGCTGATAAGCTATGCAGTAAGCTGTGCAGTTACTGCACAGCTGATCTGCGTCTTTGTTTTCGCATATGCAAATCGTTAGTTTTCTATGCTGCCTTCTTTAATTGCACGCCGGTGGTTCGGGCGTCAGACTCTATGATGGCCCCGACATAATGCTATTCATTTTAGTTGGTTGGGGCCGGAGCTTCTTGTCTGTTGCTTGGCCCATCGGGGTTCAACTGGTGATTTTCTTTTGCTGCAGAGTTAGTAAGTTATTCGGCGCCTAGGGATCTCCATCGTCGGGCAGTTTACTCAATCTGTGAGTCCTTGATTTTGATTCATCATGGCATTTAATATGATTGATTTTGTTGTCCATGATAATTCATTGACTAGCGAAAGATTCACTACGAGGACCGAACAACTAACTAAATGTTGTGAAGCACTGCAGAAGCTGAGGGTGAGGTTTTGGCCATACAAAATCGATTTAAGCCCGCCAGTAATTTTATATTACTGATCGTTCCAAGGCGATACTTCTGTGGTGGTTCTTATTGTTTAATGTATTGGTGTTTATTTTTTTTTGTGTTAATTGGAGCCTTATGTATGTTATCATATTTTTAGTTAAGTTTAGGTAACTGAGTGGCCACCTATGGGGAAAATTTCTGCTCATTTGACTTAAGATATGTTTTCCTGGTATAAATACCTGATTTCCCACCTCGGTTTTTTAAGTTATTGCGCATTTTCTTGATCGCGTTGCCTACTTGTACCTCTTGTTTCTGATGCGTAGTTACTCATCATGGTATAATATTCTGTTGCTGCAGATAATTGTATAGAACACCATTGGGGACAGTCTCTGACTATGTTTAAGACTTATTTATTTTTATTTATTTATATACATTATTTAAAGAGGGTGAAACACATTTAACTATATAAAGCATTCTACCATGTAGCCCTCATAAAACATATAAACATATTTACATAAAACTAAATATTGTAACATATAACAAAACTTCAAGGAGTCATAAGTTGATACTGGCTGAGGTAATAAAAATGATTAATTGATGTATATTAAAACGTATACCTAATAAAAATGACATCTAGTGCCGGGCTCGGACAAAACGAAATACATGTGGCGGAAACCAATGTCCAGACATCATGTTTCGTTGTCCGAACACGGCTCTAGGAAATCTGGTTTGAGGCTGCTAAAATGACTCCAACTTGCTAAAATTTGGGCGTATAAAACTTTAAAAAGCATGTGCTGATGATAAAATACATACAGGAATCATTGGCTTAGATTTTAAAGGTCATAAAATGTCACAATTATGTTTAAAATCTCTGAATTCAGTCACATAAAAAACACATGAATTGCACACAATAATTAGAATCACAGAGAAAAGTATTATAGTATGGGTGTGATATTATCCTTAAAACTTTTAAGAGATGGTGCGTTGCGCACTTTGTTTGGAATACAATTCCATAATTTTGGTGCTGTATAAGAATATGATCTATCGAACAAGGACGAGTGTGACCTGGGAACCGCTAATGCACCATTGACCGACGATCTCAGTGTACGGTTATGAGTTTCTGACACAGGTTTTAGTAAATCAGCGATATACTGTGGTGACAAATTATTAAGGTTTTGTATGTAAAGACGGCCTTATTATATTTCAATCGTTTGTGAATAGGTAACCAATTTAATGTTTCGAACATTTGTAATGATGGGGTATTGAAATCGGCGTGCAGTATCACTCGAGCTGCACGTTTCTGAAGTTTAGCTAATCTGTCAATGTTAGAAGTTGAAGTTGAACCCCATACGACTGAACCATAATCAATTAGAGGTAGGATATAACCTTGATAAAACTTTTTTGTACATCAACAGGAACATATTTAGATAATTGCTTTAATAAAGATATCTTTGAAGAAACACTGGAGCATAATTTGTCTATATGGTAAGACCAAGATAGTTTATCGTCGATATGTACACCGAGTAGTTTTTGCTCGTGTGTCTTTTTTATCTGGTTTCCATCTATGTTTATATTAAATTCGCTAAATTTATCTGTTGCACCTAGTATCATGTAGCTTGTTTTGTTATAATGAATATGCATTTTATTTTTTCGACTCCAATCTTTTGCATTGTCTGCACCATATTGTAATTTATTTTCAACTGTTTCGAGAACTTTATCATGCGTGTGGAATGTGGCATCATCTGCAAAGAAATCTGAATAGCAATATTTCATAAAAAGAGGCAAATCGTTGATAAAAAGTAAGAAAAGCGTTGGTCCAAGTATGGAGCCTTGAGGAACACCAGATTTTACTTGCGCAAAGGCAGAAGTGTTATTACCGGTGACAATTGCTTGATGTCGATTTGTAAGGTATGATCTAAACCATTGCATAGTTTTGAAGTGAAATTTATACTTAGTGAGTTTATCTAAAAGAATTGAGTGATCGACGACATCAAATGCCTTTCTAAAATCCACAAATAATGAACCTACGATATTACCTTTATCTATACTTTGCATCCACTGATCTATCAATTTTACTAAAGCAGTTTGGCAACTATGTTTTTGACGGAATCAAGATTGGTTTTCATGAATTAGTTTGTATTTGATTAAGTATCCCATAAGGTGTTTGTTTACGTGTTTTTCAAAGATTTTAGAAATAGTAGGTAAAATAGAAATTGGCCTATAATTTGATGGATCTGATTTTTGTCCACCGTTGTAGATAGGAAATACTTTTGCTTTTTTCATTTGGCTTGGAAACGATCCAGAGTCAATGCTTTTATTTATTAAATCAGTTATCACTGGAGTTAAGGAATGAGCTGCCAGCTTTATTATCTTCGGACCGATGCCGTCTAACCCTATAGCCTTAGATGCATCAAGATCATTTATTACCGAGAGAACTTGCTCTGTTGTAATAGAGGGTATATTAAAATAAGTAGCATCGGGAACCTTATTATTTACAAAGTCTTCGAGTTTAGTCAGATCTGGTTCTGTCGATGATGTACTAGCGTTATCTAAAATCCGTGCTATCGACGAAAAATATTCATTCAGTTTAGAAGCAATTTCGTTTGAATCAGAAACGAGGACATTATCGATAAATATTTCGTCGGGCAAGTTGTTTGCATTTGAAGTCGTTCCCTTATTTATAGTGCTTAGGTGTTTCCAAATACTGCTAGTGCTTTTCGATGTTTCAATTGAGTCCGTAAAATGGGTGCGTTTTGCATTTCTAATGAGATTTCGGGTTTTGTTTCTATATAATTTATATTCTGACCATTTTAAGGTATTTGTACTTGTCTCTTAATTTGCGAGCTTCCCCTATCTCAGGAGTGTACCAGGCGGGAAGATGGTTAGATTTTACCCTTTTGAGTTTCACAGGAGCGTGTTTGTCTAAACACTTTAAGATAATGCAATAGAATTCTTTAAAATCATCGTCTATTGTGATTCGGTCAGATTTAAAGTTGGTTAAACAACTTGAAAGGTCAGACAGGAACATAGTTTCGTCGAATTTCTTGAAACATCGATAAGAAGTGGTAGTATGACTATTTTTGGATAATTTTGCATTGACTTTTCTAGATAAACAAACGGGAAAATGATCACTTAATGCATAAGTAGGAACGAATGCCTCAATAATATTTTCTGGGTTACTTGTATAAATATGGTCAATGATTGTTGATGTTGACTGCGTAACACGTGTAGGAGAAGATACAAGCTGTCTGAGATCAAAAAGTTGCAGAAGATTCATCCATTTAGTATTTACGGTTTGCGAAAAATCGATATTGAAGTCACCCATGAGGATAAATTCTAACCCGGTCATCTGTGCAATAGACAGCTCTTCCTCAAAAGATTTCACCCAAGTCGAGCAAGCATTCGGAGGGCAATATGCGCTGCAAATAAGAAACGGCTTAGAATTTGGCAAGGAAATTTCTGCCCATAGAGTTTCGATATTTGAGACTTCAATGTTAGATCTTATTCTCACATTGAGCGATTGTTTATAATAAAATAATAAGCCGCCACCATCCTTCTCTTGGGTTTCTGAGCGATCTTTACGGTAGAAATTGTAGCCGTCTATTGCCACCTGACTATCTGGGTTAGTTGTTCGCAAGAAAGTTTCGCATAGGCCTAAAATATGTGGGCTTTGTTCATTTGACATAAGTATACTAATCTCGTCAATTTTAGGTACAATATGCCGTACGTTTAGATTTGCAATATGAAGGCCTTTCGAAGAAAACGCAAATTCAATAGGTGTTGAAGTGAGCGAAGTGTCAATACATGTAAGAATGGTATCATTGGAGTTACCGGTATCGTCGGTCGAAGGTGCATCGCGCGTGCGTTGGTCAACGGGCGAAACTACCCAGGGACTAGAAACAACAACCGTGTCGTCAGATAATAATTGTTCGCATAAGGCGTCGTATCGATTAGATACAGGACAAGTTTTGAAATTTGACTTTGGTGTATGTTTTACACGCCCTGTAACATCCTACCAAGGAATGCCATCACGTCGCGGGGCATTTCGTCCGTTAAACCAACACGTTTGTGTACTGTGACGAGGAGTCGGGCATATATGACAGAACTGTGTAGACACATTATTTCGACCGTTTCTTGGCGGATGAGAATGACCTCTGTTCAAGTATGAACCTTGCGGTGACTGTGCATTGTAAGAACGCTGAGAAGAAGACTGGCGAGGAGAATTCTTTGTAACTGCTATTACTTTGTTCATACTTGAGAGAAGCCTTCTCGTGCCATGAACATTCAAATGCAGTTTATCATGATGGTAAAATGATGAAGGCATTTCACCAGATGCTAGAAGGAAACTGTCATAATTGTCTATGAACTCGATATCGTTTTCATCACACAGTTTCTTCAAAATGTCATTGTACGGTTTCAAGTCAACAGATTTACGTGGCAATAAGCCAGACACTATGATGCGGCGACGTTCGCCCGAGATGCTGTTTAGTAGGGACACATAGCTTTTTTGAAAATGTATTTAAGTCCACACCATCATCCGCAACGTTGCCACCGACTTGCAAAATTATAGTTTTGCAAGCATCAAGCATGTTATATTCGGAAAGTTTTTCTCCGATCGTATCAGCACGTGCGCCCGAGAATGACCTCACAGTTGTATCCGGTTTTAGGTCGCTAACTCGCACACCCTTCAATAGCGAGCTGCCTACAAGCAGAGTTGATTGAGGTATCCGTTTTTTCGGCTCACATGTTAAGTTAATTTTTTCATGGTCCAAGTTTGCATCGGAATTTTGGGGGACTTTACTGGATTTTGGGCTAGGTACCTTATGTTCTGGATTTATTGTAATGTTTCTATATTTGGGTTTATTCTGGGCAACTTTGGTATTTTCAGGATTTTGTTTACTTTCTCTGTGTTTGGGTTTTGATTTTTCCTTGGAATGTTCAGCAAGTGGCTTCTCGATCGACTTTGATAGGTTTATGGTTTTGTCAACATCATCAGATTTCATTTTAAGTTTATCTAAAACAGAACTGGTTTTACTGAGTATTTGTTTTGATTTCTGATCAAGCACGGTTTTAATGTTATTTGTTGAGCTTGATATGTTTTCGAGGGAATTTGTTATACACTTGTCCTTGGTATTTATTTGTTTGCTCAGGGAAGTCAGACGGTCATTTATTCCACCAATGCAGGTTTCGAATTTGTTTGACAGTCCTTGTATCGCTGACAGAATGGATTCAGTTAATTCCTTTAAGGTTTTGACGTCATTTTTTAAGTTTATGACGTCATTCTGTATCGACCGGGGATATGTCTGCAGGAGGGACACAGCCAAATACCAATGGGTTTGTCCTTTCCGAGTCCGACACATTTATCGTGAAACCATACAGCGCAGAGTGTACATCGAGTCATATCATGCTGCTTTTTGGAGTTTGGTTTTACTTTGCAAACTTCAGGACAAATACTAGGCTGATTTTCTGGTTTCTTTGGTTTGGTGGACTTTGAGTTTGTATCAGGTTCTTCAATACTAGATGCAAGTTTCTTTACTTTCGTGACGCTATCATCCAGGTCAGTAGCGCTACAAAGCTGGTCATTTTGGCTATCTGCTATGAGTTCATCATCACTGACGTCACTTTCAGCCGAGTCATCATCAGATTCCCCGCAACTGAACTGTTCAGAATCAGCTGATTTTTGCGTTGGATCGATCCCAAGAGTTGTGTCAAGTTCAGCAATGACAGTATCTGATAGCAGATTTGAACATTTTCTGGAAGCTGCAGATTCGCGCGCTCCGCTTCGTTGTTGAGATTTCGCCTCTCTTTCAATGGCATTTAATATGCACTGTGCCGTTTCCTTAAGCCTGGAGCCGTCGGTGCTAGGCAGTGCTTTTGTCAAGTCAGAGAGAACAAGCTTTTGATATTCGCAAGGTGAGAATTTTTTAAGTTCTACGCGAGACATACTTTTTATAATGTCCATGTATTTCTTTTTTGACGATATCTTCCATCTCGTACAAATCTTCGCTCGAACCCATGTTTCAATATCCTAGTAGGAGTTCTCTCCCTTGGCCCGATAACAATTTGGCGTGGCCCGTCTTAAGAGTGTTAAGTTTCTATAATAGTCAATATATATAGGCCCTGGGGCAGGTTAGTATGACCTCAAAACGAAGATTTCTTTGTTATCGAAGACGAAACGTTCAGACAAGATAGTTCAAAAACGTCTATAAACTCACAGTTGATACTTCAGTAACATATAGTCCATATATTAATCCATATCTCCTGTGAATTTCAGAACATATAAGCACATTGATCGTTTTAAAAATTAAATCTTCAACAGAGCGATATTTTGTTGTTTGAGCTATTTACTGGTTCACTTGGTAGCTATCATAAATAAAAATGATTGTTAGATCCTCTGGAAGCAGTAAGAAGAATGGCCATATTGTACAATTTCGGGTAATGAACCTTCATCAGTGACCCTTTACAAAACTGGCAGCAAAAGCCAGACAACTTGCTGCGATTCAAAGAATTTACATTTGTGTAGTCTAAATCAAAGACTCAAATTCCGAAATTAAAAGAAATATGGATTTGCCATAAAACTTGTTGCGAGCCTGATACGAGCTCACATAAAACAGCAGTTTATTATGAAGTATTAATGAGAATATTGATAGAATTTGTAGCTAATTCGTATCTCATGGCTCCATTAAATTGATTGAAAAGCAAATGGGAAACGGATTATTCACCACATAGGATGATGATTTTGAATGAGTTTCAAATTGGAGGTAATTGCATGTCATTCTCTATGTTTGCAGCGGCAAATTTCATACTTTTGTTGAAATTAATGTGTTTGCATAAGGCAAAATATATTCGAGATAGACCAAATCCAATTTGAACTAGGTTTTGCAGAAAAAGTCGATTTCTGAAAGACGAAGTCACATATCGAAAATTACGGTAGACGAAATCAGAGTTAATCATTGCACAAGCTAGTTTAATTGATTTAGGCGCTGTGGTTGCCGATTGTCTTCAAGGACTTTAAATACATTTTTCAAACATGCTACCAGTTTGGTCCTGATGTTTGTCACAACTCATTCCGAGAGCCGAGGCGAAATTAAATAATAAGTGCAACTACAGGTGGTGTTTGATATCTAAATACCATTAAAGAAATTTTCGACATTTGCCATTATGTGATCATATTAAATATCTACATCTATGTATCATACAGCGATCGGACTGTTGAATAGATAATGATAATGCTGTCTGTCCAACTCTGACAACAGTTCACAAAGACCAAATGAGTAATTGAATAAAGATGGTTGATTAAGTCGGTGATTTACATGAGACTGATCATTTAGCTGACGGTGCTGACAGTGAAAATATAAATGCTAATCTACGCAAACTAATGGTGTAAGGGAATTTTGATGATAAATGGAATTTTAGTCGATGTATCTGAAGGGACAGATCCCATGGATTCTATGATCGTATTGAAAATATGCATAAACTCGGTAGTTGCTGCTACCAGCGGCCTCACATGTTAAATATTGTTTAGGAAGGTACAAGTAGGCAAAGATCAGGAAAAGGCGCAATCAGAAAAAGATTCCCACTCCAAAAACCGAGGTGAGAAAAGACGGAGGTGGAAAGGACCATGCCTTTTGTCGATGGTGTAAATTTCCGCCATTGTAGCATGCAATGTCGGCATAACTTGTGTTCATGTTTTTCTCTATAAACTTGACTTACCCATAAACATAACTAAAACATCTGAGATCCTTTAAGAGCAGTGAGCATATTCAGTTAAAGAGGATGGACGGTTTCGGCTAATAAGCCTCTATAGTGACCCTTTAGATTTGGCAAGATGGGGCCAAAGAGAAATACTGTAATTTTGCAGCTTTCAAGAGGATAGTCTATACAAAGAATAGTATATCCAAACAGAGCCAAATATTATGTAAAACAATGGCTAGGAAATGAATCTAAACCGATAATGAAATAAGAATTATACCCGATTCTATAATATTAGAAATTTCACAGATGGTATTCTGTCTTTGCGATTCGTATCTCGCTAAATGCCCCCTAATTGAATTGAATAATAAACGAAAACCAAATAATTTAGTGTTCACAATGTCCTAGGCTATTCATTTGAGGATTGTTTCTGGAGCTGTGTTTTGGTGCCACTTGCAATAATAGTATAGAAGCTAATAACACTGGATGAACCAGCTCTTTCATAAAACGTGATCAAGTCGCGTCCCTTATGACGTCGATCTAAATATGACACGATATCAAAATCACTTGGGTCGTATGCTTACACACAATGACTTCCTACCAGTACACCCATTTGAATGAACTCTTCTTGTGGCATTAACACTCCATCTTTTTCCACCGTTTCTAAAATATTGTTTTACAAAAATATATGCCCTTTCAAAGGACGTTGTATCTCAATAGCCGCTTCACAGCTATGTTGCCTTTTAAAATATTGTGATCAATATGCTTGTTGGCTTAAAACATGCTGTAATGTCAACATATCGATGTTTATAAGAATGTTCACAGATTGCTCTGTGAAAGTGATTCCGTCTATCTAACACTTGAATAAGGAATGAGTTTGTGCATGGTAAGCAATTATTTCTTCAAACTAGTGGTCGCTCTTAGCCGTTTAGCTAGTTTTGTTATTAAACGTGGTATGTCCGGTTCTTTTTTGTATTTTCTTACGCTTATGTATTCTAAATTACTTCGGCATAGCAAAAAGGTGGGAGAGACAGTTTTCCTACTACAATATTCTTGTTATTTTGTTACTGTTATACAAAATGACAACTCTTATTTGTATGTCTTTGAGATAGCCGTGGTTATTTATTGGAAAACCTTCTAGATTGTCAAAGAAGGCTTGAATTTTATTGATAGTAGTCTTTGGATCTGTCTCTGATGATGGTTTTGCAGTCTAGGTCTATTATGCTTCAATAAATCTACCTGTTCAATGTCAAGGGATGTAACAGACTTTTCTGAAGCCCTCTTGTTTGTCGGCATTGATCTGTAGTGTCTTAACGCAAAGTTCACCCCGATGCACCTCACTAGACTCAATTTTCTTGTGAAGTGATCATATTATTGCTAGATTATCGAGTTTTTATCAATCACTATATCGCTATTTCTCTTGCAGTTCTTAGTATAATGAGAGCTATGCAAGTTGAATCGATTGATCAAAGAAACGAATAAAATTTTCTGCTTTTGAAAGTGTGCTTTATTGATATTACATGTATGTTCTTTGTCCTGATGTATCGTAGTTTTAAATTTCGTATCTGATCACTCTCTTCTTTTATGACAAAATTTTCCTCAGCGCTGAGAATCCAGAAACTGTTAGATTTTATAGCCCTTATCAGCAGGATCATGATATCAATTACACCACAGTTCAAGAAATTAAGACCAGCACAGCAAGAGGGCAATAAATTAGCCAGCAAGTTTTAAAACATGTGCAAGGATATGGTTTCTATTGCTAGTTTAAAATTTACGGCCCCTCAACATATTAATTCACTCATTTTCAACATTTTAACTTAAACATTAGACAGGCAGAAAGGACACTCTAATAAAGTGCATATAAAGTGCATGTCTCACATGTGCCAAGCCTGATCCAAGTCTACTAGGTGCCCATGATTATGTGGTAATTTTTTAAACAAAAGTCAGTGAAGTCTTTAATGGTTGGATATGTCAGCCAATGCATCAACAGATATATAGCCAATGACAATACACACAGAGCAGACAGCTCTGATAGAGCCCAATTTCTCTTACCCAAGAAATATAGCAACCTTAATATGATGATGATGATGATGATGATGATGATGATTTCCATGTTTTGGGAGGATATACGTATTTAGCCTGAATGTCAGTCTTCCATACGATCCTCTGGTAAATGCAGACACTATATCGGACTTACTAGTTGAATGCGTTTCGTTTCTGCTGGAAGATCCCGAGCGCAAGACATATGGTAGCAACTGGTACCATTTTAATGCTTTTTGTATGGCACAACCAGGGTCCGAACCAATGACCTCCTGATCATAAATTGTACACTTTACTGCTTGAGCTAACAGGACTGGTATGGGTCGCATTAATAAAAAGTCTGATAATATTGAATCAATGTCCGATTCCTAGAGGTCCATAAATGCCACTGACATTCATGCTAAAAGCCTTGGTTACCCTCCTCAAAGATGGAGATTAGTAGTAACGTTATTATCATATTATTATTTATATTATTAGGGCCTCATGGAAGATTACCTATTTTACATTTTCTCATCTATGTACGTAATCACCCTCTTGAAATAAAGTCACTTTATACATGTAGTTAATCCTCAAAAGAAGTTTCAAAGTTAGACTTGTGGAAACAAAACATGTCATGATCAGACTGGAACTAATACAAATGTTTTGTGTCATCATATTGTAAAGTTTCACATTCAAGAAAATCTTAGCCTTTCTGCTACAAAAATCAAATTATAATGTGTGAGCCGCATCATAAAAAATCTATTTTGTTTTATTGTAGGCTAAGACAAAGTCATCAAACAAACTGAGGTCTTTGTGAAATAATGATTTTGTATTTTGATTTGTTGTACAAAGTAGCATCTCATTCTGTTCAAAATTGAAAACTCTCAGATAAGCTGTGCAGACTTGTCTGTACATGAACTAGTTGGAAACAATGAAGGCACATTTTATCAGTACAAGCTTCTTGCACTGAAACATTTTGATAATTTATCTAAGAATCTGAGAAACCCTGCCCCATGTGTTTGTTGATTTAATGTGGTCTGCATCAACATAATTACATCTCCTGCTGACAGATTTATTAGGGGAAACAGTTAGCTCCCTCAGAGAATTTTTGGAAGAAAGTGGCATATTCAGTGAGAGTGTGATGGCAAATTGAAAACTCGTGGTGGTTTAGATCAAGTGAGCAATGCGACTCTGCTTGAAGAAAATTTTAATGAGGACAAACTCATTATTTTTGTCAGCTAACAGCAACGTACGGTTTCTGCTAAGTCAGCGTCCTCTATATCAATATTGAGTAATTGAATGAAGAGGATGAATTAAAGATATACATTTAATGTTGGTCATTCAGCTTACATATATGAGCCGCCTCATGGGAAAACCAACAATCTGCATAGGCGCCGAGGCGGTTCTATTGAGTACCCACAATCTATGATTTGGAGCAAAACTAAGAAAAATAGGTATACCTCTCCATACCCCAGTTTTCCTGTAAAACCAATTGAAGCCCGCCAGTAACTTTGTGTTACTGATCGTTCCAAGGCGATACTTCTGTGGTGGTTCTTTTTGTTTTATGTCTTGGTGTTTAAAATTTTTTTGTGCTGCTGGCGCCTTATGTATGTTTTCATATTTTTAATTAAGTTAAGGTAACTGAGTGGCCACCTATTTGGAAAATAGCTACTCATTCGACTTACGATATGTTTCATGGTATAAGTGCCTGATTGTTAGTTTGGTTTTTTTCCCACCTCGGTTTTTGGAGTGGGAATCTCTTTCTGATTGCGCCTTTTCCTGATCTTTGCCTACTTGTACCTTTTCCTATATAAAAGTGGGGTTTACGGGGGTATTCATTGCACGGACATGTTTTCCTGTTGATATAACAGAGTTCCTTCATTTGGATGATTGCTAAGAAACTATGATACTTGGAATAAAATAATATCTGTATACGAACGGGTAGCTCGTTTTTCACGTTAATTTCCCAAGAGTCAGATTTTGCTTATTTTATTTTCACCACTACAAGTGGACGTTCGATATTGATCGGCCTCTGTAATTTTTGTAATTAAATTCAAATCATTCTCATTTTAATACCTTGTGGCATGTCTTTTTCTCACAGCCAAACTTGTGCATATCAGCCAACTCTTAGACTAATGGAATGAAAATATTACCATGAATTCAAGGTTTTTGCACAGACTAGTCAAAGTTGAATTTGTTTTATCGGTCCAGCATTCGTATCTAACACGAACACTATGTGCCAACTGGCAATGAAATAATTCATCTCTAGAGATTATTGAAGATACAGTTGTTCACTGGAAACTGTTTCCCTATCATGGCATAATATTGTGTTGCTGCTGATAATTCTACAGAAAACATTGGGGACATTAAGTCTTGGCGAAACGCAACGGGGATGTATTAGATTCGCATAAAGGATATTGTATTTCCCCGTAGTATTTTGTTATTGTTTACAAATGTTGCTGGATCTTTAAAATTGACGTCAATATCACCAGTGAACGTATGTAACGTTCGAATATACACGTATTCTGGCAATTCTTGTTCTTTAAGTGTCTGTAGCATATGACTTGCTTGTAACTTTGGAGGTACTTTTCTTTGGATAAAATGTTAGTAATGATAAAATCTTACGATAAAATGATATGCCACCGCTACTTTAATTGTTTTATTTGTATGGCCATAAGTATGGATTTGCCATAAAACATGTTGCAAGCCTTATGTCGAGCTCACATAAAACATCTGTTTATTTTGAAGTATTAATGAGAATATTGATAAAATTTGTAGCTAATTCGTATCTCGCGGCTCCATTAAATTAATTGAAAAGCAAATGAGACATCCATTATTTTCCAAGCGAGTTTGGGAGTTATTTCCTATTCCTGGATTATTGTCTGTATGAAACGACAATTTTTCATGTAATATTGAAGTGACTCTATGTGCTTTATTCAGACAATATTCGAGATATCGCAAATACAATTCTGTGGAATCGGGTCGTACAGAAATGTTTTACTGAACACAGTTTTATGAAACGCTAAGTCCTGGCATTCGATTGCAGTCTAAATCTGAAGACCCCTTCATCATATTCTAAGGGAGCTAATTGTCCATGGTGGACAGACGTCGTTGATGGACAATTATCGTTGCTACAGAGCGCATACTCTGGGCATTGCAAAACATAGTTTGTTTGTTGTAGATATTATGATCACTTGCGAACGCATTTGCATTTCTTCGTCATGTTCGTGGACCATTTTTTTCTATTCAATTGTAGTAGCTTTCTGATCCTTTCTTTATCTTGTTTGGAAATACGCTTGAAAACTTGAAGAACAATCTGCAACGCAAAACTGTCCCGTTCCAGTACACATTACGATAATTACCAGTACGAGTTTTAATATCTATGTGTCATACATCGCTCGGACTGTTGAATAGATAATGATACTGCTGTCTATCTAACTCTTGGAAAATGTCTGACAGGAGTTCACCAGTATCGCCTCAGTAATTGAATAAATATGGTTGATTAAGTCAATGATTTATATGAAACTGATCATTGAGCTGACGAAGCTGTCGGCGAAAATATAAGTACTTGTATACAAACTATTGGTATATATTGGGGGAGATAACTGTATTCGGCTAAAATGACATTGTAACCGATCCTGAATCTAAAGAGACAGATCTTCAGATATTTTGAAGCAATGTAGGGGCTTGGAATATAGGGAGCCTGCTTCTAATTCACCTTACCTCGGATGCTTTTAGAACGGTTATTCCTTCTCTTTATCTTAGGTGATAGATAACTTCTATCGTTGTAATGGTCATCGATATTGCCAGTAATTTTACTTTATACTATATAACACATTTTATGTAGTTTGCCCACACGAGAACTTGATTTTTTTTTTTTTTTTTTTTTTTGATTCAGTTTTCAGCTCATATGAGACGGGCCAATCAGTAGGTGGGGCGAAAATGGGAGAACCCCGAGAAAATCCACCTGACACACCCGCATGCAGAACTTTGCTTGTCTCACATATGGCCAGAGCGGGGCTCGAACCCACGCCAGACACAGCGGTGAGATGATCGAATGTTTAAGTGCGGTAATGAAATATCAGCGCCCTTAACCACTCGGCCACGGGGGCCGCCGAACTTGATTGTACCATAATCATAAAACAATCATTATGCCAAGTTCACAAAGATAAAGTCTTCTTATTCTGTAACATTAGTGATTCCACTGATGGAATTTTGTCGTTATGATTCGTATCTCGCGGGTCCCTTAATTGAATTGAATAATTCATGGAAACTAATTGTTCGCAATGTTATAAGGCTATTTATTTGATGACGTGAAGGATCAGTGTTTGGAAGTTATTTCGTTTTTGTAACCATATTCTAAAAAATAAGAAACCGACATAGAATGGGTACATCAAATGTATACACTCGGTGAACCGTTGAAGCAGCTCTTTCATTTTGAAACAAAACACGTTTCTACTGATGGGCCCACTTTCCCATCAACGTCCACCTTCAGGTGACACTATATCAACGCGCTTGTTGGGTCGTTATCACTCCATCTTCGTCCTTCGTTTCAAAAATATTGTTTAACGTACATGTATTCTAAGTGTCGGCCAGTGTTATTTAACCGCGAAAATCTGATAGACGAAAATACACGTTTTCAAACTACGTTATATTTTAATAGCGGTACATGTATAAAAGAAATTAAGTTACATCCTAAACTTTCTTTTTGTTTTATGTCTTGGTGTATAAAAATTTGTTGTGCTGTTGGCGCCTTATGTTTGTTTTCATATTTTTATTTAAGTTAAGGTAACTGAGTGGCCACCTATTGGGAAATAGCTGCTCATTCGGCTTACGATATGTTTCATGGTATAAGTACCTGATTGTTAGTTTGGTTTTTTCCCACCTCGGTTTTTTGAGTGGGAATCTTTTTCTGATTGCGCCGTTTCCTGATCTTTGCCTACTTGTACCTTTTTAAGGACCAAACAACTAACTAAATGTTGTGAACCACTGCAGAATATGAGAGTAAGGTTAGGTACATGTATACCGGTTTAAGCCCCAAGTAATTTTAATTACTGTTCGTTCCAAGGCGATACTTCAGTTGTAGTTCCATTTACTTTATGTTTTGGAGTCGAATCTTTGTGCTTTTCGAATCCTATGTATTTTTTCAGATTTTCATTTAAGTTCGGGTAACTGAGTGACCAACTGTTGGGAAAAAGCTGCTCACTCGGCTTACGATATGTTTTCTAAGTATTAGCATATAATTGTCAATTTAGTTTTTCCCACCTCGGTTTTTGGAGTGGGAATTTCTTTCTGATTGCGCCTTTGCCTGATCATTGCCTACTTGTACCTTTTTAATGTAAACATACATGTACACTTCCCCAAGAGACGTTGCTTTTTGAAATGTTGCAATCAATACGCTTGTTGATTTAAATCATGATGTGATGTCAATTTATCGACGTATGAAACAAAAGAAATCTAGCTTGCTCTTTGGTCAGAAAGTGATTGCATGTCTTAAATGCCTGAATCAGGATAGGGTTTGTGAATGGTAAGCTATTTCTGAAGCTACAATTACAGTATTCTTTTTGACTCCATGTTGCCAAATCTGAAGGGTCACTGACGAGGCTTCAGCGGCCGAAACCATGGTATGCTCTATCTCCTTTCTCTTTAGTATGCTAACAGCGTTTAAAGGATAGTTTAAATATGTTTTTATTTGTTTCCGCGGTATTAATAATAATTGAACAAGTATTGTTTTTCAGATCATGGCACTATGTCACAAGCCTGGTGACTTGGAAAAAGAAATGAGAACAATATCATTAATTTTACCGCTAGCCAGCGTCGTAAGATTTCTGTAAAGCCTTAGAGTACCCTAGATCAATATTGAATGATTTAATGAAGATGATTAATTAAAGACGTATGTGATTAATGTGAATCTGACCGCTTAGCTGGCATATATGTCGGAATTGCAAATGACCTATTGATTGGGAAGTAAATTGGCCGATTGGCAAGTCATAAAACAAAGTTCGTTCGTACCAATGATTGCTAAAGAAGTTTTGATCTCGTTGGCTAAATATGATATACGTGTAAGCCAGTGTACTTCTCTATTGACGTTAATATCGCAAGAGTCTACTTTCACATTTTTCCACATCGTTTCTTGTAGAAGGCAATTTGATACCACCGTACTTGATATTGATCGGCCTCTGTATCACTTGAAATTAAATTCAAATCATTTTCATTGATTTTCTTGTGGCAAGTCTCTTTCTCACAGCCAGACTTGTGCATATCAGCCAATTCTTGGCGAATATACTTAAACACGAGTTCAAGGCTAGACTGGCATCAGTCTCAGAGATAAAGTTATCCCACTACTGTAGCACAGTCAGATGTTGAATCTTATAGATAAAACCTGCTAAAATCTCCAAGAAATTTTTAACTCAGAGATTTTTGTTATCAGTAAGCTAAATTTTTTCATACTTGGTATTATTTTTTTTTATTATTTCTTGGACGTTTGCTAGTCTAGTTCAAGGCTTACGCGCAGACTTGCCAATTTTGAATGAATATTATCGCGTCGGTTTCGTAACTAAAGTATATAGGTCCCACTCTCATCGCTGTTTGCTTAATCCATTTAAACCGATCGCAAGGCATGATTATGCATGTTCTGTGTGCCGACTCATTTTATCTCTAGCGATTATAGAAGATAATGGTGTTCATTGGAAAATGTTTCTCTATCATGGCATAATATTGTGTTGCTTCAGATAATTCTACAGAACACTGGGGACATTATCTGACTGTGTTAAATCTTGGCGACACGCAACAGGGATAAGATACATATCTAGGATGCTTTATTTCCTTGAGGTGTTGTATTGTTTTTGTTTACAAATGCAGCTGAATCAGCTTTAAAATTGGCATCAATATCAAATAAGCGTCTGTTATAGAAATGGAATGTTCTGATAAACAGGTATTCTATCAATTCCGCATAATGGTTATGCTACACCCAATCAAAACACAATTGCATGTTACTCAAAGCTCAATTATTTTATGGTTCAAATCCGACGTGGAGCGTATGGGTGTCTCTCATTTGTATGCTCTCCAACGTATTGTGCCCACTGCCCTACATGTATATAATATGCAACCATAGTGAATTAAGTACTGGTAATATATAGAATGGATGTGCAATAAACACATTTTATGGCGAGCTTACATAGAATTGTCATTTTATTTTGAAGTAATAATAAGAATACTAATGGAATTTGAAGCTAATTTTATCTCAAGGCTCCATTAAATTGATTGAACGCAAATGAGAAACGCATTATTTACCACGCGTAGAATGTTTCAACGAATTTCAATGTGGAAGCGATTTCTTTTCTAAATAAATCCATATATTTCATTTTTGTAAAAATGACATTGTTTGAGTTAAATTACAAAAATAATACAGAATCTATTTGCGATTCAACAAATCCTAGTCCCCCAAAAAATGTAAATTGCACACAATTAAGTGAAGCGTAAAGTCCTGGCATTCGATTGGAAGTCTTAAGACGACGAAAACATTGCAACACGAAAACTGCGTAGTTTACGAGTACGTATTTGTTGTAAGTGTTGTAGGTACTTGAAGACAATTTTAGTTTTTGACTATTTTCTTAACGTACCGTCTGCACTATTCATATGCTTACTGCTCTTAAAGGATCTTGGTATAACTTTAATTTGCTATTACTGTATCTGGTGTTGTGTCGTGTGGCGGTCCTAAAAGTCTCCTCGCACATCATCCGTAGTGCAGTTTTTTTTTCTTTTGGTCCTTTGAGATCAGCGAGTGCATTCTGAGAAAAACAATACCGGTTTAGATTCATTGTCTAACCAACTTTTTATTAATTTAGCTCTGTTTACAAGTATTAAACAAGTCTTTGTATCGACTATCCTGATGAAAGTTGCAAAATTACAGTATTTCATTTTGGTTCCATGTTGCTAAACCTACAGCTTTAGTAGCCGAAACCGCGGTATGGTCCATCCCTTTTCTCATTGATATGCTCACTGCTCTTAAAGGATCTGAGTTTTATTTTCTTCTGTTCCCTCTTTGTCAGGTCTGGAAATATCTTTGAAGCTACAACGCAAAACTCCAATACATGGTACGAGAATCAGTACGAGCTTTAATATCTATGTATCATACAGCGCTCTGGCGTGTGAAAAGATAACGACAATGCTGTCTATCCAACTCTGACAGCAGTTCACCAAGACCAACTGAGTAATTGAATACATATGGTTGATTAAGTCGATGATTTATATGAAACTGATCATTTAGTTGACGAAGCTGTCACTGAAAATATAACTGCTGGTTTACAAACTAGTGGTATTGGGGAGATAATTAATAGCGTATAAGTAGACATTGAATCGAAAGGGACAGATCCTAAAGTATTTAGTACATTAGCTCGGTGGCTTCTGTTACCAGAATCCTGGCGTCTTAAATGTTGTTTGAGAACCGATTATGTCTCTTGTCGATGATGGACAATTTCAATCATTGTTAAAATGTAATCTCTCTTATAATTTTTTATGTCAGCAAAAGCGTTTTATGTATTTGTATGTATTTTGCACACAAATAACTTGATTTAATTATAATCATAAAACAGTGATGAAATCTTGACATAGTGGTTCGTATCTAGAGGGTTACTATTTGTTTACAATGTTATTAAGCTATTAATTTGATGATTTGTACAGGAGTTGTTTGGAAGCCATTTGCAATCAAAGTGTAGAAGCTAATTTTCTGATATTAACAATAGGCTGGATACAGGTGAACCGTTTCAGCAGCTCTTTCATGAAACATGTGATCGACTTGCTTTCCTGGTAACGCCCACCTTAATATGATACGATATTAACTCTGATTGGGTCCTCGTCCTTCTTTTTTCAACTTGTTTAACGTAGATGTGATAGTCATTATTATTTAACCGAGAACACGTTTTAAACGAAAATTAGCTCTATGAAACGACGATGCATTAAAATAAACAAGTATATGAAAAACATTACCGCTGAATTTCTACGGTAAATACTTTTCGAGTACGCTGTTTACCGTTGTTTTTTTATGCTGTAATCAATATGATTTGTTGGTTTAAACATGCTGTAATGTCAATATATCGACTTACATGACTTATGAAACAATAGCCACAGATTTCTCAGTGAAAGTGACACCATGTATTTGACATCTAAATGAGGAATGAGTTTGTGCACTGGTCGCTCCTGGACGTTTACCTAGGTTTGTCATTATTTTAATTGATTATGTACATTGTCTCGAACGTTGTATGCCCAGTTCTTTTTATCGTAAGATTTTGTAAAGGCGGGGGAGACAGCTTTTCTACTACATTATTCTTGTTATTTTTAATGTTATACAAAACGATGTAAAAAGATATGGGTGAGGTAAGGCGCCTGAAAAAATCGATTTAAGCCCCCCACCCCCCAGTAATGTTATATTATTTATCGTTCCAAGGCTATACTTCTGTTGTGGTTCCATTTGTTTTATGTTTTGGAGTCGAATTTGTGTGCTGTTTGAACCTATAGTTCCAATCCTCAGAGATTGCTTGCAATCAGTTTGTTTTTTCCTATCTCTACTTTTTGTGCTGTTTGTACCTAATGTGCGATTTCATAATTTTAGTTATGTTTAGGTAACTGAGTGGCCTTCTGTCTGGAAATAGCTGCTCACTCGGCTTACAATATGTTTTCTAAGTACCTTATTGTCTATTTGGAATTTCCCACCTCGGATTTGGGTGTTGGAATTTCTTTCGGATTGCGCCTCTTCCTAATCGTTATCTATTTGTACCTCTTCTTTTCTGCGTTCGAGATAGCAATGGTTATTTATTTGGACACTTTCTAGACAGTCAAAGAAGACATTAGTTTTATTCTTTGGTTATGTGTTTCAGGAAGCCTCTAATTTGTTGCACTAAGCCGAAACCGCGGTATGGCCCATTCCCTTTCTCATTAATATGCTCACTAATCTTAAAGGATCTCAGTTATATTTTATTTGCATTGTCTTAACGCAAGGTTTGCCCCGAAGCACCTCGGCTAACTCTACTTTCGTGTGAAACGGTCATATTATTACATGTACTTGATTATCGGATTATCGAGTTGTTATTTATCATTATAGCGTTATTTCCTTAGGGATCCCTAGCATTTTAAGTGCCATGCAAGTTGAATTGATTGATCAAATATGAAAAGCATATTTTCTCCAATTGAAATTTGAGTTTTATGTTGTTTTTAGGTTCTCTGCCCTGACCATAATTATATTTTTTCTGCCTAAACATTTGAATCATTGTGGTTTAGATTATGTGTGCAATGCGACACTGTTATTTGTTACAAGCCTGTTTGGACTTTGATGGCGGCCTGGCAAAAAGAAATGAGGACAATATCATTAGTTTGACCGCTAACCAGCATCGTAATATTCCTGTCGTCTTAGAGTCCTCTAGATCAATATTGAGTAATTGAAAGAAGAGGGTAAATTAAAGATGTATATGATTAATGTGAATCCAGTTAACTGTCAAAGTCGATAGAGCAAATGGCCTTTGACGGCGAAGTCATAGAATGGAAGTTCGTTAATGCGAATGATTACCAAGTAGCTTTGACTAAATATAGTATGCTTGTGGTAAGTCAGAGGAAGTTCAGGTTTTCTTCACGTTGATTTCCCAAGTGTCCGATCCAGCATCCGTGCAGCTTTGCCGATTGTTTTATACACGGATGTGTGTATATGGCAATTTAATATCGCCGTACTTGATATTGATCGGCCTCTGTATCTTTTGAAATTAAATTCGAATCATTCTCATTGAATCCCTTGTGGCAAGTCTTTTTCTCACAGCCAGACTTGTGCATATCAACCAACTCTTAGACATAATTTCAAGGTTTTCGCACAAACTGGCAAGTTTTGAATCTGTAATATCCGTTTGTATTCGTAGTTTATATGGAATTATAAGCACAGTTGTACTCGGTTCTTTCGCTGGCTGTTCTGCGTTTCTAGTACTTACTATCAGCGTGCAATATCCCGACACCAAGGCATGATTATGTATGTTCCGTGTGCCGACTCATTTTATCTCTAGTGATTATAGAAGATAGTTGTTCATTGGAAAATGTTTCTCTATCATGGCATAATATTGTGTTGCTAGAGGTAATTCCACAGAACAACACTGGGGACATTCCCTGATTGTGTTAAGTCTTAGCGACACGCAGCCGGGATTATATGTCTTGGATAGGTGACGTGAAAGTGAATAATTTAATGAAATTCTGGTATACTAAACTGGTATTTGGATTTTTCTGAAAATTTTTTACAGGTAAATGTATGTATGTTGCTATAGCATATATCATTTCCAGATGTAGTAAGAATTTGTTAATATCAGTGTAGTGTTCAATGTAAGTTGGTTTATTTGTTTGCTGCTTAACCCATTTAACTCACATAACTCACATGCCCCCGACACCAAAATCAGGCAAGACAGCCCCTTTATGTGCATTAGTTTAGTAGTCTCTTTGTTTCGGTCCTGGACAGCGTCCTATTTGTGGGACATAGGCAAACAGAAAAGCCCAAGATGTGGCGTTTGCATGGAGAATTTCATCAAAACATTGGATAAACATTCAAAATCATTCCTGATGCCTCTGAAAATGACAGTGAACGCTCCCAATCATAGGGATAACGATGGGAAAGTCCATTAGTCACTAATAGGTCCCAGCATGTGTCTTATTTTCATATGTTATAGTCGCTATGGTTGCTGTAGGACTGGGATAAATTAAGTATGAAGTAGCACCGCCGGAGTAACCAACCTAGGATTACATGTATGTGTACTTGTCTTGTACTTGCCTACTTGTACCTTTTTACATGTATGTGTATTCAATGTTGCATTAGCCTTTACGTCTTGAAGTGTCATGAATATACACGGTAAACCTTAGGATTGTTTGTCAGGACCGTGCTTAAACGATTAAAGGCTATGCGTTTTAGCGATCACTAGTAGAATAGAAAGGCCGGTATATTGCCCAACAGTGGTTTTCTAGGCTATATCTGTTTCATGTTTTCTGATCAATTTCAGTAAAATCGACTTATCGCATAATTAATATATACATACATTCGTGCAAATTATATTAATTTCGGTATAAGTAACTGAATGTCGACGTTTTGAGAAATAGCTCCTCCCTAGGTTTACAGTATACTCCTATTGTGTCTCGACTGTCCTTTTGCTTTATTTCGGTTTTAGAAACGCCTGTTTGTTAATAAATATGGCAGTTCCAGGCCCCGAGGTTATAAAACTTTTTTCAAGCTCAGCTCAGCTGAGCATGAAATTTCAACTGCTGATAAATGCTGAAATAGTCAAAAATTGTGGAAATTTCAGGTTCAAAACTCAAAAACTAGTACTTTATCCTGCTGATAAATGTTAAAACGCCAACAATTGTTGGCGTTTTAACATTTATGAGCAGGATAAATTTTCGTCTCAGCTGAGTTGAGCATGAAAAAAGTTTTATAACCTCGGGCCCTGGTAATTGCTTATTGTTCGTCTAAACTTTTTGGCATGATTGGCCCGTGAGTTTTATATTCTGTTAACGACCAACGCTGCAAAGCATAATTATTATGTTGCATCATAGCGCTTTCAAAAATAATGGAACAGTAGTTCTGCAATTGAAAGTTAAGTGAGCCGCCTCACGGGAAAACCAACAATGTGGTTTCCGAACAGGTCCGACACAAACCGAGCTGTACAAGCACAGAAAAGTGCTAGAAGTGCTGGATTTAAGTAGAAGAGGAATTGTACTATCCGAGTAGCGAAAACAAAGGCGCTGATCAGCTTCGCGGTTACCGCGAAGCTGATCTGCGTCTTTGTTTTCGCCTAAGCAGATTGTTGGTTTTTCCACGAGGTGGCTCAAATAATGCAATAAGACTCACAGAACAGTAGTTCTGCAATTGAAAGTTAAGAAATTGGAGACTTCCTGGCAGATGAAACCATGTTTTCACATCAATTGATTGGCAAACGATATATAGCAGACTTCTGGTTGTCATAACAAGAAATTAAAATGTAAAATGATTCCACCAGCAATCGATTTAGATAACTATACATGACTAACACCGTGTGCAGAAACCTTATATTTAAGCGAAATTGCTAAAACAAAATTGCTTTTACCATGGGTTTCTCTTTGAATTCAATTAACTCATTTAAGCCTGGCGCCCTTTTTGTGGGACTTAGGCAAACAGCATAGCCCCAGATGGGACGCGTGTTTGCACAGAGAAATTTCTGCGTAAAATGAGATACAAAAATAAAAATCACTTCTTACACCCCTAAAAATGAAAGTGGACTCACCCAATTGATAATGATGGGAGAATCCATACGTCAAATATGGGTTAATTTATTTGAAAAACCGCCTACATGACAACATCTCACCAGCGCCGCCCAGCAAGTGTCAACTAAGCATGAAATTCACGATTTCAATTTATCATTTTCTGTCTCGTCTATTTTCAGAATATAACTCTGGAGGACTGGCGGCATTAGAAGTTGAAAGAACAGATTCCAGTTTGATTCAACTCATCAAACAACAGTTATACTGTAATCTGGTGGACTCAGCATCTTTAGAACAGATCGTGATAATTACTGAAAGAGGGCGATACTTCATGAAGCCTTGATGCTCCTGATGCAAATCAGAAAGAATTTCTTTTATATTGCTGTCTGTGTGACTTGTGTCGATTTTGGGTTCTTTTAGTTTCCCTGTGAAGTGATCTGTTTCCGTTATAAATGGAATATTAAGAAGGAATTTATCGTTATTCAGATTCTCTCCGAGGAATTCAAGAAGCAATTTAAGTTGGATTCGTTCCGAAAAGACAATCAAAGAAATTTCCTATGTTACAATTTGAAATGCAGACTCAATCTGAATTTCAAATGCGCTGGAATGTGAACAATAGTCACGTGATATATACAGATTTATTCTGATTACTTGGTGGACATTGGAAGGATCTAACACTTCAGCAATGATATAGCAGGATATGGTATTGTGAAAAGACTTTGGGCCAAAAATGTTTGATGAAAGGTAAGCTCGACATTATACTTAGAGCATACATTTAGTACTTAATCTGCGTTGGACCGAGCATTGAATTGTGGCCTGTTACATGTTTATATGGATTTTTGTCTCTGACGTCCTACCCATCTAGACCAGACATTGTTCGTGATGATTCATAAAAATATACATATCCCAGAAAGCGTCCACTACAAACATCATGAGCTTTTGCCATATGCATATTGTATATATATAGTTTGGGATAATTTAGCAACATGTTTCTCTTTTATGTCTTCAAACATGCTGCATATTTATCGTTTGTCTAATTTATTGTTGACTCTAGGTGATTAAACAAACCATCCTTAGTATGCACAATTTTGAAATCTGTCTTAAGTTTCTGTTTGTTAGTTTATTACCTTATTTACGGATACAAGACAACACTTCGGTTATTCCCTCTTCCAAAAAATCTTGATCCCGTGTCTACAATCCTATTTGAATTACCGACACAATTGTTTTGAAATATTCGTTATCTCTGCTGTCAGCTATTGCGTAAACTTTGTCATTAATGCCTCTAAGACATGCGCTACTGACAAGAAAAAACTACTTCTAGTTTGTCTTGATTCAATTTCAAATTCATTAGCGGCTAATTTGGTATTTTCGTTCTTGTTTCGTTTAAGAAGAAAATACGAGTGTTGTGTGTTAGCTTTGATTCTCCTTTTCGCACAGCTACTATAAACAAGGAATTAGTGACATTAGGATTTTTCGGGATTGAATTAATTTCACTGCGTTTATACAGTAGCGAGTGTACGTCGTCAGTGTCTGTGTTTCTGCATTTTAATTCAGTTAGATATGACTTCTATTTACTGTTTAATCACTATTTAAATGATACCTCACCAAGGCCAGGTTAACATCCTATTCAGGCGGTTAATGGGCAGGCCCACTTTATATGACAAATACACTATGACGTGTATCAGTTTTTAACTCCTTGTGTAGTTAAGTCAAGTGGTCATATGTTAGTGTAATACACTTTGATATACTTTAAGAAAATCAGATAATATAGTGCATAACTTTTGGCGTTTTAAGCAGTTTAGGTTGGATATTAATTTCGGATTTAACCCGGTTAAGGTAAGTTTATTTTATTGTTATTTTCCGCTTTGGATAGCCTTACATAAACGTTAACACCGAGCTGAATCTGCTTGTAAATGGATGATTGCATTTCTTTTTGTCATGAATCAGAATGTTCTCCTTCAGATATGACAGATTCAATTTTATTAAAGACAAAAATTAGATGATAATATTTGTGACCTTTAGGACAGTTTTGTTTATGTATTTGATTTCTATATGATAAGAAAGGAAAGGAATGGTTTGACTGCGATTGTCACGTCTTTTTTCGAAATGTTTAATTCTGGTTTACGAACGGAAACAAATCCTCCTCTGAGTCTACCCGCATAGTTATGTAGCGTGAATTTATTTGTAGATTCAATTTACGATCCAGGATGAATTTTCAATGTTTAGATTTCCCATAGGATAGAAATACATAGCTTCCGGACGATCGTAGTAGACTTTCGTCACAGACTTACCGTTATAAACATGAATGACATGCATGTTCCTATTGGTCAAATACATTAATTTCATTCATATGTATAACGATAAATCTGTGACGAATGTCTACTACGATCTACACAGTAACTTCAGGTCATGACATTGTGTTCCATAAACACAAACACTTCAATTATCTATATAGAATGTGTCAACACATAGTATGCATCTGTTACATGTAGCATATAATCTAATTTTCGCCTTTGGTCGTAAAACCAAACACGTTATCCAGGTTATTTATTTCATGATTGTCTAGTTCTAATACCTTAACCTCTGTTTGGAACTTGATTTGTGTTTCACATCTGTTATGGTGTTGCATTCTGTATTGTGCATCTGACAGTCGGATCTTGATGCTAGTGTCTTCAACTGGAGTTGAGTTTTATAATTGTTGAATTTGTTCGGCTATATTAGCACTCGTAAATATTGTTTTCCATAGATTATTTTTATCCGTCTACTGAATGTAAAATCATTGCTGCTTCATTTTACCATAGTACATGTACAACGATTCTACAACGATTGCATGGGCCACATTTGGGCCAGCCTTAAGTAAATTCTCGTCTCTTACATCATTAATATGCTCGTTAATGCTATATTGTCCTCAGTGAAACTATCTATATTAGGCAAACACTTTGAGCTTCGTTTTGGATGTGCCTTCTAGTTGTTTCTATAGCAAGTTTCTTTCACTTAATTGTCTATTAATAGAGGAAGAAGGGAGTCGATTCGTCGCGAATACTTGCCTTCTTCTAGAACACCCGATGCTTATGTCTCTCCAGCACGAACTCACGTTTTGACAACTCGTTAACTCGCACCAGATTGGCAACCAATACTCACACTTTGCATTTATTAGTTTTGTTATTCATCAATGAAACTTGGCATATTTGTAAACCAGGTTATAATCCACATTTTGTCTTCTGTATCTTTGAAGACAACACCTATTGCCAGGAAATGTTTGATAACATTGGAGCCTTTGATGTAACGTAGATGTGCTATTTTATTCTGTAGACTGCTGACATATTTATTCATCTTACGATTTATCATTATGACGGATTAAGTTTTTGTACTTAATACTTGAACTGCACGATACAGTCGTGTCAGCATTTGGATGTCGTCTAAACGGTACAGCAGCTTATGCTGTAGTTTAAGTTATATTTATATTCAGCATATATTTTATAATCAAACTAATTGGAAATTAGAAAAGAAATATATTTGGAATGTCATTTAACAAATCGCATTATATTGACAGTTGATAAAATATATATGATATCTTACTATGTAATTGTCATTATTATATTAGATCAAAGGGACGATAAAACAATTCAAGGAGTTAATGATATAGTCTGATCAATATATTTTCAATATGTAATTATTGAAAGGTTAAAATAATTGACATATGTCACAATATTAAGACAATGCACTGACAATATCAATTTAGTGTACTGTCGGAATGATATGTAGATTTAGGTTTGTGTTAGTCTGGAGTTGTTGCCGCAGTGAATAATTATTGTCTAAAAGCATGAGTTTGAAGTCCCTCATTTGCTCATGCACGAAGATATACCAATACCCTCGAAGGCCAGTTTAGATGATGAGCTTTTGCACATGTGTTAAAACATATACATATAGAAAAAAAAAACAAATATGTTTTCCGTTTACACAATATGCACAGAACACACATGTTCTGATTACTTCTCCATTTACCTGGGTATCTTTTCATGGAAATTCACAACCATGGAGACTGAGGTTCCAAATGCATTTTATTTATTGCACACACTTCGACAGAATGTACTAATGTGTACAAAACACAATCGTATTTCCTTTAGGTGGCATTTCTACCCATGTGCATTTTAGCTCACCTTCACCTGAGCCGAAGGCTCACCAGGTGAGCTTATTGTACACCCATGCTCCGGCGTCCGGCGTACGGCATACGTCGTCGTCCATCGTCGTCCACAATTTCAAAGATCTTCTCCTCTGAAACCGCTTGGCCAATCCAAGCCAAACTTTATGTGAAGGATCCTTAGGAAAAGGGAACGAATGTTTAAATATATGACCTATTTTACGGCAAGGTCATGTTTATTGGTATATAACCCAGATCTCAGGTGAGCGTTTATAGGACAATTGGTCATCTTGTATTGCAGACTAATGTTATCCTTTCTTTGTCAGACATCCTCCAGCTACGATCGAAATTTTCTCGCAGAGCTTATCATGCTTATGTAATTTCAATTATCATTTATCCTTTTTTTTTTTTTTATACAATAATCAGTTTTGCTACTGTTACGTTTGATAATCGTTGGTTGTCGTTTCCGGTCGACAAGTGATACCAACTTTTACATGTTATATACAGATACATGTAATACACCATACGTATATATCGGCTCAGGGGGTAGACGTTGATGAATTCTTTACTTTGATGTTGTTTCATGAAACTACCTGTAGGAAAACACCTGCCTCTGCATATTTTAGTGATGAAAGGTATAACACATTAACGGAAGGTTAAGAAGGTATTGATAAACGCTACAAGTATATAGGCAATAGGATGCAATTATACATGCTTTTAAATACCAGAACGATGTGAAAAGAAAGATATATTATAATGAATCCGGAATATTTGTTAGTAGTAGTAGTAAAGTACAGGCTTTTAACGTCATCCTGGGCCAAACGGACTTAACCCATGGTTCCACCTCAAGGACGTGAAATATTAATTTGTTAAGGATATGGGGTTTGTTTTAAGAGGTGCCCTAGTTAATTGCATAACAAATCAGATTCCTATTGCAATATACAGCTGTCATATAGAGCTCTACATGAACTCGCATAGAATAATTATTGGCCTACTTGTTTTCAGACGTATTGTAAGTCCCCAAGACTCCGAACGAAAGTGATGTTCAAATATCAGGTTGAATCGTAATTGAAGCAATGTTTGCGTATTATATGGATGCTAAAAGAACAATTATCAAAATAGTGTCCTTACACATTTTAGAAATCGGTGTAAACTGTAATCATGGTAATAAAGCGAAGCCCCCGTGGCGTTTTGGTTAAGACAATCGCATAGTGAACCAGAGAACGTAAAGTCGATCACGGGTTCCTCAAGTCTTTTACCCAGACGTCGCCTCCGTATGCCATTAGCCCTAGATGGAACGTTAACCAACAAATTATACTAAAGTTATCCATATACACTTTTTAATGCCTGAAACACCAGCCATATCTCCGTCTGTCTCAGTGATATTGTAAGCATGTAATGTTCTGGATAATTTTATGAAAGAAACTCTGTAATTAGATTGGTCTGTAGTTTGTTAGATGATAAGCTTATGTCGGGTTACCTAATAAAGTTTTCTGAATTTGGTGCCGACAAAATGGTTGCATAACGTTATCTGTAGTATTCTATTAAATCATAGGCTACATGAAATTGACATGTCTGAGCCCCACGTGATCCTGTCCGCCATTTCAATATCTGATATAAATAGGAAACATTCGGTCCGACCACTCTACAGACTCTACAGTGAAGCACATATTTTTTTTGGAATCTTTGTATAATTGGGCAAACAGGTTACTGTATATGCGGCAATTTTGATATTCATATCAGGGCGTGGTCGGCTAGTACATCTGTTCAAGTAGGGTGATTATAGAAAAGTCGAACTCGGTCAGCCTGGACCGCTGTTACATATTTACCGTTAGAAATCAGCTACCTGTAGTTTGTCCAATCCAGTGAATTAGACAAACTGAGTCTCGTATTTCATTCTTACTGAGTCTCATATTTCATTCTTATTTTCTAACGGAAATATGTGAGCTGAATCTTTTAACAGTATACCTAAGTCAAAGGATAACCATACCCAAGGTAACGCTCATACAGTGACCTATTTGCCGAATTATATATTTGTTTATTTTATTATAGCTACTGTTTTGAAAAATCAACAATTACATTTAGTATTTGCTCGTGGCATGGCTATATTACTTGTCTCAGCTATTGTGCAAATCATCGTTTATTGCAATAAAGTTAGCATTAAGAATCGATTTTAGGAATGAACACAGCTACAGCTTAAGAATTTAGAGTAATATTGAGAGTTCTGACCCAAGACAGTAAGCAAACGCCTGATAGATCTGGAAAAGTCCGAGGCCATACATTAAAAGGATCAAACCTTAATATTTTATTTATTAATTCATGTGCCCATCATATTCTGAGCTTAAACATCTATATCATCATAAAGTAGTAATCTCTTCTGTTCTTACCGTCCTACCTTGTACGCCGTATGCTTTCTTGCATAACAAGTAGGTCCTTAAAAGAAGATTAATACATAAACTTTCACTACAGTCAATTCATAGATGCATGGTAATAAGGCTATACCATTTTTCACACGAGCAGGTAAATAACGGTAAATAAATGCAACTCTAAAGCTCGGGATAGCAGTGCACATTGAAATAAGCAATAATATCCAAAAGTTTGCAGTAAATACGTCAAACTTGTAAACCCTAAAACGCGGGTGAGTCGATATTCTTTGGTTATAAGGGATTCCTTAGATCTATGAACGATTTATACCTCACCATAGAATTATCACGTCTCTTTACATGTATTTCGCCAGTGAATATTTTCTTAGACCGTTATTGTTGTATTTTGTCCATTCTGTGGATGTGCCATTGGCAAGAAAAGGGTATTTTTGAGCCATGAGAAGATAATGAACACTAACCTTTGGATTGACATCTTGTACATCGTTGCACAGTTTGGACATTTTGATTTTTGCATGGCAGCAGTAATGACACCCACTCCTGTATTACTTTGACTACGAATACCGATACCAGGGATATATTATCCCTATTCATCTAACAACCACAATGTTTTGTGTCAGGAGCAATTTGTCTTCTGATTTATCAAAATGGTTTCAGATATAACGTGGCATGTGACATTGGTATGTCACACTGCTGAACTGCAAACAGCATGTATTTTGTTATTTGTCTGCATTTGAGCCGCCTCGTGGGAAAACCAACAATGTGCTTTACGAACAGGTCCGACACAAACCGGGCTGTACAAGAACAGAAGATGGCTAGAAGCTTGAAATTTCGGATTTAAGTAGAAGAGGAATTGTACTATCCGAGTAGTGAAAACAAAGGCGCTGATCAGCTTCGCAGTTACTACTGCGAAGCTGATCTGCGTCTTTGTTTTCGCCTATGCAGATTGTTGGTTTTCCCATGAGGCGGCTCATATGTTGAGTAGTATGTACTCCTTCAAAAGCTCATAAGCTACTTGACTCTTGTTATTGAAGGGCATCTCTTCCTGTTTGTATGCATGCAGACCATAGTCTATGTTGCAAGTTCGACACATTGTATCATCGTCATTAAAATACTGTAAATCCGGAAATTTTCGCGAGAACTTAATTTTCGCTAATATTCGCGAAGTCGTTGCTTCGCGAAAATAAAGTTCTCGCTAATAAAGAATTACTATAAGCTTTATAGACTGCACGAGTACTTGCTCGCGAATTCAAGAACTCGCTAATAATTCAGAAATCGTAAATTCGCGAAATAAAAGTCTCGCGAAAATTCGTATTCATTTTAGTCCATTTCCTGTTAACAGACCAGTTTTAAATTGCTGTATCTATACAAATAATTGTCTCTAAAATTTCATTTATTATATCATCTGTGCCTATTCCACATAGTACGAGTATATCAACATTGTACCTATAATGTTGAGTGTTTTTATTTAATGAAGAATGTATTGCTAGCATTCTCCAGACAGATTAGAACTGCCAAATATTACAAGTCATAGGAAAAGATTAAAAAAAAACCTTCACCAGAAACAGGCACCAATACCATTCCTTAACTTGGAAAGCCGCTTTAGCAGGAGGAATGGCACTCAATAAAAATAGAAATTTACAGATTCTTACTGAGCAGTTGAATGGCAGCATTGATGTTTTCTTTAATTCTGCAAGAGCGGTGTTTCTGGACAAAGCTCAAGTTTTCCTACCTGCGAAGCACATATTGTGATATTATCGGATCAAAGATGTTTCGTAGACTTGCCAAAGATCGTTTGTTTACATAGCATTAAGTACTTTCCTGAATAAATAAATGGGATATAGAAACTCTGAAACCTTCATCAGATATTGTATTTGCTCGCGTTAAGACAACGTTCTACATACAATACATTGCTCACCTATTTAACCATTCGCCAACTAAAACACATCTCGTACATGGGATATCGAAATTTAGCTTTAGCTGTCTTTCTTGCATGCAATATTGTTAATTGCTAATAATTAATAAACAAAACCTTATGTCTAAACCTGATTTTCTTAAACTGCCAATTTGCTCTCCAGCATCTACTTATTGTTACCTTTTGTAACAACGGAGCAATGGTCCAAAGGATCTTTTACTCTGCCATCCGATATTATAACAGCTCATGCTTGAACAAAGGGTAGCTCTTAAACACAGTTCCGAGAATCGAACCTCGCGATAATCTAAATAGACCTCGCAAGTGTGAATTCGCAAACCGCCACCAAAGGCGATTAATTAACCCATATTTGACGAATGGATTCGCCCATCATTATCAATTGGGTGAGTCCACTTTTATTTCTAGGGGTGTTAGGAGTCATTTTTAAATTTGATCCAATTTTTCGATGGAAATTCTCTAAGCAAACAGAATAGCCCCAGATGGGACGCCGCGTTTTGCGGCGTCACATCTGGGGCTATTCCGTTTGCCTATGTCCCATAAAAGGGACGCCAGGCTTAAATGTGTTAAGCGTTCTTCCGAACCGTACACGCCTGATATCGGTACATCAAGATTTTGAAAGACATCTTTGAACTTTTCTTGTCAGCATTACTCAAAATACCTGGGACGTAGCTAAGAAGCCCTTGTTTATAAAGTTTATTGCATGACGCGAAATAGTATAGGAGAACAATAAATGTGCCAGAATCAGAGATTTTGTACATAATTATGCACGTACATCACACAAACACTGTTAAAGATGGGATTGCATTTGGAAATAAGAACTAATGGGACATAAACTACTGTATCGTCTTCCGTCGTTCACAGAAACCATGGCAACGTTTAAAAGACTTAACATTGCCATAAACCATTTTGCCTGTTTTCCTAAAAAGGTTTAGCTGGCATCAGAGCAAAATAAACATTTTTAATGGCTCAACCACACAGTAAATCGTGCTTTATTGCAATAATTCTTCTCAAGTAGTAATAAGGTATTGATTTGCAGGAACTATTATCTTTCTTTGTCACAGTTGGTAGCTCGACAATTACATTTGTAAAAAATGTTGAAGACTAAATGAGCCGCATCGTGAGAAAACCGGAGTTTTGCCTATGCGAAAACAAAGGTGCAGATCAGCTTCGCAGTAACGGCGAAGCTGATCAGCGCCTTTGTTTTCGCTACTCGGATAGTACAATTCCTCTTCTACATAAATCCGAAATTTCAAGCTTCTAGCTCTTTCTGTGCTTGTACAGGTCGGTTTGTGTCGGACCTGGTCGGAAACCCCGAAGACCGGTTTTCTCACGTCGCGGCTCAAATTGTAGTTGGCGAACCCTCTCATGCCTGTCCACCTATTATCAGTTGGATTATTCTTCGCTATTTACTTAATCATCATGCATTATTGCCTAAAGAATCAACCCTTGAAACTGAGTTGAAGATTGATAAAGGTTGAATATTCGGTGATCGTTTCCTTAGTGCTGATTGGCTGACATGCATATACTTATAGTTGAGACCTTGTTAAAGACAAGTATGATGCACTGGGAAGTTTCTCTAAATGTAACTGGAAGGTTTCACTCCAGGGGATAAAGGCATGGAGTTGTGTAACACTTAAGCACTAAAACAAGCCGGACTGAATGTGTTGAAATAGGATAGTGAAAGAAATGAGCCGCCTCGTGAGAAAACCAAAAATCTGCATGGGCGAAAACAAAGACGCAGATCAGCTTCGCGGTAACCGCGAAGCTGATCAGCGCCTTTGTTTTCGCTACTCGGATAGTACAATTCTTCCTCTACTTAACTCCAAAATTTCAAGCTTCTAGCCTGCTTCTGTGCTTGTACAAGCCGGTTTGTGTCGGACCTGTTCGGAAACCACATTGTTGGTTTTCCCACGAGGCGGCTCAAATGACACCTCTGCCAACACTAATGCCATGGATCAAACAATGCTATTCTCTCTCATTTCCTGTCCTGTACTCTGTCATTATCATGATACTTAACCCAGAGGGACAATTACAGTACGGCAATCAATAATCAGAGAATAATAAGAGCTAATAGGAATCTAGGCTAACAGTTGTTTTACTGTAATTAGACAGTAATTGTCCTCGGGAGGAATAAAAGACGGTGATAGGGGTATCACAGTAGAAACTTGTTGATGATGTGGCAAAATACGAACTTCACCATCCATTCAACTGAAAAAACAATGCTGTTCTTATTAAGTTCGGAAAATGGAAATGTAGATTATGGTGTACTGGTATTGCTTTAGAGTTGTAAGAATATTTTGTTAAGATTGGTATCAGAATGTACGAAAGCCTAGAAGGACCACTTGTAGAAAAAGAAAAAAATATCTCGTTATAACGACTTAATTATTTCGTAATAACGTAAGAATGCATGGCATTGTCCATAAAAGAATAGTGTTATGCACAGGATCGACAAAATAGACCTTCACATGCACATATTCTGGACTAAAACTGGTGTTGAAGCCCATCCGATTTCTTATTAAGATGCTCACTGCTCTTAAAGCATCTTGGTTTTATTTTAATTTTCACCATACAGGGCGACATAAAATGTGCATTTGCCTTTGAAACAATTTTGCAGGAACAAGATAACAGAAGTACCTCCTAATTGAAACTGGGTACCCTCATTAAAACGAAAACGACAGTAATGCTCCTTTAATTAAAGATAAAATAACAAGTATAAACATTATTTGCAATATGTCGCTGTATACGAGTCGGTAAAATATTTGACCGTGCCGCTTGGACTTTCGTGATGAAGTTTTGTAAAAACTGTAAAAGGGGCACCTATTTCTTCTACACACTGAGATAGATCATTTTGTATCAATGATAAGATTCAGTTACCTTAGATTATCATAAATCATACATCCGCAGAAATAAGATGGATGACGCTCAGATCGAAGTTTGTTCTGTAAGTCAACTTTTTATATTTTCAAATTACCGATTTTTGGTTTTGAGGATATTGTACTATATATATATTTGGCTGTACGCTTTTAATGGAACAGTCATTTGTAACCACGGTTCCCACCTACAGGGGAGGGTGAGGGATAGCCGGGCTAAATGCAGGGCAATTACTATTTTATTGTCCTGGCAGTGCAGGGGAAATGACAAGGTTCTGATGCGCAGATCCTTACTCCAGGGAGATTTTCTATTGAGAGGGTCAGGGCAAAGAGCGAAGTTTTGACCTCCAGTTTGTCCCTTTTGGATTGGATGGGGTCTATAGCAAGGCATTGGAAACTGAAAGTCATAATCCCCGCCCTTCCTCGTAGGGGGGGGGGGGGGATGGAGCCGTAGTTACGAATTACAGGTGCATCATGGTATGTGAAATTTCGCGCAGTGCGATTGTGATAGACAGTAATAATACAAGATGATATGCTGAAATCTTTATATCATGGAAACACATTTAAAACAGACAGTGTTGCACGAGGACCGAACAACTCACTAAATGTTTTGAACCACTGCAGAAGCTGAGGGTGAGGTTAGGTACCTGTAAAACCGGTCTAAACCCGCCAGTAATTTTATATTACTGATCGTTCCAAGGCGATACTTCTGTGACGGTTCTTATTGTTTTATGTCTTGGTGTTTAAAATGTTTTGTGCTGTTGGCGCCTTATGTGTGTTATCATATTTTAGTTAAGTTTAGGTAACTGAGTGGCCACCTATTGGGAAAATAGCTGCTCATTCGGCTTACGAAATGTTTTCATGGTATAAGTAAGTACCTTATTGTTAGTTTGGTTTTTTCCCGCCTCGGGTTTTGGAGTGGGAATCTTTTTCTGATTGCGCCTTTTCCTGATCGTTACCTACTTGTACCTTTTTGTGAATGGGTTAGGGGATAATTTGCGTATGTACGTATTTCATGGCTGCATTAAAGCTATGACGCTGTGTGGGTGTGTGTGTGTGTGTGACAGACAGACAGACAGACAGACAGAGAGACAGACAGACAGAGAGAGAGAGAGAAAGAGAGAGCGAGCGAGTGGTTGACAAAGATGCTATTGTTCTTGTCCGTTTGTAACAGTATCTGCCGTTACGTCACGAAGAAGTTTGTCACGACGACATTTAAATTTTGTTTGTCCTTTGGGACCAGAATTGGCTTTTTTTCGTAGAAATAACTATTTGTTATGTAGTCTATTTTACCGTAAAGGTCTGTGGAATAAATTCCTCATTCATTTCGTATGTGATTTATCAGTCTATCGCTCAGGCAATTATTCTGCAGTAAACTACAGTATTTCAAACTCAACTTATTCCCAATCGGTTTCCAATACACTGGATTTCTACTTGTAGAATGCATTAGGATCATACAGTCACAAAACCAGCAACGTTGTGTTTTGACGTTTATTCAATGTGGCCGGTCGGTATTGCAACTGCTCATTGAAAGAAATATCGGAAAAACTGTTGCATGCATATTAGACCACTATCAGACTGGCGTCCAGACAATCAAACTCGTTTTAGCTTCGGTCGATTTTTTCACAAAGCTGATTCAGTTCAATTGCCATCCAGCCTTTTAAGGTTATGGCCATGTAAAACTAGTTTAAGCCCGCCAGTAATTTTATATTACTGATCGTTCCAAGGCGATCCTTCTGTTGTTGTTTTTATTGCTTTAAGACTTGGTGTTGAATTTTTGTGCTGTTTGCATTTTATGTACGTTTTGATATATTTAGTTGGGTTTAGGTAATTGATTGGCCGCATATTGGGAAATAGCTGCTCACTCGGCTTATAATATGTCTTCTAAGTACAAGTATCTAATTGTCAATTTAGTTTTTTCCAACTTGGGTTTTTGGAGTGGGAATTTCTTTCTGATTGCGCATTTTCCTGATCGTTGCCTGCTTGTACCTTTTAATATAATACTTTGTTTTATCTTTGTCGGCGATCAGGTGTGCCTTGCATGTGCTTTTTGTAACTGTTGATAGAAGGTTGTAGTTTCCATTCTAAATGTTTATCGACAAATAATGAAATAATACCATGTTTTCATAGTATAAGTACCTGATTGTTAATTTAGTTTTTTTCCCACCTCGGTTTTTGGAGTGGGAATCTTTTTCTGATTTCGCCTTTTACTGATCTTTGCCTACTTGTACCTGGTTATATGTTACATGTATGAACCAACATATGTTGCTATATAGATACGCTGCTCAGATGGTAAACCGTGGTGAATTCTTTACTTTGATGTTGTTTCGTGAAACTACCTGTTGGAAAACACCTGCTTCTGCATATTTTAGTGATGAAAGGTAGAACACATTAACGGAAGGTTAAGAAGGTATAGGTAAACGCTACAGGTAGGCAGTAGGATTCCTTCAAACACTTCTGTGGTTCTAATTGTTTTGTGTTTTGGAGTCTAATTTTTGTGCTGTTTGAGCCTGATGTACGTTTTCATATTTTTAGTTCAGTTCGGGTAACTGAGTGACCGCCTATTGGGGAATAACTGCTCACTCGGCTTACTATATGCTTTCTTGGTATAAATACCTAAGTGTCATTTTAGATTTTTTCCCACCCCTCGGTTTATGGAGTGGGAATTTCTTTCTTTCTGATTGCGCCATTTCCTGATCATTGCATACTTGTACCTTTTTTCAATATACATGCACGAACATAGAGCAAAAACTAGAAATTAAATAATCCATCGAACATGAAACCAGAATCGTTGCTAAGAATATGCGATTTGTTTGAAGAAGCGTCCTTTTTTATTGGATGGAGTAATGCAAGTTGTCGTAATGGTCAACTGTAATACAGCTGTATCCAGAAAGTCTTTGTCGACAGGTTTATGCCTGAAACGCCAAATTTTCTGATCTGTCTCAGCGTATTGTAAGCCTGTAATACGATGGATAATTTTATAAAAGAAACTCTCTAATTAGATTCGTCTGTAGTTTGCAAGATGATAAGCTTTATTTGTCGAGTTACCTAATGAAGTTTTCTGATTTGGATACTGGCAGTAGCATTTTGTTATATGTTTTATTTTATTAGATCATGCGATACATGGAATTGACAGGTCTGATCGCCACGTGAGCATACCAACTATTCTTTTGTCTGACATTATATATTTCTTTGGACCATAAAATATCCAAAGTAAGAATAGAGGGACCAGGAATCGGAGCAATTAAACAAGAGTCCGACAAGAGTCCCTTGTAAAACGTGTATTTATTCCAATAAGTACCAGTAGGCAATGATCAGGAAATGGCGCAATCACGATAAATATTTTATTAATACTTTCGCTATAGGTAAACTACTTAGACCGGCATAGATAAGTATGTGTTGATCTGACTGCTTAAATAACTCATCCTAATACTGTAATGCGACTCTTTAACGGTAAACAATATATGACCAAGTGCTTCACATGCCTTTTAAAAATGTGTAAAACGAATATGCATCCCTTTTACCGTCTTTACAAAACTTCATCACGCGAGTTCAAACGGCACGGTCAAAGTATTTTACCTTTACTAGTAATTTTATTTTATTATATACCCAAGAAATTGTCCCGTTCACTTTGCATCGCTGAAAAGATTAATTAATTAAAAGACTTCATTAAAAGACAAATACCTTAAATTTTGAAACAAAAATAAAGTGGCTGCATTCCGAATTTCTAACATTTTCATGAAAATTCATGACCTTATTGTCAATTTAGTTTTGTTCCTACCTCAGTTTTTGGAGTGGGAATTTCTTTCTGATTAATGCCAATTCCTTGTCATTGCCTACTTTTACTGCTAAGTCTTTTTACAATATCTACAGTAACATTCAATACTATTATTTCATGTATTTGCTCGTGGTGTGAATATATTTCTTGTCTCATTTATTGTGCAAATCATGGATCATTGTAATAAAGTTAGCATTATGGAATCGATTTATGGAATAGCGTAACTTTCTGTGCCGAGTGACAGTACGCAAATTCTTGACTATAGTCAGTGACTTTACGGACATTCAACACACATATCCACGGTATTTCCGGGTTGTAATTTTCATGAATTCATAAAAAAATACTGCTCGCTCGGTTTTCCATACTTCCTCTCTTTATCATGTATCAATAGTGATGCCATTTCTGTTATATCCCACCTGGTTTGAAAAAGGTACAAGTAGGCAAAGATCAGGAAAAGGCGCAATCAGAAAAAGATTCCCACTCCAAAAACCGAGGTGGGAAAAAACCAAACTAACAATCAGGTACTTATACCATGAAACATATCGTAAGCCGAATGAGCAGCTATTTTCCCAATAGGTGGCCACTCAGTTACCTTAACTTAACTAAAAATATGAAAACATACATAAGGCGCCAACAGCACAAAAATTTTATACACCAAGACATAAAACAAAAAGAACCACCACAGAAGTATCGACTTGGAACGATCAGTAACACAAAGTTACTGGCGGGCTTAAACCGGTTTTACATGGCCATAACCTCACCCTCAGCTTCTGCAGTGGTTCATAAATTTGCCTCTGATTGCATCAATTACTTAGTATTTCGTATTTCTTTTATTTTCCCCTCGTTTAAGACGGAATGTATATATCAAACAATATTGCATCGTTTCTTCAATAATAATTATAATTCCAGCAAGGGTATCTTAAAGTCATGCCATATTTCGTTTGTGTCAGCCTGTGAACTGTGACAGTTTCCTCTGCCAACGATTGCGGCCTTTAGCCAGTTTTGTACTTGAGTCATCAGAAACAATAGAGTATTACATGCATCATGTATTTTAAAACACTCAAAGAACACTGCACATTTCGTGTTCATGACAGTGATTATAATGAATGACAATCGGTACGAATACCGATATCAGACATTTTACCATATTAACCCATATTTGACGAATGAACTTTCCCATAATTATGATTTGGATGAGTCCACTTTCATTTTGAGGGGCTTCAGGTGAGATTTTGACTTTTTATTTCATTTTTTGGTGACATTCCTCCAAGCAAACAGAATAGCCCCAGATGGGACGCCGCGTTCTGCGGCGTCTCATCTGGGGCTATTTTGTTTGCCTATGTCCCATAAAAGGGACGCCAGGCTGAAATGGGTTAATATAACGAGCACAATGTCTTGTGTCAGGAGCAGTTAGTCTTCTTATTTGTCTAAATGGCTTTAAATATGACATGAAACTTGACATTTGTATGATGTATACCACATCTGCACTGTGTCCATTGTCTTTTGACATCAAGGAAACATGTCCGTGTAATGAATACCCCCTTATACCCCACTTTCATATAGTAAAACTGGGGGTACGCAGGGGTATACTTATTTTTCTTATTTTTGCTTCAAAACATAGATTGTTGGTACACGTTAGAACCGCCTCGAGAACCGCCTCGTCGAGGCGGTTCTAACGTGTACCCACAATCTATGTTTTGAGCAAAAATAAGAAAAAATATCAAAAGTAGAAAATCTTTGATAATTTTGTACAACTTAGAAATAAATCAATATATTACATGGGCGTGTTTTCGTAATGGTTATGATAACGGTTTTAGTCCTCTTATCTGATGATAGAAGGACTTCCACTTCTACAAATGCCCGCGTCATTTGATTGCTGAACTTTAAATGTGTCTGTTATATTACACTAACTACAGTCGCATGGTGTTTGGGCTTGCTTTGTCGATGATACGCCCGTGTGGCGTTCAAATTGCATGAGGAAGATTGGAAAAAAGCTGAAATTTTCTTCGTTTTGATCAACTCTAATTTCAACCTTACTTGCTATTTATGTTGCTAATTGTCTTAATTACTGCAGTCAAATAATCAACTGATCATCAGAAGGTTATATTGATATAAGTACCTGATTGTCAATTCATTTTTTTTTCCACATGGTTTTGGTAGTGGAAATTTCTTTCTGATCGCGCTATTTCCTGATCATCATTACGAAAACTCGCCCATGCAATATACAGTGATTTCTAAAGTTGTAAAAAATGAAAATTTTCAGTAGAAAATTTTCAATATTTTTCTTATTTTTGCTCAAAACATAGATTGTGGGAACACGTTAGAACCGCCTCGCCGAGGCGGTTCTAACGAGTACCCACAATCTATGTTTTGGAGCAAAAATAAGAAAAATAGGTATACCCCTGCATACCCCAGTTTTACTATATAAAAGTGGAGTTTGAGGGGGTATACATTACACGGACGTGTTTTCCTGATCATTGCATACGTTTACCTTTATTGAAAGGTAACGGTAGGCAATGATCAGGAAACGGTGTAATTAGAAAGAAATCCGAGATGGGAAAAACTAAATTAACAATCAGGTACTTATACTAAGAAAACATATCGTAAGCCGAAAGAACAGCTATTTCCAAACATAGAAATCACCCCTTCTGTGGCCCTTGCAGTTTGTCGAGAGGACTCCGTCATCTATCTCTGAACTATGTCTTTCTTCACTACTACCTTCAGATACACATTTTTCTCACCCAGTATGCATGAAATATAGCTTCAAACTCCACTTTAATTCTCGTACATATTTTTGCGTACTTCGTTAACATCATTATTCCTGTAATGGAGAGTATTTTATTAATGAAGAAAGTATTGTTAGGATTCTCCAGACAGGTTCAGACGCTTAGAACTGCCAAATCTGCTATGTCATGAGAAAACAATCAAATGCCTTCCTCAGCAGAAATATGAACCGTGAAACCACATGGATCGACAGGTAGCAACATGCAGAGTCATTTAGGAAAAAGAAAGGTATAACATATTGTAGATAGTAACTCGTTTGACACTTGAACATGCACACTGTGTTTCAGCTTTTCAGGAGCATCGATGATCGTGCCAATTGACACAGTTTTACTCTTGATAAAGCTGTGTTTTTTTACCTGTAAAGCACATATTGTTGTAATATTGGATCAAAGATTCTTCGTAGACTTGCCAAGGATTATTTGTTGACAAAGCGTTGAGTTTGTTTCTGAATAAATGAATAAGATATTGAAACTACTCAGAAACATTCATCAGATAATGTATTCGCTTGCTCTAAGAAACGCGTGCTCTGCCTGTACAATCATTCGCCGACAACCTGATATAATTACTTTATATCGAAATGTAGCTAAAATGAAAAAAAAAAAAAAAAACAAAAAAAAAAAAAAACAAAAAAAAAAACGCTTATCTAAAATGGCTTTCACAAAAACACACTTTATAAATGCAACCTAATCGATTCCCAGAATCGCTTAATGCTAGCATTTTGTAACACGGGAGTTATGATACCTGTCTATTAAACTTTATCTTGTACGCTTTGTTGCGTACTTCAAAATCTTTTACTTCAGTTTCTCTTGTCTGCAACGTCCAAAATTGTTCCCGTGCTGCCACGCCGATTAGGTTCATTGCATGACGCAAAATAGGATGAAATAGCAATAAACATGCCAGGTTCAGAGTTTGTACAAATTACTGTACGTAACACATAAAACATGTGATGCATTTGGAAATAAGAATAAAAATAGGGCATAAACAACAGCGTTGCGTTCTGTCGTTTAAAGAAACCATGACAACGTTAATAAGACATTACCATAAATCATTTTGCCTGGTTTCCTAAGAAGGTTTAGCTGGCATCAGAGCAAAATAAACATTTTAATGACTCAACCACACAGTAAATCGTGCTTTATGGCAATAATTTTTCAGATTGTCTTTCCTCCGTTCTAGACAATTACAATTCTGACATTTGTTGAATTACGATTTATAAACACTTAATTTTAGTTGGCATAATCTTATGTGCCTTTTCGCCCATTATCAGTCACTTTTTACTACACCTTCATACATTATTATGATTAGCTGACCTGCCTATTATTATTGTAGAGACCTTGTTTAAAAATATTGGTGCACTGAAAAGTTTCACGAATTGCGGTTCAACACATGGAAGTTGTATACACTAAAACATTAAAGCAAGTCAGATTAATGTGCTGAAAAAGGATGCGTTAAGGAATGTCACCTCTACTAACAGGAATACCATGGATCAAGCCATGCTATACTCTCTCATTTCCTGCCCTATACTCTGTCATTATCATGATACTTAACCCAGAGAGACAATTACAGTGCGGCAATCAATAATCAGAGAATAATCAGAGCTAATAGGAATCTAGGCTAACAGTTGTTTTACTGTAATTAGACAGTAATTGACCTCGGGAGGAATAAAAGACCTTAATAGAGATACTGCAGTAGAAACATTTTGATACGGTGGGAGAATTCAAACTTCCCCCATCCATTCAATTGAAACAAGAATTGCTGTTCTAATTAAATTCTTAAAATGGAAATATACAGATTATGGTGTACGGTAATTACTTTAGGGTTGGTAGAACCATTTTCTTTTCTAATACCATGGGTATCAGAATGCATGGAATTGTCCATAAAAGAACAGTGTTAAGCATGATGAATCTAAACGCACATGCTGGGCAAAATAGACCTCCGTTATTACATAAATACATGTACATATTCTGGACAAAAACTGGTGTTGAAGCCCATCCCATTTCTCATTAATATGCGCACTGCGCTTAAAGGATCTCAGATTTATTTTAATTTTCACCATACTGGGCGACATAAAATGTGCATTTGCCCTTAAAACAATTTTGCAAGAACAAGATATCATAAGAACCTACTGATTGAAACTGGGCATCCTCATTAAAATGAAAACGACAGCAATGTGCCATTTATTAAAGATAAGCTAACAGGTTAAATATTCTATAAACAATATGTGCAATATATCGCTGTATACGAGTCGGTAAAATACTTTGACCGTACCGCTTGAACTCACGTGATGAAGTTTTGTAAAAACTGTAAAAGAGGCACCTATTTCTTCTACACATTTTTCCAGTGCCATGTTAAGTACGTGGTCATATTTTTATTTACCGTCATAGAGTCGCATTATAGAGAACATAGTTATTTAAGCAGTCCGATCAACAAATGCTTATCTATGTCAGAGGTTAATCGGCACGGTCAAAGTATTTTACCTATATACCGGAGCTTATTTTGGAAGCGAAAAACAAGGCAGCTATACTATAAACACACTTATATGGTGCCGGCTTACCTAACGTGGCGATGTTTTATAAACACTACAAAAGGTTACATATTTGTTTTAGACATTTCACAGTGCAATGTAAAGCAAACGAACAAATCATGAAATTCTACAACACAGCAATGATGTGTGCACATATCTTTAAATTTTGACACCGATGGACAAAGCTTAAACGCAACCACTGGAGGAATCAAAATGCGAACACTAGACTGTATGATGCAGATACAGATAAGAGTAATATTATATTCCAGCGATTATGATATATTTCGTTAGGAGAAGAGCCAAAATTACTATTTAACCAGATATTCCAACATGAATGAAGTCCAGTGTCTTGGGGAATTACATTACAAAGCATGAAAACAAATCAGCCAATAATCATACCACTGGGAGTCTTTGAGATGTCAGTTATATATGACAGTTGTTTTGTGAGATAATTCAAGAATTCTGGCAATATTTGGTGATATTTATATAGATTCCTCATGGTGCATGGAGTCGTTTGTATACTTTTCCTACTGTTTATCTTATTTCAAAGTTCTGCAAGTTATTGTTGTGCTACAACGATAATTACGTATATGATAGAAAGCAAAATCCCCAGTCGTATTTGAAAGGGAATGATAGAGGTGTCACCGATAGATGTTCATTTGACTGTGCTGTACTGTAGTACCATTGGACATGTTTGTTTACGAAACATGTAGGTGTAAAGACAGTCGTCATGCTAGAAAGATTTAAGCCATCTGTTCTTCGCCTGGCATATTTATAAACAAATCATAATGTTGATACGAGTTCCTGGATATGTTTCTGACATAATAATGTTATAAGGTATTTACGCGTTAGTCGTTTATATTCTTAATAAACGAAAGGACAGATATTGAAATGCTTCATAAGAAATGACGAAACCACTTGATACTCAAAACAATACTACGGGCGGGACAGAATCAAAGAGCTAGCAAAAAGTATTACGAGCAAGTTAAACCGGTTAAAATTAAAATTTGTTTATTCCAGTCTGTACACAGAACAGTTGTCCATTTTAGATTGCGTATATAACAAAAGAATTGAAAACAATCACTGTGAGATTGGCATACAACGATGTCACACTCTGATTTCGGAAACAGTAGTCAGCTAATAAAAATAAACCTGAGATCCTTTAAGTGCAGTGAACATATTTATAAGAAAGGGAATGGGTCATACCGCTATTTCGCATATCGACGCGTACTAAACTTTATAGTTCCCCGTTGAAACTGAATTGCATGAAGGTTTCTCAAGCCAGTCAGCAAATATTCAAATGATGGACAGCCTGTCTCTAGCAAATGCCGTTCTACGATTTGATTAAATATGCTGACAAAGAGCTGTCTTGTCACCGTCAGAGAACATTCTCACAGAATTGGATCTAATTTGTATCACTGAGATAGACCATGTTGTAGAAATGATAAGATTCAGTCACTTTGGATATTCATATATCGTACCACGCTGGAACACTATGGATAGCTCTAGGGTAGACTTAATTTCTATAAGTCAATTTTACGTTAATGTTAATTTTGTTGTTCAACACTGTCGGAAAAATAAATCCGTGTAAGCTATCATTTGTGTACTCATTAGTGAGGTCACAGATACATTTCACAGTTCGGACTTTACCTAAGTTTGGAAACTTTGTGGTACCATTTGCATAGAGTACGTATGTAATATTTTACATATCCTGTCATATGCAGCACACATTTTTGTTGTATAACTGTAAAAAAAAATCACATGTCTTCATCTGATCGCTGAGAACACTTCGGAAACTTTAAAGCTCGTAAGTGTTCTAAATGTGGCAAATGTTTCACAGACAGAAATTATTGTTAAATAGTGATTATAACCTGCCGCATATGATACGATATGTGTAAAAATCTTAAATGTGAGAATAGCAACGCGTGATTTCCGAAATTATGTGCTGTGCGAACGCGCTCTCTGTCGTTAGACGTATACACAAATGGTAGCAAACACGGACTTTGTTTACCGACACTGTTCAAGATACCTACGATTTAAAACGTTAAAGGTTGATAAGTAAACGCTTTGGAAATGATTTTCACACAGTTTACTTTTTTTTTCAAAATCTACCTTGCTTAAATATGACCATTTCAGAACTTCAATTTTATTTCATTTGTTTGATTTTGATAATGTGTCACGAAGGTCACTGTAAGGTGTAGTTTGTTGGTCTAAGTCTTCTGAACTATGATGCCAGTTGCTGCCTAAGCCTTTGACAATATTTGCATTTATTTCAGCTGAAATGGTCTATGAGATTAATTTCTCATTCATTTTCTTATGTGATTAAATACGTCTATCGCTCATGAAATTATTCTTCAGTAAATCAAGTATTACGGAGTCAACTTATTCCCAATTGGTTTCCAATACACTTTACTTGGCAAGTGAATTTCTACTTGTAGAATACATTAAGACCGCCCTATCACAAAACCAACAACATAGATTTCCTAGGTGACATCAGGTGACCGGCTAGTTTGCACGATGGAAAAAATGGGTACATATCGTTTCATGCAGACGAGATCATTTATGATTTAGCTGAACGTTAGACGCAAATAGAATTTGATTGTTTTGTGTTTTGGTTTTCCATGTGACTCTTTGCAAAACATAAATCTTTGTTTTAAGTTTTCGATTTACATTTCAATGTTTGATATGAGGATGTCTTAAAGTGTTTCTATGGTTTTACTTTGTTCTTTTTCTCGTTTTAGTGTCTTCATTATGGTGTGTTTGCGTCCTCGAGTCCGAGAGATTTTCCTTACGTTTCCTTTGTACCTTTTCTACTAGCTGCTTGAGCCACATAAATTGCCCCTACATGAATTGCCATTTTAGATCAAAGGACGTGTGATTGTATTGTAGACTTTCCTGGTTATTTCTTCTTTTGCAGTTTAAATTGTTCTTCCTTTCCGTCACATTTTGTCATTGAACACTATGGTGTAACTGGACGTTTGTTGTCTCATGTTAGTTTCGGAGATAATAATATATCTTCATGTCTGAAATTGCAACATTAGCGTCGTGTTTGTTGTTCTAGCCAACAACGCTATTACAAATGCTACATTTTTATAATTCATGCTTGATCGTGTTTTTCCTTCTAATCGTAAACCTACTGTATAAAACTTTATTTATCTTGTCAGTTCTAAACCATGTTTGGAGCATTCCAATTCCAAAAGCCATGTTCTGTCTAATTGAATTGATGAAGTGTTGCAGAAACTGAAAGTGAACAAATTGAAGACAAGATTTCCTAACAAGATTTTGCACTTTGACTAACGATCTGACCAGGAAGGTTTAAAAGAAACTAATATTGAGATTCGTTGGAGACTGAACGAGTCTGAATATTAAAATTGGCCATGTTGCCAACGTTTGACCACATACAATATCGATGACGCATAGCATTGAGTACATCAAGTTCTGGATGTTTCTCTTTCTTTCTTTTGTAGTAGATCAAGGTGACAGAAGCATCTTACATTTCCAAACTCGGCAGTCTGATCTGAGTCGGGAAATTTAATTTGGTTGTCCCACACTATCACCTTCTAGACATGATATTCAAATCCTTGTTTACTGTAAATTGGCTTAGATAAACACTGGTCTGGTGAATAAATTCCTCATCTATTTTCTTCTGTAATTGAATCGATTGATCATACAATTATTCTGAAGTAATTTACTGTATTTCACAGATCGGTTGCCAATTGTCATGAGATCTGGAACTTTACATGTTGATTCTACTTGCTGCTTAAGTTGATATATGACCAAAGCTACAGCATGTTTAAGATATGTTGCACAAACATGTCCTTAACAGTCTGATTGATTTTAAGGATTTTAGAAGAACCTTTGTTAACGGTCCTTTGTTAGAACTACAAAATTGCAAATATAGTCCAACTTTTCGACTGCTACCATAGCTACAGTATTTACATGATGTTTTTGTTTCCATATGACTCATTAACAGGTGTATTGCTCTACCAAACCATTGGATAACCGAATCGCAATGTCTGTTCCCTGTTGCTTACTAATGCTTATTATTCGGACAAAAGTTTCTATAAGAACACCGCCACAGAATCGGAACTAATTTGTTCCGCGGAGAGCTAAATTGTCCTCTATTAGTGATAAGACGTCCTTACTTAATACGATCACAGATTCCAATGACGAATTATGAGTTCGTTCTATAGTAGTCATTATTTACACTACATGTCGTTTGATCATATTTGAGAAAAAGCATTGCCTGTTCACCAACTGTTTCCTGTTCTACCATTTACTTTTATACAAAGATGCTATATGCGACTCAGTTTGAGGGCTGTTGATGCAGAACCATAACGATTGAAGGCATAGTTTTTGCCATTCCTAAATGACTTTCATTTTCTTTTGCTCTCTAGATTCCAGACAGACAATTCAATGTATGTATGATTATCTGGGAGTATTCTTAGACCAGACATACACGCCTCGTCACGTTTAACGTAATGCTTTGTCCAAGTAGGACTGTCATTCGATGCATCGTTTCATTACATTATTGCGTGTATGCAAGGTTTTTATTTTTTTGAATATATTTTGGTCATTGTACGTAACTTTATACGACATAGAGCCCCTAAAGAAATGGAACTCGCAAAAACAATTCATTTTAAACAAAAACATTCCAAGTAACAAACATACACCGCCATTGAATACGTCAGGTAATTACACTTTAGTTCTCTTTTGAAGGAAGAACTCAAAGGATCTTAAAGGATCTCAGTTTTATTTTTAATTGATTACGTTTCATATTTTACGTACAAAGAACAATATGAATGAGATATAAATGGTTGATTTTGCAGTCTGTATAACTCTCTAAACTCGACGCATAAAGCTTTATGAAACCAGTGAACAAATATTCAAATGATGGACAGTCTGTCTCTAGCAAATGCCGTTCTACGATTTGGTTAAATATGCTGACAAAGAACTGTCTTGTCACAGTCACAGAGCATTCTTACAGAATTGGATCTAATTTGTATCACTGAGATAGACCATGTTGTATCAATGATAAGATTCAGTCACTTTGGATAACCATATATTATACCTCGCTGAAATGCGATGGATAGCTCAAGCTAGACTTAATTTCTGTAAGTCAATTTTACGTTTATACTAATTTTGTTGTTTAACACTGTCGAGAAACAAACTCCGCGTAAGCTGTCATTTGTGTACACTTAAGTGACGTCACGGATAAATTTCACAGTTCGGACTTACCCTAAGTTCGGAAACTTTGTGGTACCATTTGCATATGGTATTTATGAAATATTTTACTTATCCTATCATATGCAGCACACATTTTTGTTGTATAACTGTAAAATAAGTCAATCGCCTGTCTTTATCTGGTTGCTAAGAACAATTCGGAAACTTTGATGTTCAAGATACCTACGATTTAAAACCTTAAAGGTTGATTTATGTAAACGCGATACTTTGGAAATGATTTTCACACGACCTTACTGTTTTCAAAATCTACCATATTTTGCAAGAATATGACAATTTCTGAACTTCAATTTCATTACTTTGATTTAAAAATGTGTCACGAAGGTCACTGTAAGGTCTAATTTTGTTGGTCTAAGTCTCCTAAATGTCAATTGGTGCCTAAGCCTTTGACGATATTTGCTTTTATTTCAGCTGAATGGTCTGTGGGATAAATTTCTCATTCATTTTCTTATGTGATTAAATCCGTCGGTCGCTCTGGCAATTATTCTGCAGTAAATTACAGTTTTTCAAAGTCAACTAAATCCCAGTCGGTTTCCAAAACACTTTACTTGGCAAGTGAATTTCTACTTGTAGAATACATTAAGACCGCCTTACCACAAAATCAACAAGATGGCGTTTCTAGGTAACACCAGGTGACCGGCTAGTTTGTACGATAATCTGAGAAAAAATGGGTACATGCCGTTTCAAACAAGTGAGATCATTGATATACTCGATTGATGATTTAGCTGGACGTTGGACGCAAATAGTTTTGTGTTATGGTTTTTTATGTGACTCCTTTTAAAACATAAACCTTTGTTTTAAAGTTTCGATTTAAATTTCAATGTTTGATATGAGCATGTATTAAATAAAAATAAAACAGGGATCCTTTAAGAGCAGTCAGCATATTAATGAGAAAAGGGGTGGGCCATACCATGGTTTTGGCTACTAAAGCCTCTTCAGTGACCCTTTAGATTTGGCAAAATGGAGCCAAAGAGAATTACTGAATTTTCGACTTTCAACAGGATAGTCGATACAAAGACTAGTATTATCCAAACAGAGCCAAATAAATAAAACTTTGGTTAGAAAATTAATCTAAACCGCTGATGAATTTCTGGTTTCTCAGAATATCGTCCCTGATCTCAAAGGACCAAAAGGAAAATATAATCTGCACTATGGATGATGTACGGGGAGACTTTTTAGGGCCGCCACACGGCACAACACCAGCTGCAGTAATAGCAAATAAAAATAAAGCAGAGATCCTTTAAGAGCAGTGAGCATATTAATGAGAAAAGGGGTGGGCCATACCATGGTTTCGGCTATTAAAGCCTCTTGAGTGACCCTTTAGATTTGGCAAAATGGAGCCAAAGAGAATTACTGAATTTAACAACTTTCAACAGGATAGTCGATACAAAGACTAGTATTATCCAAACAGAGCCAAATAAATAAAACTTTGGTTAGAAATTTAATCTAAACCGCTGATGAATTTCTGGTTTCTCAGAATATCGTCCCTGATCTCAAAGGACCAAAAGGAAAATATAATCTGCACTATGGATGATGTACGGGGAGACTTTATTCGGTTTTGCCTTGTTATGTTTCTCGTTAAGTGTCTACATTATGGTGTGCTTGCATCCTAGAGATTTTCCATACGTTTCCTTTGAATCAATTCTATTAGCTGTTTGAGCTATATGAATTGCCCATTTCAGATCAAAGGACGCGTGATTGTATTGTACAATTTCCTAATCATTTCTTCTTCTTTTAGTTTGAATTGTTGTGTTTTTTTTCCTCATCATGCATCTTTTCCGTCACATTTTGTCTTTGAACAATATAGTGTAACTGGAAGTTGTTTCGGAGATAACAAACTATCTTCACGTTTGAAATTGCAACACCGGCGTCGTGTTTGTTGTTCTAGTCAACAACGCTACTGCAAAAGACTGCAATTCTGGCATAATTCATGAATGAGGTTGATCATGTTTTCCCCTGTAATCGTCAACCTACTTAATAAAACTTTATTTATCTTGTCAGTTCTAAACCATGTTTGGAGCATTCCAATTCCAAAAGCCATGTTCTGTCTAACTGAATTGATGAAATGTTGCAGAAACTGACAGTACAAATTAAATCCAAGATTTCCTAACACGACTTTGCACTTTGACTTACGTACTGACAAGGAAGAATTAAAAGAAACCAATATTGTGATGTTTGGGAGAAGGGAATGGTCTGAATATTAAAATTGGAGTCGGTGCCTACGTGATACTACATACTATATAGATAACGCATTGCATTTAGTATATCAGGTTCTGAATGTTTTTGTTCTTTCTTTCGCAGCAGTGAAAGTTGACAATAACATCTTTCATTACCAAATTCGGCAGTCTGATCTGTGTCGGGAAATTTTATTTTGTTGTCCAACACTATCACCTACTAGGCATGATATTCAAATCCATGTTTACTGTAAATTGGCTTGGATAAACACATTAGCTAGAATTGTCTTGTGAATAAATTCCTCATCTATTTTCTTCTGTAATTGAATCGATTGATCATATATTTATTCTACAGTAATTTACTACATATTTCACAGCAAAACGCAGTCTCAATCGGTTGCCAAGCCCATTGTCATGCGAAATGGAACTTTACATGTTGATTCTGCTTGCTGCTTAAGTTGATATATGGCCAAACCTATGTTTAAGATTTGTTGCACAAACATGTCTTAAACAGTCTGATTGATTTTAAGGATTTTAGCAGAACCTTTGTTAGAACTACAAAGTTGCAAAAATAGTCCAACATTTCGACTGCTACCATAGCTATTTACATGTTTTTGTTTTCATATGACTCATAAACAGGTGCATTGCTCTACAAAACCATTGGATAACCGAATCGCAATGTCTGTTCCCTGTTGCTTTCTAATGCTTACTTAATATTCCGACAAAGTCTCCTATAAGAACATCGCCACAGAATCGGAACTAATTTGTTCCGCGGAGAGATAAATTGTCCTCTATTAGTGATGAGACTTCCTTATTTAATGCGATCGTATACAGACTCCATTCCAATGTAGAATTATGGGTTCTTTCTATCGTAGTCATTATTTATACTACATACCACTTGATCATATTTGAGTCGTGTAAAAGCATTGTCGTGTTCACGAACTGCTTCTTGCTCTATGGTACAATGTACATGTATATGTTCAGACAATAATGATTTATGCGTCTCCGTTTGAAGGCTGTTGATGCAGAACCATGGAGTTTGAAGACATAGTTTTTGCCATCCCTAAATTCCTATAATGATTTTCATTTTCTTGTGCTGTCTAGATTCCAGACAGACAACTGTATGTATGATTATCCGGGAGTATTCTTAAGCCAGACATACACGCCTCGTCAGGTTTAAAGTAATGCTTTGTCCAAGAAGAACTGTCATTCGATGCGTCGTTTCATTACAGAATTGTGTGTATACTAGGGTTTGTTTGAATATATACACATGGAAATAAGTTAGGGAACACCTGTAATAATGTGACCACCAACTTTGTACTGTATATATCCTTCTTTGTCAGAAATATGAAGAATGTTTTGAAAACTTGATAGAATCTGTGGTATCCAAAGTTGTTTCTATGTGAAAATGGTAAGCATCAAACATAAACTGCGGCGGACAGCGACCATCTTTGATTCAGAATTTTTTTCGCTAGATTTACGGAACGCGCTGATATTCTTTGCTATAACTTTATTCTGTGAACTCGCATTGTCATATTTTTTCTTAAGCATCAAGCTGAGAAATGGCTTGTGGATTGGTTATCATTAATTCTTTATTTTCTGACCGACTGTCGGCGGTAGATCCATACTTTTCCGGGGGTAGGTTTCATGATCACTTTTTGTTCTTTGGCTATACATTTTGCAGGTTGTAAACGTTGGGCCAGATATTCGATATGACCCTTTAAGAAATTAAACATGCACGTTCTGGTCATAGCGCCACACCGGAATTATTCTTTTACGACTTTATTTGCAAAAATTACAAGAAAATTGCTTTCCATAGAAATCAATGCAAACTGCTGATTTTGTATGATTAGTTGGTTTGGAGATGAAACATGAATTTTTAGATCAGAAGTCATTTATTCATTGAGAACGATCAGATGCATCATTCTATTCCTATTTCGCATTCAAAAGTTGAGTTTTTTGGAGTTCAGAAGCAAATAGGCAAACTCGTATTCAGTAGAAGTGGAGTTTTTCATATATGGCACATTGTGTCCTCTGTAGCACAAGGACAAAATGTTGTGAATGTCCATAAATTGGCCTGTCGCTAGGTCAAGGTATGAAATACATGTGATAAAAATTTCAGTTTCGCCAGAAAATAGGAAAATGGATTTTTTAAAACTTTTCCCAAGAGCTAAAAGTGTTCCCTAACTTATTTCCATGTGTATATTTAGGTCATTGTACGTATATCTATACTACATATAGCCCCATCGTAACAACAATTCATTTAAAACAAAATTCATTCCAAGTAACAAACACAGACCGCCATTGAATACGTCACATAATCACACATGAGTTCTGCTTTTGAGAGAAGCACTCAAATTGATTGCGTTTCATATTTCCACACAACACGAGCTGTGTTGAGAACACATACATATAAATGGTTGATTTTGCAGACCATACTCAAGTGTTGCTGTATGTCTATCGGAACTCGACGCATAAAGTTTTCTTGAGCCAATCAGCAAATTTTAAATGATGGACAGCTCGTCTCTTACAAACGCCGTTCTACTATTTGATTACATACGCTGACAAAGAACTGTCTTGTAATAGCCAGAAAACATTCTCAAAGAATTGGATCTGATTTGTATCAGTTAGATAGATCCATGTTTTATCAATGATAACATTTAGTCACTTTAGGATAATCATAGGTCATACCGACGTTGTAATAAGATGGATGAGTCTAGGATAGACTTAATTTCTTTTAAGTCACTTTTTCGTTTATATTAATTTTGTTGTTCAAGATACCTACGATTTAAAACCTTTAAAGTTGAGCAAAGCAAACGCAATTCATTGCTTTGAAAATAATTGCCACTCGACCTCACTGTTTTCAAAATCTACATTATTTTGCTAGAATATGACCTTTTAATTTGCTTCAGTATGAACATGTATCACGAAGGCCAATTGGATGTAGTTTTGTTAGTCTAAGTTTCTTGAATGCAATTACTGTATATGTTTTTGACAAAATTTGCATTTATTCCAGCTCAAATGCTTTGTGGAATAAATTCCTAATTCATTTTCGAATGTGATTAAATCCGTCTATCGCACAAACGTTTTACAACATTTTGCAACTTCAAAGTATTCCAAATCGGTATCCAATATACTTTACTTGGTAACTGCATTTCTACTTGTAGAATACATTTAGACCGCCCTGTCACAAAACCAGCAACAGGCATAATGGCGGATCACGTGAAGTCAGTTGACCGGTTAGTGTAGACGATGGTATTTGAAAGAAACACCAGAGTATATTATTTTTATGCATGTCACACATTGTCGATGATAAGGCTAGACGCAACTTTTTTCTATATTTTTTCTATCTTTGCTTTGGTTTCAAAGTGACTCTATGTAAAACAGAAACGCTTTCTTTAAAATGTCTTCGATTAACTCTCAAAATTTGATATAAGGGGATGTTTCAAAGCCTTTCTTCTGCTTTGGCTTATTCTGTGTCTCGCTTTAATATATCCACATTTTTAAGTTGATTGGACTTAAAAGCTGTCCATACGGTTATGTTGTATCTTATTTAAATTTATTTGTTGTTTTAGGTATACGCATTTCCAGTTTAATGATGCTTGATTGTATTAAGTAATGTCATCGTCATTTTTTCTTTCAAGTTTAAGATGTATGTTTCTGACTATGTCTTCATCACGTTTCAGTCTTGTAACATTACGGAATATGTGTATTTGTTGTCTCTTGACAGACTCAAGAATAACAAGTATTTTCCAAGTTTGCGGTTGCACATCGACGTCTTGTTTGTTGGTCTACACTTGAATTCATTTCATTTTCCTTGTCAGTTATAAACCATGTTATGGGCTCTTCCAATCCAAAATTCCATGTTGGTTCTAATTGAATTGATGAAATATTGCCAAAAGCTGACATTGGACAAATTGACTGCAAGATTTCCTAACATAATATTGCACTTTGACTTAACTATCTGACAAGCAAGGTTTGAAGTAATCAAATAATGATTAAATGCTGGGAATTAAAGAAGCGTCTGAATATCAGAATTGGAGTCGGGTGTCTATGCGCAGTGAATTGCATAAAATATACTGAACGTTATATTTATTTTCGTTCCTTTTTCATTTCCAATCACCAAATATTATGCTTACAGAAGTCGAAAAAATAGGTTCGCATTTCGGATTACTTCCAAATAAGGTAGCTTTGTCTGTTTTGCCTGTTTTGGGAAATCGAATTTGGTTGTTTCACAAGGCGTGAAATTTAAATCCGTGTTTACTGTTAATAGGCTTAGATAAAACATTAGGTAGAATTGTCTGGTGAATAAATTCATCATTTATTCTCTCCTGTAATTGAATCGATTGATCATGCAATCGTTCTGTAAATGTTCTTTATTCCACAGTCAAAGCAAAGAGACTAAACTCAGTCGATTTACAACTCAGTTGGCAAGGGAACTGGAATTTTACTCCTTGACTCCATTTGTTGCTTAAATTGATATACACTGTATGTCCAAAGTTGGGTTTAAGCCTGACTCATTTTAAGGAATTTATCAGTAATTTTTGTACAGTAACAGAATTGCAGAAAGTACCACACATTTCAACTGTTACTATGGGGTATTAATTAACGCCTGGTACCAAACATGCGCATAGTGCTACATAGCATTGCGATAAGAAAACGCCGTAACTTGTCCCTGTTGCATACTAAAAAGGTACAAGTAGGCAAAGATCAGGAAAAGGCGCAATCAGAAAGAGATTTCCACTCCAAAAACCGAGGTGGGAAAAAACAAACTAACAATCAGGTACTTATTACCATGAAACATATCGTAAGCCGAATGAGCAGCTATTTTCCCAATAGGTGGCCACTCAGTTACCTTAACTTAATTAAAAATATGAAAACATACATAAGGCGCCAACAGCACAAAAAAAATTTAAACGCCAAGACATAAAACAAAAAGAACCACCAGAGAAGTATCGCCTTGGAACGATCAGTAACACAAAGTTACTGGCGGGCTTACTTAATATTCCGACAAAATCCCGTAAGTACATCGCCAAAGAATCAGAGCTCATTTTTTCCGGAGAGATAAATTGTCCTCTATTAGTAGTGATAAGACTCCCTTACTTAATTCGATCAAAGATTTCAATGAAGAATTATGGGTTCTTTCCATCGTAGTCATTATTTATACTACATGTCACTTGATCATATTTGAAAGTCGAGTGTTAAAAGGATTGTCATGTTCACGTACATGTACTGTTTCCTTTTCAACCTTTAACTTTTTTAACAATGATGCTATATGCGGCTCAGTTTTAGGGCTGTTGGTGCAGAACTATAAAGTTTGAAGACGTAGTTTTTGCCATTCCTAAATTCCTATAATTATTTTCATTCTCTTGTGCTCTCTAGATTCCAGACAGACAATTGTATGTATGATTATCTGGGAGTATTCTTAAGCCAGACATACATGCCTCGTCAGGTTTAACGTAACGCTTTGTCCAAGTAGGACATTCGATGCGTCGTTTCATTACATTATTGCGTGTATACTACTAGTTTGTTGTTTTTTTTTTTTAATATATTTTGGTCAATGTACGTACCTGTATGTACGCCTTGTCACTTGATCATATTTGAAAGTCGAGTGTTAAAAGTATTGTCATGTTCACGTACATGTACTGTTTCCTTTTCAACCTTTAACTTTTTTTACAATGATGATATATGCGGCTCAGTTTTAGGGCTGTTGATGCAGAACTATAAAGTTTGAAGACATAGTTTTTGCCATTCCTAAATTCCTATAATTATTTTCATTCTCTTGTGCTCTCTAGATTCCAGACAGACAATTGTATGTATGATTATCTGGGAGTATGCTTAAGCCAGACATACATGCCTCGTCAGGTTTAACGTAATGCTTTGTCCAAGTAGGACAATTTCATTACATTATTGAGTGTATACTACTAGTTTTTTTTTTAAATATATTTTGGTCAATGTACGTACCTCTATACGACAATTCATTCTAAACAAAAACATTCCAAGTAACAAACATAGTCTGCCATTGAATACGTCAGGTAATTAAACTTCAGTTCTCATTTGAAGGAAGAACTCAAAGGATCTACAAGGATCTCAGTTTTATTTTTAATTGATTACGTTTCATATTTTACGTACAAAGAACACATATGAATGAGACATAAATGGTTGATTTTGCAGACCATACTCGAGTTTCTGTATAGCTCTCTGAACCCGAGGCATAAAGCTTTCTCAAGCCAATGAACAAATTTTCAAATGATGAACAGTCTGTCTCTAGCAAATGCCGTTCTACGATTTGATTAAATATGCTGACAAAGAACTGTCTTGTCACAGTCAGAGAACATTCTCACAGAATTGGATCTAATTTGTATCACTGAGATAGACTATGTTGTATCAATGATAAGATTCAGTCACTTAGGATAATCATATATCATACCGCCGTTGGAAAAAGATGGATGTGTTAAGGATAGACTTGTATTATGTAAGATGATTTTTCGTTATCTGTTCATGATAACTAATGTACGATTTAACACGTTAAAGAGAACGCGATATTTCGCGTTGGAAATGATTCCCAACTATAGCTCAGATGCGTCAAAAGATCGACGAGTCTACTTAGTAGCACGTGAAAGGATATTCGGATTGTAAGAAATACTTACTGTGCGTGCAACCAAAGTGTAACAAAAACCTCCGGCGTTTTGTACTGGTTTACCTTTCACGCACTACTATGTAGACTCGTCGATCTACAATGTTTTGTTTATTCCGCAAATGTCAATTCATGTGTTCAATTTTGGAAATGTATCACGAAGGCTACTGTAAGATGCATTTGTACTGAACGAGGTCTCTTGAATACCAATGGATATCTTCGACAATATTTGCATTTATTTCAACTGTAATGTTCTGTGGAATAAATTCCTCATTCAATTCCTCATTCATTTTATGTGATTAAATCCGTCCATCGCTCAGGCAATTATTCGGCAGTACATTACAGTATTCGGCGTCAACTAAATCCCAATCGGTTTCCAATACACTTTACTTGGCAACTGGATTCTACTTGTAGAACGCGTAGACCACACTACCACAAAACCAGCATGACGTTTCTACGTGAATTCATGTCCTGTGACTTGCAAGTGATAACGATGGTCTATGAAGATAACACGGAAGCATATTGTCTCATGAAGACGAGACCATTGTCACACTTGGTGATTAGGTTGGGCGCAAATAAAACTTAGTTTCGTGGTAACTTTGGTTTGCAGTGTGACTCTTTGTAGAACGGAACTATTTTCTTTACAATAATCCTCGATTAACACTTCAAAGATTGTTATGAGAGGCTGTTTAAAAACTTTCTTCTGGTTTGAATAATTCTGCTTCTCACTTTATTTTATTTATGTTGATGTATACCTGTCCTCGAGATTTTCCGAACACTCCGTTTTATCTGTTCTCATCATGAAAACATTTCCATGATATGTATACCCCTACCCCTACTTTTATATGGTTTAACTTGGGTTTGCATGGGTATATCTATCTTTATCTTTGAGCTAATCATAGAATGTAGTACTCATTGTCGATGCGGATCTTACGTGTACCCACGATCTATGCTTTGAAAACAAATAAAAATATATAAAAAAATCTACAGCACTGAAAATTTTCAATTTTTCAACTTAAGATAAATCTGTATATTTCATGGGCGTAATGTTTAGCTGTTTGAGCTACATGTTGTTCCCGTTTAAGATTAAAGGACGGGTGAGTTTACGTGTGACCCTTGTCACTGCTTATTTGAACGTTTGAAATACTCATGATGACCCCATTTATTTACTTTAGGTTTTTAACATTTGCTTATTTGTGCGTTTGTTGTCTCATGTCAGAGAAGCAAAACATTTTCTAGTTTGCGTTTGTTTTTTTTTTTCGTTGTTCTAGTCAACAATGCTACATAAGACTTCATTTATCTTGTCACTTCTAAACCATGTTTTAGAGTCTTCCAATCCCAAAATCCATGTTAGTTCTAATTGAATTTTTCGACATTGATGAAGCTGACAGTGAACAAATTGAATTTAAGAGATCCTAACATGATATTGCACTTTGACTTATGATCTGACAGGGATGGTATAAAAGGATCTAATATCGAGATACTCGGAAGAATGGAAATAGTAAGAATATCAGGCGTCTACGTGGTGCACCAGACTGTATCGACAACGAACTGCATAAAGAAGTATTGTAATTCAAGAGCTGGAATTTTTGTTACCTGTTTTCAAAAGCTACATTTTATGTTATCTTTCGTTTTATGTCTTTGTGTTTAAAATTTTTGTGCTGTTGGTGCCTTATGTGTGTTTTCATATTTTTAGTTAAGTTTAGGTAACTGAGTGGCCACCTAATGGGAAAAAAACTGCCCATTCGGCTTACGATATATTATCATGGTATAAGTACCTGATTGTTAACTAAGTTTTTTCCCATCTCGGTTTTTGGAGTGGTAATCTTTTTCTGATTGCGCCTTTTCCTGATCTTTGCCTACGTGTACCATTTCATATCTTTTCAAAATATGGTAACTATCAACTATATATGCCTCTGTAGACAAATGTAAGTTTAACTTTAATGTATAACACGTTATTGACCAGCATAATCAGCTTCTAGACATATTTATATCCTTGTTTACTGAACATTGGCTTAGATAAATATATTAGCTAGATTTGTCTGGTGAATAAATTCCTCATTTATTCTCTCCAGTAATTGAATCGATTGATCATACAATTATTCTGAAGGAATCTACTGCATTTCACTGCCATCACCAAGTCTCAATTGAGCCGCATCGTGAGAAAACCGGTCTTCGGGGTTTCCGACCAGGTCCGACACAAACCGGCCTGTACAAGCTCAGAAAAGAGCTAGAAGCTTGAAATTTCGGATTTAAGAAGAAGAGAAATTGTACTATCCGTGTAGCGAAAACAAAGGCGCTGATCAGCTTCGCGGTTACCGCGAAGCTGATCTGCGCCTTTGTTTTCGTCTAGGCAAAAATCCGGTTTTCTCACGATGCGGCTCAATTTGTTTTCAAATCAATTGTTATGGGAACTGCAATTGTAACTGTTGATCCCATTTGTTGCTTAAACTGATATATGTCCAAATTTGTGCTTAAGCCTGACTGATTTTAAGGAATTTATAAGCAATTTGTAGAGTTACAAAATTGCAAAAAATATACCTCCACATTTCAACTGTTAATTTGACTTGCTAAATTTCATTTTGATTACCGAAACGCCGTAAGTTGTCTCTTTTGCTTACTAATGCTTACTCAATATTCCAACAAAATCTCCTATAAGTAATTTGCCACAGAATAGGAACTAACTTGTTCCGCGGAGAGATAAATTGTCCTCCATTAGCGATAAGACTTCCTTACTTAATGCAGTCACAGATTTTATTGACAGTCGATAAGAGAAGAACGATAGTGCTTTCTGTCGTTGTAATGTTTTATACTACTTGCCACTCTATCATATTTGAGACTAGAGTGTTAAAAGCATTTCCGTGTTCAGAAACTGCTTTCCATTCGTCTTATCTTGTCATCTTACACAGTGTGTACATTCAATAACCTTGTAGGGCATGCGTTGATCACTTTGTTCTATGCCAAACCATGCTTTTTGAAATAACAAATTTTGATATTGAGGCTCTACCAGCGTTGGGGTTCTTAGCTCTCTGCTTCCTGAAATAAAAATGACCTTCCTTCGCTTATATGTTTTTCCCCCGATTCCTGCCCCCTGCTCCATAAGTTCCCAGACTTTGCCTGTTTTCGAAAATGAATAGCCCTTTTCACCCGAATCCCTGAAAATTGATGAATTATACACATGGTTAAGTTCTGTAATACAATTTCAGGCACACGCATGTTTGTGTCTATATGATTATCTAGGAGTATTCTAAAACCAGACAAACGATCCTCGTCACGTTTAATGTAATGCTTTGTCTAACCAGGACTGTCATTTGATGCTAGGTTCATTACAGGATTGCGTGTGTAGGGTTATTTTAATTAGATTTCGGTCTGTTTGTGTCCCAATACTATATAATATAACCTCTGGAGTATTGGAATTTCTACAGTAGTTTCTTTGGCTAATAACCTTTGAAATAACCGATCAGTGAAGAAAAGAAGGTGTATATCCCTATCCTATAAACAGATTATCAAGTAATGGGGATCCCAAACGTAAAGACGGCGTTTGCTAATAGCCCTTGGAACTACCTTACATAAAAAGAGACTGAATTATAGGTCTTTTGTATCGTATGTGTTACAGCATTTAAAATTGACGACGCACCATATCAATTTTTCAATATGTTTTGAAGGGACAACTTACTGTTTATATGAAAGTTAAGATGGTTGAATTCGTAGACAATTTATAACTGTATAAATGGTAGTTTCATTACATTCATGGAAGAAGGCATTGATCATGAAAAGGTGCAATCAGAAAGAGATTCCAAATCTATAAACCGAGGTGGGAAAAATTTAAATTAATAATCAGGTACTTATACCATGAAAACGTATCGTAAGCCGAATGAGCAGCTATTTTCCCAATATATGGCCACTCAGTTAGTAACCTAAACTTAACTAAAATATGAAAACATACATAAGGCGTCAACAGCACAAAAATTAAACACCACAGAAGTATCGCCTTGGAACGATCAGTAATATAAAATTACTGGCGGGCTTAAATTGATTTTAAAGGTACCTAACCACACCCACAGCTTCTGCAGTGGTTCACAAAATTTAGTTAGTTTTTCGGTCCTCGTGGGGAATCTTTAGCTAGTCAATGAATCATCATGGACAAACAAATAAATCATGATAAACACCATGATGATTAAAAAACGAGGACTCACAGATTGTGTAAGCTGCCCGGCGATGGAGATCCCTGGGAGCCAAATAACTTACTAACTCCGGAGCAAAAGAAAAACACCAGTTAACCCCGGTGGGCCAAGCAACAGACAAGAAGCTCCGGCTCCAACCAAATAAAATGAAAAGGTACAGGTAGGCAATGATCAGGAAATGGTGCAATCAAAAAGATAGTCCCACTCCATAAACCGAGGGGTGGGCAAAAACTAAAATGACAGTTAGGTACATGTACGTATACCACGAAAACATATCGTAAGCCGATTGAGCAGCTATTCCCAAATAGTCGGCCTCTCAGTTACCCGAACTGAAGTAAAAATATAAAAAAAAAAAAACGTACATAAGGCTCAAACAGCACAAATACTCGATTCCAAAACACAAAGCATTTAGAACCACAGCAGAAGTATCGCCTTGGAACGATCAGTAATATAAAATTACTGGGATCGGGGCTTAATCCGGTTTTACAGGAATAGCTTTATGTCGCGGCCATCATAGAGTCTGACGCCCTGATCCACCGGCGTGCAATTAAAGAAGGCAGCATAGTTATCAACATTAGGAAGCCATTTGAAATATGATTTACGATGAAATCATTATTAATAAACCTTTTGATGACTTCCATGATTATTTTTGGTTCTAGCACATTTCAAAACCCGCGTTTTTAATATACACTGAAACTAATAGAAGTGAAAATACATTAATACGGTGAATCAGATTTATATTGAAAATAAAGCTGTTTAAAACTTTTCATTTAAGTTACACACAACACCTACGAATAGAACAGTTACGCTTATTATCTTTTTTACAATTTGCAGTCAAAATTCGTTTAGGAAATTTTATGGGCTACGCTTTTGTAAACCCTCCTTGCGGTGAAGAATCCAACTTATCAACTAATCATCACTTTGTCTGTGCTGTTTGCACCTTATCTACGTTCTTATATATGTAGTTAAGTTCGAGTAACTGGTCCCCTTTTGGAAATAGCTGCTCACTCGGCTAACGATATGTTCTCATAATATAAATACCTGATTGTCATTTCCTTTGCTGCACCTCCACCGTTTCGGGTGGGAATTTCTTTCTGATTGTGCTATTTCCATGTCATTACCTAGTTTTACCTTTTCATGAAATAGAAGCTAACATTTTACTATGATACAAGTATTAAAACGACGGGTCCAATACTTATTGCAGAATCGGCTGTGATTACAGGAATTGAAAACTTCAGGAAAATGCGCAATCAGAAAGTGAGTCCCACTCCAAAATCCGAGGTGGGGAAAAACTAAATTAACAATCAGGTACTTATACCATGAAAACATAGCGTAAGCGGAATGAGCAGCTATTTTCGCAATAGGTGACCACCCAGTTTCCCGAACTTAACTGAAAATATTAAAACATGCATTAGGTGCAAACAACACAAAACTTTAACACCAAGACATAAAACAATAAGAACCATAGCAGAAGTATCGCCAAGGAACGATCAGTAATATTAAATTACTGGCGGGCTTAAATCGATTTTACAGGTACCTAACCTCACCCTCAGCTTCTGCAGTGGATACTTTCGTAATTTTATATGCTGGGGTCAAAAACTTCTCAAAATGCTTGATTTGAATTGTGGTACTTGCAAGTCTAGCTGAGCTCCAACTTAGACTAAGCCACTCGTATGCTGTCCCTGACATTATTCAAGTCACATTGAAAATTGCATTCCAGGAAATTCCAACCATATACAAGACGACAATAACCTAATAAATCTCTGACATTGTAAATCATCATTATTCGATTAGAAATCCGATACCAACAATCTTGTGTCACGGATTATTAACAGTTTCGTTCCGTCAAATCTCGAAAGATTTATAGCTTTGTCATACACCTTGTCATAGGAAAAAAAATTGTTTTGATATTGCTAGGCACTATTCTTGAGAAAAAATATATTTCTTTGATCAGAGTATTGAATCTTATTACACGTTTCTCCTTCAATCACATATGAAATATGAAATCAAAGTGAGATGGTGATACTAAAAACGTCATAATTATATTTGTACATTCCTGCAGTTTAAAATGTGATTAATTTATATGATTACCTTGTTTACTTTGGTTGCAAATATGAAACAGAAACATTGTCTTTGAAAACGACTTCCATTTCCACTTCAAATTTTGATATAAGATGCCGTTTAAAAGTATTTAAGTGGGCATAAAGGTGACCCATATGTTACTATTTTTTATCTTTTCTTTTATCTACATGCATTGCCAGTTTAAGAGTTTAGGGCGCTTGATTGTATTGCGTAATTCCATCGCCATTTCTTCTTTTTGGTTTTACATCCTCCTTTTATCACGTTTTAGTCTTGTTACATTACCGAATCTGTGTGTTCGTTGTCTCTTGACAGACTCAAGGATAACATTTTTTTTCTAAGTTGGTGATTGCCACATCGACGTCTTGTTTGCTTTTCTACACATGGATACATTTTTCTTGTCAGTTATAATGTTATGGACTCTTCCAATCCAAAATTCCAAGTTTGTTTAAATTGAATTGTTGAGCCGAAAGTTGACATTGGACAAATTGATTCCAAGATTTTCTAACACGATATTGCACTTTGACTTACGATCTGACAGGAAAGGTTTGAAAGAATCTAATATTGATAAAATTCCTGGAAGAAGGGAAGCGTATGAATACCGAAATTGTTGTCGGGTGTCTACATGCTGCATCAAAGTTTATTGCCAGTGTATTACTTAACATATACCAAGCGTTGTTTTTATTTTCGTTCCTATTTTGTTTCCAATCGTCATAAATTATACTTACAAAAGGTTGAAGAAAAAAAGAGAGAGAGACAAAAAACAAACAAACAGAAAAAAACCAGCTCCGCATTTCTGAATGCGTCCAAATAAGCTTTGACTGTTTGGGCAAATCCCTGCCAATCACTTTCTAGACCTGATATTCATATTCTTGTTAACTATAAATCAGCTTAGATAAATACATTAGCCAGAATTGTCTGGTGAATAAATTCCTCATCTATTTTCTTCTGTAATTGAATCGATTGATCATACAATTATTCTGTAGTAATCTACTGTATTTCATAGCCAACGCAAAGTCAACTCAATCGGTTTCCAAGTCATTTGTCAAAAGAACTGGAATTTTACTTCACTTCACGATTCCATTTGTTGCTTAAATTGATATATGTCCAAAGTTGGCTTTAAGCCTGGCTGAATTTATGGTATTTATCCGCAGTACTATCGAGTATTTGTTAACGCCTGCTCCCCAAACATGCGCATAGTGCTAACTATCGTTTTGATTTGGAAACGCCGTACCTTGTCCCTGTTGTTGCTTACTAATGCTTACTTAATAATCCGACAAAAGCTCACATAAGTACATCGTCACAGAATCGGAATTATTTGTTCCGCGGAAAGATACATTGTCCTCCATTAGTGATAAGACTTCCTTACTTAATGCAATCACAGATTTTTTTGACAGTCGATAACAGGAGATTGGTGGGATTTTGCCATCGTTTTAATGTTTTATACAACTTGCCACTTTATCATGTTTGAGAGCATAGTGTTAAAAGCGTTTCCATGTTCATGAATGAATTATTAAAGCTTGATCTAGTTCCCTTTCGTCAAATCTGTTTATTCTACACCATGTGTACATTCAATAGTCTTATGCTGTATGCGTTGATCACACGTGGGTGGCTTTCTACGTTCTATGCCAGACCATATGTTTTTGAAATAGCAGATATTGATATTGAGGTCCTACCAGGGTTGGGTCTCTGAGATAAAATTGCAACGTTTTCCTCCGATTCTTGCTCCCAACTTCGCTTCCTTTCGCAGATCCCTGAAAATGAATGGCCCTTTTCCTCTGAATCCCTGACGTTTCCCCTCCAGATGTCCAAAATCCCTGCCAGCGACCAGATCATTCCTGAACGTCTATATCTAGTTCTTATGAGGCTGTAGACATGGTAGAGTTCTACAATACAATTTTAAACAGCTGTTCCGTGTCTGATTATTTAGGTGTATTCTTAAACCAGACAAACGACCCTCGTCACGTTTAACGTAAAGCTTTGTCTAACTAGGACTTTCATTTGATCCTTCGGTTCATTACAGGATTGCGTGTCCAGGGTTATTGTACTTAGATTTGGTCTGTTTGTGTATCCCAATACTATATATATAACCTCTAGAGTAATGAAATTTCTACAGTAGTTTCTTTGGCTAATGACCTTTGAAAAAACCCATCGGGGAGGAAATTAAATTGTGTATCCCTGTACTATAAACAGATTATCAAGTAATGGGGCTTCAAAAAGTAAGAATGGCGTTTGCTGATAACCCTTGGAACTTCCTTACATATTCAAAAATGGAATTTGGTCTTTTTCATCGTATGTTTTACAGCATATAAAATTGACGACATTCCTTATCAATTTTTCAACATGTTTTGAAGGGACAACTTAATGTTTATACGAAATTTAAGATGGTTGAATCCGTAGACAATTTTCACTGTACTAATGGCAGTTTTATGCTGTCATATCATTCATGGAAGCAATTTTATTTCATTGAAATATGTTTTACGATGAAACCATTAATAAACTGTTTTGACGACTGTCATGATTACATTTCAAAACTCGCGTTTCCACTATACATTGAACATACTCGTTATAAAAGTGAATTGACATTAATATATCGAATCAGATATATAGCGAATATCAAGATGTTTAAAACTTTTAATTAAACTTATACCTCCGATTAGAAAAGTGACGCTTATTATTTTATGTACAATTTGCAGACAAAATTCGTTTTGGAAATTTTATGGGCTACGCTTATAAGCACTCCTTGTGGTAAAGAATCCATCTTATCAACCAACTATCATTTTATTTGTGCCGTTTGCACCTTATCTATGTTTTCATATATTTGGTTAATTTCGGGTAACTGGCCGCCGTTTGGGTGGGAGATAACTGCTCACTCAGCTTACGATATGTTCTCTTAGATTAAGTACCTAATTGTCAATTTAGTTTTTTCACCTCTACCTTTTTAGGTGGGAATTTCTTTCTGATTGCGCCATTTCCATGTCATTACCTGATTGTACCTTTTCATAAAACAGAAGCTAACTTTTACTTTGATACAAGTATTAAAACGACGGGTCCAATACATATTGCAGAATCGGCTGTGATTACAGGAATTGAAAAAAGGTACAAGTAGGCAACGATCAGGAATAGGCGCAATCAGAAAGAGATTCCCACTTAACAATCAGGTACTTATACCATGAAAACATAGCGTAAGCGGTATGAACAGCTATTTTCCCAATAGGTGGCCACTCAGTTACCTGAACTTAACTAAAAATATGAAAACATACATAAGGTGCAAACAGCACAAAAATTTTAACACCAAGACATAAAACAATGAGAACCACCACATATGTGTCACCATAGAACGATCAGTAATATAAAATTACTGGCGGGCTTAAATCAATTTTACAGGTACCTAACCTCACCCTCAGCTTCTGCAGTGAACCCTATCTAAAATTTATATGCTGGGGTCATAGTATTGAATTGTGGTTACTTGCAAGTCTAGCTGAGCTCCCATTCGTATGCTGTCCCTGACATTATTCGTCACATTCAAAATAACATTAAAGATTCCAGGAAATTCGAACCATATACAAGACGACAATAACCTAATAAATCTCTGACGCTGTAAATCATCATTATTCGATTAGAAATCCGATATCAACAATCTTGTGCCACGGATTATCAACAGTTTCGTTCCGTCAAATCTAGAAGATTTATTGCTTTGTCATACACTATGTCGTAGGAAGCACGAATTGATTTTTTGATTTGTTATGAGTAGGCAAGATTCTTGGGAATAAGATTTTTTTTATTTTAAAATATTTTTTAAATCGAAGATTAAATGTTAGACCACGTATTTCCAGTGCATACAAATACGAAGTGTGAACGCAAAACCAGAAAGTTATTCATTAAAACGCCATCTTTGTATTTGTACAATTGACAGTCTTTAAATGCCTTTTTGGTTACAAGAAGACTTACATGTTCAAATATACGTCTCATTTTTTTAAATTTTGTACAGAGATTTACAAAACGTTTCCTTTTACATTAAAAGGGACAAGTAGGGAATGATCAGGAAATGGCGGAATAAAAAACTAAAATGACACTTAGGTTCTTACACCAAGAAAACATATGAACCTCAACGCGACAAAATGTACCTTCGGACATTCTGACATTACTAGTAAAAAGCAGCAAAAACGGGAAACTGATGCTATATACGTTTTTGAAAAAAACATTGTATTTGTAATCTTTGAACACTGGGCTACCAAATGAATGAGCTTTAAAACATATTATTGTTCAGTTTTTGGAGTTATCTGCCCTTGTTTTAGCCCATAATGCATATAATTTTCCTATATCTATCGTTTAACGGTAACCATAGCAACCGCATCATCATAAAAATAGACAAAATAATTACGACAACTTGCCTGTATGGATGGTATACTAGTACTTCTATCTTAACAGTAGGTTCTGACCAGCGCTTAAACAGTTTTAAGCAAATGCATCGAGTTTTGTAAGCTCTACTAACATGCAGAAATGCATTACGCAACTTTGACGTCATTTTTCAGGACAATGGCGTCTGTAGGGTTCGTATAATAAATTGGTCATAACTCACAAAATAACTGAAATATTCTGGTCAAATAAAGACTAACAGACTCTAGAAACATCGTACATTCAAAGTAACTTTGCTTTTCTTATAATCAAAAAAGTGTCCGAAGGTACATTTTCTCATGTTGTGGCCCATATCGTAAGCCGAATGAGCAGCTATTCCCCAATAAGCGGCCACTCAGTAACCCGAACTGAACTAAAATATGAAAACGTACATAAGGCTCAAACAGCACAAAAATTCGTCTCCAAAACACAAAACAATTAGAACCACAACAGAAGTATCGCCTTGGAACGATCAGTAATATAAAATTACTGGGGACTTACAGGCGCCTAACCTCACCCTCATCTTCTGCAGTGGTTCACAACAACGTCGGTGGGCAAAGAAACAGACAAGAAGCTCCTGCCCCAACCAACTAAAATGAATAGCTTTATGTCGGGGCCACCATATAGTCTGACGCCAGACCCACCGGCGTGCAATTAAAAAGGCAGCATAGCTATCAACCATGATTGGGTTAAAAACTAAGCATGCAGACTGTTGCATAACACTCAAGTTATAACCTATACATCTGTAACGTGTTATGATTTTTCTGAAGTTTTGTTAAGCGTGGATTGTTCAAATTTTGTATATTCCTTATCATTATACAATTTACGTACATGTAAGTAATGTCGTGGCTTTCCCTATTTTTTGGTTTAGCCACAGATCCGGACCCCGAAGTCAGCACTTTATCTTTGTCTTTCTGTCCCTTCCGTCTGCCTCTATTGTACTCATCAAATTTGATTGATCTTTGTTGGGAAAATACTAATCATCAAGTCTTCCTGCATTTTCGAACATTGTTTGTTCGGTTTTATGCTTTATTTTCTGTCCCACTTTGTTTCTGCGTTGGACTTTTAATTTTGATTGTATCGAATCCTGTGCTCTCTATTTTAGCGGTATGCATCTCTTTAATAAAATTATCTAGAGTACCTGAATGACCGCAGGAATGGCCATATTTTAAGGAAAGCTTTCCAGTGGCTTTGTCGCTAGTCCTACGTTTGTTTTGTATCGCTACAGATTCTTTTGTTCCGCACATTTGGTAAAGACCAAGAACTGGTTCGATTTCGTCAGTTATTGGCAATTGCTTATCTTCATCTGTTTTAAAATTCTTTTCATTATTGATATGTGCGCTTACGATGTTTACGTCCATACCTTTCAAATACTTATTTTATACTATATTCTAATATTTACTTCGTTCGTGACCATTTGGTGCTATTGTAAGGGAAATAAACACATTACTGTTTGGCTTTTAGCTTGCTTACGAGTGGTCTTTTCTTTTCTTCAAAGGTTTGAACTATGCAAGCGGTATTCGCGACCCTGTTGGATTTCGGTTGTACGTTTATCTACCCATACAGTCATACGTTTATGAGAGTTACATGTATATCTAGTTCAGTAGAGTTTGTGGTATTTTGTGCACTTCTTTATGCAGTGCTTTATTTTGTGTCTCTCCCCTCTAGGTACTGGGTTGGAATTTTTAATTGAAACCGTTATTGTTGATTTGATTCACCTATCATTATCATTTTGGTGAGTCCACTTTTATTTCAATTGTCAGCAAATTTTCTCTTAGCAAATAAAACGAAATAGCCCAAGATGGGACGCCGCGTTTTGCGGCGTCACTTCTGGAGCAATACTGTTTGCCTATGTCCAATAAAAAGGACATCAGGCTTATAATGTTTTTCTTTCCCCTCTAGTTACTGGGTGGGAATGTTTAATTTTTAAAATTGTTCAAATGTCTCTTAGACTTCCTTTTCCTTGTAAAATTTCGAATTTGAATCGTTCTAAAAAAAGACGTTTTGCTACTTCCATCGAGAATGTAAATGGTGTTGACACCCACAAAGTACATATGTTTCATCAAAACTTTTTATTGCTTCTGAATCCCGAAAACAATAATGTGAATTGTTCACAAAAGCGTTAACAGCAATTTTGCGCGCAATTTTGTCCGATTTTCTCTCACAATTGACCATAGAATCGCTATTCTGGCCGCAGTTAAGCGGAATTAATATTTGTTCCAAAGGAAATAATATTTGCTAATTTCTCTTATCGCCTATTTAAGTGGTTGGCAAAAGCCGCTAATTGTCTTTTGCAAGTGACAGATAAAAATGACTGGTAAACACAGTAGAATGGATTACTGGCCACTGTTGACACCATTGCTTTTCTAGGCAAACAGTCGACGCCATTTAGTCGGTGTAGGGTCATATTGGAACATTCGGCGTTTATTCTGGAGCTTCACTTTGCAAATCTTACATGCATATCCTACCCTCTATATAAAGTGAAGAGTGTGTAGCATGTTAAACGCAATGACAAGACAACATACCCCTTCAATTTTATTTGCGCAAAACTGTCAAATACTGCACATAAACATTTGTGGTAGCAACCAGTATGTAGCCTATTTCCGGGAAATGTAAAGTTCGTGCCAATCCACCATTAAATTGTTGGAATTGCATTCTATTCGAATCTTTGTAATGTAAAATATATACGCTCAAAGGTGATATTGAATCGAAAACATAATAGTAGAAGTTTTTGCAAACAGTATTTCTCATAGCTAAATTTTATCCAGTTAAAGCACTTGTCACTTGTAGTTAGTGTCCAGAATTCATTGAGTATTCCAGGAAAAGATCTTTGTTCGTGACCGTTTACCAGTCACGGTGCTATTACAATATCTATCGCGACATTTAGGGAAATAATTACTGTTTTTATACTACCAAGATTAATAGAAAATTATTTCACGGTTACAGTTTATACATTTATATGCAGTGTTTATATTTTGTCTGAAAGTGTGGAAGGATTGTTTTTACAAAATTTGAACTAACATCTAGTTCGCATTTCCGTATGTTAAATGATCATGTTTTTTGATTTGAAAACATAAGGAAGCAGTGAATTACCATAATTTCAGAAATAGAACAAATATGACAACTGCATCTTTAATAAGAATAAGAATTCTTTATTCAGAAAACCGACATACAAGAAGGTGTCCTCCGATCATAGGAAAGATACACAATCTTATCAAGAATAAGATGCGCTATCGTAACTATGCAAAACTGTCTAAGTGAAAGTGCAGATGATATAAAATAACTAATCAACTTCACATTATCAATAGTTTGTGGATGAAGCAAATGAATTAATGAAGATAATGAAGATTAATGAAGATTCATTTGGTTCTGAGTGAAGTGCTAGTAGTTTATATATGGCTTATATAATATTTTATTTTGTTTACTTACATGTATATACTAAAAGATGCGTGATCACGACAAAACATTATTACTTGTAAATATTGCTTGCACGATGGAAGCATCTTACACAACCCCACTAGATAGGGGATATAGCAGGTCGTAGAGCAGATCATTGGGCAATGCATAATTACAAAGGCCTTTGTGGATGATAAGGTGTGTCAATTTTTATACCGTCTGACTTTAAAACATATATGTTTCTATCATTACGAAAACATGCCCATGCAATATACGTGTACTTTTAAAGCTGTAAAAAATGAAAAAAATCAGTAGAAAATGTTTGCTATTTTTCTTATTTTTGCTCAAAACATAGATTGTGGGTACAAGTTAGAACCGCCTCGGCGAGGCGGTTCTAACGAGTACCCACAATCTATGTTTTTGAGCAAAAATAAGAAAAATAGGTATACCCCTGCAAACCCCAATTTTGCTATATAAAAATGGGGTTTAAGGGGATATACATTTCACGGTTTTCCTGATGTATTTCCAGGTGGACGTATGAATTATGAGGTACTGGCAGTATGTGGTACAGATAGGAATTATCATTTCTGAAGGTGAGTTTTGTCTTGGCTTCATGAAAACTAATTTTCCAACCATAGTTTTTCTGTTTAATTAAACAGGCTACCTGAATAATGTATCTAGATGCACAAATGTTAACAGTGCGTACAACATACATGCACATATGTAAGGAGCAAGCGTAACTAGACAAATGAAGACACTTTTAACCCTTAAAATGATTTCAAGGATCTGGCTCAAGTTTAAAATTTAATATTATATTCAAGCTAATAAACAAATAAATGCAATCATAACATACACATAAATGAATAAATAAGTACGAGGGTTGTCCGGAAAGTTTTAGGACTGTGCCGATATCTTAAAAAATATTTTATGCTATACAATTAAAGATATATGAGTTTATAGATAAGGCCTTCCTGAATAATATATGGGAAAATTGGAATCAAAACCTACATACACTTGGAGATATTAGTCTCCAAGGCAACCGATGTGGCGCTTCTCGGAGCACTTTGAATTTTGTGTTTTCTAAAACCTAGAGACAAGAAAACAAGTGCCCACAAATTTGCCATATGACTTTTAAATGCAGCAACAATTTGCATGGTATCACGCCATCATTTGTTCAATATGTTCGCAAAATTCCATGGTCTTTCGACGGTTATCAACTTTGCAAAAGCTAACAGAAGTGTATGTGTCGATCAAAATGTTGGTAAGAAACTCGAAGTCGCCGCATCGGATGAAGCAGCGCTTTTTTATCATACAGTGTTCCTGCCATAATGAGTTCACAAATCTAATCAAAATTTCTCACTGTTGGTTGAACAAAATCCAGGCTATGCAAGATCATTAATTTTTCGCTTTTTCGAAAAGTTTTTGTCAGGAAATCGGTGATAAGAGGAAGGGCTACAGGCCGTTCGATGCGTGCGAAAAAGCGAAACCCCATTTAAAATTGACGCAAAAGAGTTTGGAGGTAGCCAAATGAAAACGAATGTGTTTTCCTGATATATTTTGTATTGTAATCATCAAATAAACTTGAAACTATCAAGCGTTGGTGCCCGATGACCTTGAGAGCCACTTTAAAATGCATCCAATCAGCCAGGTCTTTCTTGTAAAATCAAAACGGGCGCGACGTTACTGACGCCAAAGTGCTCCGAGAGTAGCAACATGCTAGTATTAAAATGATTATATCAATATGTTCCCGGTGAGCAAATATGCTGAAATTTTCAGCAATAACTCATGATATAATGTTATATTTCTGTGTAAAATTACAACTGGTTCTCTTGAATAGTTATTGAGACACAGTCTCAAAACTTTCCGGACAGCCTACGTAAATGAATACACAACTTACAATATAACTGACTAAATAAGTCATTGTCCCTTAGAATGTCAGTTCAAAGATATCCCCAATCCAGTTTCCAAAAGTTCAAGAGCACAAGATGTTGAAATTGTCCACCGTTAATAATAATAATTCTCAGAGAATAATTCCAAACTAGTGAAACAACCAAGACTTTAAATCACTTCGAATTTCTGAATGCTTGAGCCTGGATTGAGACTTGTATCTATACAAAGATTCAAAGATTCAAAGATTCAAAGATTCAAAGATTCAAAGTTTAATCTGCATTCAATCCAAAACATACAGGATTATGACAGAAACATATAACATACATACGAGATGAAAAATGACAACTACATGTACACTACATTTACAGTACATTTGCATTCCACGATGTACAAAAACTATACTATGAATATGACTTATGTTAGTGTGACATACCATTACACTTGGCAGTGCAGCCGTAACAGTGTATAAATGTATTTTTATTATGTCCATAAAATATCAAATAAAACTAGTTGAAAACTAATGTACCTGAATGTTGACTGGAGTCCTGATATTGTTGCCTAATCTTTAAACAATTATCTACATACAGGACAACAATTGGTATCATGTCCAGTTCACTAACTGACATGATATATAAAAACTTATCATAAAGACAAAAATTGTCAAAATTAGGAACTATGGATGACATATCTTTGAACAACTGTTTTCTCAAATCGTCATATGCTTTACAGATGCAAATAAAATGAAACTCGTCTTCTATGGCTTTCAAGTTGCATGTTTTACAAAGCCTTAACTGTTTTGCTGTTCTAGTATATCTTCCAACTTCTACTTCTAGTCTATGATTAGATATGCGAAGTTTCGTAAATTTTGCGAGTATAGATCTATCAACATTTGCCGATAAATAATTTTCAAAGCAGATTTTCTTCTTGAATTCACTGTATGTTAATAACTTATTGTTAGTCTTAACTCTTGTAGAAGTACCTGATATGACGGAATTAAAATATGCTTCGTATCTGTCAAGTAAAATTCGCTTAATAGCATATATTAACTTATTAACAGACATTGTTCCTTTATTATGCCAAACATGGCTAAAGCCGAGATATTTCAGTAGACAACCTATTTGATGGTTAAATGAGCCAAATGCTTCACCATCATTATACGTTAGCGATAAATATGAAAATCTTGTCGCTTTTTCAAATGGGTTTTGTAACAAGTATAACCAATATTTAATTGACTGTAATAAGGCAGAGATAGCGATAGGAAAACGACCTAATTCAGCTTTAGGAGCCATGTTACAAGCATACTTGCCCACCCCTAGTATGTACTTACAGTATCGCGTGTGTATCTTTTCTGGTAGAAAGGAATCGAAAGTTTTCTCAAGAGCACACTCTTGTTCACCTGATAGCTTTTTAGAAAGATTCAAATTAAATACCGACCATAGTTCGCTTCCATATAAGAGTACAGGCTTGACACATGCATCAAACAGTTTCAATAATAATTTTGCATTCACTTCAGACGTATGAAATCTACTTCTTATCATATATACCACCTTTAAAGCTTTATTAGATAAATGGCATATTCCACTATTAAAATTACCAGATGCTTTTATAATTACCCCTAAATATTTGTATTCTTGTACGTTTTTCAATAAATCATTGCCAAAGTAGAATGAATTATCCTTTATAAGTTGCCCCCCTCCATTAAATGTAATTACTTGAGTTTTTTCTGTATTTACTTTTAGTTTCCATTTCTCGGCATATGCATATAGGGAATTCAAACAATTCTGAAGCCCTTCCCTAGAAGTAGACAACAGTATCACATCATCAGCATACATTAAACAGTTAACTTTATTTGTTCCAATAAACACAGGGTTGTTCTCATTAGATCCTAAACATTCCGGAAGGTCATTAAGAAAAAGATTAAATAAAAGCGGACTTAAAATACATCCCTGTTTCACTCCAACATTTGATGACAGTGATTTAGTCAATCCAGTAGACAGTTTGACAGAGTATTCTACTGTAGAGTACATACTTTTGATTACTTTATGCAATTTCCCATTAATTCCATATTTCAACATCTTAGCAAACATTGCATTTCTCCAAACTGTGTCAAAAGCTTTACGCAGATCAACGAAACATGCATAAACATGTTGTTTAGATCTAAGATACTTGTCTATAATGGATTTTAAAGTGAATATGTGGTCAGTTGTTCTGTAAGACTTCCTAAATCCGATTTGACATTCACTTAAAATGTTATTCTCACAAACAAACTTATCCATTCTATTATATAGGATTCTAGAAAACAACTTGCTCAAAAAGCTTGATATTGCTATACCTCTATAGTTACTAGGATCACATTCATCACCTGCTTTAAATATAGGTTTTATGATGCTTTCAGTCCATTTAGCTGGGTAAATACCTGATTCATATATAAGATTGAATAGTTTGCAGATACATTGCAACATATTTGTACTGCAATTTTTTAGCATTTCATTACTTATGGTATCAAAACCAACACATGTATTATTCCTTAGTGTCCGAATTGCATTAGTAACTTCCTTGACAGTAATATGTTCATCAAAATTATTTTTCAATGTAGCTATGCCAATTTCATAATCACATTCTTCTACCCTTACGCTTAAGAGATTATTAAAATAGCTATGCCATTCATCAGGAGAGATATTTGAGCTAGGGTCATTCTGTTCGGCTTCTCCATTTTTGAATTTATTAATCACATTCCAAAAGGTTTTAGAATCTTTACTCTCTAGATCTACCAGAGATGACAAGAGTTTAGATTTATATTGACGTTGTTTTTTTCTTATTAATTGTTTATAGCTTTTGCGGAGTTTGTAATAATTCTTCAGCTTGTTTGTATCATTACAGTTGCTAGTAAGAGAACGGGCAGTTGATTTTAAGTTTCTATACAGAGTATCACAATCTTGGTCAAACCATTTTTTATGTTTGCGCACTGTTTTTCGTTTCTTGGTATGTTGCAATGCTAACTTTGAGTGGGTGTTAATATCTGAACTGATTTGTTTAAATATAGATGAAAGTTCTGATGCTGCTTCATTTATACCTTCAGCATTATTCTCCCTAATTGTAAATTGGAAGTTTTGTAAAAGCCTTTCTATGTCTGGAGAAATAATTTTTTCTTGAAATAATTTGAGGAAAATCTACTAGTTTCTAGGAAATTATATAATAAACTGTTCGAGAACAGTACAGACAAATCTTTCTGTTCTGTCAAATGGTCAGGTGGCTTTGACCAAAGGTCATGAAGAATTCTCTTCAATAATAGAAATACCAGATTTTTCTAGAAGGTATAGAAAATATATTATTTCTGTAAAATGGTGACAATAATAAATCACCCAGTTCGAAACACTCTGTTTCAACCAGAAGCTTCTTTAATCTGCTAACAACTTCTTAATCATAATAATAATTACAAAAATAATCAATGACAGACTTCTATCAAGTTCTAGACAATTAAATCTAGAAACAAAAGAATATCATAAAAATGAAATATATAGTAATCAAGGTTACTGCCCTTTGATTATATATGTATAACAAGTAAAGGATTAAATAAAATATATCATACATACATGTATAACACATACATGTTTGATTCTGATATTTCATTCAATAACATATCTATCGTGAACTGAGTTTTTTCCCCACCTTAAACATTTGTTCTGCTAAGGCCAGTTACCTGTTAGGCTTAATTAATTATTTTCATTTGATGCATGAACATGAAAAGAACATTTTTGTTTGTTACGATGCTCCCTTATCATTATCATTACACCCATATGCGTATAGCTCTCATAAGCATACCAATCTTGTCGCTGCATGGTGATTATTTGTCCAATCAATTCAAATTTCTTATGCATATCGTTTCTTTTAGCACAGGGTGTCTAGGACTGTATAATCCAAATGGCCACACCAGTGTTAGTTTTTGGTTGATTCGCCTTAATGAGTGAAATAATCTTGAAAGGGACAAAAAGCGGCCCCCGTGGCCGATTGGTGTTTCTTAATCACTTGATCATCTCACCGCTGTGTCTGGTGTGGGTTAGATTCCCGCACTGGCCAGATGTGAGACACGCCAAGCTCTGCTGGTTTTTCACGGGATTCTCCTGTTTTCGCTCACCTACTAATTGAACACTCATATGAGCTGAAATAATCTTGGAAGGGACGTAAAACTGAATAAGATAAAAAAAAAAAAAAAAAAAAAAAAAAAAAAGCAAGAACAATTTCTAATTTCAGTATTGAGTGCTCTAGCCCAGGACGGTGAGTGGTCTCAATGGTCTCAGTGGTCCAGCTGCAGTGTTAGCTGTGGGTACGGGATTCAGAAACGTGAGAAGTCCTGGCAGTCCAACAATCCCCGGGGACCAAACACAGACACATTCACTTACTCTGATATCATGGAATGTTTCACGAATACTCCTTGTCCAAGTACGTTTAAATAATTTTTTTTTGTCTGTTCCTATATAAGAAAAATAAACGGCACTGATGCTGCACCACAAAACGAAACAGTTCTTTTGCGAGGCTGTTGTCGCATAAAATCACGTTTTTTCTACTTCATTCCTTACTCTAAAAACCAACAAATTAACTTTTGCCAAATAAGGGAAAATTATCGCTTCGGACAGAATGGAAGAGAGGAAATAAAAGTAAAAAGATGAAAAAATACTAGCTTTGGTTAATGATAGCATGACTTTGATAGTAACAATTTTTGTGTCCACCATTAATTCAGGTAAACATAGCCCTAGGAAACTTGTAAATATAAGCCAGCCTAACAATGCCAAAACACATTGAGTGTGTATCTGTTGCAGTTGACGGTAGCTGGAACTTCTGGGGACCCTGGTCAGAATGTACAGAAATGTGTGACGGGGGAACCAGGAGGAAAGAGCGAAAGTGTAACTTACCGGAACCTAAAAATGGCGGGAAAAAGTGCGAGGGAGAGGATTTCCAAGAAACCACGTGTAACGAATGGGAGTGTCCACGTAAGGGAATTCTTCTCGGATCTATACGGACGACACAACATGCAATTAACCCTGTTTCTAGATTTATTTTGAAAAAAAAAAAAGTTTATTTTTTAAAAACGGTTAAGATATGACAAAGTTTGCATAAAATAATAGAATAATCACCTTATGTTTGGTCAGTAAGCCGAGGTCGATATTATATATATTCCCAGGTCAATTCTTGAAAATGCCTCAATACAGTCAACAATTGTTTTATTGTATTGTTTCTTTAACCCCGTTTTGTTGCCATTCCGTCAGTAAAATTACAGCAAAATGTGCAGATATCATGCAGATATCACCCTGCCTGGTATTATGATTCCATGTTACAGCGTTACCTCATAACTTGGACATAACAGACTGTAACATGACAACGTTTATGTGTAAGAGTCGACTACAACGTGTGACAGAGGGTTACATATGTGACAATTTATGACAATTCACAACTACAATTGGTATCATAATTATTATCTATGTTACAGCGTTACCGCCAAACTTCGACATAACCGATTGTAACATGACAACGTTTATGTGTAAGAGTCGACTACAGTGTGTAGCAGAGCGTTACGTTTGTGATAATTTATGACAATTTACAACTACAAATAGTATCATAATTATTATCTATATTACAGCGTTACCGCCTAGCTTCGACATCACAGATTGTAATATGACAACATTTTGTGTAAGAGTCGACTACAGTGTGTAGCAGAGCGTTACGTTTGTGATAAGTTATGACAATTTACAATTACAAATAGTATCATAATTATTATCTGTATTACAGCGTTACCGTTACAGATTGTAATATGACAACATTTTTGTGTAAGAGTCGACTACAGTGTGTAGCAGAGGGTTACATATGTGACAATTTATGACAATTTACAACTACAAATAGTATCATAATTATTATCTATATTACAGCGTTACCGCCTAGCTTCGACATTACAGATTGTAATATGACAACGTTTATGTGTAAGAGTCGACTACAGTGTGTAGCAGAGCGTTACGTTTGTGATAACTTATGACAATTTACAACTACAAATAGTATCATAATTATTATCTATATTACAGCGTTACCGCCTAGCTTCGACATTACAGATTGTAATATGACAACGTTTATGTGTAAGAGTCGACTACAGTGTGTAGCAGAGCGTTACGTTTGTGATAATTTATGACAATTTACAACTACAATAGTATCATAATTATTATCTATGTTACAGCGTTACCGCCTAACTTCGACATAACCGATTGTAATATGACAACGTTTATGTGTAAGAGTCGACTACAGTGTGTAGCAGAGCGTTACGTTTGTGATAATTTATGCCAATTTACAACTACAAATAGTATCATAATTATTATCTATATTACAGCGTTACCGCCTAGCTTCGACATTACAGATTGTAATATGACAACGTTTATGTGTAAGAGTCGACTACAGTGTGTAGCAGAGCGTTACGTTTGTGATAATTTATGACAATTTACAACTACAAATAGTATCATAATTATTATCTATATTACAGCGTTACCGCCTAGCTTCGACATTACATATTGTAATATGACAACATTTATGTGTAAGAGTCGACTACAATGTGTGGCAGAGGGAGAGGGTTACATATGTGAAGATTTATGACAATTCACAACTACAAATAGTTTCATAATTATTATCTATATTACAGCGTTACCGCCCAGCTTCGACATTACAGATTATAACATGACAACGTTTATGTGTAAGAGCCGACTACAATGTGTAGCAAAGCGTTACATATGTGACAATTTATAACAATCATAACTACAAATAGTATCATCATTATTATCTATATTACAGCGTTACCGCCTACCTTCGACATAACAGATTGTAACATGACAACATTTATCAGTAAGAGTCGACTACAATGTGTAGCAGAGAAAAACAGATGTGACATTTTATGACAATTTACAACTGCAAATAGTATCATCATTATTATCTATATTACAGCGTTACCGCCTAGCTTCGACATTACAGATTGTAATATGACAACTTTTATGTGTACATGACGAAAACTTGCCCATGCAATAAACAGGGACTTTTTGAGGTTTAAAATTGAAAATTTTCAGCTGAAAATTTTCAATACTTTTCGTATTGTTGCTCAAAACATAGATTGTGGATACACGTTAGAACCGCCTCGCCGAGGCGGTTCTAACGAGTACCCACAATCTATGTTTTGGAGCAAAAATAAGAAAAATAGGTATACCCCAGCATACCCCTGTTTTACTATATAAAAGTGGGGTATAAGGGGATATACATTGCACGGACATGTTTTCATGATAAAGAGTCGACTACAATGTATGACAGAGCGTTACATATGTGACATTTTATGACAATTCACAACTACAAATAGTATCATAATTAATATTTATGTTACAGCGTTACCGCCTAACTTCGACATTACCGATTGTTACATGACAGCGTTTATGTGTAAGAGTCGACTACAATGTGTGGCAGAGAAATACAGATGTGACAATTGGTGACAATGCACAACTACAAATAGTAGCATAATTATTATCTATATTACAGCGTTACCGCCTAGCTTCGACATTACCGATTGTTACATGACAGCGTTTATGTGTAAGAGTCGACTACACATATGTGACAATTCGTTACAATTCACAAGTATTTTACACTATATTAATTATTATGTATATTATTTCTGTTAAAGCATTACCAGCGGACTTCGATATTACTGACTGTAATATGACAACGTTTATGTGTAAGAGTCGACTACAGTGTGTAGCAGAGAAACACAGGTGTGACAATTCGTTACAGTGCCATGATGGGAGTGACGAATATGAATGTGATTATTATTACTGGAACAATGGTAACGTATTTTACTGTGTCCAAACTTAACTGTTATATTTTATATGCACAGCTGTACATTCCATTCTTCTATACAAAAAGAACAATTATCATTACAAGGATACAAATATATATTTGATTTATTGAAGACTAGACAGTTTGCCGGCTTTAGATGCAAATTGCATGTCAATATTTATTTGTAAATAAGCTTATCAATTTGTATCGATTTTGGTATATCTAGGGTCATTTAAAGGAATATGTGCTTTCTTTGTGTTTCCTTTAAGAAATGAATTATATTTTCTAGTGTTCTTGGAGCTATGGACCACACTGGTTCGCGTACAAAGTGACTGTCGTTCATAGATAGCTACATGCGCATTAGAAAGATAAACTCATTGCTCATGTTTGCATTCATTTTTTTTTCTATTGCGTGTTGAAAAATCATGAAGGTGATCACATTTATAAGCAAAAAGATAATTTACACACAGTGTGTGTTCAAACAGCGGAACGGCATTGATGACGTCATGACATTTACAATGTTCAGTTAAACTGATGTGAGACATGTGTTTTAATGATCACACCGTACATACGGCTCGTCAAATTCCAACTGGTACGTCAAATTCCAGATGTTTATGTCAGCGCGTGCGTTTTGGCGGGTAAGTTATTTTGCTGTATTTTACACAGAATACCTAAACTTTTCATGGTATAATTATACCCCCGGCATTTATGCCGAAGGGTATATAGTTTTTGCTTTTCCGTTCGTCCGTTCGTCCGTTCGTATGTTCGTTAGTTCGTTAGTTCGTTGGTTCGTTGGTTCGTTAGTTCAGTTAAAATGTCAAAGTTTTGGTTAAAGTTTCTCTGCTGGTGTATATCTCATGAACTATATATCAGAAACCATTCATATTTGGACTATAGGTACCCTATAGGGTTGGCTTTGTTTGTATGAGTTTGGACCCCAGGGTCCATGCCCGGGGGTGGGGCTAGAGTTCAAAATCTAGGTCACCTTTAATTTGCGTCAAAGTTTTGGTTAAAGTTTCTCTGCTGGTGTATATCTCATGAACTATATATCAGAAACCATTCATATTTGGACTATAGGTACCCTATAGGGTTGGCTTTGTTTCTATGAGTTTGGACCCCAGGGTCCATGCCCGGGGGTGGTGCTAGAGTTCAAAATCTAGGTCACCTTTAATTTGCGTCAAAGTTTTGGTTAAAGTTTCTCTATTGGTGTATATCTCATGAACTATATATCAGAAACCATTCATATTTGGACTATAGGTACCCTATAGGGTTGGCTTTGTTTCTATGAGTTTGGACCCCAGGGTCCATGCCCGGGGGTGGGGCTAGAGTTCAAAATCTAGGTCACCTTTAATTTGCGTCAAAGTTTTGGTTAAAGTTTCTCTATTGGTGTATATCTCATGAACTATATATCAGAAACCATTCATATTTGGACTATAGGTACCCTATAGGGTTGGCTTTGTTTCTATGAGTTTGGACCCCAGGGTCCATGCCCGGGGGTGGGGCTAGAGTTCAAAATCTAGGTCACCTTTAATTAACGTCAAAGTGTTGGTTAAAGTTTCTCTATTGGTGTATATCTCATGAACTATATATCAGAAATCATTCATATTTGGACTATAGGTACCCTATAGGGTTAGCTTTGTTTCTATGATTTTGGACCCCAGGGTCCATGCCCGGGGGTGGGGCTAGAGTTCAAAATCTAGGTCACCTTTAATTTGCGTCAAAGTTTTGGTTAAAGTTTCTCAAGTGGGGTATATCTCATGAGCCAGTCATCAGAAGCCATTCATATTTGGACTATAGGTACCCTATAGGGTATAGGGTTGGGTCCATGTTCATGTTGCAGGGGGGGGGGGAGGGGGCGCTTGAGTTCAAGATCTAGGACATCAATACTTTTATTATTACTATTTTTTTTTTTTTAATTTAGACTGACATTCTATTTTCATTTTCCATCTAGGACTGAGGACCTGACCCTCAATGTCCGTGATTAAGTCCTAGATGGAGTACACAAGTCAGCTCTGTGTACTGCTCTAAAGAAGATATGTCACTCTAAAAACTACACTCCCTCATGTCTGTGGTCAAAGTGCTTTAGAATGCACACTTCTATAAAGTATTTGATAAGGGTACTGTCTTTTGTTCGGGATTTGTGATTCAATGTCAGGGGTGTACATGTGCTGGGTGGTTGTGGGAGGGAGAAGGAGGACTGGGTGACCACCAGCCGGGGGTATACGTGCCTCTCAAGGCACTTTTTCTAGTTTTATTGAGGCTTATATTTTTATAATCAACTTTTACAGTGTATTTATCCTTTTATTCTGTCGCTTGGCGACAAAAACAATACGCCAAAGTACAGACGGGCGAATGTCATATGATAAGTGAAGTAACAGACGGCCGATACGGAATGACCCAGACGGTAGATCAACATTTTATGATACGGGTCTACTAAAACACTTCTTTTTTTATGCAATAGTCAATATATGGTTTAATATGCAGCGCTACTAACCATAAATTGCATACAGAAAACATTACTTGGAAAGGAAATAAAATAAAGTGAAACGACTGTCTTTAAAAGATTTTATATGCCGTTTTTTTTCACTCAAGATGGCCAGTCGATGAACAAAAAGCTGATTGTACTTTGACTTTATAGACGTTTGGAAAAAAATGAAAGCAGAAAGTGTGAACATTTGATAATATTCCACATAACTTAACTGATACATGGCTACTGCAAATCAATTTTAAATATTCAAATAGAACACTACGCGACTCAGTACACGTACATGTATAAGCGCCATGAGACGGGGAATTATTTACGAATAGCGCATTGCTTCTAGCTTTACTTATATGAATACCCCTAATTTTGATTATAAATTCAGTATGTCATGGGCCGGACCTGAACTTTGCGGTCTGTGCCTGGGCATACCAGGGTTCAAACTGATTGTTGGTTTCCTTATGCTCCAATGTCCAGGGGCGTTGTTAGGCATCAGGTGTCTTCACGCATTCGCTCAGTTGAGTCTTCGCCCTAGAAACACCATGGCATAACATGTGCTTTATTTGTTTGCCAATGTGCTTCCTTGATGAAATTTAATTTTTATACCAACGGAACAAATACATGTGTTTTTGATTGTTTGAATTGATGCTTTACAACCTCTGGAGGATGACGGGCACTAACTACCCACTAGATCAAACGACCGCACAACAGGTCGTGGTTAAGGTCGTTGACTATCAGCGCCTTTAATGATTAACCAAGGATCAAGAACTGAGACAATCAGGTTTCAAACCCCAACTACTATATCACTCTCATAAAGTTATACTGTGTTTGAGTGGAAACAAAACAGCAGACACACAAAGTTGAAACAATTTCGAACCAATGTTGATTCAATCAACTTTGAAACAATGTTGTAGAATCAATGTTGATTCAGTGAATCGAATAGATTCAACAATGTTTAAAGGTTGACCGAAACAACATTATTTTAATATTATTTTAACAATGTGTGTCTTAATGTTGATTCTACGGTTTCAACGTTTTGTGCAAATGTTGATATAGTGAATCAACGTCGTGTGTCTTAAAGGTGGCCATTTTTGAACGTATACTTCCAAGTTGACCGCTTAAGAAGGCCAAACAATGTCAGGGTGCCATGGGTTTTTGAAATAATCGCACTCAACACGTCTGATGCGACACGTATCCAAAGTCGTGTTTACGTCTGTTATTTGACGTATCAAAAGCTATTTTCCGTCTGGTCTTTCAAGTATAAAACGACTGTCGTGGTTCGTATCATGTAAAATCACACATGGCGCAAAAGAATGAGCTGCGCTATCAATAGTAGTGATTAATTTGAATAAAAGTTTAAATCAGGCTTTTAAATAGATACTAAGCTATATATATTCGAGCAAGCGACATTCAATTATTTCTAGTTATGGAAATATTTGGCAAAAAGTATGGATGTTTTCTGACAACGTGCCATTTTAAGACTTTCGTGCAATGTTTTCGCCAATACACTGATAAGCTGACCATGACACCTGTATGTACTGATGCATGGATGCCCACACAAGACTGCCGATTATTATTTTCTTTTGAAACCATTAGCTAAAGTATAATAAAACAAGAAAAAACAACAACAATAATTTACCCGCCAAAACGCACGCGCTGACATAAACATCTGGAATTTGACGTACCAGTTGGAATTTGACGAGCCGTATGTACGGTGTGATGATGTCAAGTTAAGATGAAGTTACGTCGCTTGACGCGATATTGTACATTGAACTATGAACTGCATTTCAGATTTATAGATTCATAAGACTGCATAAGAAATGTAAACAATACTCATTAAATTAACTCATATAAGCCTGGCGTCCCTTTTATGGAACATAGGCAAACAGAATAGCTCCAGATGGGACGCCGCACAACGCGGCGTCCCATCTGGGATTATTCTGTTTACTTAGAGGAATTTCATCGAAAAATGGAATAAGATTTGAAAATCTTACCTGAAGCCCCTATAAATGAAAGTGGACTCACCCAAGTGATGATGATGGGAAAATCCATCGTCAAATATGGGTTAATATGTTCACTGCTCTTAAAGGATATAGGTTTTATTTTTATTGGCTATAATTACTGCAACTTGTGTTGTGCCGTATGGCGGTCTTAAAAAGTCTCCACGTATATCTTACATAAAGCAGATTATATTTTCCTTTTGATCCCTTGAGATCAGCGAGGGTATTCTGAGAAATCAGAAAAAGGGGTTAGATTTATTTTCTCACCATTGTTTAATATATTTGGTTCCATTTGGATTATACTAGTCTTTGTATCGACTACCCTGTTGAAAGATCCAGAATTACAGTAATTCGCTTTGGCTCAATGTTGCCATAGGGTCACTGAAGAGGCTTTAGCCGAAACCGCGGTATGGCCCATCCCCTTTCTCATTAATATATTCACTGCTTTTAAAGTATTTCAGTTTTATTTTTATTGATTACAAAATACAAAAGATTTGACCGCATTAGTGTATTTTCCTTTGTAACTCTCACTTTATTTCTCTCTCTCTCTCTCTCTCTCTCTCTCTCTCTCTCTCTGTGTGCGCGCGCGTTTCTTTTTTTTTTGTGTGTGTGTGTTCCCTTCTACTGTATTTTTTCTGTAGGATGTGAACATCTGAGGTCAAGTTTTATCGATGACATGCACGTTTTCTCTATCCTTTCAGGTGCAACTGTGGTAACCATCTCCGTGCTGTGTATGACCATGTCTACAGTTTTATCAACTTTAATTCCATTATGACGTAATAGTTACGTCCACTGACGTAATGATTGCGTCACATTATGACGCAGGGTCACACTGTGACGTTATGATTACGTAACACCCAACGAACTGTGATATAATCTCATGGGATCAACAGAGTGTCTGTGGTGTGATACAAACAATGTGTCAAAGAAAACGTTCACGATTTGTCTAACGACTACGTACCATTCTTTACATCGCATTCAGGCACAATTTTTCCCTTTGTTGCATTATGCAGCAGGCATTTTATTGAAAAGACACACTCTGCATATTTTGTGGGAAAAACAATTTATAACGTACATGATCTTGAAACATAATTCGATATAAAGCTTATTTTGTGAGGCAAAAACATTTTATGTTTTCTTGTGACTCCTTCTTAATATCGAAGATTGTTTCAAGACATCTTGTCTTAAAATGCTCTCCGATCTACATTGTTGTAATGAATACTAAGTATACATGTAGCTCGGCAAATAGGTCACTGTATGGGCCTTACCTTATGAATACGTTATTGGGTATGGTCTACTTTTGACCTAGGTAAAAGCTAAAGGTATGCAGTTGAAAGACTCATCTCACATGTTGTCCGTTAGAATGAAAATCCGAGTTCGTCTAGTTTACTGGATTGGACAAAATAGGTAGCTGATCTTTAACGGTAAAATATGTGACAGCGCTCTAGGCTGACTAAATTCGATTTTTCTATTATCTCCCTACTTTAACAGATGGACTAGCCGACCACGCCCAGATATGAATATTAGAGTTGCCGCCCATACAGTGACCCATTTGCCGAACTATACTTGCATTTTGCCATGATTATATGTATCAGGAAATGTGTTGTCCGTAGAGGCTAACGGCAAAAGGAAGACACAAAGATTAAGACCGCTTTTCGAGATGTGGTTAATGTAAATAAACTGACCAATACTCAGATGCCATGTATATGCATAAATGTTTTCCAGCAGTATTCGTTTAAATGTTCGCATTATTATATATGGCATATAAGACGTTTATGATTATGAAATAAAAAACAAACCTAATTATCTTAAGCCCCAGTCCCACTGCCCGTATGATCGCTTAAGATCTTCTTACGACCAGTTTAGGATCCCTCTAAATCTTAAGCAATCATACGGTCGTTTATTGATAAGACTGCGTACGCAAAATTTGTAAAATTTCTGCTTCCTTAATTTGCATATTGGGGTCAAAGAAATGTCCCCCAAATTAAAATAAAGAATACCGTAAGGGGTATCTTAAGCAGAGTGGGACTGGGACTTTATTCATAACAGGCTTGGGACGCAAATTTTAAACGCATTGTTCCAATCCAAATACAACTGATATATGGGCTCAACCTTATTATAATTTTTATGTCCCCCTCCGAAGGGGTGGGGGACATATTGTTTTTGGTGTGGATCCCGTCGGCGTCGGTGTCGGCGTAGCTTTTTGTCTGCACGATATCTCCTGAACCACTGGATGGATTTAGACCAAACTGGCACAGAAACTTCATAGGTGCAGCCGAATGGAGTGATTCGATTTCAGTGACCTTTACCTAATTTTGAAGGTCACAAAGGTCAATTAACTGTTTGAAAATCCAGGTGTCTCCATTCGTTTCCGGTCTCTAACTTGAGAAGTTTTTGACCGATTTTCTTCAAACTTTGCATATGTGTTGATACCGACAAGGAGTGGTTTGGGATTGTAGATGGGTAAATTTCGTCAAATGACCTTAGAGTTATGGCCCTTGATTGAGGTTAAAAATTGCATTTTGGTCGTTTCCGCTCTCTAACTTGAGTAGTTTTTGACTGATTTTCTTCAAACTTTGCATATGAGTTGATACCAGCAAGGAGTGGTTTGGGATTGTAGATGGGTAAATTTCGTCAAACGACCTTAGAGTTATGGCCCTTGATTGAGGTTAAAATTGCATTTTGGTCGTTTCCGCTCTCTAACTTGAGTAGTTTTTGACCATTTTTTTTTTCAAACTTTGCATATGAGTTGATACCGGCAATGAGTGGTTTGGGATTGTAGATGGGTAAATTTCGTCAAATGACCTTAGAGTTATGGCCCTTGATTGAGGTTAAAAATTGCATATTTTTCGTTTCCGCTCTCTAACTTGAGTACTTTTTGACCGATTTTCTTCGAACTATGCATATGAGTTGATACCGGCAAGTAGTGGTTTGGGGTTGTAGATGTGTAAATTTCGTCAAATGACCTTAGAGTTATGGCCCTTGATTGAGGTTAAAAATTGCAATTTTTTTTTTTTCGTTTCCGCTCTCTAACTTGAGTAGTTTTCGACCGATTTTCTTCAAACTTTGCATATGAGTTGATACCGACAAGGAGTGGTTTGGGATTGTAGATGGGTAAATTTCGTCAAACGACTTTATGGCCCTTGATTGATGTTAAAAATTGCATTTTGTTCGTTTCCGCTCTCTAACTTCAGTACTTTTTGACCGATTTTCTTCAAACTTTGCATATGAGTTGATACTAGCAAGGAGTGGTTTGGGATTGTAGATGGGTAAATTTCGTCAAATGACCTTAGAGTTATGGCCCTTGATTGAGGTTAAAAATTGCATTTTTTTCGTTTCCGCTCTCTAACTTGAGTACTTTTTTACCGATTTTCTTCAAACTTTGCATATTAGTTGATACCGGCAAGGATTGGTTTGGGATTGTAGATGGGTCAATTTCGTGAAGCTTCAAACTTTATAAATATGGAAAGCTGAAACATGTGATATTTAAAACTGTCTGTTGGTATATGTTGGTTTTAATTTAAAATGTCTGTTGGTATATATTTTTCATGGTTATATGTAAAAATTTACAAAAGCAAAAGTGGGTTGGGGCAGAGAGGGGGGACATATGTTTTCCTCTGAAAACTCTTTCTAGTTGCCTTGTTCTGTGGTACAATCAGGCGTGAATTCCGTTTTAAACACTACAGTTTGCCCAAAATCGTACGTACAGTGTAATCAGAAGCAGCATCCAGGGAAGAGTTGTCATCAGGAGAACATGTCCGTGAAATGTGTACCCCTCAAACCCCACTTTTGTATAGCAAAACTGGGGTATGCAGGGGTATACCTATTTTTCTTATTTTTGCTTCAAAACATAGATTGTGGATACTCGTTAGAACCGCCTCGCCGAGGCGGTTCTAACGTGTACCAACAATCTATGTTTTGAGCAAAAATAAGAAAAATATTAAAAATTGTCTAATTAAATTTTCAATTTTTAGAGCTGAAAAAATCTCTGTATATTGCATGGGCAAGTTTTCGTAATGTTATCATAGTTGCTTCTACATCACAAGAAATGAAATGTAATTTGAGCCGCAGCATGGGAAAACCAACAATCTGGTCATATCTGGTCAAATGTTTGAAAATCAGTGTTTAAATTTAGCCATACACATTCATTATTATATGTAATTGTCAGTTTTTCCTTTTTAAATGTTTTTCAGATATATGTAAAATATGTTTACTGTTATATGTGAAGCATACAGCCATTTTGTAAAATAAAATATTTTTTGCTATTCACATGTTTTCTTTGTGTTCAATTTTGTAATCCTGTGATGTGTTGAGCAGATGATATGACCAGAGGAACAATGGTCCTGTAAACGCTCACCTGATACCTGAGATATATGTATACCAATATACATAACGACCCCTGGAGTTAATTTCTTTTTCAACTCATAAAATTAAGTCCATTTGCCATTTACTGCAAGTTTTGCCCTTCAAATGACATTTTAACACTTTTCCTCATTCAGAGGCATGGGTAACCTAAGTTGACCTTGCCATAAAATAGGGCAAGGTCATCCAAGGGTCATGGTTTATATAACTTTGTAGAGCTCTATTACCTGATGCTTTATGCTAGGTTTCAAAATCATTCGCCTTCTGGTTCTGGAGAAGATTTTTAAATGTTTTTGCTATGTATAGCCAAAGCGGCCATCTTGGTCATGTGACGACCATTTATACAAACTTTCATGGCCCCTTTCTTACGGTGCTCCACATAAAGTTTGGCTTTGATTGGCCTAACGGCTTCAGAGCAGATGATGTTGGAATATTATGGTCATGTACATGTATATAGCCCCGGGACAGGGGCGGACAATCCCCAAGGGACAATTTTTTTTTTTTGTTTTTTTTCATAAACATAAATATTCTGTCTATTTGCCCATTTCCTACAAGTTTTGCCCTTTTTGTTTGGCTTTGATTGGCCTAACGGCTTCAGAGCAGATGATGTTGGAATATTATGGTCATGTACATGTATATAGCCCTGGGACAGTGGCAGACAATCCCCAAGGGACAATTGTTTTATCATAAACATAAATATTCTGTCTATTTGCCCATTTCCTACAAGTTTTGCCCTTCAAATCCTAATATAACAATTTCCCCATTCAAATGCATGGGCAACCTATGTTGACCTTGCCGCAATATAGGTCAATGTCTTCCAAGGGTCATAATTCATACAAACTGTGTAGAGCTCTATTGCCTGATGCTTCATGCCAAGTTTCAAAGTCATAGGCCTTCTGGTTCTGGAGAAGAAGATTTTTAAAGGTTTTTACTATTTATAGCCATGGCGGCCATCTTGGTCATGTAACCTGGACCATTTATACACACTTTCGTTCCCCCTTCCTAACGATGCTCCACATAAAGTTTGGCTTTGATTGGCCAAGCGGTTTCTGAGGAGAAGATGTTTGAAAAGTGTGGACAACGACGACGACGACAACAACGACGGACGACGGAGCATCGGTATACTATAAGCTCACCTGTGAGCCTTCGGCTCAGGTGAGCTAAAAATCCGAATCTCACTGTTGGTACTGAATCGAATTACAATGGGACGTTAAGTAATCATATATTGTTAAACTTCAGTATGCTTTCAAGCGTGGGCCAAGTAAATTTTCTTGCACCGAAAAACGCCACAATTCTAATCAAATATTGCACGACGAACGCTCTTTGTGCAGGTTAGACTGATTAAAAGTACGCGAGGTAAAGTAAGTACGCAATGTACATCTTCCCTATCCTATCTTGTCGGCCCTGTGCTGAGCTCTCCTGAGCTATAGTATATCCATGCGACGGTGTCGATGTGCCTCCGCAGAAATCAAAGAAACATTTTATGTGAAGTCTCTGGAAAGGGCGAGTAAAATTTTGTATGAACGGTTCAGGTGACATGACCAAGATGATCGCCATGCCTGTATATTATAAAAAAACCTTTAAGAACCTCTCCTTGAATTTGACTTGTCGGGGATTAAAGCTTATATATCAAGGATTACATTTGGAAGATGCTGGCCTATAATACGCCAAGTTCGAACTGAGTTTTCTATGATTTTGAACGAAACGCAATTTCAACTATACATGTGCCAAAAGCATTGCAAAATAAAAAGCATGGGTTAGCTAGAACTTGAAGAACTATTTGCCGTTAGTCAGGTATGATACATTTGAAATCATGTGGGATTGACAATGACTCTGAATATAGGTATGAACCAAAAATGGAACATCAGTACTGGAGATGGTACTTATGCCAGTAACAACAGGGAGGCCAAGGATCAATCCGAATAAATTCAAATTGCCAGGTGGGAAAGGAGAGACGGCACAAAACACCATGAACTAGCTTTTCCCAAGCAAGACGCTTGACGAGCAAGATCACTAGCAACCGTCGAATATCAATCAAAAACCATCAGGAACACTTGTCCGTGAAATAAATACACCCTTATACCCCACATTTATGATAGTAAAACTGGGGTATGCAGGGGTATACCTATTTTTCTGAGAACCGCCTCGCCCTCGCCGATGCGGTTCTGACGTACACCCACAATCTATGTTTTGAGCAAAAATAAGATTTTTTTTTTTTTCTAATGAAAATTTTCATTTTTATATCATTAAAAATCTCTTTATATTGCATGGCCGTGTTTTCGTAATGCAAAGGTAGGAGCACGACACAGAGGCAGACAGAATAAACAGAAGGTTTGCCATTATGATAAACCATAGCAAAGCCTTATTATGACAGACAGCGGAATGACAGTGGCCAATTAGTACGTCATTGGGGTGGTAAACCAATGACCACTGTAAACAGTGATATAACATGTACACTTCCATTCTTATGACAGTCCTGTGACGTCTGGAACATATTCAGAAAAAAAAACAACAACAACAGAATAACATGTCCGTGACATGTATACCCCCTTGAACACCACTTTTATATAATTAAACTTTGGTATACCTATTCTTCTTATTACTGATCCAAAACATAGATTGTGGGTCCTCGTTAGAACCGCCTCGGCGAGGCGGTTCTAACGTGTACCCACAATCAATGTTTTGAGCAAAAGTATTACATTGTATAAGTATTTAAAAAATTCCAACGAAATTTTTAGTTTTTCGCCTGAAAAAAAAATGTCTGTATATTTCATGGGCAAGTTTTCGTGATGATGCCAGCTCTATTACAAATGATTCAATATATTCATTGCTGGACTCTTGCTCATAGTATAATACATGTATCGGACAGTTTGTATTATACTAGTGGTTGTCAAGAGCTGTCAAAGACGATTTTCCCATTTAGAACTTACCTATTTAAAAGGTAGATAATTTGTCACACAAACCTAGGTCTGTGATTTTATCAATGTACATGGTCGTTATTTCTCGCGTCATGAGAAACCCGGATTTTAAGAATGTGAAAATAAAGGCAAGTGTCAGCTGTGTAGTAAGGCGTTTCGCTACACGGATACAACAATCTCTCTTCTTAAATTGGAAAATTCAAGCTTCCAGACTTCTTCAGTGATGTAGAGTCCGGTTTGTGTCAGACCTGGTCGGAAACCCCAAAGACCGGTTTTCTCGCGTCTCGGTTCAATTTTAGTGTTTGTATGTATAGTAATTGTGACAGCAAACGAGCACGATAGCATCGCAACGAAACCTTGGAAAAACACATTATCCTGTCTCAATATTCCGCAATAAATTTCAAATTATGAAGAGATAATTGTGAGAATATGCTAGATTCAGGAATACTTTGAATTTTAAGCCACCCATCATGTTACGACATATCAGTTCGGTACATCTCGGTCTGTTATATCCCGGTTTCTTGTAATGCTAATATGAACTGGGAACCAGTCGTAGAAATTGCAATGACAAGGTAATTGTTGGCCATTATTTATGCACATTTAAGACTCAAAACAGCTTTGACGTATCTTGTATATATACTCCTATTTACTTTTAGACCACCGACTGTCATTGTTGATATTCACTAGTATTGTAGACAATGCTTGATCAGATTACAAATCTTCCCTTGCTGTGACTTTGAAAGAATCAAAAACATAAAAATATGTATTTCTTACGATATGCAAATCATCAAACAACCACAATGTTCACTTTGTGCATTATGGCGATACTACCTCTTTCTCTGGGTGCAGGTATGTGACTTCATCATTTCTTAGCTTTGCTATTGATAAACATGACTTTGTGTGATTACCTCGGACAATCACGGCATACGCAGACTGTAGACGGAACGAAAAGAACACCACTCTAGACCTTGTATTTTTTTTTGGATGCCATGAAATAATGTCATATGCTTAACGTGTTGAGGTGTAGCATGCAGACTCGAGGTACTACCAATTGGTATAATTAAGCCAGTTTGCACGATCAAAACCTCCTAAATTTAGTGTGTAATTTGTTATTGTTTGATGTCCTTTTATTACATGATTTGTGGATGCGCTAAAATGTATTTGGCAATCTGAATAAAGAATTGAATTGAATAATTATTACAGAGGCGTGTGACTGTGGTGGTAACTGGGTTGGTAGGCCGGTTACTAACGGTTGTCACTGTTACCAAGGATTTACTGCTTCAGTAAAGGAGTGGTCAGTTGCACGAGACCAATGCCAACAACACGGTGGTGATCTAGCCAGCATTACATCAACCGCTGAGTACGAGTTTCTTGGACGTACGTATAGTTTGATGTACATGTATAATTTTGCGGAATGAAAATTCATTGCCTTATTAACTATATAGGATTCTTTGCTTTCCCCAAAAAAGTTGTTAAAACCAGTACGATTCTTGGAAGTGACATAATCAGTCATTGATGTTTAGCTTTTAGCGAAAATTTATCAGCGGGTTCTTGAATAATATGAGATTCGAGTACAAGAAAATAAACATACAAGTGAATTTATCAAATATCGGTTAGTAATAGCAGTTTTAGACAATGCTCACACCTGACGATGGACTTATTGAATTACATAGTATCTGGATCGTTTTTTTTTTTTTTTTTTTTTTTTTTTTTTTTTTTTTTTGTTTTTGTATTTGAGCATATGCATGAGAAAATCAACAATCTGACACCACAAACCAGCCTGTACAGTCACAGAAGCAGGCTAGAAGCATAAAAGAGGAAGGGTTGTACTATTCGTGCAGCGAAAACAAAGGCGTTGATCAGCTGTGCAGTTACTGCACTGCTGATCAACGGCTTTGTTTCCGCTTATGCAAATTGTTGGATTTCCCATGCGGTGGCTCATTTTTCATGGCAACTACGGAAGCATCTGCTCGGCACACGCAATGGATGTTCTTTCAACCGGTTTAAACTCACCAACCCCTCAGGCGATTCTAAAGAATAGGGTGTACAAAAATACTCATATCCCACCAATAGCATGCTCTAGGATACTAAACACGTTCAAGTGTCTTGTAATTAACAAATAAGAAGAAAAAAATGAAGCAGTTAATATTCAGCAGTTGACCATTAGTATGACTTTAGTCTGGGGCATTGTATAACAGCTTTCTAGCGAAGATACTGATAATTCAAAGTTGCATGGTAATAAGGCTATATCATGTTTCGCACGAACGGGAAAATAACGGTAAATAAATAAATGCAATCAGTAGAGGCGAACTCTAAAACTTGGGATAGCGTTGCACATTGAAATAAGCAATAATATCTAAAAGTTTGCATTAAATACGTCATATCTGTAATAGTAGAGTTGCTTATGTAATCCCGTGGCCACTTTTTGTTAATCAGGGTTACTATATACCAAAATGTTCGGTTTGATGAGTAGATTTCAAAAATGTTTCCTGCCATTTTTTCTGTTGACTTTCAAGGTCAAGGTCAAAGGTCAAAGGTCACAGCTATTAAATATATAGGGCATATGACTATATCTTAATTTATGGCCGATCTTCCATGTGAATCTGCTGCAAACTGAAAAATATCGAAAGTAAATACATTTTAGCGATTGGCGAGTGCAACTTCCAAATGACCTTGACCCCTCCATTTGAAAGGTCAAGGTCATTTACCCAAAATTTGCCACAAAAAAAAAGCAAAATACGCAAAATAACTGCGCGCGTGCTACAATAGGCATGAGGGAGGTTGAATTCAAGACCTTTAATATGGTAGGTATTCTTGTAGGGTTCGATTTGTATGTAAGTTGCAGCGTTCGTCCAAATGAGTTGCCATAGCAACGAAGGTTAATGACAGGACATGGTATGACCTTTGAGTGCTGTACATATTTAAGGAAAATGGTTAAGTTTTCGAGTTGCTTATATTGTTCAATGAATTTTAAGACAATCATGATTGTAATATACCAAAGTGTTTGTTTTATTTTTAAGATTTCAAAAATGTTTCCTGCCATTTTTTCTGTTGACTTTCAAGGTCAAGGTCAGAGGTCAAAGGTCACGGCTATTAAATACATAGGACATATGAATATCGCTAAATTTATGGCTGATCTTCCATGTCAATCTGCTGCAAACTGGAAAATATCGAAAGTAAATACATATTAGCAATTACCGAGTGCAATTTCCAAATGACCTTGACCCCTCCATTTGAAAGGTCAAGGCCATTTATCCAAAATTTGCCCAAAAAGAACGCAAAATTCGCAAAATAACTACGCGCGTGCTATGACAGGCATGGGGGAGGTTGAATTCAAGACCTTTTATATGGTAGGTATTCTTGTACGGTTCTATATATATATGAAAGTTGCAGCGATTTATCAAATGAGTTGCCATAGCAACGAAGGTTAATGACAGGACATGGTATGACTTTTGAATGCTGTGCATAGTTAAGGAAAATGGTAAAGTTTTCGAGTTGCTTATCTTGTTTTATGAACTTTAAGACACTCATGATTGTAATATACCAAAATGTTTGTTTTATCACTTAGATTTCAGAAATGGTCCCTGCCATTTTTCTGCACATATCTTAAGGTCAAGGTCACATGTCACGGTTCTAGAATTTATGGGACCGACAAAAATATTATCATTCGTGGTTGCTTCTCTGCGTATATTTGATATTAGGACAGTTTAAAAAATGGCCCCGGTCCATTTTGAGTTTTTAGACCCCAGTGAGACTGTACTGTATGCATCAAAATTATCAAGTGATATGCCAAAATAACAAGCGCTCAGACAGGCTTGATCTGACAAAATTCCTACTATGTAACGTTATAAATAAAAAAGTTATGCAGATATTTGATGTAAGGTGTTTAAGATTTTAGTGTGACATTTTTCAATGAAGTCAATATTTGATGTAAGGTGTTTAAGATTTTAGTGTGACATTTTTCAATGAAGTAAAATTTCAAACCTATTATACTGCATCAAATTAAGGAATAGAAATTGAAGAGATACAAAATATGAAACATATGAATATATAGATAAAAATAATGAACAACATCACCACTCTGGTAGTTTCGGATTTTTATATCACCGCACGGAAATCCACTGGGGATCTAAACGTAAGGAGTGTAAGATTTCATAATTATTGGTCAGCAAATGTTTTTAAAATACTTGTGGTTGTCATTTATTTTCTTACTATTTATACTAAGCTCAGGCCCCAATTCAGTTAACATAACAATTGGTTTAGCTCTGTCACTTCTTTACATTTTTATGAGTGTTTGTTTAGAAAGTAAGGAGTGTAAGATTTTTTTCCACTTTACAGCTAAAAATTCGAAGAAACGCCATTATTTTTAAGAACCATTCTTCATATACTATGATTATTGATTCTATTAAAAAAAGTACAAGTAGGCAAAGATCAGGAAAAGGCGCAATCAGAAAAAAAGATTCCCACTCCAAAAACCGAGGTGGGAAAAAACTAAATTAAGTTTTAAATTAGTGGTATAACGGTACAAATAAGGCCAGATTTGTCTGCAAAATAACACTTTTAGTGTTTTAACCCAATGTCACACTTTGGGGCCATTTTTTTGAAACTGCCCTTTAACTAGGTAAAATCTTTAGCACATACCTGACCGTAATTCTTATGTCACTCTCATATGACCTTGAACTATTTATTTGAAAGGTCAAGGTCTTTTCGCTCACATATGTCAAAAATATACGCAAGAATCTCATTTTACAACGTGATTACAGAGCCAGAGCAAGATAAGATAATTTACAGCGACCAATTATGTTTTGTATTTTTAAGGCTGTAATATAAATCTCACTTTTACCTTTATTCTAATTGTGTTGCCATAGCAACCAAGACTTTTATTAACAAAACAATATGGGTTTTGAATAAATATTTCGACAAGATTTTAGTCGAATTCGATGGATTTTTTACAAGCATGACTAAGGTACTACAAAATAATTGTTTCAAAAATGATTTCTGTCTATTTAGCTTTGATCACTTTAGGTCAAGATAACTGATCAAAGGTCACAACCACAAAATATTATACCAGCGTTTATATCATTGGTTATCATGCGGCTACAATTCAATGTATATATCGTTATATGGTATTACATACTAATACTTAGACATTGCCCTTTGAACTTATTGTAAGTAATGCAAGTTATCTAATTTACATATTCATGAATTTTAATGAAAACATTAATAAATGACAGAAAAAAAATCGTTAACAATCCATTAATAAACTAATTTCAGGCCCAAACCATCAAATTATCATTGTGACACTTTATTATAGAACCATATCATATGATATATTTATTGATGTTGTGGGCCCAAAATGAAAACAATCTCATTTACATATTCATGAATATTAACAAAAAATTCGAAAATCGAGGATAAACGATGGAAAACTATAATCATTGCAAGGTTTTTGGTGAATTATAATATCCATAATTATATCCCTGAAACCATTTTTCATGGCTGTCAGTGTGGTCAGAGGGACCACCTTAATGATGCAACATTACATAGTTTCCAAACTTTCCACACCCATCCCTAGTGTGATTCTAAAGACTAGGTTGTACTCACAAAAATATTCAAATACCAACAATAGCATGCTCTACAATACTTAAATTGGTCTGATAGTGAAGCATGGACTTAGCAGTTTAACCTTAATACCTATTATACAAATTATTGAATTTGCATATTCATGAAAATTAATAAAACACACAAAAATTGGAGAAAAAATCTTGGAAAAATATGGGGTATACGCACAAAATCACTTGTGCCATAGCTGTTTACATACCCAGTATGCTGAAAGAAGTATTAATTGAATGATATTGCGGTGTACTATGACACTTAAGTCACATATAAGAATGATCTGATTTTTAATTTCATGAATTTTAATGAAAACTTCATAAATAGTAATGAAAAAGTAGAAAAAATAAACAACCAAAAGCCCTAACATGCTGAAAATGGCATCAAATGGTTGCTAGGGTAAAATTATATCATCCTGTACTACAATATATAAGTCATTTGACTTTTTGTTTTATGAATATTAACCAAACCTTTCGAATTCACAGGAAAAGTACGAAAAAATGAGGCGGTATACATAGAAAATCAACTGTATCTTGGCTTCTGATAGACATAGAGAGCTATAATTGGTATCAAATGATTGCTGTGACAATGTTCTACATTCATATAATCTGATATATTCGTGTATAATCTGCGTACTCGCCAAATTCCGCAGTTGCAACTTACCACTAGCAATTGAAACATGTAGATATACCCTACCGTATACACAGTATATAAATCTGCATCTACACAGTTACATAATAGTCAAAATTTACCTGTGTCTACACGGTTGCTGGCTAAAATTTAATGGTCTCTACACAGTAGCCTGACTGGTAAATTCAAGCTCATTTTTTTTTCTACCAGGAAAGTTTCTGTGTGCTATCAGGGCTAGGGAAAGTGTTTGGGGGTCTTGGCTAATAGAATTGTGTAGAAAAGTGATGATATTTGCTTTTTAAAAGACAAAACTTCGCCACAGCCTTATCCATCTCCGCATGGATTTAAAATCACGTAAGTCACCCACTCATTTCGGCCAAATTCTTGCTACAATGGCCAGACTGCGAAATGGCAATATCAAAATCGTAAAATCTGAATTTTTTCCTATCCTGACAGTGTCTGAGATGGGCCCCTAGCATTGAAAATAACTAATATTTTTACATGTTTGACTCGCCGCCATCTTGAAACGATAGACACCGGTACCAACGTATATGACTCTGTTACTACGTACCATAGGATAAAAGGACAATGTCTAAGCTTTAAAATGAGATCTGATTCAGTGGTCTATGATAAATGATAGCGGATATATGACCAATTTTGTATGCACACGCCCATGCACAAAAATCGTGTTAATGGTTGCTATGGAAACCATGCATTTTTTTCATAGTGCAAACAAATTTATCTTTATGAACAAAAGCATTATTTCGTCCCAATAAATGATTTTGCACTTTCTGGGGCGCAAGGTAAGTCAAATTAGCTCCAGGAATACCACGGTGGTTTTCTTGTTGTTTTTTTTTTCAGTGATTTCTTTATGTTTTCATTAATATTCATGAATATGCAAATTAGATAATTTGCAAATGTTACCATGAGATGAAAGGGGTCTATCTTTGCTTCGATTTCAATGATTTAAGGCAAGTTGTTGCTGACATATGATTAATCTTGTATATATATATCCCCGTTTCGGCATTATTTTAAAAGGGGATCATGGACGGGGTGTTCGTTGTATCATTCGACCATTATCATTTGACCTTGACCTTTAACTGTAAAATTAAAGTTGTGGGGATTGTTTATGCTAGTAATAAATGCATTAAAACATTTTCATTTATCCCCATGGTGATTCAAAACCACTACAAAACTAATAGAAAATTCAATGATTAAGCACTTAAATGAGCTATTAAAATCATTCAAAATTCACGCTAAGGCTACCATAAAGTGCTGTTGCTATGGCAACTGTTTGTGACATGGAGGTGCAAATGACTAATACACCAAACCCACAAATATTCAAGATACCATCTATGTCAAAGATTCATTCTATATACTGCTGACTTTGTAATGCGCCGATAAATAAGCCGTATGTCTGTAATTTTTCTTACAAATTTGGCATAAATGACCTTGACCTTTAGAATTGGGTTTTCAAGGTCACTTGAAAGTGACATCAAAAATTGTCGAAATGTGTTTACTATCAATTACACTAGTTTTGTACTTTTCAAAAACATTATCTTGGTCATAATTATTGATATTGTAAGTCACACCATTAAGCCTTAGCCGTGACCTTTGACCTTTGACCTTGACCTTGAAAGTTAATAGAAAAAATGGCAGGAAACATTTTTGAAACCTACACATGCTTATAAACATTTTGGTATATAAAAACCCTGATTAACAAGAAAAGTCCACGGGAGCATTTTTCGTTACATAAGCAACTCTACTATAAACCCTAAAACGCGGGCGAGTCGATGTTCTTTGTTGATAACAGTTTCCTTAGATCTATGTATCAACTTTAGAATATTTGTCCGACATTGCTGACTTCACGACATGGTGGGTAGGACTATCAAAAGGTGAGGATGGTGTATGGAAATGGTTAAGTGGTGAACAGCTCTCAGATGATATAGAGGTTTCTGATGGTAAAAGGTTCACTATATAGTCATTTTTTGTCTATTATGAAAACAAGCCCATGTAATATACAGCGTTTACCTAAGTTGTAACAATTTAAAAATTTCAGTAGAAAACTTTTGATGTTTTTCTTATTTTTGCTTAAAACATAGATTGTGGGTTATTTTATTGTTGCATTTTAAGTGTACCTATTATAATGTTATTAATCAAGTTATTTCGTATTGGACCAGTTACAACTGTCCTCGGACCTGTAACTGGTATACGAAATAACTTGATTAATGAGATTTTTATAAATTAACTGTCAAAAGTCCATATCGGTCTCATTCGCTAGCACCTCAAGCATACAATCGCCATGTTTAGTGCCAATGTCTGACATTCTTTTCAATGATGCTGACATGATTTTGGTTGTTTGTTCACTATTTACTCGATCGGCTGAATCGCCGCCATTGTTTTTTGTCTCAACTCATTCAACGCGGCACGTGACCTTGCGGGTCGTATTTTGACCAATCAGATATAGGGATTTCAATATAGATAGCAGGTAAATCCATACAGAAACGAGGTCAGCTGTATTAGTGCGAGGTCAGCTGTATCAAGTCAAGGTGAAATCCAGTATAGACTATACAAAAAAAAAAAAAAAAAAAAAGAAAGAAAGAAACATCACCAGTATGCCACAGACCAAGTACTATTACTTACATGTATGAGTTAATTAATAATATTAGGTACGGGGTCCTCAGCAGACGGGTGCGGAGACATAGATGTGTTTTCAGCTTTCATGGAGGTGTGGAAAACTGCCTGCACTGGTTCTGAAAGTAAAAATTATGTCTGCGAAGTCACACTACTCGGTACGTTAAACGTTTACAATAAACAATATATAGAAATGAATATAAATTTTAGATCCTTTTGGAGCAATGCAAACATTCAAAGGAAGGTAGAAAAAAGTTTCTATGCATGCTTAATTACACAGTAAATTACACAAAAAATCGAGATGCTACACGCCCATAAACATTGAAGTAAATCGGCAGGATATACTACTAAAACACGAAGCGGTAAGCAGAAGGAGTAGGTATAGCTTACATCGTGGTCGCCAAGCTACCTGTTTCAAACAAAGCGAAAATGTCATCTGAAATACTAACATATCTGAAATATTAAACGAAAGAAAGAATGATTATAACATCAATTTTAAATTAATGCTACATACGTATACTGGTAGTCGTTTTATACATTTGATGTGAAAGTTTATACATTTCTGTCCACTAAATTTAGAGACTACAAGCGCTGCAATGATGACCAACGATGCATTAACAGCAAGCGCTGAAATGACGACAAACAATGCATTAACAACAAGCGCTGGAATGACGACAAACGATGCATTAACAACAGGCGCTGCAATGACGACAAACGATGCATTAACAACAAGCCATGTTATGGCGACAAACGATGTATTAACAACAAGCGCTGCAATGACGACAAACAATGCATTAACAACACTCGCTGCAATGACGACAAACGATGCATCAACAACAAGCGCTGCAATGACGACAAACGATGTATTAACAACAGGCGCTGCAATGACGACAAACGATGTATTAACAACAGGCGCTGCAATGACGACAAACGATGTATTAACAACAGGCACTGCAATGACGACAAACCATCTATTAACAACAAGCGCTGCAATGACGACAGACGATGCATTAACAACAGGCGCTGCAATGACGACAAACGATGTATTAACAACAAGCGCTGCAATGACGACAAACGGTGTATTAACAACAGGCGCTGCAATGACGACAAACGATGTATTAACAACTGGCGCTGCAATGACGACAAACGATGCATTAACAACAAGCGCTGCAATGACGACAAACGATGTATTAACCAGAAGCGCTGCAATGACGACAAACGATGTATTAACAACAAGCGCTGCAATGACGACAAACGATGCATTAACAACAAGCGCTGCAATGACGACAAACGATGCATTAACAACAAGCGCTGCAATGACGACAAACGATGCATTAACAACAAGCGCTGCAATGACGACAAACGATGCATTAACAACAAGCGCTGCAATGACGACAAACGATGTATTAACAACAAGCGCTGCAATGACGACAAACGATGCATTAACAACAAGCGCTGCAATGATGTCCAACGATGCACTAACAATAAGCGCTGCAATAACGACAAACGATGTTTTAACAACAAACGATGCATTGGCAGCGAGCTATACACTGACTTCAAGCGATGCATTTGATATGCATAACAATGGTACGTATATATTAGATAATGTAACGCATTTGCACGATAACTGTTTTATGAAGATAAATGAGACTGCCTATTTTGCTAAGTGTTTATTCCTCTATAAATTGATAAATAGAATTAAAATAAATATCGCTCATTTCACACAGCAAGCAACTATAATGAAATATAGACTAAAAATCAATTTAAATCGTATTAAGAACTTGCATGCCATGTATTGTAGTGTCTTCTTGTCAGGTTACTCTGTTGAAAACATAACTCTGACTTTTGCCTATTTCGAGTTCTTGTCAGTTTATTATTATTGTTTTCAATTTGCCAATTACAAGTATGTTCATGCCTATTTGGTACCTTATGCAACCGTAACATTACGAAAACATGCCCATGTGATTTAAAGATTTTTGGAAAGTTGTAAAAATTGAAAATTTTCAGTAGAAAAATGTTGATATTTTTCATATTTTTGCTCAAAACATAGATTGTGGGTACACGTTAGTACCGCGAGGCGGTTCTAACGAGTACCCATAATCTATGTTTTGGAGCAAAAATAAGAAAAATAGGTATACCCCTGCGTACCCCAGTTTTACTATATAAAAGTGGGGTTCAAGGGGGTATACATTTTATGGACATGTTTTCCTGATGAGAGTTATCTTTTACGTTTTCCATGATGTGAAATTATGATCTGCATTAATGTGATCGGTTGTCATGATTAAAGGGTTGTTAACACACAGAAATCTGATGTGATAGGTAGCTGATAGTTATTGGCTTGCTTTCTTTCAGGTGCAGCTGCAGTAACCGTCTCGGTGTTATGTATGACCGTTTCTACAGTTTTATCATTGTTTTAAATCAATTATGACGTAATCATTCATTCTAAAATAAGCAGCGCACCCCCTGTCTCAGGGTGTTACATTTAGTTGAAGTGATGTTGTTAAATATATCACCTACATTGGTTGTATTTTCAAGTCTCAATTAAGATCGAACAAAGTATGATACCCAGTTATGTCTTTTAAGATTCCTGGTAGTCGTGAATAATGTATGACCCCACCTAAAACGGTATGTCACAAACCGTAAAATTCAAAATGCAAAAAAATCAAAAGAAGACACAATGAACAAATTTTATTATTATCCAACATACTATATAAAGAGAAATAAAACATTTCATGCTGTTTTTAAACTATTTCAGTTAAAGCCAGTTTAAACCAGTTTCAATGAACTGTTTCATGTCATGTGACGAACTGTTTCATGTGCAACAGTTTTTACTGTTTCCCAGTCATGAGACATGCTTTGCATGCTTTTATACTGCCTCACCATACCTGCAAATATTGTTAAAAAAAGTAATCAAAGGCAAACAACCAAACAAATGAATCAAACAAACAAACAAAACATGATCAAACAAACAAAAACAAGCAAACAAACATAAAACAAACAAATCCAACGAAGCGTTAATAACAAATAAGCACATGAAATAATCTAAGAAAACAGAAATAAAAAACTAACAGTAACTTAAAACAAAACAATCAACAAACAAACAAGCAAAACAAACCAAACAGAATAAAACATGACAAACAAACAATCATACAAACAAAAAATGAACCAAACAAACAAGCAGAATAAACAAAACAAAATTAGTAAGATAAGCAAGCAAGTCAATCAACTTTTCCTAAGTGCAAAATAAACAAGCAGATCTTACAAAAAAAAAAAAATAAATAAATAAATAAATAAAAAAAATAAGTAAATAAAATAAAATAGTAAACAAACAAGCAAATCAGAATCAAACAAGCAAACATGATCTATACAACAAAACCAGGATATAAACATGTTTCAACCATATTTTCAGTTTTGTGAGACAAGCCAAGTTCTGCTTGCGGGTGTGTGAGGTGGTTTTTCTCGGGGTTCTCCCGTTTTCGCCCCACCTACTGATTGGCCCGTCTCATATGACCTGAAATAATCTGGAAAGGGACGTAAAACTGAATAAAAAAAAAATATATATATTTTCAGTTTTAACATTTAATGTTACCACCAGTCTTGTCATACTATAGTATGTGTCTGTTATGAAGTTAATAATGAATGTTTGAGTTGGGTAGTAAAACAACTATTTCAAACCTTCCTGTGTGACAGTCATAACTATCACCCCTCGGAGCTGTGGATGACCCGATGATCTGTTGCCCTCGGCCTTCGGCCTCGGGCAACAGTTCATCGGGTTATCCACAGCACTTCGGGGTGATAGTTTTGACTGTTACAAAGGAAGGTATGAAATAGTTGTATACTGTCCCCCGCCTTTTTGAACAAAAGCGGAGGGCCGTAGTTTTCGGCTTTCCGTCCTTCCGTATGTCCATATGTCCGTCCTTCCGTCCCCCTATAGGAGTATGTACCTTGTGTGCGCAACTCCTCCTACAGTTTTATTCCGATTCTTTTGAAACTTTACAGATGTCTTGACCATGCTTTGAAAATGTGCAGGTGGTTTGGATATAATCCTCAGATTAATTTTTGACACTATTTTTGCAATTTGAACTTAGTCATTTTTCGGGCATTTTGACAGTGAAAATGAATGGACATTGGGTACCTTGTGTGTGCAACTCCTCCTACAGTTTTATACCAATTCTTTTGAAACTTGCTTAGTTTGAAGATATGCATATGGTTTGGATATAATCCTCAGATTAGTTTTTGACACTTTTTTTTCAATTTGAACTTAGTCATTTTTCGAGCATTTTGACAATGAAAGTGAATGGACAGTGGGTACCTTGTGTGCGCAACTCCTCCTACAGTTTTTTTCTGATTCTTTTGAAACAGTACAGGTATCTTGGCCATGCTTTGAAGATGTGATGTGGTTTGGATATGATCCTCAGATTAATTTTTCACACATTTTTTGCAATTTGAAATTAGTCATTTTGCAGGCATTTTGACAATGAAAGTGAATGGACAAGGGGTATCTTGTGTGTGCAACTCCTCCTACAGTTCCATTCCGATTCTTTTGAAACTTTACAGATGTATTGATCTTGCTTTAAAGATATGCATGTGGTTTGCATATAATCCTCAGCTTAATTTTTATCAATTTTTAGCAATTTGAACTTGGTTGTTTTTTTTTGGACATTTACCACGGCTAACAAACCTTTAAATGCGTAACCGCCGGTTAAGAAAGAAAATCCGATTCACGCCCTTCCGGTTGCGCATATGAAGACCAAGAAAAGGTAAACAAAACATACACTACTAGGATCGATTGATGATTATATTTTAGTACAGAAATATATCGATTATCTATGAATGCTATTTTGTCACTTATTTACTACTGTAAGTCAGCACCAAAGTAGCTCGCAAAATAATTTGATGGTCTTTGAGTTATTTATTCCCTTCGTCGAACCTGGTGTTCCAACAAGGCCAAAGTCGGCGAAATACAACTAAAAATTGGACAATTTGCTGGTAAATATCAAATTTTAGTGATTGTTCCACGACATTTACAGATATGTATTAACTAAATTGCATCTGATGTCTGTGCCAGTATTTCGTTGTGTTAGTGCCCGGCATTATCGATTTGAAGGGAAGGAAAAGATGGGTACGCATTTAATCATTAAAATATGAAGGATATACTTCAAGATACGTTTGAAAACCTCACTCTGTTCAAGTTATGGTATTTATTTCCCTGTAAAGCGTTTTGAAAGACATAAAACCAAGAAAAAACAAATTAAAGTATACAGAATGCTGTAAAATCGTCTTCATGAACAGGAATATCATGCATGTGAACTATTGTATTACATGTATTTCATAGACAATTTGTATTATTTTATATCAAACATTTTCACTGCAAATATCACAAACACACCAAATTTGAGTAAGAACCTATTAAGAAAGGACGAGAGAATGTGTCAATAATCTTCAGCGTAAAACAATTACCAAAAATAAAAACTTTATTGCATGTGTTCTATAATGATTATATTGCTATCATTCTAATGATTAAATTCGTAACCGAAATGTTGACACAGCTTTTAACCACATATGCATAGAATGCATTGGCCAGAGGCAACGAAACTGTCACCAGACCTCACACAATGTTAAAATCATCTGCGCACTGTATTGCTTTCCGTTAATATGGACGTAATCAGCGGAAATCTAAAAATATCCCTGCTACTGACCCACATTTTCGTCGTGTACAGTGCAATCCCAACATGTGTTTTGGGGTAGGGAATAAAAATCATGATTATAAAGAAAAATTTCTGGAAATCCTTTGGGGTCCAAATATAGCAATGTCTAACTAATAAAATAGCATTGAGAGAATTATAATATCTGTCTTCAAGTCAAAATATTTTACTCGGAAACACGAGCTGCAAAAGTTTGTTTACCTTTTGTTGGTCATCTGATGCTAACCCGGAAGGACATGAATCGGATTTCTTTTCTTAACCGCGGTTACGCATTTAAAGGTTTGTTAGCCGTGATTTACACTAAGAAAGTGCGTGTGGTTTGGATACGCGTTATCCTCCGATTATATTTGTGTATCGAAACAATCAAGGCGGGGGACATAAATTCTCTGAATTTGCTTGTTTTTACATGAAAAAAAAAAAACAGTGTTTGATTTACTTAACTTGACAAACATTATGGTAAAATAAATGGTTATTATATACCTGGTAAACAAACAAAAAATATTCAACATAGAAATTCATAAAAAGCATGTCACAGGGTTTCTTTTAGTTTACGTGACGCTACAGAAGATTCTCCAAATTTTATGGTGGTTTCTCTTATTGCAGACCAATCTGTGCCCATTAAATAGTTGAATAAGTCCGTTAAGTGGATAAAATATAGTTTTTTTAATTTTGCTTTACTTTTTTGGTCAAATAAATCTAATCCCCTTGCTTACCCATTGCGTCCTTTTTAAGATGTAATCATACGTGACTCTGATTTTTCACAAATCCAACACGGTACATGAAACAATTTCATCTGAATATGAAAATAGGGTGGCCGAAAACATCTCACGAAAATTAAAGTTCATATCAAACGAGCCTAAAGAGGTATTGCTGGATGGATGCTAAAGTCGAAAATGTAATTAACGTGACAGTAATTTGCGTGACGCCACTTATTTTCAAAATGCCGATATGACATTTCATATAGATAAGATTATGCTTTGAATCAGTGTCTATAAATGTTTTAATGTCTACAAAGTACTTTTCAGTAGCTACGTTTACATAATATGATGTTTTTGCAAGCGAAGTCACGTAAATTACGCATTTGTCACGTAAAATACAAAGACAGTTTAACTCTATTAGTCGATTATGGTTAAAGACAGTGGGGAATAAAAGGTCCATCAAAGACATAACAATACTACATTTGTTATATGCAGTTGTCCATGACAAAATATTGACCAACACTAAAATATCAGCTTTGAGATTAATATACATTTTTATCAAAATATAACAGTTATCTTCTACTAAATAATTCTGTGGTTATAATCATCCAAAGATTTACTTCTTGTGCAGACTGGTTCAAATAACATGATTCATTATACGTAAGTAAGCAAAAACATAAACATATCTTAGTTTGAAAATAATACAGTTGACTTTAATATTACTGTCACGTAAATTACAGTATTCCGTCACGTTTATTACATTATGATAGAATGTTGTGCAAACTGTAAATTAATTGTTCAAAAGTGAAAAAGGAGCACACTTTATTGTCAGGAGTATATGTATCCGGATAAAGTCTTTCAGGTAATATTTAATGCCATTGTGTGTCTGTATTGCAAAAATAATTTATATGACCGTTTGAAAGTAATTTACGTGACGCTCAATAAAACAAGACCTGTCATAAACTAAAATGTATTTAAAAAGTAATTTCAAGCTTCGACAGTCATAAAGGATAAACGTAATTAACATTACATGTGTTTATATTATTCTGATGTACATGCCAGATGTTATTAAAGTTGCAAGTTAACAACAATAAAAATTCTGAATTTAGAAATCTGCATCATGCGCATCTTTTCTAAAAGTTTTCGATAGTAGGTATGAAATGATGTTTATTGCTTGATCTGATCTACTTAATATTGTTCTTTATTTGAGAAAACGAAGTTTGATAGTTAAAGATATACATTGAGTTTGTGTTTTGGATATATTTCGTTCATATGTAGTGTGTCACGTTGATTACCGGATTGGAATATATACACCAAGTTTCAAAATGCTATAGAAATTGAAAGAATATCGGGAAGTGCCAAAATTCACAAACGGAAGCCTGAATGGTCAAGAATATTGATGGTGTATTTTTAAAAGTTTATTTTTCTTCATATTTGTTTCCAGGATTTGCAACTTATTTTAGAATGAGTGAATTATTACGCCACATCATGATACAATATCTGCGCACACAGTGACGAAGCCCCCGCACATTAGGGTCTGGAGAAATAGATGTGCTGTTTGTGCCTCCAGGCAAAGCTTGTTCACTGCTGACTGACTACTGGTTAACTGCTCAGGTCTGAGCTTGTCCTTTTTGGCTTGGTTGGATGGTTGTTTTATTTCAAGCACTTGTTGGATGTCATGACGTCCTCATTTTGGGTAAAAGTCCCATAAAGTGGAGACAGCGTCCCGACATGACCTTGGCTGTTGACTGGGACGTAACGCACCAACTCAAACAAACAAACAAACACAGTGACGAAATAGTTACGTTACAGCCAACAGAGTGTGGTATAGTCAACTATTTATTGCTGTTGTTTGCGCTTGTATGGTCTTAATGTAAGAACTTGTACACTGTACACGTTAATTTCTTTTTCATAAATCTTAGAGTAGCAGCTATTTTACAACATAGACAACTTAATCAACTAATACTTAAAACGACTGCTTGTGCCTCCAGGTAAAGCTTACAACCATCTGATTTCTGATTAACCGTTTAGAATGTGTGAGCGTGTCCAGGAAATGAGGTTAAAGCGACTCATGCATATATAAAAACCTTAGTTTTGTAACTTGGGTGGATATTTTGTAGTACATTTTAGAAGTAGTGTCATCCTTATGTTGGACAGAAGTCCCGATAACCAGTGGTAACGTCCCAGCATGACAATATCTGTTGACTGTTGCGAAAAGCACAAACGCTATTTTTGGTTTATTTTTTTCCTCTTTTTTGACAAGAATGCACTGCTATAAGAAGAGTTGAATTATTTTTCCACAATATAAGCTGTATTTTAGTGTTTTGGAGGGCTTTAAAATATGAATTCCCTTATATTTTAAAGGAAATTGTCTCAATTTTCCCCTTTTTGTCATTTTGATGTAAAAATGTCACTGAAAAGTGTTGTTTGACTCTGTATGTAGTATTATTTTCACAAGCAACAACCAGGGTAAAAAAGCAAATTAATATAGGTTTTGCCCATAACAGATTTTTTTTCATCATCAAGCAGTGCATGCGGCTTCGGCCGCAGTACCATTGTAAAATCAGCCCCAGGGTTTTGACTTCCAGAATAACTGATATTTTTGTATGTTCTGTCAATATGATGTTTAATAAAGATACTGTTTTCCATTTAAATCAAAACTGCAAGCTCAGGGTGAAAATCTCTTTGACAGATATGATGTACTAGCATGGGGGTAGAAAATTACAAAAAATATGGGGTGGGTGGGGTAATTGCATCACTGTAGGGTCCTTTAATGCCTTCATCTGAAATGTTCTATTCAAGTAATTATACAACAATGCATTCAGTATTTTCCTGAAAATTTCAAGTGAATATGATGTTCATTTCTGTTGTAATGAGGGTTTTACTTTGGCATTTACTGCTATTCTACTTTGTGAAAATCTGATTTATTTCATTATATTGCTTCAGAGGGGGTAGGTAATTAAATTGAGATATTAGGGACTAAAGGAGACAAAAACAAGTAAAAAGTCACACAAGCTTATTCGAAAAACATTAAATTGTCATATACAACACAGATTAAGAAGAATTCCTTCAAAAAAGTGTGCAGTATAGGAGACCGGGAACTAATTATGTCAACATATCCCAGAAGTCAAAATCTGTAGGTTGCTCCGAGACTGTTATCTGGTAATGGAGGCACCTGATTGGGTGATAATTGTGAACTAAAAATACTTTTTTTTTTCTTTCTAGCAACTTGAAAAATTATTTTTCTTCAAATTGGTATATAACTTACCACCTGATGCACATAAATTGTGCTTTTTTCTGGTCCAAAAAGTAAAAGCAGCGATTTTGAAAATGAGGTCAGGTGGGTTTTTCCAAAAATTGATGGCCATTCTTCAACACGCAACAGCTGAGAAAAGAGACGGTGATGGTATGTTTTTTTTTTTCAATTTTAAATCTTCTTATCTATCTTTTGGCTTGAAATTCAGGTTTATTTTGATGGCCCAAGTGTTACCTGGAATGCAGGTTAAACTGTCAAAGAGCAGGGATTTAGCATTGGAGCCTATGGGATAAATAATTAGTTCACAGTCCCCTATAATTGGGCAATAATAAAATTATTCTTCTGGAAGTGGTGGTTTCGAATAAAGAAAATTGCATATAGTGGCTAACACAAATGCCATAAAAGTGTCTGCCAGGAAAGGTTACCTCAGTTTTTGAAACATCAAAAATACCCCTATAAGGTTGCTGATTTCTGAGAGAAAATTACTGATTTGGTCAATATATTTTACAAGCGACGGTTTGGTTGGTTAGTTTTGGTAGCGAAATACTGAGAGAGAAAGAGAGAGAAAGAGGTCAGTTAGATTAGATTGCAAGTGGAATACAGCGGGCTGAAACAAATCGGATTTCTAAAAGATAATTCAAAATTAAGAACTTTGTTATATGTAGTGCTGGATTCCCAGTTGATACTAAACGAATAGAAATTGTTAAGAACTTTGAATCATATGTGTTTTATTTGTGTCAAAATTGCTATAATGTGTGGATTTCCACAAAGAAATTTATCTCTGAACTTTGTTTATTGTTTATTCTCGAACATTCGAACAATTCAAATTTATAATTCTGACGTATAAAAATACGACAGAACACAATTATAGAAACTTGAGGACAAAGTATTAAATGATCATTTGAAAGCAGTGAAAGTATTCTAAGGGAGAAAATATTAGTCATATTGCGCAATTTCGGGTAATAAGCCCTCATCAGTGACCCTGATAAACCGGCAACGAAAGCTAGACAGTTTTGCTGCAATTTCGAGAATTTACACAAGGGTAGTCTTAAACAAAGACAAATTCCTAAAGGAGGCCAAATAGTAAAAAAAAATATTGTCTAGCATATGTCTCTGAACATGTATGTTTTGAGTACTCTGAATATTCTAACTGATGTCAAAGGAGGAAAAAATATAATGTGCACTATGAATCTTTAGGGCCGCCACACGGCACAACACTAGTTGCAGTAATAACAAATAAAATATTAAATGATGCTTTGGAAGCAGAGAAAATATTCTAAGGAAGCTGCATGAAAACGGTAAATAATTGATTGCAGTTGCCACAGATAAAATATTAACATCAAGTTTTCGAAATGCATTTTATTTTGCGTTCCCTTTCATAAGCTAGTTTTACATGTGCAAACTCAACCTCATCAATGCGATACATTTTATGAAGGTTTAAAATCTTGTATATCTATTACACCACTCTTAAAGCTATAGGCCCATCGGGTTTTAGCCGATCTTAAACTTACATTGTTCGTAGGCATGATTTCAAAAAGTGATAGTTACGATTTTATCGATGTACATTATCCTTATTTATTGGTTGTTTTTAATAATTTTGACACTATTCACTGTTTATGATCTCGATAAATCAAAAGGAAACCTTGGATAAAAACATATGTCAAACGAAACATAAAGCTAATCATTATCCTCTCTCGATATGCCGCAATAAATATTAATTATTATGGGATAATTGCAATAATATGCCAAAATCAGTCATAAATTTAATAAACAAAAAATCACCAAGAGGGGTATGGACTATCAGTTTGGTACACGTATGATATATCCCGGTTTCTTGTAATGCTTACGGTGCTGGGTACCATTCCAGTACACGGCAACGATAAGTGTGGTTTAGGGAAACACATTAAAAACTCACGCCAGCTGCTATGCTTTGTCCATTCGCATTCTTTTATTTTTGAAAAAAAAAAAATACAAATCGTTTTCATGATTACAAACTAGCATAATTCTGAAGAACGGACGAATCGGTTTTGATCATCGCTTGAATCCGTAGCACGTTCCTGACTTTTTGGCTAATTTTGCGTAAAAATAAAACACAAACGTACAAACTACAAAAATGACATCAACTGTTCACCAATTAAGAAAGTTCACGGTGTGGATAACAGCTCTGCTTGTTTTTCTGCCAGGGACGGGTAAGTCAGTTACTTCATTTTGATCTTATGTCAGACAAACCAAAGACATAATTGGTCAGTAATTTGCATTGTTTTACGTGTGCAGAGTCTGACCACTGACAAGTAAGCAAGGTACTGCATGCATTTTGTTTATCTATAAAATAATCCATTTACTTTCTAATTTATCAAGCTATGATCTGTTAAGCATACCGGTATTCTTTCTTTAATTTATTAATTCTAGGTCTAAAATGCACAATGTCAGCATAACTGTTAGTTATATTGAAATAATTTACATCGCTCACAAAAGGTCTTCGTTACCCTCTTCTTATAGTTTTATATTATCGTTACTGTCCCCAGCCCCCACCCATCTTTTCGAAGAAGAGCTGATGATTGTATTTCAGCTATTTCATCGACAACTGGTCCGTGGTCAACTACCGGTTACGCAGTTACAAGTGGGATATTCTCAACGACAAATGTCCAGACAAGCGGTGTATGGACCACAACTGGTCAATGGACAACTAGCGGCGCACAGACCTCGAGTCAGGGTATGACAACAAGCGTTGCAATGTCAGCGAGTGATGCTACAAGTGAAGCATTAACCACGAGCGCTGCAATGACCACGGGCGAAGCATTGGCCACGAGCGAAGCATTGACCACGAGCGACGCACTGACCACAAGTGCTGCATTGACCACGAGCGGTGCATTGACCACAAGTGCTGAATTGACCACGAGCGATGTACTGACCACGAGTGGTGTGTTGACCACAAGTGAAGCGCTGACCACGAGCGATGCATTGACAACAAGTGCTGCATTGGCTACGAGCGATGCATTGACAACAAGTGCTGCACTAGCCACCAGTGAATCTTTCATCACGAGCGATGCATTGACCACTAGTGCTGCATTGGCCACGAGCGATGCATTGACCACAAGTGATTCAATGACAACACGTGATTCATTCACCACAAGTCACGCATTGGCCACAAGCGATGCTATGACCACAAATGATCGCTTGACAACTAGCGATGCAGTGACCACAAGCGATGCTTTGACCACAAGTGATGAATTGACAACAAACACTGCACTGACCACAAGCGATGTACTGACAAGTGGAATGGTCACGACGACAAGTGAAGTTGCCATAACAACAAATGAAGCAGGAATGACAACTGGTGAGATAACCACTACAGGTGGTCTAGAAACAACCAATAGTGATACAGTCTCGACTGTTGGAGGTATGGTAACGGCTGCACCGAAATCTACACCAGAGATTGTATCTACTACAACAACATCACAGTCCAAAACAACACAAAGTACGTCGACAACACGAAAGCCATCAAACACTAAAGGCGCTTCAAAGGAAGCCGCAACATCTGCGACTAGTAAGTATTTACAATCTAGAAACGTATTTTATGTAAACTCGTAACTATGTTTGTTGCTGTGAAGTTAATCCTTTTGGGGTATAATTGACAAGTACAAGCAACACCTCTTAGTTATTGTCTTATCTTACTGCTAAATTTCAAGTGCCATCGGCATTTTCAAAAGACTACAAATAACTGTAAAATAATCAAGGAACGATAATGAAAACAGAACAAAGCAAGCAAACAGTTTTAAACTACCCTTTTCACCATGAGCAAAGTGTGCATCATTGGCGTTTTGTTTGTTTGTTTTTGTCATATCTCATGGAAGCAAATTTCAACCTTGACGCCTGTATTTAAAACTTGAAAGATTTAATTTATTGTTCCATCTATTTATTACGCATTAGTTTGTTTGGGCTGGATTAAGAAGTAATATTAAAGTAAAGATAACCTCTCCATTTTGTATTTCAGCAGCTGATAGTAACGATGGTGTTGCCATAGCTGGAATAGTAACAAGTGGCCTCGTCGTGATCTTCGTCATATTGGGTTTAACTGCTTGTTATATTGTTAAAACCAAATATCGCCAGATATCACCACTGGAACCCAGTTCAGCTCGTCCAACCAACATCAGCACACCCAACGGGGTTCTAACATCACAGCCGAAATTCCCCCCTACTCAATCTTATATCAACACCAACCATCATAAGATAGGTGAGAATAATCTCAAACCAGCACCTCTACCACCACTTAATACCAGAATGGAACCGACGATTTCACAGAACGTCCAACATGACTTTGAGAACGTCCACATGACATCCGGCAATATGGGCAAGGCAGTTCCTCTACACTCTAGAGAGGCCACTATGGCACCAAGAGATCCTCAGCAATCAACCAGCGATGGGAAGAGTGCGTCGGAACTGTTTAACCGTCCTGGGACACTTCCACCCCTCCATCATCACCCGACTCCACAGCTAAACACGGACCACTCGGTTAATATGGATGACTCCGACTAGACTCGATCATTGTCGATAAGGTGTATGTGATCATGTGTTTCCATGGTTTATTTTTGTACATAGTCTGACCCTGCAACTTGTTGCAATTAAACTTTTAACTTATTTAAGCCTGGCGTCCCTTTTATGGGACACAGGCAAACAAAATAGCCCCAGATGCGACGCCGCAGAAGGCGGCGTCCCATCTGGGGCTATTCGGTTTGCTTAGAGAATTTTCATCGAAAAATTGAATAAAATTTAAAAATCACTCCTGACGCCCTTACAAATGCAAGTGGACTCACCCAATTGATAACGATGGGAGAATCCATTCGTCAAATATGGGTTAATACCACCCCAGACGCAAGAAATGACATTTTAAGACACAACAAAAATTATCATCATGCATGAGAGCAATATGACTATCGGAATGTACTCGCTTTAGACATGTTCATGTGCAATGCGAAGTGAGTGGGCATGTCTTCCTGACCTCAGTGTCCTGGTCAGCGTTACATACATGTGCCTCTTAATTATTGTCTAAAAACTTGCCTCTGATAATGGTTTTTCGCAGAAAATTTTTGTATGTTGGACGATAGAAAAGTTATTTTCATGTCAAAATCTTGATCTTAGTTTGTCCTAATAGGACCTGCAAAAATTTTGAAAATCGGTGAACAAATAACGTTTTTATGGCCAAAATGAATTTTGCATAGGGATTTTGCATTGGCAAGGGAGATAATCGATGATCGTGAAAATGCATAATTTTCGAGAATTTTTACTTCATCATGAAGATTTAGTCTCAGGTATGTCATTTGTGTCAATTTATAATAATTTTGAGCAATCATGATAAAATAGTCAGAATTTAAATTTTTTGCGGGAAAATATTTACCTCCCTTCCATGAGTTTTTTTTGTACAGGAAATCCCTATTCAAAAATGTTTTTGACCAGAACTTTTTTATTTGTCAACCGATTTTCAAAATCTTTGCTGCACAATTTGCGACAAACTAGATGCTCAATTGTGCCAAGAAAATATTTCTTCTACATTTGAACAGTTGTAAAATATCTGCGAAAAACCATTATCACACACTACGAAACAGACTTTAGTTTGAAGCAACTTGTGACCACAGACTCATATTAGTATAGCATAATTTAATTAAGAACTATTAATTTTTTTTTTTCAAAAATGAGTGTTTGATGTACATGTTCTCATCATACATACACTCCATTTTCATATGTAATCTGTCATGCGTTTTACATTGTTTCATGACAACTTTATACTGTATAAATTGCCAGGATGTGCCTTTGGCAATTGTCAATGCTAGAAAGTAACTACAGTCCTAATATACTACAAACTTAACCCATATTTGACGAATGGATTTTCCCATCATTATCAATAGAATGAGCCCACTTTCATTTTTAGGGGTGTTAGTGGTGATTTTTAATTTTTATTCAATTTTTCGATAGAATTCCTCTAAGCAAACAAAATAGCCCCAGATGGGACGCCGCGATCTGCGGCGTCGCATCTGGGGCTATTTTGTTTGCCTGTGTCCCATAAAAGGGACCCCAGGCTTAAATAAGTTACACCTGGGGCTATTCTGTTTGCCTATGTCTCATAAAAGGAACGCCAGACTTAAATGAGTTAAGTACATTAGTTCAAAGAACATATCAAATGTTTATACTATCTTTCGTTTGTGCTATATATCAGGGATGTATCTTATCCGGGCCCTGAGATTTGGTGGGGGTAACCCTTTACTGCTGATGTAGACTTTGTTCTGCTCAACAGTTTCGAGCTTTAAACACATCATGATGAAAATGAGAATACATCTCTGTAAAATTGTGCTTTTGTAACAAAAATAAAAAATGATAAGATACGTAACTACAGTACCTTTTATTCTGCCTTGCTCTTGAAACATTCTTCATATATTTTATTCATACATGTAGTTACAAGTAGGCAATGATCAGAAAAAGGCGCAATCAGAAAGAAATTCACACTCCAAATGCAGAAATGGGAAACAACTTAATTGACAATTAGGTACGAAAACTTAGAAAACACATCGTAAGCCGTGTGAGCAGCTATTTATCAATAGGCGGTCACTCAGTTACACGAGCTTAACTAAAACTATGAAAACGTACAGAAGGCTCAAACAGCACAAAAATTCGACTCCAAAACACAAAACAAATAGAACCACAACAGAAGAATCGCATTGAAACGCTCAGTAATAATAAATAAACTTACTGGGGTGCTACTATCGATTTTACAGATCTCTATCCTCACTCTCAGATTCTGCAGTGGTTCACAACATCTAGTTAGTTGTTCGGTCCTCGTGGTGAATCTCTAACTAGTCAACGAATCATCAAGGACAAACAAATAAATCATGATAACCACCATGATGAATGAAACACGAGGACTCACAGACTCAGTACGCTGCCCGACGATGAATATCACTGGGCGCGGAATAACTTACTGAAGTCCGGAGCAAAGGGCCAAGGATCGGACAAGAAGCTCCGGCCCCAACCAACTAAAATGAATAGCTTAATGTCGGGGCAATCATAGAGTCGAGTCTGACACCCGACCCAACGGCATGCATTTAAATAAGGCAGCGTAGTTATCAACCATGATTGGGTTGTAAACTAAGCATGCCGACTGTCGTTTAACATTGTTAAGTTATAACCTATACGTCTGTAACATGTAATTATTTTTCTGAACTGCCAAAAAAAAAAAAAAAAAAAAAAAAAAAAAAAGCCAGGCAAATAGCAAAATATTTCCGTGTAGGTGATAGTTCCTTAAAATTTTGTCTTCTTGAGTTATATATGCATTTTCAAACCCGCCTAGTTTTATAGCTAAACTGTGCGCCAACATTCCAAATTTACTTACATGTATAAATTGTGGAAAAAAGATGTTTGGTCACATTAAACCAACACGGGTACAACTTATGCTCCTTCAATAGCTTTCTCTTCATCAAAGGCGGTAAAAATCTGAAACACCTGCTGTATACCGGGCTTAAAACAAACAGCACTGCGATTCTAAGCAAAGCGCACAAAATATATATTTATATTCACAGTTTACAGAATTTCAGATTGAAACCCATGTTTAATTAACACCGTGAACGGAGAAAAAAAAAAGATTCACGCTATCAATTTGAAAATGTTGACATTGTTGCTGGTTTTATTGCAAAGGAAAGTGTCGTTTAGCGAAATTCAAAAAGTGTTTTGATCTGACTATTGAAACAATGAACATTTTGATAAAACTAGTCTTAAAACGATTTTGGAGTAAAAATGGTAGCTAAAGCCCCAGACTGAGAAAAGCCATCAAAAAATCACTTTTGGTGGCCACCTGTTTAGCACAAATTTCCTTGGTATAGTTGTTAAGTACTGTCTTTAAGAAGTATGAAAACCAATGTTTTAATTTTTTTCGGTCTTGCAAAAGTACTTTTATTTCGGGTGAAAATGAAGTACCCTTAGGCTAGCTTGTTTGATCCGCGACATTAAGGACATTTATTTCTGGGTACCCGGCGGCTAATTTGGCCTACCTTGTACATCCCCTCCCAGTAGAATATTTCAAGGGTGCCAAATCATTCATTGAGACCCCAGAAATGCAAATCATCTTTGTTGTCAAAGATAAACTCTTTCGTTCTATGAAAAATGCATGGTTTCCATGGCAACCATTAACATGATTTTCGCACATGGGGGTGTATATACAAGATTGATCATATTCCCGCTGTTACTCATCCTAGACCATTGATCCTGGTCTCATTTTAAAGCTTAAGACATAGCACTTTCAACCTATGGCAAGTAATGCAAGTTATCTAATTTGCATATTCATGAATTTTAATGAAAACATTAAAATGACAGAAGAAACATTGAGAAACCATTAATAAACTAGTTTCAGGACCAAACTATCAATGTGACACTTTGTTATTGAGCCAGTAATATCATATGACAAATGTATTGATTTCATGGGCCTAAATAAAAATGATCTCATTTGCATATTCATGAATATTAATGAAAAGTAAAAATTCGAGGAAAACGAGAAAAAACTGTAGCCATTGCAAGGTTTTGGACGGGTTATAAGATCTTTCTTGCATCACTGGGACCAATTCTCATGGCTGCCAGTGTAGTCAGAGGTATCACCTAAATGCCATAAAATATTGTTCTCAACAATGAACGCATTTAGATGTAAAATTACATAGTTTCCACTCCTACCCCTAGTGTGATTCTAATGAATAGGGTACTTAAAAATATACATATTCCAAGAAAAGCATGCTCTAGAATACTATAATTGGTCTGATAGTGATGCATGGACCAAGCAATTTTACCTTAATACCTATCATTCAAATCGTTGCGTTTGCTTATTCATGAAAAAATAAAATACATAAGAAATATGTAAAATAAAATAGTGATAGACATACAAAGTCACTTGTATAGCTCGGCAAATAGGTCACTGTATGGGCGTTACCTTATGAATACGTTATTGGGTATGGTCTACTTTTGACCTAGGTAAAAGCTAAAGGTACACAGTTGAAAGACTCAACTCACATGTTGTCCGTTAGAATTAAATCCGAGTTTGTCTAGTTTACTGGATTGGACAAAATAGGTAGCTGATCTTTAACGGTAAAATACGTGTCAGCGCTCTAGGCTGACTGAATTCGACTTTTCTATTATCTCCCTACTTGAACAGATGGACCAGCCGACCACGCCCAGATATGAATATTAAAGCTGCCGCCCATACAGTGACCCATTTGCCGAACTATACCAGAGCTGGTAACAAACTCAGGATGCTGAAAAAAGTATCAACTGAATGCTATGGCAATGTACCATGTCCTTTAAGTATTATATAACAATGGTCTGATTTCCAATTTCATGAATTATAATGAAAACTCTAGAACCAGGAATGAAAAAAAAGAGAAATGAAACTGGTAAACATACAAAATGACTTGTACATGTATATCGGCAACCAAAATCCCTAACATGCTGAAAATGGCATCAAATTGTTGCCAGGGCAAAACTATGCCGTCCTGTACTACAATAAACGAGTCATTTGATTTTTTGCTTTATGAATATTAACAAAACCTTTCGAATTTAGAGGAAAATTACGGAAAAGTTAGGGCGGTATACAAAGAAAATCACATGTATCTTGGCTACTGATAGACCTAGAGAGCTATAATTGGTGTCCAATGATTGGTAGGACAATGTTCTATAACAATGTAATCTGATAAATAAATATTCAGCTATTTTTGTTGTGTGGATATTAAAAGGTTTTTTATGAATAAGAGAAAAATCAATTAAAAACGAGGGGGTACACCAACAAAGTCGCTTGTATCTCAGCTGCCAATATCCTTAGATAATTGAAAATGGTACCAGAAGAATGCTGGGACAATGCACTATTGCCATGTGGTCTGATAGCTTAAGCATAAGTTACACAAAATTTTGAAAAATTGTGGAAATGACAGAAAATTGAAGATTGTGCTCCAACAAAATTTATTAAATCTTGATTGCCAGCAAGCATGTTTTATATATCTAAACACATGGCAATAAAACAGTGTCCTTCCAATAAATTGCTGCCATTTCATGTTTTCTACAGCTCTTGGCAGTCAAGATATACACGATTTTGTTTGTGTACCCCTTCACTTTTCGTTGCTTTTTGTCTTATTTATAAAGATCTCATTGGCAGCCATACAACAAAAATAGCTTATTATTTATATATGAGTATAACATAGTCCTAGCAACCAATTATAGCTATCTAAGTCTATCAGTAGCCAAGATATATGCGTCTTTCTATGTATACCTCCTTATTTTCCGTATATTTTTCTCTAAATTCTGAAGGTTTTGCTAATATTCTTAAAACTAAAAATCAAATGACTTATATATTGTAGTACACGATGGTATAATATTGCTCTAGCAACAATTTGATGCCATTTTCAGCACTTTAGGGCTTTTGATTGCCGAGATACAAGTTATTTTGTAGGTTTACCCGTTTATTTTTTTCTCTTTTTCTCTCCAATTTTTAAAGTTTTCATTAAAATTCATGAAATTGAAAATCAGGTTATTCCTATATCATACTTTAGGATCAAAGTACATTTCCATAGCAGTCATTTGATACCTTTTCCAGTATCCTGGGTTTATTAACAGCTCTGGAACAAGTGATTTTGTACTAACACCCCTTATTATCCATGATTTGTTTCCGATTTCTTATGGGGTATTTTTTTAATTTTCATGAATAAGCATATCCAATGATTTGAATATTAGGTATCAAGGTTAAATTGCTAGGTCCATGCATCACTATCAGACCAATTATAGTATGGTCCCAGGGATGCAAGACAGATCTTATAACCTATCCAAAACCTTGGAATGGCTATAGTTTTTCCCTTGTTTTTCCTTGATTTTTGACATTTTCATTAAAATTCATGAATATCCAAAGGAAATAATTTTCATTTAGGCCCTTGACATCAATACACTTGTCATATGATATTACTGGCTCAATAACAAAGTGTCACAGAGATAGTTTGGGCCTCATATTAGTTTATTTATGGATTTTTAATGTTTTTCTGTCATTTTAATGTTTTCATTAAAATTCACGAATATACAGATTAGATGACTTGCATTTCTTATCATAGGATAAAAGGGCTATGTCTAAGCTTTAAAATGAGACCAGGTTCAGTGATGTAGGATAAGTAACAGCAGAGATATGACTAATTTTGTATGTACACCCTCATTTTCGAGAATCACATTATAGAATGCCATGTGTAGCAGTATACATCCAATAATTTCAACACTTTTGCAAGACTTAAAATTGACCAAACATTGTTTTTCAAGCTTCCAGTGGGTTCCTCTACAAGAGGGTATGAATGAAATTTGTGCTACTTTCTGACCACCTATCACCATTTTTCTGATGGCTGGGGCTCTAACTATGGTAATTTTAGGGGTTTTCTTTCCAAAAGAGCTCGATGCCCAATTCCATTTTAAGATATATAAAACCTAATATAAAAATGATTTGAAATTCGTCTTTTTAATCCCTCAAAAATGACATTCAAAAGTTTGCTCATCTTTTTTACTGAACAAAAAAAGAAAAAAATAAAAATTATCGCTGTCATTTTTAAAACTCGTGTACATGAGGTTATTTAATAGTTTCAGAAGTGTTGACTGTAAAAGATCACGATAAATTATAATGAAACCTTGGATAAAAAGTAGTATCCGCTATAAATTGTAATTATGAAGACATAATTGTGTGAAAATGCAAAAACGATATAAATTTTATAGAGCAAAATCAAATTGAATAAGGTTATGGCCTATGAATACAATAAATGTATTATCACCCTGGTTCTTGAAATAATAACGAGCACGGTAACCATTCAAAATAGCATAACATCGACAAATTATTGCTGACCAGTATGTTAAAATGTAGGCCATCTTTGAGGTGCCTTGTCTTTAAGATGTGGTTTTGGAAATGTCAAGCCATGTTAACGGCTACACTGTGTACATTACCCAGCTGAAAAGAGAGAAGACTTTGAAATAAAGGAGATTCACATACATTTGGCGAATCGGCTCATTTTGGCGCAGTTTCAAACTTATTCAATTTAAAGAATCACAACTGTACAAAGATGACGTATCTTCGATTCATAACTTACGAGGGACTGACAATAATCACTTTATGTATTACGGCGATAAACGGTGTCGCAAGTGCAGGTATGGACTTTCGTTTTCTTTTTTGACCTCAGATCACAAAACAGTTGTGAGAAGTTTGGTAACCAAGTGAATGAATCGACATTAAGACTGAATATGGCTACTCAAGCGTATCAAGTGCACTTTATCAACATAAAGTTCTTGGTAAATTAGTAATCCTCCCCCCCACCCCCCAAAAAATATAATAATAATAATAATAATGGTCGATATAATAAAAACGTATGACAAGGTCCCACATAAAAGGTTATTATACAAACTTGACTTCTACGGGATTAGAGGATCTACACATAAGTGGATCGACTCGTGGCTCTCTGATCGCTCTCAAAAAGTGGTATTAGATGGCCGAGCCTCAGATCCAGTCCCGGTTCTATCTGGTGTCCCGGTCCTATTTCTTATTTTCATCAATGATCTTCCGGATAATATCAGTTCGTCTTTTCGGCTATTTGCTGATGATTGTGTTTTGAACAGGAATATCAAGTCTCCATTGGATTGTCACATTTTGCAAGATGACATGAATAGCTTGGCCAAATGGGAAATGGATTGGCAAATGAAATTTAATGTTAGCAAATGTCATTCAATGAGTCGGCTACACCCAAGCAATCATATACAGTTCAGCTACACACTGCACCAGCCAGCAAACATTAGAACAGGTTCAGTCCGCAAAATACCTAGGTTTAACTATCACAGACAACCTTGATTGGGGTCAACATATTTCGGAAATTACATGCAAGGCAACTAAGACTTTGGGCTTTCTTCGGCGCAATTTGGCATTGGCACCTAGGCATACACTGTACAAACGAAGTTGCATAAAAAACATTGGTTCGTCCTCAACTTGAGTATGCAGCTCCTATTTGGCATCCCTATAATGAAACTCAGACTACTAAGGTGGAGAAGGTGCAGAAGACTGCAGCCAGGTGGACCTGCAGGAGATGGAGGAACTCCAGTAGCGTCGGTGATATGCTTGACGAGCTTGAGTGGCCATCCCTGCAGTCCCGCGGAGAGCGGTCCTCCTTAACCTTCTTCTACGAGATACACGATACACTCCGGTACAGTGTCTCTTGATAAAGTCAAATACCTGACCTCGGCACCCAACCTAAGGCGAACTCGGGCATCGCATGAATCACAGTATACAAGACAATTTGCCTATAGTGATGCCCTGAAATACTCATTTTTCCCCAGAACTATTTCGGTTTGGAATAATCTCCCTTCTTCAGTGGTCTCATCTAAGACCATTGAGAAATTTAAGGTTTCTATTTAATCATAGGCCCAGAGACATGCGTTTTAGTATGCCTCTATCTATATCTTGTAAATAGTTTTAATGGCCCACCCCAAATGTTTTTCTCCCTTTACTAAATTCTAAATTTAGCCACCCACCCCACACCTGAGGTGATGATCAGAAATTGATCGACTTAGTATCAGAAGATAGATAGAAAATATGTACATACCTAGTGAAGTGATACGTGATGATTTTAATGTTTCATACCCAACACTGGATCAGTCAAATTTCACCAATTGGGAAAATAGCTGCTCATTCGGCTTTCGATATGTTTTCATTGAATAAGTACATAATTTTTAATTTAGTTTTTTCCCACCTCGGTTTTTGGAGTTGGAATCTTTTTCTGATTGCGCCTTTTCCCGATCGTTGCCTGCTTGTACCTTTTTTCAAGAAAATATTACACCCATTTTCGATTGGCGCATAAGATTCGATATAAATAAAATCTGTTGCCCTGGATCCTAAAGGTAGCTGTTCATACATGAGCAAAATCGCCGCGACACGTATAGAGTATTGTATTAAGGGGAAATAGTATCTCTTGATCTTCAAAGAAACAATTTCTGTACCAAATTGTGTAAAGGAAACAAGACTTCTCAAGATGTTTCTGGAAAATGTCAATGTCGAGAGTTGACCTCCGTTTTTGGCAGCTGGACTCGTTCCAGCAGTTGTTTCACTCTCTTTATTTGTCCATCTTCCTCATGTGCCTTGACACAATATTGAGTTTTAAGCGCAGCATCCTGTTCTGGTTGTTACTACTCTAGTTCATGTGAGACCAGAGGTAGTTCCGATACTTCAACAAAGACGGAATGAGAAATGGAGAAAATTTATGTTTTTACTTTCTGAAGTGACACTGTTGACACTCCCCTTTGATGTTGCGCCCTAGTGTGTGATTTCTCTGTGAGTCTATCCTTGTTTTCTCATTGTCCGTCTAAAGCGTCATCTTTGGAAAGCTTGCTATTGTCCACTTTATGCAGAGACAATCTCTGGGTTCAGATCTCGTATACAGTCACTGGAAGCCGGATGGTGAATTGCAGAGTCGACAGGGCATAATGTTTCAATCAATGACTCCCAGGTTAGTAACAGGGACAGCTTTATTACGTTGTCGGCCTTGAATATCTCCACCTGCCAACATCTACTACGATTACCATTTGTCGAGCATTACATAGCTACGGGAATTAAAATTTGCAAGTCTTCAAAACGAGATATGACGTAGCAATTTCTAATAGTTTTGTTGCATATTCCCCTCAAATCAATGCAAATTAGTTTCGTCTTTCTGTCGCAACGACATAGGAGGAATACGGACTATTGTTTTCTTTGATGACCTCTGTGTTGGGCATCTCCTGTAAATGCTCATTGACTTCTTCTATAAGAACAAGCGTAATTTTTCTATTGGGGTTTTTAAGGGGTAATCGCCCTATCCGATATTCCATCAACTTTCTTTTGCCAGAAAAGATAATACTCCATCTTGAGAATATCGATGATGTCTTTTTTTCCGCTTTGCGTGGTCCATATTAATTCCATCTGGTAGAATTGTGCCTGAACGTAAAGATCGATAAAGGCATGTGTGTTAATAGACGTTGTGTGCTTAGTAAGTAACCTTTGAAACCATTCAACCTATTAATCAGTGGTCACAGCAAACTTATATTGCTAGTAACTTCGAACGCGTTATCGCTATTTGACGCATCAAAATTTAATATCGCAACTAGGGAATAAAATATAAAAGTTTGATCCTTTGGAAGCAGTGAAAAAGTACAAGTAGGCAAAGATCAGGAAAAGGCGCAATCAGAAAAAGACTCCCACTCCAAAAAACGTTCAAAGTAGTATGGGCCATATTGCGCAATTTCGAATACTGAACCCTCATATCAGTGACCCTTTATCAACCGGCGACGATAGCCAGATAAATATACTGCAATTTCAAACAATTGAGATTACAGTAACAGTAATAAATTCATTATTATTATTATTATTATTATTATTATTATTATTACAGGCGTGTGTGACTGTGGTGGTGACTGGGTTGGTAGGCCGGTTACAAACGGTTGTCACTGTTACCAAGGTTTTACTGATCAAGTAAAGGAGTGGTCAGTTGCACGTGACCTGTGTCAACAACACGGTGGTGATCTAGCCAGTATAACATCAACCGATGAGTATGAATTTATCGGACGTATGTATGAGTTTATGCATCTTTTCGCACGGCTATAGTAGTCTTCATGTTCTGAATTTCAGATAACCGATGTATTTTAATGAGTGGCCGCCTATTGGCAAATAGCTGCTAACTCGGCTTACGGTATGTTCTCTAAGTATAAGTACCTAATTGTCAATTTAGTTTGTCCCGCCTCGGCTTTTTGGTGTGGGAATATCTTTTTGATTTCGCCTTTTCCTGGTCATTATCTACTTGTTCCTTTTTCATCAAGTTGATAAAGGCTTTGATCTAGAGCTTCGTATCAGTTTCATTATACTCTTGTATATATTTGGGGGATATCGTCTAGCAAACGGGTATTGCTATAGAGAGGATGTCTCTAGGACAAGTTTGTTTTCTGTGTGAAATTTTTATTACTTACAGAATATTTATCCGGCATTGAGGACTTCACGACATGGTGGGTGGGGCTAACAAAAGGTGGGGATGGTGTATGGAAGTGGTCAACTGGTGAACAGCTCTCAGAAGATATAGAGGTTTCTGATGGTAGGAATTTTGTATGGTGTTCATGTGCTGAAAGGCGTATTGTTATCATGTATTTGATGTCATATGCCTTGTTTTTGTATCGACTACCCTAAGTTGCAACCTTGCACCAGTTTTCTTTGGCTCCATGCTGCCATATCTATAGGGTCACTGCTGAGGCTTATGTAGCCGAAACTATGGCGTGGCCCATTCACTGTCCCATCAACATGTTCATTGCTCTTAAAAGTTTTAATTTATTTTACTGATAGAGAGGCACTTAAAAATTGTCGGACTGCAAATGACTGTGATGATAATCTCTTCATTATTCCCGTCCCACGACCTCTGGATCATATTACACCACATTAGTCATAAAACCAATAAACAGTGGTACCAGATATACAAACCATGTACGTCTGCTCTGTTGAAGCTACACATTTAAATGCGCTGTTCAAACATGATGATAGCAAATGCCGTTCGAATGAATCATCCACAGCAGCAAAACACTTCTTTTAGCATACTGCTAACCTTGCCACCACAACGAATTAGTCCATACAGTACACAGTAATACACTTCTTTAAACATCTTACTTTATCTTTATAATTATTTAATTTGATCAGATAAATCTTGTATTTCACGTTAGGCGTAAACAAAAATAGCTGTGTTTCCGCTAACCCGACCGACTCTGAGGTTTTGCGCCGACCCTGCAGTTTTAATTGCCAATAAAAATAAAATAAAAATATTTTCATGCCGGCCGACCTTCAACATTTGAAGTGGAAAACAGACAATGATTTAAAAACTGCTATAATTTTAACAATACTAGGTCAATTCGCGTTCGCTAGCTTCCTACTGGTTTTAAACTTCATCGCACGTTTGTTTCGAGTACTTATGATTAATTGTAGCGTGTTTCTACCCTTTTTATTCATTTTCAAGAAAGAAAAAATACACGAAAAATAAAAAGATTTTCCGACCTACCGACTCTACCCCATCTTCAGCATGTTAGCGGAAACAAGGCTATTTTTATTTTACGCCTTATCAATAGAACCGTCTTCTGTCACATATTATATCTTCATATATATCGGAAGTTAATGCCCTTGCTAGATTTTTTTTTCAATTCATATTTGCCTTTTAAATGTACATATAATTATTTCTCTCTCTCTCTCTCTCTCTCTCTCTCTCTCTCTCTCTCTCTGTGTGTGTGTGTGTGTGTGTGTGTGTGTGTGTGTCTATGCGCCATTTATATTTTCTATCTTCTCTTCTCACACAGCCTATCTAATATTAATTCATTTCCTCTGACTATTTTATTGTGCTACAACCTACATATGTTTCAAATTGAATTTCCAAAGTTCTACTTCCATAATTCCATGTAAGTTTTCAAGTTTCACGTATGCATGAATATAGCCTTTCTTCTTTATCTCTTAAGGGTGGCCGAGTGGGAATATGGGCCCCGATGTGCTGCTTTGTGCCTCCATGCAAAGCTTGTTCGCTGCTGACTGACCATCTGATTACTGGTTAACCGCTCAGGTCTGAGCTTGCCCAGGAAAAGTGGTTTCAAGTCAAACCGTCCACACATATAAGCCTTTGTTGCTATGTTGGGTGGTTATATTTTAAACACTTGTTGGATGTCGTGACATCCTCATTTTGTGTAAAAATCTCATAAAGTGGAGGCAACGTCCCGACATGACATTAGCTGTTGATTGGGACGTAAAGCATGAATTCAAACAGTTCAAACAAATTTTCTTTATCTCGTTAGCAATTCCATAGATATTTTGTATTTATATTTTGTAGTTCATTCGTCATCCTCATTGTTTTAAATTGTAATTACGTTAGCCATCGGCAGTACCTTAGTTAACATTAAAGGCCTAGCCTTATGTCTTTTACTTTCATGATTGTTCATTACAGCGTATGTTCTATGAATTTTCGGATCTATGTGTATGTATTAAATCATACAATTTCTTATAAATTTATGAACATTTAGGTACGGGGTCCTCAACAGACGGGTGCGGAGACATAGATGTGTTTTCAGCTTTCATTGAGGTGTGGAAAACTCCCTGCACTGGTTCGGAAAGTAAAAATTATGTCTGCGAAGTAACACTTCTCGGTAAGTAAAACTAACAATAACCAATGACTCGAAACGAAACGAAAGCCTATAACAAACATGCTAGTACCCGTATCCCTGAAATCTGAACGGGAAATGATTAAAATACTTATTTTACTTTCAAAGAATATTTACTTTCAAAGGATGGCCAATCAGCTTGTTCAAAAACAATATCAACTGATATCACAACACAAACTAATATACGTCGCCTTGGATCGATCAGTTATAAGTTACTGGGACTTTGGTAGATTTCAAATTTGAAGTTTGGTTGACAACAGACGTCTTAATATAATCCTTCTTACTCAAAGACCCTATACACTAATAACATGAGAAAATCTAAAATACAAGTATTATCCGTTTCAATTAAGTTTTAGTACCGGAATAACTTGGATGATAACTTTAAACTGGGTTCTGCGTGTAAACCACAAGTGCATACATCTTGGTTTCAGAAACAACTACCAGTGATTTGCTTCATACAACCAGTGACGCTTTTGCAACGAGTGACCGAGTCACTACTACTGACGCAATAACAACCAGTCAGCAAGTCACTACCAGTGGCGCTCAAACAACCAGTCAGCAAGTCACTACCAGTGGCGCTCAAACAACCAGTCAACAAGTCACTACCAGTGACGCAATAACAACCAGTCAGCAAGTCACTATCAGTGACGCAATAACAACCAGTCAGCAAGTCACTACCAGTGGCGCTCAAACAACCAGTCAGCAAGTCTCTACCAGTGACGCCCAAACAACCAGTCAGCAAGTCACTACCAGTGGCGTTCAAACAACCAGTCAGCAAGTCACTACCAGTGACGCCCAAACAACCAGTCAGCAAGTCACTACTAGTGACATTCAAACAACCAGTCAGCAAGTTACTACCAGTGACATTCAAACAACCAGTCAGCAAGTCACTACCAGTGACGTTCAAACAACCAGTCAACAAGTTACTACCAGTGACGCAATAACAATCACTCAGCTAGTTACTACCAGTGACGCAATAAGAACCACTCAGCTAGTAACTACCAGCGACGCAATAACAACCGTGGGCCAAGTTACAACTACCAAAACCACCGAAAACTCAAATACACTAGATAATAGTAAGCAATAATTCCAAAAACGCATGTATTTGGTGACCCCCCCATGTTTCCATTCTCTGAATAACATACGATCACACGTAGATACTGTTTTAATTGCCGCGTGACACTTTTGTCAAAGTTTCATACGGAGCGACTTCGATCTCAGACCATAGTCTAGTCCCGGAAGATGTTATTGAGCTTGCTTTAAGCTACATGTAAAATGTGACCGAACGATGTTTGGTTGATCTATGGTCTAGAAAATATGGCGGCGCCCATGAACAGCCGTCTCCTTTTTTGTATCAAGTCAAAGAAGAGAGAGTATTTCAGTAGACAGAGTAAAAGAACATGGGGAAAATAAATTCCAGCATCAAAGAAACAAGAAAAAATATCAAAATATAGCCCCCAAATGACCGTTTATCTTTGAATTAGAGAACCAGGAAATATTTTCAGCTCTGTCGGCCATACTTGTTCCAGCGAAAGCTTGGTTGAACAATGGTCTGGGAATGGCGTCACTCTGGTCTCACTAGACTGAATTCGATCATTACATGTAAAATACCTTTTCTTCAAATATAATGATATGTAATGGTTAAAATCGTTTTTCCTTTTCGCATTTACCTGAAAATTAAACGGCGGATGGGAATATTTGTTTTTGACAACGCCCAAACCGATTTATTTTCTACTCCTCTTGGTTTTCAGATGCTCCTGATGATGATACAGTTTACCTATACACGATTGTAACCGGGGGTATAGTCTTGATTTTCACCATACTGTCTCTGACGGTTTGTTATGTTGCGAAAGCCAAATATCGGCAGATATCGCCACTGGAATCCAGGCCAGTCCGTCACACCAACCAGCACTCAACATCCGGAATAACAATGCCGTCAAAACCCAGATTTCCAACTCCACCAAAGCGTGTAAACACAAACCTGTTCGACATAGGGGACCGGAACATCATACCATCACCACTACCCCAAAATAATACCAGTATAGATTCAAAGCTTACTCAGAACTCTCAAACAGTCACCGATAATTTCAACGTGTCAACCGTCAGCAAGGGTCTTCCAATGCCGCCGGCCTGTACGAGAGAGCCCACTTTACCACCCAAAGATACAGCACAATCCACAAGCGAAACGAAGAATATGTCTGACTTGTTTAATCGCCCAGGTTCACTGCACCCTCCCCACCACGAGCTGACTGCGCAGACAAAAGCGGATCCCTTGATAGATGTTGAAGACTCTGAGTAAATTCAGATTCCTGACCCATCTATTCGTACACCCATCGCGTTCTGTGACTAGTTAATGTAACATTTTTGTCAAAGGGGTTAAAGGCTACAAAGTCTAACAAATTTTATTTGTTCATTAGACCAATAGCAATTTATATTTTTTTTCTACAAGGTTATGTAATGGCATAAAAGGATACTGATAAAAGCTTTTTGTGGGAACAAGTAGATAGGGCTTACTTTGAGTATACTATATATAACAACAAGGAATTGGGCGTTCCATTTTCTTATTTTTGTACTTCTTCCATTAAATTATTATCATATAGTCAAAAGTTTGTTTCTATGTCTCCAGTGTTCCCACAAACTGTAATCTGTCACAGAGACGTTAACGGCACGTGATTTCCAACATTTCCACGGTCTGCAATCTGACACGGAAGATTTGGTCGCACGTGTTGTCTTCGATATGAGAAAAGCACAGATAAATAGCAACAGGTCAGCTAATGTTGACGACAGAGCGGCCCATGGTATAAAAACCTCTGTATGGAATATGGCAAAGTTTCTCGTGGCATGAACAGCTGACAAAACAACAGTAGGACACAGTAACAAAACGCCTGGAAGAAAAAGAGAATTAAAATTGATTTTAAATAACTGATAAAGAATAGCATATTACACATCTGCATAAGCAAAAATGTATACTAAAAAAAGTATATTCGCCTCTCATTTAAAGTCAAATGTTGATGTTTGGGAAATCGCAGATGTACCTTATATCTTACCTATGTACATATCAGGCACACTGGAAGATATGGATACTGTCCGGACAGGGCGATTATGAATGTACGGTTATATTACTTCCCAAGCAGTTACAAAGTGTGACATACATGTAATACACGTAGATCTTACTCGGGTAGTGAAATATTGTAGGATCTGATGGCACAAAACATTAATAAAGTATGATTTTAGTGAAACAATCAACCAGTTAGTCAAAACTAATGCATTACCCGCAGAGATTGAGAACCAAAAGGTTGTTATCCGACTAGGGGAAGCTGTGCATGCCGATATGAAACAAAGCACCGTGACTATAACTCCTGACTTCAGGAAGACAGCACATAGTCGCAGACTTGCTGAAAATAAATGGCACAATTATCAATTGTTTTGTGACGTCATACGTGTAAAAATTTGTTTGTAATGCTACATGTACATGTAAGTACCATATACCATTACTTCTGCATGTGAATGGCACGTTTTGAGCCCTTAAAGTAATTCTGCTTGCAAATTGTTACAGTTTCTAGTCTCTTAATTACTAAACCAAAGACAACAATCACAGTTTACCAGATTTATATTTTGGATTTTCTCTCTGTCGAATCTCACGTCATCAAGCAATGATAAATAACATACCGAAAACCCGGCTGAACAGGGGATGTGGTCCAAACAAGTCCTCCGCTTCGCACACGGTCATATCAAGACACAGTCTATCAACTGTACAGACAGACACACTCCATATTCCAGCGTTTACACGTACATACTCCTCCACAGTGAAATTGGAATTGACCAACAGCCTCTCAAAAGCTGCCGATTGTGACTATGAGTTCTCCACACCGCGTACAATCTATCAGGTTGATCTCCAGGCTGATCCAGGTCTTGTCTGTGGCACTGAAACTGAGCAGCCCTATCGCCAAGAATAATATCAAACGTACGATGGAAAAGTGTTTCGCAAATTCGCCATTATACATGTCTTGGATCCACACATCGGTGACCAAAATAAATAAACATAATTACTTTTAAAATATATAAATGTGGTTAGTTGTGTCACGGTGAATCTCTAACTAGTCAATGAATCATCAAGGACAAACAAATAAATCATGATAACCATCATGATGAATCAAACACGAGGACTCACGGACTTAGAATGCTGCCCGACGATGGAGATCACTGGGCGCCGAATAACTTACTGAAATCCGGAGCAAAAAAAAAAAAACACACAGGTTAAACCCCGGTGGCCAAGGAACAGACAAGAAGCTCCGCCCAAACCAACTAAAATGAATAGCTTTATGTCGGGGCCATCATAGAGTCGAGTCTGACGCCCGATTCACCGGCATGTTATCAACCATAATTGGGTTATAAACTAAGCATGCAGGCTGTCGCTTAATATTTAAGTTCAAACCTATACGTCTGTAATATTTAATTATTTTTTCTAAACTGAAAAAAGTAGACACGTAACAAAAAAGTTTCGTGTAAGTGTAAGTACCTAAATTTTGTCTTCCTGAAATACATATGCATTTTCAAAGCCACCTACTTTTATAGCTAAACTGTGCGCCAACATTCAAAATTAACATACATGTAATAAAGTTCTTAAAGACTTATATGAGGTCACTGTATATACATGTTTGAAGATTTACCTGTATAAAAAGAATTGTTTATTTTTGTCAACAATGCTACATTCTTTAGCATGCTTTATCATGTGGCTGTTGAATATGTTGCAAATACATGGATTTGTTTATACATGATTGTGAAATGAGTAGTCAGCTCAGAGCAAGTGAGTAATTTTTCAGTTTCTTCCGGGTTGAAATCGTTGGACCCATTTTTCTTAGGCTTTTTTAAAAATAAGCCAGATGTAGTCATTGACTTCAATCATATAAGAACCTGAAACAAAAGGCATGTCATCTTTCAGCAAACAATCAGCGCACACGAGCCGCCCCAAGTTACCCACTTTGAGAATTTTCCAGAAAAACATGTTAACACTAACTTTTCCCAGGAGAAATACATTTCCATGACCCCAAAATAATCCTTAATTTGTCAGATTATGTATCCTAGACATGTAGGCTTTGTGTAATTTTTTATTCAAATGCATTCCATTTTCCAGGAAATGGGCCCCACTAAAACTAGTTACATTTCCAATTCTAAACCAAGCTATTTAAAAGTTTAAAAGAAGAACTATATTGAGTCATTCCTTGTATTTGTGATGTATGTTAGCAATAAATGCACATCATCATTTGATTGACAGATTAAAAAAAAAAACAGTAGATGTCTGTATAACATACCCCACCCACTCATGTCAATATTGATGTTGCTAACATTTATCATGGATGGTGTCAAGGATACATAGTATGGACAATCGTGTTTATATCGTCACTAAAATCTATTAACTCAGTTTTACTGTTTTATATACTGTGTTCTAATGAAGAATTGTAGGTCTGAAATTGAATAAAATCAAATGAATCTAATGTCCGAACCTAGACACCAGACGAAAACGAAATATCTACATAAGATATCACACAATATGTTGCATCACACATAAGGAGATAGATGGCTATGTGCAGCTCGTTCCCAACGAGCTTCCCGATAAGGGTTATTATACTAGAAAACCTGGTCAAGAATACAGGTAGGCGCACCCAAAAGAAAAATCAATGTTGTATGTTGTATGAGTGCAGAGGAAGTTACGGCACCAGTTATCAGGGGCCACATCATTTAGGGGCGTTTTAATTCCCCCTACGGATATAAGATGTTTGGCTCGTATTGCACCAACACGGATACAATTTATGCTCCTTGAATAACTTTCTCTTTCATCAAGGGCAGTAAAAAAAGGTGTTGTATACCGTACTTAAAACAAACTGCACTGCGATTCTAATCCAAACGCACAAAATATATATTTATATTCACATTTTACAGAATTGCAGATTGAAACCCATGTTTAATTAACGTGAACTGAGGATAAAAAAGATTCATGCTATCAATTTGAAAATGTTGACATTGTTGCTAGTTTTATTGCAAAGGAAAGCGTCGCTTAGCGAAGTTCATAAAGTATTTTTATTTTCCTATTGAAACAATGAACACTTTGATAAAACTAGTCTTGAAACGATTTTTGAGTAAAATGGTAATTTTAGGGGTTTTCTTTATATTTTATATTATATTCTTTCCAGAAAACCGTTATTTTTTATCTTTCCAACAGAGCTCGTTGCCCAATTCAATTTAAAGAGATATAAAAGCTAATAGAGTAAAATTATTTTAAATTCGTCGTTTTAATCCCTCAAAAATAACATTCAAAAGATTGCTCATCTTCTTTACTGAATAAAAAAAAATAAAACATTACCGCTGTCATTTTTAAAACTCGTGTACATGAGGTTATTTATTGACTGTAAAAGATCACGATAAATTATAATGAAACCTTGGATAAAAAGTAGTATCCGCTATAAATTGTAATTATGAAGACATAATTGTGTGGAAATGCAAAAACGATATAAATTTTATAGAGCAAAATCAAATTGAATAAGGTTATGGCCTATGAATTCAATTAATGTATTATCACCCTGGTTCTTAAAATAATAACGGGCATGGGAACCATTTAAAAGCATAACATCGACAATTTATTGCTGACCAGTATGTTAAAATGTAGGCCATCTTTGAGGTGCCTTGTCTTTAAGATGTGGTTTTGGAAATGTCAAGCCATGTTAACGGCTACACTGTGTACATTACCCAGCTGAAAAGAGAGAAGACTTTGAAATAAAAGTGATTAACATACATCTGGTGAATCGGCGCATTTTGGCTTATTCAACTGTACAAAGATGACGTATCTTCGATTCACAACTTACGAGAGACTGGCAATAATCACGTTGTGTATTACGGCGATAAACGTTGTTGCGAGTGCAGGTATGGACTTTCTTTTTCTTTTTTGACCTCAGATCACAAAACAATTGTGAGAAGTTTGGTAGCCAAGTGAAAGAATCGACATTAACACTGAATATGGCTACTCAAGCGTATCAAGCGTATCAAGTGCACTTTATCAATATAAAATTCTTGGTAAATTAGTAAAAAAAAACCAAAACTATGGCCGATATAATAAAAAGTATGAAAATATGTACATACCTAGTGAAGTGATACGTGATGATTATAATGTTTCATACCCAACTCTGGATCAGTCAATTTACCTATTGGGAAAAATAGCTGCTCATTCGGCTTACGATATGTTTTCATTGAATAAGTACCTAATTCTTTTTCTGATTGCGCCTTTTCCCGATCGTTGCCTGCTTGTACCTTTTTTCAAGAAAATATAACACTCATTTTTGATTGGCGCATAAGATTCGATATTAATAAAATCTGTTGCCCTGGATCCTAAAGGTAGTTGTTCATACATGAGCAAAATCGCCGTGACACGTATTGAGTATTGTATCAGGGGAACATATCAGTAGTTGTAGTATCTCTTGATCTTCAACGAAACAATTTTTGTACCAATTTTTGTACCAAATTGTATAAAGGAAACAAAACTTCTCAAGATGTTTCAGAAAAAATGTCAATGTCGAGAGATTACCTCCGTTTTTGGCAGCTGGACTCGTTCCAGCAGTTGTTTCACGCTCTTTATTTGTCCATCTTCCTCCTGTGCATTGACACAATATTGAGTTTTAAGTGCAGCATCCTGTTCTGGTTGTTACTACTCTAATTCATTTAAAACCAGAGGTAGTTCCGATACTTCAACACAGACGGGATGAGAAATGGACTGCAAAACACCAAGGAACTTTATGTTTTTACTTTCTGATGTGACACTGTTGACACTCCCCTTTGATGTTGCGCCCTAGTGTGTGATTTCTCTTGTGAGCCTATCCTTGTTTTCTCATTGTCCGTCTAAAGCGTCATCTTTGGAAAGCTTGCTATTGTTCACTATATGCAGAGACAATCTCTGAGGTTCAGATCTCGTATAAACCGTAACATTAGTCCCTGGAAGCCGGATGGTGAATTGCAGAGTCGACAGGGCATAATGTTTCAATCAATGACTCCCAGGTTATTAAACAGGGACAGCTTTATTACGTTGTCGGCCTCGAATATCTCCACCTGCCAACATTGACTTCTTCTATAAGAACAAGCGGTATTTTTCTATTGGGGTTTTTAAGGGGTAATCGCCCTATCCGGTATTCCATCAACTTTATTTTGCCAGAAATACTCCATCTTGAGAATATCGATGATGTCTTTTTTCCGCTTTGCGTGGTCCATATTAATTCCATCTGATAGAAGTGTGTCTGAACGTAAAGATCGATAAAGGCATGTGTGTTAATAGACGTTGTGTGCTTGGTAAGTAACCTTTGAAACCATTCGACCTATTAATCAGAGGTCACAGCAAACTTATATTGCTAGTAACTTCGAACGCGTTATCGCTATTTGACGCATCAAAATTTAATATCGCAGCTAGGGAATAAAATATAAAAGTTTGATCCTTTGGAAGCAGTGAAAACGTTAAAGTAGTATGGGCCATATTGCGCAATTTCGAATACTGAACCCTCATATCAGTGACCCTTTATAAACCGGCGACGATAGCCAGATAAATATACTGCAATTTCAAACAATTGAGATTACAGTAACAGTAATAAATTTATTATTATTATTATTATTATTATTATTATTATTATTATTATTATTACAGGCGTGTGTGACTGTGGTGGTAACAGGGTTGGTAGGCCGGTTACAAACGGTTGTCACTGTTACCAAGGTTTTACTGATCAAGTAAAGGAGTGGTCAGTTGCACGTGACCTGTGTCAACAACACGGTGGTGATCTAGCCAGTATAACATCAACCGATGAGTATGAATTTATTGGACGTATGTATGAGTTTATGCATCTTTTCGCACGGCTATAGTAGTATTCATGTTCTGAATTTCTGATAACCAATTTGTTTTACTGAGTGGCCGCCTATCGGCTTACGGTATGTTCTCTAAGTATAAGTACCTAATTGTCAATTTAGTTTGTCCCGCCTCGGCTTTTTGTTGTGGGAATATCTTTTTGATTTCGCCTTTTCCTGGTCATTACCTACTTGTTCCTTTTTCATCAAGTTGATAAAGGCTTTGATCTAGAGCTTCGTATCAGTTTCATATACTCTTGTATATATTTGAGAGATATCGAAGCTCTGCTATACCGAACGTCTAGCAAACGGGTATTGCTATAGAGAGGATGTCTCTAGGACGAGTTTGTTTTCTGTGTGAAATTTTGATTACTTACAGAATATTTATCCGACATTGAGGACTTCACGACATGGTGGGTGGGGCTAACAAAAGGTGGGGATGGTGTATGGAAGTGGTCAACTGGTGAACAGCTCTCAGAAGATATAGAGGTTTCTGATGGTAGGAATTTTTTAAGGTATTCATGAGCTGAAAGGCATATTGTTATCATGTGTTTGATGACATATGCCTAGTTTTTTTTTAGCGACTGTCCTGTTGAAAGTTGCAAACTTGCAGCAATTTTCTTAGGCTCCATGTTGCCAAATCTATAGGGTCACTGACGAGGCTTATGTAGCCGAAACTATGGCGTGGCCCATTCACTGTCCCATCAACATGTTCACTGCTCTTAAAAGTTTTAATTTATTTTACTGATAGAGAGGCACTTAAAAACTGTCGGAGTGCAAATGACTGTGATGATAATCACTTCATTATTCCCGCCCCACAACTTCTGGATCATATTACACCTATTAGTCATAAAACCAATAAACAGTGGTACCAGATATACAAACCATGTACGTCTGTTCTGTTGAAGCTACACATTTAAATGCGCTGTTCAAACATGATGATAGCAAATACCGTTCAAATCATCCACAACAGCAAAACACTTCTTTTAGCATACTGCTAACCTTGCTACCACAACGAATTAGTCCATACGGTACACAGTAATACACTTCTTTAAACATCTTACTTTATCTTTATAATTATTTAATTTGATCAGATATTCACGTTTTTAGATATACGATTCATCAATAGAACCGTCTTCTGTCACATATTATATCCTCATATATATAGGAAGTTAATGCCCTTGCTAGATTTTTTTTTCAATTCATATTTGCCTTTTAAAAAAAAACTCTCTCTCTCTCTCTCTCTCTCTCTCTCTGTGTGTATGTGTGTCTGTGCGCCATTTGTATTTTCTATCTTCTCTTCTCACACAGCCTATCTAATATTAATTCATTTCCTCTTGACTATTTTATTGTGATACAACCTACATATGTTTCAAATTGTATTTCCAAAGTTCTGCTTCCATAATTCCATGTAACTTTTCAAGTTTCACGAATGCATGAATATAGCCTTTCTTCTTTATCTCTTAAGGGTGGCCGGGTCGGAATATGGGCCCCGATGTGCTGCTTGTGCCTCCATGCAAAGCTTGTTCGCTGCTGACTGACCATCTGATTACTGGTTAACCGCTCAGGTCTGAGCTTGCCCAGGAAAAGTGGTTTCAAGTCAAACCGTCAACAGATATAAGCCTTTGTGGCTTTGTTGGGTGGTTATATTTTAAGCACTTGTTGGATGTCGTGACATCCTCATTTTGGGTAAAAATCTCATAAAGTGGAGGCAACGTCCCGACATGATATTAGCTGTTGACTGGGACGTAAAGCATCAATTCAAACAATTCAAACAAATTTTCTTTATCTCGTTAGCAATTCCATAGATATTTTGTATTTATGTTTTGTAGTTCATTCGTCATCTTCGTTGTTTTAAATTGTAATTACATTAGCCATCGGCAGTACCTTAGTTAACATTAAAGGCCTCGCCTAATGTCTTTCACTTTCATGATTTTTCATATATGTTCTACGATGTATTGGTTACCTAAGCTTCACAAAAGACCATACAAAGCTAGATTTATTGCAAATTCTAGCTCTTGTACTACCACTGAACTTTCTAAATTATTAACTTCCTGTCTTACTGCTATCAAATCTCATGTTATAAGATACTGTGAGACAGTGTATGAAACTTCAAATAAAAATTGGTTTTGGTCAATTAAAAATTCTGGTGAGGTGCTCAGTAAATTGAAGTGTAGAGGGTTCCGTGCGACAAGCTTGTCCACATATGATTTTTCTACTCTGTATACAACATTACCACATAATCTAATTAAAGAAAAACTTCTGGATTTGATAGAGTGGACCTTCAAAAGGGCATTAAAAAACTATGGTTCACTTTATATGGCATGTAATGACAAAAAGGCTTTTTTCACTTCCTCTGACCAAAGTCGGTATACACTTTGGTCATGTCAGAATGTATGCGACGCCTTATCCTATCTCCTTGATAATATTTATATTAGATTTGGGACCAAGTTATACAGACAAATTGTTGGAATTCCGATGGGTACAAATTGCGCACCTCTCGTAGCTGATTTATTTTTATACTGCTACGAAAGAGATTTCATGGATTCTCTTAACCATGATAATCAAGCTGATGTTATCGAGGCTTTTAATTCCACATCTAGGTACCTCGATGACCTTTTGAACATTGACAACCCTTATTTTGAAGGTATGGTCAATCAAATTTATCCACCTGAACTTCAGTTGAACAAAGCCAATATCTCAGATACTGAAGCCCCCTTTTTAGATCTACATCTTTCTGTTGCAAATGGATTTGTTTCTTCTAAAATTTATGATAAGCGCGATGACTTTGATTTTGATATAGTAAATTTTCCTTTTTTGGATGGTGACGTTCCTCGTCGTGCTTCTTATGGTGTATACATTTCGCAACTTATTAGGTTTGCTAGAGTCTGCAATCATGTTACAGACTTCAACGCTCGAAATAAATGTTTAACGGCAAAACTTCTCCAACAGGGCTATCGGTATCATAAACTTCGAAAAACATTTTCTAAATTTTATCGTAGGCACTATGAATTGATTTCCAAATATAATGTTGGGTTAAAGACGCTTTTAAGTGAGGGCCTTTCGGAACCTGAATTTTATGGTGACTTGGTTTACAAATTTAAGAAACTTAAAGGAATTAATGATTTTTCTTTTCAGTTCAGAAAAATCATAACACGTTACAGACGTATAGGTTATAACTTGAATGTTATGCGACAGTCTGCATGCTTAGTTTTTAACCCAATCATGGTTGATAACTATGCTGCCTTCTTTAATTGCACGCCGGTGGGTCGGGCGTCAGACTCTATGATGGCCCCGACATAAAGCTATTCATTTTAGTTGGTTGGGACCGGAGCTTCTTGTCTGTTGCTTGGCCCACCGGGGTCCAACTGGTGTTTTTCTTTTGCTCCGGAGTTAGTAGGTTATTCGGCGCCCAGGGATCTCCATCGTCGGGCAGCTTACTCAGTCTGTGAGTCCTGGTTTGTGATTCATCAGGATGTTTATCACGATTTATCTGTTTGTTCTTGATGATTCATTGACTAGTTAGAGATTCACCACGAGGACCGAATAACTAACTAAATGTTATGAACCACTGCAGAAGCTGAGGGTGAGGTTATGGCCATGTAAAACCGGTTTAAGCCCGCCAGTAACTTTGTGTTACTGATCGTTCCAAGTCGATACTTCTGTGGCGGTTCTTTTTGTTTTATGTCTTGGCGTATAAATTTTTTTTGTGCTGTTGGCGCCTTATGTATGTTTTCATATTTTTAGTTAAGTTAAGGTAACTGAGTGGCCACCTATTGGGAAAATAGCTGCTCATTCGGCTTACGATATGTTTCATGGTATGAGTACCTGATTGTTAGTTTGGTTTTTTCCCACCTCGGTTTTTGGAGTGGGAATCTTTTTCTGATTGCGCCTTTTCCTGATCTTTGCCTACTTGTACCTTTCTATGAATTTTCGGATCTATGTGTATGTATTAAATCATACAGTTTCTTACACATAAATGAACTATTAGGTTTGGGGTCCTCAACAGACGGATGCGGAGATATAGATGTGTTTTCAGCTTTCATAGAGGTGTGGAAAACTGCCTGCACTGGTTCTGAAAGTAAAAATTATGTCTGCGAAGTAACACTTCTCGGTACGTTAAACGTTTACAATAAACAATATATAGAAATTTATAAATTTATAAATATAAATTTTAGATCCTTTTGGAGCAATGCAAACATTCAAAGGAAGGTAGAAAAAAGTTTTTATTATATGGCAAGTGATGAAATATAGAGAAATATGTACTAAATATAACCAATATTTGAAAAAGTTATATTTTCACATGTGAAAATATAAAAAAGTTATATTTTCACATGTGAAAATATAAGATTTGGGAATACGCAAATTACGATTCCACCGTTTCATTTCTAATTTATACATAACTAAATTTTATAATCTATGCTATTGTTGACGCAATGAACGTTCACACACAATAGCGACGTAATGACGTGACGTAATGACGTCATTTAAGATTTTGACGTCATATGCTTTAGCGCGCAACGTTACAATGACTGGATGCAATATAATAAAAAGAACATTCAAGTTTTTGTCGTGAATATGAGTTTTATTTCATCTCGTGAAGTGAAAAATTATATATTTCATTCGTGCCTTCGGCACTCATGAAATATAAAAATTTTCACTTCACTCAATGAAATAAAACTCATATTCACTCCAAAAACTTGAATATCCTCTATCTATGCACTGGTTCTGAAAGTAAAAATTATGTCTGCGAAGTAATACTACTCGGTAGGTAAAATTAACAATAACCAATGAGCCGAAACGAAACGAAAGCATATAACAAACATGCTAGTACCCGTATCCCTGAAATCTGAACGGGAAATGATTAAAAGACTTATAAACAAAATCATCATACGGCTTGAGGGAATATTTACTTTCAAAAGATGGCCAATCAGCTTGAAAACAATATCAACTGATATCACAACACAACTCAATATGGGCGGCCCCCCGTGGCCGAGTGGTTAAGGTCGCTGACTTCAGTGCTCTTGATCATTCGATCATCTCACCGATGTGGGTTCGCGCCTCGCACGGGGCACGAATTCATATGTAAGACAAGCCATGTTCTGCTTGCGGGTGTGCCAGGTGGTTTTTCCCCGGTTACTCCGGTTTTCGCCCCACCTACCGATTGATTCGTCTCGATATGAGTGAAAAAGCTTGAAAGGGACGTAAAACTGAATCAAAAAAAAAAAAAAAAAAAAAAAAAAAAAAAAAATCAATATGCGTCGCCTTGGATCGATCAGTTATATAAGTTACTGGGACTTTGGTAGATTTCAAATTTGAATTTTGGTTGACAACAGACGTCTTAATATAATCCTTCTTAATCAAAGATCCTATACACTAATAACATGAGAAAATCTAGAATACAAGTATTATCCGTTTCAATAAAGTTTTAGAACTGGAATACTTTGGATGATATCTTTAAACAGGGTTCTGCGTGTAAACCACAAGTGCATACATCTTGGTTTCAGAAACAACTACCAGTGATTTGCTTCCAACAACCAGTGACGCTTTTACAACGAGTGACCGAGTCACTACTACTGACGCAATAACAACCAGTCAGCAAAAAACTACCAGTGGCGCTCAAACAACCAGTCAGCAAGTCACTACCAGTGGCGCTCAAACAACCAGTCAGCAAGTCACTACCAGTGATGCTCAAACAACCAGTCAGCAGGTCGCTACCAGTGACGCTCAAACAACCAGTCAGCAAGTCACTACTAGTGACGCTCAAACAACCAGTCAGCAAGTCACTACCAGTGACGCTCAAACAACCAGTCAGCAAGCCACTACTAGTAACGCTCAAACAACCAGTCAGCAAGTCATTACCAGTGGCGCTCAAACAACCAGTCAGCAAGTCACTACCAGTGGCGCCCAAACAACCAGTCAGCAAGTCACTACCAGTGACGTTAAAACAACCAGCCAGCAAGTCACTACCACTGACGTTCAAACAACCAGTCAGCAAGTCACTACCAGTGACGCTCAAACAACCAGCCAGCAAGTCACTACCAGTGACATTCAAACAACCAGTCAGCAAGTCACTACCAGTGACGTTCAAACAACCAGTCAGCAAGTCACTACCAGTGACATTCAAACAACCAGCCAGCAAGTCACTACCAGTGACGTTCAAACAACCAGTCAGCAAGTCACTACCAGTGACATTCAAACAACCAGTCAGCAAGTCACTACCAGTGCCGTTCAAACAACCAGTCAGCAAGTCACTACCAGTGACGTTCAAACAACCAGTCAACAAGTTACTACCAGTGACGCAATAACAATCACTCAGCTAGTAACTACCAGCGACGCAATAACAACCGTGGGCCAAGTTACAACTACCAAAACCACCGAAAACTCAAATACACTAGAAAATAGTAAGCAATAATTCCAAAAACGCATGTATTTGGTGACCCCCATGTTTCCATTCTCTGAATAACATACGAGCACACGTAGATACTGTTTTAATTGCCGCGTGACACTTTTGTCAAAGTTTCATACGGAGCGACTTCGATCTCAGACCATAGTCTAGTCCCGGAAGATGTTATTGAGCTTGCTTTAAGCTACATGTAAAATGTGACCGAACGATGTTTGGTTGATCTATGGTCTAGAAAATATGGCGGCGCCCATGAACAGCCGTCTCCTTTTTTTGTATCAAGTCAAAGAAGAGAGAGTATTTCAGTAGACAGAGTAAAAGAACATGGGGAAAATTAATTCAAGCATCAAAGAAACAAGAAAAATATCAAAATATAGCCCCCAAATGACCGTTTATCTTTGAATTAGAGAACCAGGAAATATTTTCAACACTGTCGGCCATACTTGTTCCAGCGAAGGCTTGGTTGAACAATCGGGTCTGCGAATGGCGTCACTCTGGTCTCACTAGACTGAATTCGATCATTGCTCAGTCGGACCATAGAATCTATCGAAGTCCCTCACAATGTTCTGCATGGGCTTACATGTAAAATATCTTTTCTTCAAATATAATAATATGTAATGGTTAAAATCGTTTTTCCTTTTCGCATTTACCTGAAAATTAAACGGCGGATGGGAATATTTGTTTTTGACAACACCCAAACCGATTTATTTTCTACTCCTCTTGGTTTTCAGATGCTCCTGATGATGATACAGTTTACCTATACACGATTGTAACCGGGGGTATAGTCTTGATTTTCACCATACTGTCTCTGACGGTTTGTTATGTTGCGAAAGCCAAATATCGGCAGATATCGCCACTGGAATCCAGGCCAGTCCGTCACACCAACCAGCACTCAACATCCGGAATAACAATGCCGTCAAAACCCAGATTTCCAACTCCACCAAAGCGTGTAAATACAAACCTGTTCGACATAGGGGACCGGAACATCATACCATCACCACTACCCCAAAATAATACCAGTATAGATTCAAAGCTTACTCAGAACTCTCAACCAGTCACCGATAATTTCAACGTGTCAACCGTCAGCAAGGGTCTTCCAATGCCGCCGGCCTGTACGAGAGAGCCCACTATACCACCCAAAGATACAGCACAATCCACAAGCTAAACGAAGAATATGTCTGACTTGTTTAATCGCCCAGGTTCATTGCACCCTCCCCACCACGAGCTGACTGCGCAGACAAAAGCGGATCCCTTGATAGATGTTGAAGACTCTGAGTAAATTCAGATTCCTGACCCATCTATTCGTACACCCATCGCGTTCTGTGACTAGTTAATGTAACATTTTTGTCAAAGGGGTTAAAGGCTACAAAGTCTTACAAATTTTAGTTGTTCATTAGACCAATAGCAATTTATATTTTTTTCCTACAAGGTTATGTAATGGCATAAAAGGATACTGATAAAAGCTTTTTGTGGGAACAAGTAGCTAGGGCTTACTTTGAGTATACTATATATAACAACACGGAATTGGGCGTTCCATTTTCTTATTTTTGTACTTCTTCCGTTAAATTATTATCATATAGTCAAAAGTTTGTTTCTATGTCTCCAGTGTTCCCACAAACTGTAATCTGTCACAGAGACGTTAACGGCACGTGATTTCCAACATTTCCACGGTCTGCAATCTGACACGGAAGATTTGGTCGCACGTGTTGTCTTCGATATGAGAAAAGCACAGATAAATAGCAACAGGTCAGCTAATGTTGTCGACAGAGCGGCCCATGGTATAAAAACCTCTGTATAGAATATGGCAAAGTTTCTCGTGGCATGAACAGCTGACAAAACAACAGTAGGACACAGTAACAAAACGCCTGGAAGAAAAAGAGAATTAAAATTGATTTTAAATAACTGATAACGAATAGCATATTACACATCTGCATAAGCAAAAATGTATACTAAAAAAAGTATATTCGCCTCTCATTTAAAGTCAAATGTTGATGTTTGGGAAATCGCAGATGTACCTTATATCTTACCTATGTACATATCAGGCACACTGGAAGATATGGCATGGCATGGGCCTACTGTCCGGACAGGGCGATTATGAATGTACGGTTATATTACTTCCCAAGCAGTTACAAAGTGTGACATACATGTAATACATGTAGATCTTACTCGGGTAGTGAAATATTGTAGGATCTGATGGCACAAAACATTAATAAAGTATGATTTTAGTGAAACAATCAACCAGTTAGTCAAAACTAATGCATTACCCGCAGAGATTGAGAACCAAAAGGTTGTTATCCGACTAGGGGAAGCTGTGCATGCAGATATGAAACAAAGCACCGTGACTATAACTCCTGACTTCAGGAAGACAGCACATAGTCGCAGACTTGCTGAAAATAAATGGCACAATTATCAATTGTTTTGTGACGTCATACGTGTAAAAATTTGTTTGTAATGCTACATGTACATGTAAGTACCATATACCATTACTTCTGCTTGTGAATGGCACGTTTTGAGCCCTTAAAGTAATTCTGCTTGCAAATTGTTACAGTTTCGAGTCTCTTAATTACTAAACCAAAGACAACAAACACAGTTTACCAGATTTATATTTTGGATTTTCTCTCTGTCGAATCTCACGTCATCAAGCAATGATAAATAACATACCGAAAACCCGGCTGAACAGGGGATGTGGTCCAAACAAGTCCTCCGCTTCGCACACGGTCATATCAAGACACAGTCTATCAACTGTACAGACAGACACACTCCATATTCCAGCGTTTACACGTACATACTCCTCCACAGTGAAATTGGAATTGACCAACAGCTTCTCAAATGCATCTCCGATCACACTGTTTTAGGTCCGTCACAGTGTGAGTGATTCTTTATGATATCAGCTACTGATTCTTGATGATATCAGGTAACGGATTCTTGACAAATGCTACGGATTCTTGACAAGGATTGATACTTCCAATTGCAAACAGCAAAAAATGGTAATTTTAGATGGTTGTAGATCTAAATTTTGTCAGGAGACATATTAGAAGCATGGTTCATGATAATCTATATATTCTACATGTTATGGTTTCAAAATAAAACTAATTAGATAAATTGAGCAAATATGAAAAATATGGTAATTCCGTATAACTATGTGAATTCCTAAGCAAACATGTTTGGAAACATTGAAACAGTTAATAAAAGTGATATGTAGACCTTCAAATTCTACATTACCCTGCGTTATAACCTTTTTTCATTTTTTTGCATGCTACGGATTCTTGATGATACGTTACAGATTCTGTATGATATCAAAATGTGGGTAACAGATTCTTTATGATATATGTTACGGATTCTTTATGATGAATGTTACAGATTCTTTATGATTTAAAGCAAGTTTATGATGTTCTACAACTTATAATGCAGATTTGGACCCATGGTCCACCAATGAACTGTGTTTTTATCAACTCCACACTGCAAGAAATATGATGTGCACTGTAAAATTCGATCAGATTTATCACAAACCAATTAATAATTGTGATTAATGTAGATCTGAACCTTGTTGTATATTTGTGTATATCAGAAAACACTATTATTTATTTATTTATTTTTTAACCTTTTGTTAAATCAATTCAATTTTTTTTTTTTCAATCAGTGAGACCGACAATCTTATAAGTAGTATTCATGTGTGTACAATTTTACATTTTTTCTGTTTTTGGTCTCACAAGGATGGGCATTGATCCCATTTCTAACCACCTTACCGCTTCGCTATGTCCCCTTATGTATGTTTTCATGTTTGGGTAACTGAGTGACTGCCTAGTGGGAAAAAGCTACTCACTCTGATTACAAAATGTTCCCTAAGTATACCAAGTACCTTATTGTCAATGTAGTTTTTTCACATTGGTTTTCGGAGTGGGAATTTCTGATTGCACCATTTCCTCTAATCATCATCATTGCATACTTTTTTTCCTTTTCGGTGCCACTTGAGAGAGGTAACATTTACTGCCAGACTGGAATTCAGGAAATATAAATATTCAAGGCCACTAACGAGTATTGATTATTTGAAACAGATCCACATTCCTTTCACTGCTGTTTCAGGATCTAATTTCTATGGCAAACGAATTTACTGTTTATTCAAGAAAGCAGATATCTGTTATGGAATATTAGATATCTTGTTTAATAAATATGATATTTACTTTAATCCATTAGATATCTATTATAAAAAAGATATCTTATATAGCAAATACGATATCCATTTAATTATAATAGATGTACAAAATGTTAATATTAGATATCCGCAATGTTAATTTAGATGTCTTATATAGTATATTTAGATATCATTCAGGCTTAATAAGATATCTTATTTGTAAAAAATGATATCTAAATTGACAAATAAGATATCTTAAAATTATATTAGATATCTTATTTGTAAAAAGTATATAACATATCTTAATTTATAATTTGTCATAAAGATATCTGATATAGCAATTATGATATAAGATATTAGATTTTTTTCTTAATATGACATCTTAATCAGCATTTGAGAATATGACATATTAATCAGCATTTGAGATATCTAAAATAGTTGTATAGATATCTATGTTAACATATAAGCTTTTTATATTTGTCAAATAAGTTATCTTCTTGAGTATATAAGATATCTTTATTACATAAGATATCTAATATGCTTAAGTAGATATGGTTTTAGACAAATAAGATATCTTATTTACAAAAAAGTTATCTTATATCCTTTATTAGCTATCTTAATGAGCTAAACAAATAAGACACCTTTAGTTTATAATATATCTTATTTATTTCGCCCAATCACAACCTATTGTTTTTACTTAAATAAGATATCTACTATGTCAATACAGATATCTAATTTATAGCCTTAATTAAGATATATTGTATTAATTCATATATCTGAATTATAAATTAAGATATCGTTTTTCTAATTAAGATATCTAATTTACCGTAAAAGATATCTTATTGACCACTGTATATAAGATATTTGTTTTACCAATTTAGATATCTTATTTGCTAATTAAGATACCTAGTTTAGCAATAAAGATGTCTTATAAACCAAAGTAGATATCTTGATTAATCTTGTTAGGAAGATATCTTGATTTATCTTGTGAAGACGATATATTATTTAGGTATAGCAGATCTCTCATTTAGTATATAAGATATCTAAATTATATTAGTTTCATAATCACTCAATCATCTCAGCGCTGTGTTTGGTGTGGGTTCAAGTCCCGCACTGGGTAATTGTGAGACAAGCCAAGTTCTGCTTGCAGGTGTGACAGGTGTGTTTAGGGAGTCAGGGGTTTGAATGAATCACATGTTGACTGAACCAGGGCCAGGGATGTTAACCTTTGCTGGAGCATGATACATCAAGTGCCTCCTGCAATGTTAAAAGGACATCTTGTAGATCTATCGTAGAATGTAATACTAACAGCTGTGGTTTTTTTGTAATCCTTTTTAGCTCACCTGAGCCAAAGGCTCACAGGTGAGCTTATAGTATACCCATGCTCCGTCGTCCGTCCGCCGTCCGTCCGTCGTTCACAATTTCAAATATCTTCTCCTCTGAAACCGCTTGGCCAATCAAAGCCAAACTTCATGTGGAGCATCCTTAGGAAGGGGGAACAAAAGTTTATATAAATGGTTCAGGTCACATGACCAAGATGGCTGACATGGCTATAAATAGCAAAAACCTTTAAAAAATCTTCTTCTCCAGAACCAGTGGGCCGATTTCCACCAAACCTGGTATGTAGCATTGGGGACGTGGGCCCATCATACTTTATATAAATCATGACCCTAGGATGACCTTGACCTATTTTATGGCAAGGTCAACTTAGGTCGCCAATGCATTTGAATGGGAAAAAATGGTAAAATGCTATTTAATGGGTAAAACTTACTGGGAATAGGCAAATAGACAGAAGATTAATGTTAAAATTTCAGCCCCTGGGGGGTTGTCTGCTCCTGCCCCGGGGCTATATACATGTATATTTCCATAATAATGAAACATCTTCTGCCCTGAAACCGCTTGGCCAATCGAAGCCAAACTTAATATGGAGCAACCTTTGGAAGGGGGAAAGAAATAAAATATAATTGTTAGATCCTTTGGAAGCAGTAAAAACATTCAAAGAGAGGTGGGCCATATTGTACAATTTCGGGTAATGAACCTTCATCAGTTTATATAAATGGTCATGGTCACATTACCAAGATGGCCGCCATGACTATAATTAGAAAAAAACTTTAAAAATCTTCTTCTCCAGAACCAGAAGGCCAATGATTTTGAAACTTGGTGTGAAGCATCAGTGACTGAAGCTCTACAAAGTATATATAAATCATGACCCTGGGATGACCTTGACCTATTTTACGGCAAGGTCAACATAGGTCGCTCATGCATTTGAATGGGGAAAAGTGTTAAATTGTCATTTGTAGGGAAAAACTTGCAGGAAATGGGCAAATGGACTTAAGATTGATGAATCTGAAAAATATTTGGACCCCAGGGGTCTGTCTGCCCCCACCCCGGGGCAATATACATGTATATTAGTGATATTCAAAGATCTTCTTCTCTGAAACTGTTTGGCCAATCAAAGCCAAACTTTATGAGGAGCATTGTTAGGAATGAAAGTGTATATAAATGGTCAAGGTCACATGACCAAGATGGCTGCCATGGCTATAAATAGCAAAAACCTTTAAAAAATCTTTTTCTCCAGAACCAGAAGGCCTATGATTATGAAACTTGGCATGAAGCATCAGGCAATGGAGCTCTACAAAGTTTATATAAATCGTGACCCTTGGATGACCTTGACCTATTTTATGGCAAGGTCAACTTAGGTCGCCCATGCATTTGAATGGGGAAAATTGTTAAAATGCCATTTGAAGGGCAAAACTTGCAGTAAATTGGCAAATGGACTGCAGTTTTATGTTTTTCAAAAAGAAATTGAATCCAGGGGTTGCTCTGACCCGGCCCTGGGGTTATATACATGTATATTACCATTCTAGTCAATAAAGTTTATTGGCATATATCTCGGGTTTCAGGTGAGCGTTTACAGGACCATTGGTCATCTGGTTTTAATGTTCTCCTACACGTGTTAAGTAGAAGCAAGTTCTTATTTGTATTGGAATGAAAACAATAATATGCCGTGTTTACAGAATTCTTATTGACTTGATATAACAACCAGGGGTGTGTAATGTGCCGGGGTTGAATCAACCATGCCAATAAGCCACTTCATCACATAGCAGGTAGGCCTACGTATAACTAAATTTCTGCACCACTAAAAAGACGATAGTTACAAACGAATAAAACGTGTGCTCTATCATCACTAGAAAAAGTGGCTGCTTTTCACTGAAAATACCATTTTCAAATGAATATTATTTAAGTGATTAATTCAACTCCACATGACACAGTCCAGTCTGTTTCAGTATTCAGACTTCACTTCAGAGCCCGGTGGCATAGTGGTAGAGTGTCGGACTCCAAATAGAGAGGTCCTGGGTTCGACCCAACAGGCGTCACCGTGTTGTGTCCTTGAGCAAAACACATTAACTCCTTACAGTACTGGTTAAACCGTAGAAGAATTGGCTGTGTACCGACATGACTGAAACAATGTTGACTGGGACATTAAGCCTCAATACAATTTGACTTCATTTAATTTAAAAAAGGAAGTGCAGTGCCGTAGGGGTAGACTACAGGACTCCGATGCGGGAGGCCCTGGGTTCTAGACAAAACTCTACCATGCAAGCTGTGTGCCCGACGATGGAGATCACTGGGCGCCGAATAACTTACTGAAATCCGGAGCAAAAGAAAAACACAGGTTAAACCCCGGTGGCCAAGGAACAGACAAGAAGCTCCGCCCAAACCAACTAAAATGAATAGCTTTATGTCGGGGCCATCATAGAGTCGAGTCTGACGCCCGATTCACCGGCATGTTATCAACCATAATTGGGTTATAAACTAAGCATGCAGGCTGTCGCTTAATATTGAAGTTCAAACCTATACGTCTGTAATAATTAATTATTTTTTCTAAACTGAAAAAAGTAGACACGTAACAAAAAAGTTTCGTGTAAGTGTAAGTACCTAAATTTTGTCTTCCTGAAATACATATGCATTTTCAAAGCCACCTACTTTTATAGCTAAACTCTGCGCCAACATTCAAAATTAACATACATGTAATAAAGTTATTAAGGACTTATATAAGGTCACTGTATATACATGTTTGAAGATTTACCTGTATAAAAAGAATTGTTTATTTTTGTCAACAATGCTACATTCTTTAGCATGCTTTATCATGTGGCTGTTGAATATGTTGCAAATACATGGATTTGTGTATACATAATTGTGAAATAAGTGGTCAGCTCAGAGCAAGTGAGTAATTTTTCAGTTTCTTCCGGGTTGAAATCGTTGGACCCATTTTTCTTAGGCTTTTTTAAAAATAAGCCAGATGTAGTCATTGACTTCAATCATATAAGAACCTGAAACAAAATGCATGTCATCTTTCAGCAAACAATCAGCGCACACGAGCCGCCCCAAGTTACCCACTTTGAGAATTTTCCAGAAAAACATGTTTACACTAACTTTTCCCAGAGAAATACTTTTCCATGACCCCAAAATAATCCTTAATTTGTCAGATTATATATCCTAGACATGTAGGCTTTGTGTAATTTTTATTCAAATGCATTCCATTTTCCAGGAAATGGGCCCCACGAAAACTAGTTACATTTCCAATTCTAAACCAAGCTATTTAAAATTTTAAAAGAAGAACTATATTGAGTCATTCCTTGTATTTGTGATGTATGTTAGCAATAAATGCACATCATCATTTGATTGACAGATTAAAAAAAACAGTAGATGTCTGTTTAAAATAACCCTTCCACTCATGTCAATATTGATAAATTGCTAACATTTATCATGGATGGTGTCAAGGATACATAGTATGGACAATCGTGTTTATATCGTCACTAAAATCTATTAACTCAGTTTTACCGTTTTATATACTGTGTTCTAATGAAGAATTGTAGGTCTGAAATTGAATAAAATCAAATGAATCTAATGTCCGAACCTAGACACCAGACGAAAACGAAATATCTACATAAGATATCACACAATATGTTGCATCACACATAAGGAGATAGATGGCTATGTGCAGCTCGTTCCCAACGAGCTTCCCGATAAGGGTTATTATACTAGAAAACCTGGTCAAGAATACAGGTAGGCGCACCCAAAAGAAAAATCAATGTTGTATGTTGTATGAGTGCAGAGGAAGTTACGGCACCAGTTATCAGGGGCCACATCATTTAGGGGCGTTTTAATTCCCCCTACGGATATAAGATGTTTGGCTCGTATTGCACCAACACGGATACAATTTATGCTCCTTGAATAACTCTCTTTCATCAAGGGCAGTAAAAAAAGGTGTTGTATACCGTACTTAAAACAAACTGCACTGCGATTCTAATCCAAACGCACAAAATATATATTTATATTCACATTTTACAGAATTGCAGATTGAAACCCATGTTTAATTACCGTGAACTGAGGATAAAAAAGATTCATGCTATCAATTTGAAAATGTTGACATTGTTGCTAGTTTTATTGCAAAGGAAAGCGTCGCTTAGCGAAGTTCATAAAGTATTTTTATTTTCCTATTGAAACAATGAACACTTTGATAAAACTAGTCTTGAAACGATTTTTGAGTAAAATGGTAATTTTAGGGGTTTTCTTTATATTTTATATTATATTCTTTCCAGAAAACCGTTATTTTTTATCTTTCCAACAGAGCTCGTTGCCCAATTCAATTTAAAGAGATATAAAAGCTAATAGAGTAAAATTATTTTAAATTCGTCGTTTTAATCCCTCAAAAATAACATTCAAAAGTTTGCTCATCTTCTTTACTGAATAAAAAAAATAAAACATTACCGCTGTCATTTTTAAAACTCGTGTACATGAGGTTATTTATTGACTGTAAAAGATCACGATAAATTATAATGAAACCTTGGATAAAAAGTAGTATCCGCTATAAATTGTAATTATGAAGACATAATTGTGTGGAAATGCAAAAACGATATAAATTTTATAGAGCAAAATCAAATTGAATAAGGTTATGGCCTATGAATACAATAAATGTATTATCACCCTGGTTCTTGAAATAATAACGAGCACGGGAACCATTCAAAAGCATAACATCGCAAATTATTGCTGACCAGTATGTAAAAATGTAGGCCATCTTTGAGGTGCCTTGTCTTTAAGATGTGGTTTTTGAAATGTCAAGCCATGTTAACAGCTACACTGTGTACATTACCCTGCCGAAAAGAGAGAAGACTTTGAAATAAAAGTGATTCACATACATTTGGTGAATCGGCTCATTTTGGCGCAAAACTGTACAAAGATGACGTATCTTCGATTCATAACTTACGAGGGACTGACAATAATCACTTTGTGTATTACGGTGATAAACGTTGTTGCGATTGCAGGTATGGACTTTCTTTTTCTTTTTTGACCTCAGATCACAAAACAATTGTGAGAAGTTTGGTAGCCAAGTGAAAAGAATCGACATTAAGACTGAATATGGCTACTCAAGCGTATCAAGTGCACTTTATCAACATAAAGTTCTTGGTAAATTAGTAATCCTCCCCCCCCCCCCCCAAAAAAAAAAAAAAAAAAAAAAAAAAAATAATAATAATAATAATAATAATAATGGTCGATATAATAAAAACGTATGACAAGGTCCCACATAAAAGGTTATTATACAAACTTGACTTCTACGGGATTAGAGGATCTACACATAAGTGGATCGACTCGTGGCTCTCTGAGCGCTCTCAAAAAGTGGTATTAGATGGCCGAGCCTCAGATCCAGTCCCGGTTCTATCTGGTGTCCCGGTCCTATTTCTTATTTTCATCAATGATCTTCCGGATAATATCAGTTCATCTTTTCGGCTATTTGCTAATGATTGTGTTTTGTACAGGAATATCAAGTCTCCATTGGATTGTCACATTTTGCAAGATGACATGACTAGCTTGGCCAAATGGGAAATGGATTGGCAAATGAAATTTAATGTTAGCAAATGTCATTCAATGAGTCGGCTACACCCAAGCAATCATATACAGTTCAGCTACACACTGCACCAGCAAACATTAGAACAGGTTCAGTCCGCAAAATACCTAGGTTTAACTATCACAGACAACCTTGATTGGGGTCAATATATTTCGGAAATTACATGCAAGGCAACTAAGACTTTGGGCTTTCTTCGGCGCAATTTGGCATTGGCACCTAGGCATACAAACGAAGTTGCATAAAAAACATTGGTTCGTCCTCAACTTGAGTATGCAGCTCCTATTTGGCATCCCTATAATGAAACTCAGACTACTAAGGTGGAGAAGGTGCAGAAGACTGCAGCCAGGTGGACCTGCAGGAGATGGAGGAACTCCAGTAGCGTCGGTGATATGCTTGACGAGCTTGAGTGGCCATCCCTGCAGTCCCGCGGAGAGCGGTCCTCCTTACCCTTCTTCTACGAGATACACGATACACTCCGGTACAGTGTCTCTTGATAAAGTCAAATACCTGACCTCGGCACCCAACCTAAGGCGAACTCGGGCATCGCATGAATCACAGTATACAAGACAATTTGCCTATAGTGATGCCCTGAAAAACTCATTTTCCCCAGAACTATTTCCGTTTGGAATAATCTCCCTTCTTCAGTGGTCTCATCTAAGACCATTGAGAAATTTAAGGTTTCTATTTAATCATAAGCCCAGAGACATGCGTTTTAGTATGCCTCTATCTATATCTTGTAAATAGTTTTAATGGCCCACCCCGAATGTTTTTCTCCCTTTACTAAATTCTAAATTTAGCCACCCACCCCACACCTGAGGTGATGATCAGAAATTGATCGACTTAGTATCAGAAGATAGATAGAAAATATGTACATACCTAGTGAAGTGATACGTGATGATTATAATGTTTCATACCCAACACTGGATCAGTCAAATTTCACCAATTGGGAAAATAGCTGCTCATTCGGCTTTCGATATGTTTTCATTGAATAAGTACATAATTTTTAATTTAGTTTTTTCCCACCTCGGTTTTTGGAGTTGGAATCTTTTTCTGATTGCGCCTTTTCCCGATCGTTGCCTGCTTGTACCTTTTTTTCAAGAAAATATTACACCCATTTTCGATTGGCGCATAAGATTCGATATAAATAAAATCTGTTGCCCTGGATCCTAAAATCGCCGAGACACGTATAGAGTATTGTATTAAGGGGAAATAGTATCTCTTGATCTTCAAAGAAACAATTTCTGTACCAAATTGTGTAAAGGAAACAAGACTTCTCAAGATGTTTCTGGAAAATGTCAATGTCGAGAGTTGACCTCCGTTTTTGGCAGCTGGACTCGTTCCAGCAGTTGTTTCACTCTCTTTATTTGTCCATCTTCCTCATGTGCCTTGACACAATATTGAGTTTTAAGCGCATCATCCTGTTCTGGTTGTTACTACTCTAGTTCATGTGAGACCAGAGGTAGTTCCGATACTTCAACACAGACGGAATGAGAAATGGAGAAAATTTATGTTTTTACTTTCTGAAGTGACACTGTTGACACTCCCCTTTGATGTTGCGCCCTAGTGTGTGATTTCTCTGTGAGTCTATCCTTGTTTTCTCATTGTCTGTCTAAAGCGTCATCTTTGGAAAGCTTGCTATTGTCCACTTTATGCAGAGACAATCTCTGAGGTTCAGATCTCGTATAAACCGTAACATTAGTCCCTGGAAGCCGGATGGTGCATTGCAGAGTCGACAGGGCATAATGTTTCAACAAATGACTCCCAGGTTAGTAACAGGGACAGCTTTATTACGTTGTCGGCCTCGAATATCTCCACCTGCCAACATCTACTACGATTACCAATTTTCGAGAATTACATAGCTCTGTTGCAACCAGAAATGTTACAATGTAGCAATTGTTACTTTTTGGGCAAATTGTTACATTTCTGGTTTTCAACGTCGACCAGAAATGTAACAATCATGTTACAATTTTTTTTTTACATTTTGGGTCGATAGAGTACCTATCGACCCAAAATGTAACAATGTAACAACAGTTACATTTTTGGCAGTTTGTCGCTGTCGACGCTGTTTTGTAATAAATAAACAGTTTTAGTCGTATATGATTGACTGTAGACGTACTTACAATGTATAAATGATTATTAACATGCGAGTAGGGGGTTGTCTTATTGGCTCACCAGTTCAGCATGTATAAATGATCATTAACATGCAAGTAGGGGAAAGTTTGTTGTAGTTGTTTTATTGGCTCACCAGTTCAGCATGCGCCGGTGTCGATGCGGCTTCCGTCGTCCTTTAAGACCTCCAGGCCAAGACTCGATGTCACAGAAGAAAGCTCGTACTCCTTTTCCAAGTTTCCAAGTTTAATTGACATCTCTAAGTTTACGCTGCATATGTACATGTGCAATGGCGTCTCCGTCGAGAGGAATACAATGAAGCTGGGACACTGACGGAGATGCTCCATTCAATACACAAATAAACAAATTATGGCAAGATAGCTCAGTGGTTAGAGCGTCCGCTTCGAGAGTGGTAGATCGCGGGTTCGCGCCATACCAAAAGGCGTTAAAATGGTACTCGTAGCTTCCTTGCTGACGCTCGCAATAAAAGGGTAGTATCATGATACACATAATTAAACCATCAAAATAAGGGGCTGGTTTTGGGAAAAACAAAAAAAAAAAATGAAATTCCACAATTCTGAAATGTTTGTCGTTTTTGTCCAATTTGACCTCAACTCTTATATTACCACACTGACAGGCAATGAGGCCCCCACCCCCACTTCACTCATTGTACGACAAGGGTCCTGACATGCATGATGCGCATAACCATTTTCAGAATATAGGGCTGTGTCAGTGAAAAATAGTATGCAATTCGCGTACTTAGAAATTAATTTCGCCTTTTCCGCCCAATTCTCACCTACACACGTTTTAGAACTAATTTGAACATGTGATACGCCAAATGAATGCTCCTAGCACACGCTTGATTTGGTAGGCCTACCATATTCCATTGTCTATGATAAACTGTAGGTAATATAGGACTGATTAAATGAGTAACATACGAAGATTTTCGTTTTCCCATAGTTTACATCTTATTTTTTAAGTTTTCTTAAATATTAATGAGTATGCAAATTAGATGATTTACGTGTATGACAACAAGACAAAGGTTCAGCGCCTAAATCTTAACTTGGTACCATATTCACATGTTAAGGATAATAGCTTGTACATGTAAGATATGTCTGATTTCGTAGGTACACCATATTGTCTTAATTGAAAGTGACGAACTTGGGTACATGTCGAAATACGAGTTTTTAGGACAAAAGCTATCGATATGAGACAGCTATCATACTGAAAAATTATCCGTACTTATCAGGCTGATCGACAAAACACATGTATAGATTTTTCCTTCCCAAGTGGTAACAAATGGCCAAAATCCGGGGCCAAAATCACGTACTATTTAAGTCTTGGGTATTCAATATCTGATTATTGACTGGTTATCCTGATGTACCCCGCAGCCAGCAAAGTAGCTACTTTTCTTTTCAAAACTTTACAAAGGAAAAGGGTTAGGAAACGCTGGTAGTTTGGAAGAGAAAGTTTAGATTTTGTAACATTGTTACATTTTGGGTTGTATATGGAAAACCTAAATTGTAACAATGTTACAACACGAATGTCTTGAATAAGAAAAAATGATAGAATGATTTATTCTTTCATCAGTTTTGGATATAACTGGAAAAGTTTCGACATGCGATGGTAGGGGATAGTACTCGTTTGGAAGTCATTTTCTAAGTTTTAATTCAAAGTATTGTCTTAATATTATAGTTTGTTGAAAATGTGGATTGAGTGAAGAAATTGAAAGATAAACGTGTTTCTCTTCATCGTCTTTGACGGATAATAGATGCTAAAGTGTTTGTTTAAATATTCATTTTTTTTTCAAAAATATGCCACTCATCGACCCAAAATGTAACAAAATTTTTGTTACATGATTGTTACATTTCTGGTCGACGTTGCCCAAAATGTAACAATTGTAACATGATTGTTACATTTCTGGTCGACGTTGAAAACCAGAAATGTAACAATTTGCCCAAAATGTAACACTTGTTACATTGTAACATTTCTGGTTGCAACATAGATTTGCAAGTCTTCAAAACGCGATATGACGTAGCAATTTCTAATAGTTTTGTTGCATATTCCCCTCAAATCAATGCAAATTAGTTTCGTCTTTCTGTCGCAACGACATAGGAGGAATACGGACTATTGTTTTCTTTGATGACCTCTGTGTTGGGCATCTCCTGTAAATGCTCATTGACTTCTTCTATAAGAACAAGCGGTATTTTTCTATTGGGGTTTTCAAGGGGTAATCGCCCTATCCATATTCCATCAACTTTATTTTGCCAGAAAAGATAATACTCCATCTTGAGAATATCGATGATGTCTTTTTTCCGCTTTGCGTGGTCCATATTAATTCCATCTGGTAGAATTGTGCCTGAACGTAAAGATCGATAAAGGCATGTGTGTTAATAGACGTTGTGTGCTTGGTAAGTAACCTTTGAAACCATCCGACCAATTAATCAGTGGTCACAGCAAACTTATATTGCTAGTAACTTATGTTTCGAACAGGTCTATAACAAACGTATTGACCTGCTAAACAAAGGAAGTTTAGGAGGGAGGTTGATAAGTTTCGCGCTTTTTATTATCAACCGGTTGATAATATCTGGCGGGAAACTTATAAACCTCCCGTAGATGTACGCTGTTATATATTAGACACAACAGTAAGTTTATGTAACGGTTCAGCTGCACCGCACAAAATGCTTTCGCTGTGGTCATGCGTATGCTGATTGTACGTTTTCCCAGCAAATCATGCTAAAGGTAAATACAAATTGTTTTCCTACTGAGTATCCGAAATTCTTTGAGATGAGGCAAATATGTATTATTTCATAATTTCCCCAAAACGGTATTTCAAACGTACCGTACATTTCTGTGTGAAAATATTCCTCGCCCCATGGTTTCATTGGTAGTGTAGAAGGTTAGGGTTAGTGTGAGGTTAATGAGAAACCAGGGAAGAAGGAACAAACTGAACGAAGTTAGTTTTGACCAGCTGTTTCCCCTATAAACAGCCGGGCATTCAGTAAATGGTCCTCTGTCATTTCAGCATGGGGATTCCGCCTATGACAGATCCAAGTAGAAGTGATCTACACTTTCAAATCAGTTTACGCACAGTATATAGATAAACAAACTTCATACTTAAATGGTATTGAATTATTTGCATTAAATCTTGATCAATAAATAACTTCGACAACGTTTTAAGGGGAAGCTACTGTGAAAGTTGTTTTTGGACATGGCTGCACGAGGAAAGAAATTCTCGTTCGCAGTCCGTGGGAGTTTTGGCCAATAGTCATGTCGCGAGAAAACACGCTTTAACAGAATTTAATTGGTCTAAGCATACTACGCAATGTTTGGTCAATCGGCTCGCTGTGTAGCATTTGTTATAGCGAAACAAAGGAGCCAGTATATAAGTCAGTTAGAGTATGTCAGTATCGGTCAATACGAAAATTATAGACCCGGGCACGTGAACTTAAAGCCTCCCTCGCTGCGCTCGGTCGGCTTTAAGTTCACGTGCCCGGGTCTATAAGTTTCGTATTGACCTCACCTCCATACTCTAACTATTACTTCGAACGCGTTATCGCTATTTGACGCATCAAAATTTAATATCGCAACTAGGGAATAAAATATAAAAGTTTGATCCTTTGGAAGCAGTGAAAACGTTCAAAGTAGTATGGGCCATATTGCGCAATTTCGAATACTGAACCCTCATATCAGTGACCCTTTATAAACCGGCGACGATAGCCAGATAAATATACTGCAATTTGAGCCGCATCGTGAGAAAACCGGATTTTTGCCTAGGCGAAAACAAAGGCGCAGATCAGCTTCGCGGTAACCGCGAAGCTGATCAGCGCCTTTGTTTTCGCTACTCGGATAGTACAATTCCTCTTCTACTTAAATCCGAAATTTCAAGCTTCTAGCTCTTTTCTGAGCTTGTACAGGCCGGTTTGTGTCGGACCTGGTCGGAAACCCCGAAGACCGGATTTCTCGCGTCGAGGCTCATTTCAAACAATTGAGATTACAGTAACAGTAATAAATTCATTATGATTATTATTATTATTATTATCATTATTATTATTATTATTATTATTTATGATTATTATTATTATTATTATTATTATTATTATTATTGTTATTATTATTATTATTATTATTTAATATTATTAATATTATTATCATTATTATTATTATTTATGATTATTAATATTATTATTATTATTATTATTATTATTTATGATTATTAATATTATTATTATTATTATTATTATTATTTATGATTATAAATATTATTATTATTATTATTATTATTTATGATTATTAATATTATTATTATTATTATTATTATTTATGATTATTAATATTATTATTATTATTATTATTATTTATGATTATTAATATTATTATTATTATTATTATTATTATTATTATTATTATTATTATTTATGATTATTAATATTATTATTATTATTATTATTATTTATGATTATTATTATTATTATTATTATTATTATTATTATTATTATTTATGATTATTATTATTATTATTATTATTATTTATGATTATTAATATTATTATTATTATTATAATTATTAATATTATTATTATTATTATTATCATTATTATTTATGATTATTATTATTTTATTAATATTATTATTATTATTATTATTATTATTTATGATTATTATTATTATTATTATTATCATTATTATTATTTATGATTATTATTATTATTATTATTATTTATGATTATTATTATTATTATTATTATTATTATTATTTATGATTATTATTATTATTATTATAATCTTTATTTCCTCCATTATATGAAGATTACAGCATATCAGATCAAGACATATAAAATGCAATAACAATATCTAAGTTACAAATATACAGACAAATATACATAACTTGCGCAAATACAGTCTCTATAGTATTTCTCAAGATATACAGCACATTAAGGTGCTGGTTATATTGTTTGGTATCGTCCACTGATCGTTGTAACCAACTGCCTACGCCAACAGTTGCATTATGAAATAAGCACTTAGCAGTATAAAATCACAGTAATCCGAGTTTGTTTTAAATAGATTTTCAAAAACTTGGCACCCAAGCATGAGAGTGAGGAGGTCATCATTGAGTAACTGATTAAGTGCGTTGAAGGTAACAACGTCCAAGTTTGTTTGTAAGGTATACCAGAAATTGTTACGTAGGTGCACTTGTATGGCATGATTGCACTCAAAAGTGCTGTGTAGCAGGATATCGTTTGTGAAATTTCCACAGTTTGAACAATGTTCCTCAGTTATTTTCTGAGACACGATTTTAGCCATAAACTGACAAACACGTCGTGAGTATGGTCTTTTATATGCAATCTGCCAAAACACTGATGGCTGCAGTTTATTGTGCACTATACGGAATCTGGAAAAGTCATTTGATTCATTTAGTCTAATTTTCCACTGATTTTCTTCATTGAACCATATCGCGGATTTACATATGTTTTTCCACGGTAGCTTATTTGGGAAGTAACCGCTTGATATAAAGTCCGTGAGGTATGTATAAAGTGAATACTTATGTAAGATCCTCACAATATCTGGAATGAATCCTCTGTGGATTTTAGAAGAGTTACATTGATATTGAAATAATCTTATCATAAACAGTAATTTTACAATGAACACTGGGTTAGATCTACAAAGTATTCCCAGAAAGTTGAGTTTTCGCATATCTATATATGTTTCGAGTGATGAGACGCCTAACATACCCAGGGCAATATCAGTTCTAGTCAGTTTCGGAAAACCTTGTGCGAATTTCACACAGAACCTATGTGCGACTTCATGGTTGATAACTATGCTGCCTTCTTTAATTGCACGCCGGTGGGTCGGGCGTCAGACTCTATGATGGCCCCGACATAAAGCTATTCATTTTAGTTGGTTGGGGCCGGAGCTTCTTGTCTGTTGCTTGGCCCACCGGGGTCCAACTGGTGTTTTTCTTTTGCTCCGGAGTTAGTAGGTTATTCGGCGCCCAGGGATCTCCATCGTCGGGCAGCTTACTCAGTCTGTGAGTCCTGGTTTTTGATTCATCAGGATGTTTATCATGATTTATTTGTTTGTTCTTGATGATTCATTGACTAGTTAGAGATTCACCACGAGGACCGAATAACTAACTAAATGTTATGAACCACTGCAGAAGCTGAGGGTGAGGTTATGGCCATGTAAAACCGGTTTAAGCCCGCCAGTAACTTTGTGTTACTGATCGTTCCAAGTCGATACTTCTGTGGTGGTTCTTTTTGTTTTGTGTTTTGGTGTATAAAATTTTTTTGTGCTGTTGGCGCCTTATGTATGTTTTCATATTTTTAGTTAAGTTAAGGTAACTGAGTGGCCACCTATTGGGAAAATAGCTGCTCATTCGGCTTACGATATGTTTCATGGTATAAGTACCTGATTGTTAGTTTGGTTTTTTCCCACCTCGGTTTTTGGAGTGGGAATCTTTTTCTGATTGCGCCTTTTCCTGATCTTTGCCTACTTGTACCTTTTTCTAGCTTCAGCATTGATGCGCGACTGATACTGGACCACATTTCACAGCCAAAGAGTGCTCGAGGCAGAACTACAGACGTGTACAGTTTCATTGTTGATATAGGGTTCATACCACCTGAGTGTACGCCGCAACTTTGTAAGGATAAAAACGTCCCTCGCAAGGAATGTACGACACTAGCAATGTCACCGGGAGTTTCCATACACTTTGTTTGTATCGAGCCCAAATGTTTATACTGTGATACTTCTTTTATAATGTTTTCGCCGTACTTCCATGTTCGATTCAGCGCACTGTTGTCCTTTGTGCCAGAATAGACAATTACAAAACTTTTTCCGTTATCACCACAACTATACCGGAATCTCCATTTGCAACTATATTTCCAACATGCGCAGATAAGTATCCCCACGCCGTTTTTTGTCAATGATAGTAAAAGTAAGTCGTCTGCCTGAGTTGGGGCAGTGAACAGTTTACCACCTATTCTGATTCCTGCGCCAGAATTATCTAGCTCAATATGTAAGTCATGCAGAAATACGGAATACAAACGGTTTTTACTGTTACCAAGGTTTTACTGATCAAGTAAAGGAGTGGTCAGTTGCACGTGACCTGTGTCAACAACAAGGTGGTGATCTAGCCAGTATAACATCAACCGATGAGTATGAATTTATTGGACGTATGTATGAGTTTATGCATCTTTTCGCACGGCTATAGTAGTATTCATGTTCTGAATTTCTGATAACCAATGTGTTTTACTGAGTGGCCGCCTATCAGCTTACGGTATGTTCTCTAAGTATAAGTACCTAATTGTCAATTTAGTTTGTCCCGCCTCGGCTTTTTGTTGTGGGAATATCTTTTTGATTTCGCCTTTTCCTGGTCATTAACTACTTGTTCGTTTTTCATCAAGTTGATAAAGGCTTTGATCTAGAGCTTCGTATCAGTTTCATATACTCTTGTATATATTTGGGAGATATCGAAGCTCTGCTATACCAAACGTCTAGCAAACGGGTATTGCTATAGAGAGGATGTCTCTAGGACGAGTTTGTTTTCTGTGTGAAATTTTGATTACTTACAGAATATTTATCCGACATTGAGGACTTCACGACATGGTGGGTGGGGCTAACAAAAGGTGGGGATGGTGTATGGAAGTGGTCAACTGGTGAACAGCTCTCAGAAGATATAGAGGTTTCTGATGGTAGGAATTGTTTAAGGTATTCATGAGCTGAAAGGCATATTGTTATCATGTGTTTGATGACATATGCCTAGTTTTTTTAGCGACTGTCCTGTTGAAAGTTGCAAACTTACAGCAATTTTCTTAGGCTCCATGTTGCCAAATCTATAGGGTCACTGACGAGGCTTATGTAGCCGAAACTATGGCATGTTCGCTGCTCTTTAAGGTTTTAATTTATTTTACTGATAGAGAGGCGCTTAAAACTGTCGGACTGCAAATGACTGTGATGATAATCACTTCATTATTCCCGTCCCGCGACCTCTGGATCATATTACACCACATTAGTCATAAAACCAATAAACAGTGGTACCAGATATACAAACCATGTACGTCTGCCCTAATGAAGCTACACATTTAAATACGCTGTTCAAACATGATGATAGCAAATGCCGTTCAAATCATCCACAACAGCAAAACACTTCTTTTAGCATACTGCTAACCTTGCCACCACAACGAATTAGTCCATACGGTACACAGTAATACACTTCTTTAAACATCTTACTTTATCTTTATAATTATTTAATTTGATTAGATAAATCTTGTAATTCACGTTAGGCGTAAACAAAAATAGCTGTGTTTCCGCTAACCCGACCGACTCTGAGTTTTTGCGCCGACCCTGCAGTTTTTATTGTCAATAAAAATAAAATAAAAATATTTTCATGCCGGCCGACCTTCAACATTTGAAGTGGAAACAGACAATGATTTAAAAACTGCTATAATTTTAACAATACTAGGTCAATTCGCGTTCTTTAGCTTCCTACTGGTTTTAAACTTCATCGCACGTTTGTTTCGAGTACTTATGATTAATTCTAGCATGTTTCTACCCTTTTTATTCATTTTCAAGAAAGAAAAAATACACGAAAAATAAAAAGATTTTCCGACCTACCGACTCTACCCCATCTTCAGCATGTTAGCGGAAACAAGGCTATTTTTATTTTACGCCTTATCAATAGAACCGTCTTCTGTCACATATTATATCTTCATATATATCGGAAGTAGGGATGTCAACGAATATTCGAATGTTCGAATATTCGCATTTCATGTGAATATTCGAATGCGATTTCTGGATTCGAATATTCGCATAATTTTCTAATCTGCAATATTGTCATGTATCAGTTTAAAGGAGGACTCAAATTTAAGGCCAAAGGTCGAAAATAATATGACCAGTAATCCTGCTTGTCTTTTGAGTAATTCAAGATGGTCAACATTTTGACACACTTGCAAATTGAGATTGCTCAATTAACAGTTTGACACTGTCAGGTAGATGGCCAGATGAGACAGTGCAGTTCACACAATTAGGAAGAACAACATACTTTCAACAAATTTTATATACAATATATACATTAGGTCAAAACAAAAAGAAATTCGATTTCAATTAAACGCGAGTTCAATTAAACGCGATTTCAATTAAACGCGATTTCAACTAGATCTAGTGAACGTCACTTTTGTTCAATGGCCATGCATTTTGAAATGTTCCAGTGATGGTACACTTGACATTTAGTAACTGTCTCATCGATGTTTCACCACGTGATTGTTCAAACTATACTGACATCTAGGTCTCTCGGTTGAATAAATTATCAAAAGGATGTGTTGTCTCCATCTATCATTGTACATTGTTCTCATAAAGTAGCCCATGTAAATAAATGTAACTCATAGTTCCAGTTCTGCATACACTGGTGTAACCCCCACAGTAGATTATAACGTGTGGACATTCATAGAATATAATATGGATATTCTGTCCCGTTTATATGACACTCAGAACACTGTTTCGTGATTATGAGTTCATGAAGCCACAGCTCAGAAAACGTTAACAAGCTGACAATGGTTGTTGTCCTGCTGCCTGTCTGGGTATGTTTTCCGGCTTATAAAAGAGCTAAAATCAATAAATAAAACTAATAAGTTCACTGGAGACAAAATAATTGATGGAAACAGCAAAATGCCTTTAAAAAAGAGACCTTGATTAATTCAAAATTCTGACACCTTACAAATTTTGTTCAGTATACCAACAATACAAAATTTGTTCAAACTTTACCAAAATTAAAGTCATTTTGGAGTATTTTGTTTAGAAACATTGACCACTTATTTTCTGAAAGGTTAACTTCAAAAACAAGCTCAAAATTCTAAATATTGACTTCGATCATAACTTTGGCAAAGAAAAATACAAAAAACTGTATACACGAAATAATGCTATTTACATGTAGGATTTGCAGCATCTTTACATTCAAGATAAAGACAAAAGAGAAAATTAAATAAATAATTTACCTCTGTTTATGCCCTTATATCTCAAATATACATGTGTTCCTTTCAATAACCAAACCAGTTCTCCAATATCAATCAACAATATCCGTATTGGCTAACAGTAAAATATACCCTGTCCAACAGGTATTGTGTTCACTCATGCATATTTCAGATAGTATTAAGGTTCATCAAAACCTTTGAATAAAAATACTAATTCACTGATATCAATTCAAAATTACGGACCCTCAACACTATTTCCTAGACATGAAGGCATCATAAAATACTGACTCTCAAAGTATACTGCTCAACATTACAAAGTAGTAATTTTCAATATGTGACATCACCTCCCCCCTTTGGATAAGTGTAATACACTTTTAAACATCACACATGAAAATTCAAACCCACTGCTCTCTACTGACGGCTCAAATAGTCTGCACCCACATTCTCACTGCCTTTAATAGCATGTACTGTGAACCTGTAGGGCTGAAGAAGCAAAGCCCATCGCATAAGACGAGCATTGGAGACTTTTGCCTTGTTTAAGTACAGTAATGGCTGGTGATCAGTTTCTACGATAAAATGCTTGCCATACAGATACCGTTGATACTTTAGAATAGACCAAACCAAGGCCAGACACTCCTTTTCAACAGTTGCATATGATTCTTCTCTTGGCAACAATTTGCGACTTGCATATGCTACTGGCCACTTGACACCGGACTCTTCCTGCAACAACACACCACCTATACCCCGATCAGATGCGTCTGTTCTGAGAATAAACAATTCTCTTACATTGGGCAATTTCAGAATCGGACTCATGGTTAGCGCCTTCTTCAGTGTATTGAACGCGTGTTCTTGGATTTCAGTCCACTTGACACGTGTTGGCTGACCCTTACGCGTTAAGTCCGTCAATGGAGCGGCTATTACAGAAAAGTTCGGAATAAATTTGCGGTAAAAACCAACTAGTCCAATGAAAGCTTTCACTTGTTTCTTAGTGGATGGTCTATTTGCATTCTCCACTGCTGCCACTTTGTCTGGATTAGGCTGCAGTCTGTCATTTCCTAGCAAGTGACCTAGACATTCTAAATTTTTGTATCCTATGAATGTCTTTGACGGTTTAGCTGTTAGACCAGCATCTCTTAGTCTTCTGAAGAGTTCCAGCAAAACATCCTTGTGCTCATGCCAGGTCATGGTGAAAACTAATATATCATCAATGAAGTTATCTATGTTCTCCATCTGGTCTAAAAGTTTCCTCATAAGCCTGCTAAAAATTGCCGGAGCATTAACAAGCCCAAAAGGCATTGTACGAAATTGGAAAAGACCCTGAGGTGTTGAAAATGCGGTCAACTTCTTTGATTGTTCACTCATTGGCACTTGCCAATAACCTTTGGTTAAGTCCAAACGGGAAAAGTATTTATGTCCAGCTAGCTTGGCAAACATCTCCTCTGCATTAGGCATTGGCTCGGCGTCAAATAATGTGATGTGGTTGAGCTGTCTAAAGTCAATGCAGCACCTGTTTGTCCCGTCTTTTTTCTTGACCATTACTATGGGAAAGCTGTATGGTGAGTCAGAATGTTCTATCACTCCCATCTTTTGCATTTGTTGAACTTCTTTCTTGATTTCCTCTGTCATACTATACGGCATTGGGTATTGCTTTACTTTCACAGGATCTGTGGATGTCAACTTTATGTCGCATTCCACAAGGTTTGTTTTCCCAGGTAAATCTGTAAACACATCTGGAAATTCTTGAAGAATCTTCTTCATTTCTGTCTCCTGTTCTGGAGGTAGTTCTGGATTTAGGTGGACATCTTGATATGACTCTTTCTGTTCACAATGTATCAAAGATGGAATTTCTGTTGAATCAGAGTGATTTCTATCTTCCTCCTTTTCATCTTGATCTACATCTATAATGGCGACGCTGACTTCTGCCAGAACATTGCTATCTTTCTGCTGATCTCTATCCACTCTATCTGTATACACTCTCAGCATGTTGATATGGAAGGCTTTGACCTTTCCAAAGACATCAACTTTGTAGTCTAGAGGTCCCATCTTTCTAGTGACAACAAAAGGACCTTTCCACTGCATCAGTAGTTTGTTATTACTGGTCGGGAGTAGGACTAGCACTTTGTCTCCAACCTTAAGCTGTCTATCTCTTGCTGAACTGTTATAATACTTCTTGTATCTTGCTGAAGATGTCTTCAAATTCTCTTGAGCCATCTGACATGTCTTCTCTAACTTTTCTTTAAGATCAAACACATATTGGTAGGTAGTCTTGATTTCAGGATCAGGAACATCTTGCGTCCAGAGTTCTTTCAATATTGACATTGGGCCACGTACACTTCTCCCATAGAGCATCTCAAATGGAGAAAACCCGAGGCTCTCTTGGGGTACCTCTCTGTAGGCAAAGAGTAGGGAGTTAATGTATTTATCCCAATCTTTGGGCTGTTCACTACACATCTTCTTGAGCATCTGTTTCAGTGTGCCATTAAATTTCTCTACCAACCCATTGCACATAGGGTGATAGGGAGTGGTTGTTAACTGGCGAATTGAAAGCAATCTGCTTACTTCATGCATAAGTTCGGAGGTGAACTGTGTTCCCAAATCAGTCAGCATCTCTCGTGGTACACCAACTCGACTGAACACATCTACAAGAGCTTCAGCTACCCTTTCTGCTTCAATTCCTGGTAAAGGAATGGCTTCGGGATATCTGGTAGCATAGTCCACTATCGTCAAAATATATCTGTTCTTCTTATAGCTAGGAGGATCTATTGGACCGACAATATCAACGGCTATGCGTTGAAACGGAACATCAATTAATGGCATATCTCCAAGTGGTGCTTTAGGCACTTTCCCTTTAGGATAAGTCCGCTGACACATGTCGCAGGATTTACAGAATCTGGCACAATCAGCTTGACATCCTGGCCACCAAAATTCAGATAAAATTCTACTTGTCGTTTTCTTTGTTGAAAAGTGACCTGCCATTAACGTTTCATGAGCTAGCTGTAACACTGTAGTCCTATACTTCATTGGCACTACAAGTTGTGTAGAAGCTTGATCTTGATCAGCTGAGGGCTTAAACTTTCTATATATAAGTCCATTTTTATTGACAAAGACTGATCTACCACCACCTTTTGAAATTTTCTCTTCTCCACTCTGCAGTGCTTCTCTTACTTTGTTCAGTGTCTGATCGGCTTCTTGTGCTGATTTTATCTCATCTGGGGTAGCTGTAGTCAATAATGTATCTGGCACCTTCAGCTTACTATAAGGTTTACTTTCCTCCTTCTTTTGTGCCCTTGTCTGTACAGCTTGAACCAAGTTCCAATGTGGATCAGCTTCTCCAGGTAATCTTGCACCTTCTATGTTTCCAAGAATGAGATCATAAACCGGGTTACTCATGCACCATGCTTCAACATTGCCAGTATAATAGGGTGTATCAATAAATACATTTGCAACTGGTGCTGATAGCCTTGTACCATCTATTAAGACACATAATTGTGACTTCCCATTCAACTGTTCATCTTTGACAAGTTCACGTTTTATCACCACACCACTGCAACCTGTATCTCTTAATAAAGTTACCACATGATCATTCACTTTGCCTTGGGAAACTGGCATTCTTGGAGGATGAAAGATTTGATTCTCACATGCAGAACTTACAATGGCTGCTGTCTCTGTTAGAGTAGGACTCAGGATAGAACAAGACACATTGTCATGAGACTTGTTTCCCTGTTTAACATCTGTTTCTTGAACAGCCATAGCTTGACTGGCTCCTCTTCCTCTACCTGATCCTCTTCCTCTTCCTCTAGGCTGACCTCTGTTCTGAGCATGTGACTGACCTCTATGATAGTTCCTTTCACCAAATTGATTATCAAGTGACTGTTGCTGAGAACTGTTACTTGCTTCAAGAGCTAGTGCTTTCTGTTTCAACTTACACTCATAAGCAAAATGTCCAATCTTATCGCACAGAAAACATCTTTTCTCTTTCTTTCCTTTAGGCAAATTGTCTTTAGATTTCACATCCTGCTGAACTGTGGTACTAGTAGAATCAGAATTAGACTTCTCAATGTGATCCCACCTTTTAGACTTGTTGATAAGAGGAATAATATTTCCACCTCTGGCTTCCCTAAATTGATCAGCTAGCAATGACATGTCATCAATAGTCTTAGGAATTCTTTCGCGTAAGAACAATCTCAACTCCTTGCCACAACTTTGCATAAACTGATCCTTCAACATAAGATTCACTAAGCCTTCAAATGTTTCGTCAGTGTTGGATAAATCTACCCATCTTTCAAAATAGCGCGCCATACGCGTAGAGAACTGCATAAACGTTTCTCCTAGTTCAGGACGACAGTTACGGAACCGCTTACGAAAGCCATCTTCAGTCATTTCAAACCGTTTTAGCAATGCTTCTTTCAGAACATCATATTTCATAGCCTCATGCGGAGCAAGGCGCGAATATACTTCAAGAGCTTTTCCTTTCAAAAGCGCGCTCAAATTTACTGCCCATTCATCGCGCGGCCATTTTAGTGATGTGGCATAACGCTCAAAACGCTGAAGATAAGCATCCATGTCATCAACATTTTCCTCAAAGTATGGAAGTTTGGGAGTTCTAGGGGAAACAGTATGTGGGGTAGGGGTAGGTGCTGTTACAGAAAACCGTGCTTGGGCTTCTAAGAGCTCAATTTTATGCTGGTGTTCAGCTGCCTCTTGCCTCAGTTTAGCTTCAGATAACTCAACGTTTCTATTATATTCTATTTCTTTAAGCTCCTTACTTTTCTGTAATTCTATTTGCCTAACCTTCTCATCATGATCTAACTCAGCTAATAATTTCTCATGTGCTCGCTTCTTCTCTTCTTCTATATCTGACAACCTTTTCAACTCTCTCTCATGCTCTCTTTGCGCTCTTGCATTCTCTAACTCTGCTCTCTTAGCATCTCTATTTGACTGACGTTCTTCACGCTCTAACGCTTGCTGTTGATTTACAAATTCTTGTAAACTAGCCCCTTCATAACCTAAAGACTCCCCCAATTCTTTAAGTTCTTTTACAGATCCCATTTTGATACATCAAAATTGAGTTCTTATAAATTTTGAACAGTATAGTACTCAGAAAGACCAAATCAGCTGTAAACGTTGAGAGTCAGATTAACTTTTAAATGAACAATATTCACTGTCTTTACTCAAAAGATACTCCAAATTTGAACTTTCACTTGATCAAAAACTGATTTACCTAATAGATGCCATAGGAAAATCAATTAAGATTTTTTTTTCAATTAAACTATACTCAGAGCAATTCAAAGTAATTCTAAATTCAAGCAGTCAGGCACCAGGAAAATCACCACTAACAGTTTATTTAGAAAACCCACAACTCAAAGTATGTTGCTCCAAAGCAAACCAAATAGAGCACCGCATAAAGTGAAATGCACTATCCCACTTCTGACACCAAAATGTCAGGTAGATGGCCAGATGAGACAGTGCAGTTCACACAATTAGGAAGAACAACATACTTTCAACAAATTTTATATACAATATATACATTAGGTCAAAACAAAAAGAAATTCGATTTCAATTAAACGCGAGTTCAATTAAACGCGATTTCAATTAAACGCGATTTCAACTAGATCTAGTGAACGTCACTTTTGTTCAATGGCCATGCATTTTGAAATGTTCCAGTGATGGTACACTTGACATTTAGTAACTGTCTCATCGATGTTTCACCACGTGATTGTTCAAACTATACTGACATCTAGGTCTCTCGGTTGAATAAATTATCAAAAGGATGTGTTGTCTCCATCTATCATTGTACATTGTTCTCATAAAGTAGCCCATGTAAATAAATGTAACTCATAGTTCCAGTTCTGCATACACTGGTGTAACCCCCACAGTAGATTATAACGTGTGGACATTCATAGAATATAATATGGATATTCTGTCCCGTTTATATGACACTCAGAACACTGTTTCGTGATTATGAGTTCATGAAGCCACAGCTCAGAAAACGTTAACAAGCTGACAATGGTTGTTGTCCTGCTGCCTGTCTGGGTATGTTTTCCGGCTTATAAAAGAGCTAAAATCAATAAATAAAACTAATAAGTTCACTGGAGACAAAATAATTGATGGAAACAGCAAAATGCCTTTAAAAAAGAGACCTTGATTAATTCAAAATTCTGACACCTTACAAATTTTGTTCAGTATACCAACAATACAAAATTTGTTCAAACTTTACCAAAATTAAAGTCATTTTGGAGTATTTTGTTTAGAAACATTGACCACTTATTTTCTGAAAGGTTAACTTCAAAAACAAGCTCAAAATTCTAAATATTGACTTCGATCATAACTTTGGCAAAGAAAAATACAAAAAACTGTATACACGAAATAATGCTATTTACATGTAGGATTTGCAGCATCTTTACATTCAAGATAAAGACAAAAGAGAAAATTAAATAAATAATTTACCTCTGTTTATGCCCTTATATCTCAAATATACATGTGTTCCTTTCAATAACCAAACCAGTTCTCCAATATCAATCAACAATATCCGTATTGGCTAACAGTAAAATATACCCTGTCCAACAGGTATTGTGTTCACTCATGCATATTTCAGATAGTATTAAGGTTCATCAAAACCTTTGAATAAAAATACTAATTCACTGATATCAATTCAAAATTACGGACCCTCAACACTATTTCCTAGACATGAAGGCATCATAAAATACTGACTCTCAAAGTATACTGCTCAACATTACAAAGTAGTAATTTTCAATATGTGACAGACACTTTATTGATTCAAGTGACACATTGTTGTTTCAAGTTGAGAGAAAGCATTGCTTGCTTTCAATAAATGTTTTTAAGGTGTGAAAGTCCTACAATTTGAGCTGTGTCATGTGAAAACTTAAGATGGCTGGATAGATTGACAGCTCAATCTCTTAGGAACAACACAGTCACAACAGACCTTTCACAAAGTACATGTAGGTCACACGATTACAATAGACCCTAAGCACTCTTGGTGGCGGATATCAATGACATGCATGCAGAACTTAATCTTGGCTTGACAATAATGGTGTGCCGTTGCTTTCTCAGAACACCAGAGATTTGTCATTATAAAACACCTCCAGATTGTCTAGTTTTTTTTCTGTACAAAATTTGTTGATTTCTTACATGGCGCCATTGGTATAGCCTAGATACGATACCATGCATATACATGTACCTCATATTTTCAATACATGTACCACCAAGTAAGTCATTGAATGGGTCTATTGGGCATAGATGTGTATATAATTCGAATATTCGAATATATTCGAATATCCTTTGCGAATATTCGAATACCAATTTCGGCATTCGTTGACATCCCTAATCGGAAGTCAATGCCCTTGCTAGTTTTTTTTTTCAATTCATATTTGCCTTTTAAATGTACATATAATTATTTATCTCTCTCTCTCTCTCTCTCTCTCTCTCTCTCTCTCTCTCTCTCTCTCTCTCTGTGTGTGTTTGTTTGTGTGTGTGTGTGTGTGTGTGTGTGTGTGTGTGTGTGTGTGTGTGTGTGTGTGCGCCATTTATATTTTGTTATGTATGACAGTTACTTGCTGAAAGATGTGCATTCAGTACTGGTAAACTTCCCAAGGGAGTATGCCCAGGAAAGTATGATGTTATACATATGATGTTTACTTGTTTTCCTTAGCAATTATTTACTTTTAGTGTCCCAGATATTGGACATAAACAGGTTGTTTACTTCAGAATTTTCTAGAAATTTCAAATTGTTCTTTGACGGAAAAGTCCGGAAAAATCTGGAAGAACCAAAGATGTAGAATCTTCTAGAAATTTTTTTTTTTTTATGTCAAAAGAATATTGTGGAATTTTCTGGAAGGATAATGGCCTCTCTAGAATATTCCAAAACATTAAATTTTGGTAAACAACTTGTTATTTTTAGTATATGATATCATAGAATTTGCTGGAAAAATCCTGAATGTTCCTCAGTGCTATATAAGGGCTACAAAGTTTCATAAGGACAATCTTTGGGTACTGTTACTATTAAGAAGTCAAAATCTATCTTACTGGAATTTAAACTTATTCTTGGATTACTTTGTGATATTCGATTCTGGATTGGGACATAGTGCTATTTTGAAACAAACTTTAATTCTTGGGATCAGAAACTGATACAGACTTCTGTTAAAAAATTCTGAGGGACATTCAGACATTCTTTAAGGGAATTAACATCTTGAAAGGTATTGTACATTCATTTTTGTTTGATTGTATATATGCTTTTGATTGTTTCACATGTAATTACTGGTTAAATCACTTCTAAATAGATTTGTTAAATTTTAAACAAAGCTTGTTGCTGGCTAACCAACTTGTTGGTTTCCTTAATCTTCTAGTTACACCTGGCACGTAACAGAATTGGGGGCTCGAGTCCGGGATTGAAATTTCTTGAGCACCAAATTTATTTAAAATTCTAAAGTATCTTCACTGTTTGCTGTTTAAATAGCTAAAGCCAGCAAAAAGCAACCATGTCATTCAAACTAAGTGACTTTATTGCTGCGCCTTCTCAGGAGCTGTTAGATAAGGCCAAAAAGAGTGACCTCTTAGACATAGCTGATCATTATGGGTTGTCAAATATCAAGACTTCCATGTTAAAACATGAAATTAAGAACATTTTGATTCAGTTTTTTGTTGACGAGGAAATTTTTGATTCCTCGGCTACTTCTCAGATTCTAGTCACTCAGACTGACTTGCAGTTGAGGGAACTAGAAATCAAAAGACAAATTGAGATGGAAAAACTAAAATTTGAGTATGAAGAAAGAATAAGGTTGGAAACTTTAGAACGGGATGAAAGAATAAGGGCAGAAAAGGCCGAAAGGGAAGAATGAATAAGATTGGAAACTTTAGAACGGGAAGAAAGAATGCATAAACAAAAGTTAGAAATGGATAAACAAAAGTTAGAAATGGAAGAACGAGAGAAGGAAAAACAAAGAGAATTAGAACGAGAAAAAATTGAGTTAGAAAAAGAAAAATTAGAAAGAGAAGAAAGGCTTGAAATTGAAAAAGAAAAATTTAAATTTGAAATTGAAGAAAAAGAAAGAGAAAGGCAATTTCAGTTACGAATGAAGGAAATTGAACTTAATGACAAATCAAAATCAAAATCTTTGCCTTTGGCTACTAGTACAGTATTTGATGTCACAAAACACATTCGTCTCGTTCCTCCATTTCAAGAAAAAGAGGTTGACAAATATTTCTTACATTTTGAGAAGGTGGCAGAAAACTTGAAATGGCCAAGAGAGCACTGGACCTTGCTTTTGCAAAGTGTTGTAATTGGTAAAGCTCGAGAAATTTACACTCAGCTTTCTATTGAGCAAAGCTCAGATTATGATACAGTAAAGGAATCTATTCTTAAGGCTTATGAGTTGGTCCCTGAGGCATACAGGCAGAAATTTAGAGACTGTAGAAAAGAACATGACCAGACTCATGTTGAGTTTGCTAGAACAAAAGAGCAACTATTTGATAGATGGTGTTCTTCAAAGAAAGTAGGTTCTGATCATGCAAAGCTAAGGCAGCTCATGCTTGTTGAAGAATTCGAACGGTGCATAAATTCTGATGTTAAGGCTTTCTTGAACGAAAGAGAAGTTGAAAACTTGGAAACAGCAGCACGTTTAGCTGATGACTATGCTTTGACTCATAAGGCTTCATTTGTCAACAAGCCATATCCTAGGAAACCATATAACCCTCAATCAAAGCAAATTACCCCTCAATCAAAACCATATTCCCCTCAGTCCGGTCCCAAAGCCAATCCCAGTAATCCAACTGACAATTCCAGTCCAAAACCCAAATTTTCTAGTGAAAACAAAGGACAAAATCCCTTATCCCAGCCAATTTGTAATTATTGTAAGAAAACTGGCCACATTATTTCTGAATGTTTGGCACTGAAACGAAAGAAAGAAAGAGAAAATCTAGATAGTGCTAAACCGACAGGTCTCACCTCCTTAAAGGCTAAACCACAGTCTTGTATCCAGGAAGAAAACCCTATACTGACCAGAACTTGTAAAGAGTCAGTCTCTGAGGATTCTATTATGGAGATTTATGAACCATTCTTATCAGATGGTTTTGTGTCACTTAACAGTGACTCTGCCCAGTCTACCCCTATCAAAATCTTACGAGATACCGGAGCTTCTCAATCCCTTATCTTGGCAGATACCTTGCCATTTTCCGAGAAGTCTTCTTCTGGGACAAGTGTCCTTATCCAGGGCGTAGAGTGTGGATTTGTTAATGTACCGCTCCATAATATCTATTTGTCCTCAGACTTAGTTAAAGGTCCCGTGGCTGTAGGTATTAGACCTTCCTTACCCTTTAAAGGTATTCATTTGCTGTTAGGCAATGATTTGGCAGGAGATAAGGTTGTGGTAAACCCACTTTTGACCAGCACACCACGTGTTGATCAACCGCCTGATCCCATTGAGCAGGAAATTCCTGACCTTTACCCTTCTTGTGCTGTCACTAGGGCAATGGCAAAGAAAGCCAAATTATATGATGGGATGCAGGACATAAATTTAACTGACACTTTGATAGGTCAGTCCTTTAATAAAGAGATTTCAACATCTCTTTCCCCTAGTCACTCTGATATTCAGACTGACCCTAGCAATCCAAGGTCGTGGTCAGAAAATGACCTTTCACCATCAACGTCAAATGATCAAGGTCATGACCAGATGTCAAGGTCACAGCTTTGTAAAGAACAACACAGTGATTCTGATATCTCTCCTTTATTTGAAAGGGCTTTTAATGAAAATGAAATATCCCAGGTTCCTGTTTGCTATTATGTCAAAAATGGCATTTTGATGAGAAAATGGCGTCCTCCGGATGTCTCCGCAGAAGATGAGTGGACTGTTAACCACCAAATTGTGGTTCCTAGGGTTTATCGCCCTGAAATCTTAAACTTGGCTCATGAAACACCCATGTCAGGCCATTTAGGTGTAAATAAGACCTATCACAATATCCTTAATCATTTCTACTGGCCAGGAATAAAATCTGATGTATCTCAACACTGCAAATCCTGCCACACTTGTCAGATGGTAGGAAAACCCAATCAGACTATTCCTAAAGTTCAGTTACAGCCCATTCCTGCCTTTGATGAACCTTTCAGCAGAGTGATTATTGATTGTGTAGGTCCCTTACCCAAAACAAAGAAAGGTTGTGAATATCTTCTGACCATAATGTGTGCTTCAACTCGCTTTCCTGAAGCTATCCCACTCAGAAATATCAAGGCTAAAACAATAGTTAATGCACTTGTGAAGTTCTTCACATTTGTAGGCCTCCCAAAATCTATCCAGTCAGATCAGGGCTCAAATTTTATGTCAGGAATTTTTCAGCAAGTTATGTACGAACTTGGAATTAAGCAATACAAGTCATCGGCTTACCACCCTGAAAGCCAAGGTGCCTTAGAAAGATTCCATCAAACTTTGAAAAACATGATCAGATCTTACTGCTTTGACACTGAAAAAGATTGGGATGAAGGCATACACTTGCTTCTATTTGCTGTAAGAGAATCTGTACAAGAGTCTCTGGGGTTCAGCCCATTTGAGCTTGTTTTTGGGCACACTGTACGTGGACCGTTAAAACTTCTAAAAGAGAAATTTCTCTCAGATGATGACAGTTCTTTGAACTTACTTCAGTATGTGTCTGATTTCAAAAACAGACTATCAAAGGCCTGTGATGCAGCTCGGTCCAATCTCAAATCTGCTCAAAGCAAAATGAAGATTCGTTATGATGAAAATGCTAAAGACAGAAATTCTGAACCTGGAGACAAGGTACTTGCTCTCCTGCCCATTCCTGGCAGACCTTTACAAGCTAGATATTATGGCCCGTATACTGTTGATAAAAAGTTAAGTGACGTGAATTACATTGTTAACACTCCTGGGAGGCGCAAGCAAAAACAGCTATGTCACATTAATATGCTCAAGAAGTATATTGATAGGGATAGTTCTGTTATTTCATCAGTAAATATAGTTAATTCTGTCCCTCATGAACAAAATCAAATGGACTCTGAGGACTTCAACTTGGAGAAATCTGATCCCTCGTCATCGAAACTCCAGAATTCTGACATACTACAGAATCTTGATCAGAAACTGTCTCACCTTGATTCAGACAAAAGACTTGAACTGAAACAGTTAGTTCTCGAATATGAGCACTTATTTCCAGACATTCCATCCAGAATTGACAAAATCTATCATGATGTTGACATTATTGAAGGTTCAAAACCTGTAAAGCAACATCCTTACAGAATGAACCCTGTAAAACAGCAATATCTCAGGGAAGAAGTTCAATATTTGCTGGACAATGATTTCATTGAAACCAGCCAAAGTGAATGGAGTTCTCCTTGTATTCTTGTACCAAAGCCAGACGGGACATTTAGAATGTGCACAGACTATCGAAAAGTCAATTCTGTCACTAAATCAGACACTTTTCCCATCCCACGAATCGATGACTGCATTGATAATATTGGACATGCCAAGTATGTTACAAAGTTCGATCTGCTAAAGGGATTTTGGCAGATACCCCTCACGGACAGAGCAAAGGAGATCTCGGCATTTGTTACACCAGATGGACTGTACCAGTATAAAGTCATGCCATTTGGAATGAAGAACTCGCCTGCGACTTTTCAGCGGCTGGTCAACAGTTTGATTTCCAATCTGGATGGCTGTAAAGCCTATATCGACGACGCTATTATCTTCAGTGAGGAGTGGCAACAACACTTGCAGACAATCAGAACATTCTTTGACCGGCTAAGTGATGCTAAACTAACTTTGAACTTGGCAAAAAGTGAATTTTGCCATGCAAACTTGACATTTCTTGGACACATTGTAGGTCAAGGTCAGGTAAAACCTGTAGAAGCTAAAGTTGAGGCTATCTCAGATTTTCCTGTACCTACTAGCAAAAGACAACTGATGCGCTTTCTGGGTATGGCTAGATATTACAGGAAATTCTGCAACAACCTCTCGGCTATAGCTGAGCCTCTGACAAACTTGCTTGGTAAGAAGGCCAAGTATGTTTGGACGGATGACTGCCAGAAGTCATTTGATAAGCTCAAGGCCATACTTAGAAGTGCTCCGGTTCTCTTAGCACCAAGTTTTGACAAAGAGTTCAAGTTGGCTGTAGATGCCAGTGATGTTGGAACAGGCAGTGTATTGTTGCAAGAAGATGACAATGGTGTTGACCATCCTGTTTGTTATTTTTCCAAAAAGTTTAACAAGCATCAGAGAAATTACTCTACCATAGAGAAAGAATGCCTATCTCTAATCCTTGCACTTCAGCACTTTGAAGTTTACTTAGCTTCTTCACATGCACCAATTGTTGTCTTCAGTGACCACAATCCACTGACTTTCATACATAAAATGAAAAACAAGAACCAGCGTTTACTCAGGTGGAGTCTCATGTTGCAAGAGCACAATCTTGACATCAGACATATCCGAGGAAGAGATAATATCATTCCAGACACCCTAAGCAGAGCTTAAGTGCCTCTACAATGCTGATGTCCAGCTTTGTGCATTTGTATTTGATTAGTTTTGCACAAATTTTGCTAAACATATCGTATACAATTATCCAGTATTGCAAAAGAAAGCTTTATTTTATAAAACTTTCTTTTCTTTGAAGAGGGGAAGTGTTATGTATGACAGTTACTTGTTGAAAGATGTGCATTCAGTACTGGTAAACTTCCCAAGGGAGTATGCCCAGGAAAGTATGATGTTATACATATGATGTTTACTTGTTGTCCTTAGCAATTATTTACTTTTAGTGTCCCAGATATTGGACATAAACAGGTTGTTTACTTCAGAATTTTCTAGAAATTTCAAATTGTTCTTTGACGGAAAAGTCCGGAAAAATCTGGAAGAACCAAAGATGTAGAATCTTCTAGAATTTTTTTTTTATGTCAAAAGAATATTGTGGAATTTTCTGGAAGGATAATGGCCTCTCTAGAATATTCCAAAACATTAAATTTTGGTAAACAACTTGTTATTTTTAGTATATGATATCATAGAATTTGCTGGAAAAATCCTGAATGTTCCTCAGTGCTATATAAGGGCTACAAATTTTCATAAGGACAATCTTTGGGTACTGTAACTATTAAGAAGTAAAAATCTATCTTACTGGAATTTAAACTTATTCTTGGATTACTTTGTGATATTCGATTCTGGATTGGGACATAGTGCTATTTTGAAACAAACTTTAATTCTTGGGATCAGAAACTGATACAGACTTGTGTTAAAAAATTCTGAGGGACATTCAGACATTCTTTAAGGGAATTAACATCTTGAAAGGTATTGTACATTCATTTTTGTTTGATTGTATATATGCTTTTGATTGTTTCACATGTAATTACTGGTTAAATCACTTCTAAATAGATTTGTTAAATTTTAAACAAAGCTTGTTGCTGGCTAACCAACTTGTTGGTTTCCTTAATCTTCTAGTTACGCCTGGCACGTAACAATTTTCTATCTTCTCTTCTCACACAGCCTATCTAATATTAATTCATTTCCTCTGACTATTTTATTGTGCTACAACCTACATATGTTTCAAATTGAATTTCCAAAGTTCTACTTCCATAATTCCATGTAAGTTTTCAAGTTTCACGTATGCATGAATATAGCCTTTGTTCTTTATCTCTTAAGGGTGGCCGGGTGGGAATATGGGCCCCGATGTGCTGCTTTGTGCCTCCATGCAAAGCTTGTTCGCTGCTGACTGACCATCTGATTACTGGTTAACCGCTCAGGTCTGAGCTTGCCAGGAAAAGTGGTTTCAAGTCAAACCGTCCACACATATAAGCCTTTGTTGCTATGTTGGGTGGTTATATTTTAAGCACTTGTTGAATGTCGTGACATCCTCATTTTGTGTAAAAATCTCATAAAGTGGAGGCAACGTCCCGACATGACATTAGCTGTTGATTGGGACGTAAAGCATGAATTCAAACAATTCAAACAAATTTTCTTTATCTCGTTAGCAATTCCATAGATATTTTGTATTTATATTTTGTAGTTCATTCGTCATCCTCATTGTTTTAAATTGTAATTACGTTAGCCATCGGCAGTACCTTCGTTAACATTAAAGGCCTAGCCTAATGTCTTTTACTTTCATGATTGTTCATTACAGCGTATGTTCTATGAATTTTCGGATCTATGTGTATGTATTAATTTACTATTAAATCATACAATTTCTTATAAATTTATGAACATTTAGGTACGGGGTCCTCAACAGACGGGTGCGGAGACATAGATGTGTTTTCAGCTTTCATTGAGGTGTGGAAAACTCCCTGCACTGGTTCGGAAAGTAAAAATTATGTCTGCGAAGTAATACTACTCGGTAAGTAAAACTAACAATAACCAATGACTCGAAACGAAACGAAAGCCTGTAACAAACATGCTAGTACCCGTATCCCTGAAATCTGAACGGGAAATGATTAAAAGACTTATAAACAAAATCACCATATGGCTTGAGGGAATATTTACTTTCAAAGGATGGCCAATCAGCTTGAAAACAATATCAACTGATATCACAACACAAACTAATATGCGTCGCCTTGGATCGATCAGTTATTTGTTACTGGGACTTTGGTAGATTTCAAATTTGAAGTTTAGTTGACAACAGACGTCTTAATATAATCCTTCTTACTCAAAGACCCTATACACTAATAACATGAGAAAACCTAAAATGCAAGTATTATCCGTTTCAAGTTTTAGTACTGGAATAACTTGGATGATATCTTTAAACTGGGTTTTGCGTGTAAACCACAAGTGCATACATCTTGGTTTCAGAAACAACTACCAGTGATTTGCTTCATACAACCAGTGACGCTTTTACAACGAGTGACCGAGTCACTACTACTGACGCAATAACAACCAGTCAGCAAGTCACTACCAGTGGCGCTCAAACAACCAGTCAGCAAGTCACTACCAGTGGCGCTCAAACAACCAGTCAGCAAGTCACTACCAGTGACGCTCAAACAACCAGTCAGCAAGTCACTACTAGTGACGCTCAAACAACCAGTCAGCAAGTCACTACCAGTGACGCTCAAACAACCAGTCAGCAAGTCACTACCAGTGGCGCTCAAACAACCAGTCAGCAAGTCACTACCAGTGACGCTCAAACAACCAGTCAGCAAGTCACTACCAGTGACGCTCAAACAACCAGTCAGCAAGTCACTACCAGTGGCGCTCAAACAACCAGTCAGCAAGTCACTACCAGTGACGCTCAAACAACCAGTCAGCAAGTCACTACTAGTGACGCTCAAACAACCAGTCAGCAAGTCAATACCAGTGACGCTCAAACAACCAGTCAGCAAGTCACTACCAGTGACGATCAAACAACCAGTCAGCAAGTCACTACCAGTGATGCTCAAACAACCAGTCAGCAAGTCACTACCACCGACATTCAAACAACCAGTCAGCAAGTCACTACCAGTGACATTCAAACAACCAGTCAGCAAGTCACTACTAGTGACGATCAAACAACCAGTCAGCAAGTCACTACCACTGACATTCAAACAACCAGTCAGCAAGTCACTACCACTGACATTCAAACAACCAGTCAGCAAGTCACTACCAGTGACGTTCAAACAACCAGTCAACAAGTTACTACCAGTGACGCAATAACAATCACTCAGCTAGTAACTACCAGCGACGCAATAACAACCGTGGGCCAAGTTACAACTACCAAAACCACCGAAAACTCAAATACACTAGAAAATAGTAAGCAATAATTCCAAAAACGCATGTATTTGGTGACCCCCATGTTTCCATTCTCTGAATAACATACGAGCACACGTAGATACTGTTTTAATTGCCGCGTGACACTTTTGTCAAAGTTTCATACGGAGCGACTTCGATCTCAGACCATAGTCTAGTCCCGGAAGATGTTATTGAGCTTGCTTTAAGCTACATGTAAAATGTGACCGAACGATGTTTGGTTGATCTATGGTCTAGATAATATGGCGGCGCTCATCAACAGTCGTCTCCTATTTTTGTATCAAGTCAAAGAAGAGAGAGTATGTCAGTAGATAGAGTAAAAACATCATGGGACAATAAATTCAAGCATAAAAAAAAACAAGAAAAAATATCAAAATATAGCCCCCAAATGACCGTTTATCGTTTAATTAGAGGACCAGGAAATATTTTCAACACTGTCGGCCATACTTGTTCCAGCGGAGGCTTGGTTGAACAATGGTCTGGGAATGACGTCACTCTGGTCTGACTAGACTGAATTCGATCATTGCTTAGTCGGACCATAGACCTCACACTGCTTTGCATGGTCTTACATGTAAAATACATTTTCTTCAAACATAATGATATGTAATGGTTAAAATCATTTTTTTCCTTTTCGCATTTACCTGAAAATTAAACGGCGGATGGGTATATTTGTTTTTGACAAGGCCCAAACCGATTTATTTTCAACTCCCCTTTGTTTTCAGATGCTGCTGGTCATGATACAGTTTACCTATACACGGTTGTAACCGGGGGTATAGTCTTGATTTTCATCATACTGTCTCTGACGGTTTGTTATGTTGCGAAAACCAAATATCGGCAGATATCGCCACTGGAATCCAGGCCAGTCCGCCAAACCAACAACAACGCAACAACCGGGATTCAAATGCCTTCAAAACCCAGATTTCCAGCTCCACCACAGCGTGTTAACACCAACCTGTTCGACATAGGGGACCGAAACATCATACCATCACCACTATCCCCAAATAATACACAGTTGGGCACAACGCATACTCAGAATGCAACACCAGTCAACGGGAATTTCAAAGTGGCATCCGACAATATAACCAAGGGACTACCAGTGCCTCTGACCTGTGCGAGACAGTCCACCATGCCACCAAAAGATACAGTGCAACAAACGGGCGATGCAAAGAATCTGTCTTACTTGTTTAATCGTCCGGGTTCATTACAGCCTCCCCACCACGAGCAGACTGCGCAGCCAAAATCGGATCCCTTTATAGATGTTGAAGATTCAGAGTAGACTCAGCTTCAAGTTTCTTACTTGAGATAATATTTTTATTATATAAGCTACTGAAAATCTTGATTTTCATTGGCCCAAAGCTTCCACGTGGCAAGTCTCCAAATTGTCGCGCGTGCTGACAGGTCTATATTACACTCCCGCTCGCGTAAATGTACTCCACTTACGCGTATCATACGCGTATAACGCGCGTATTACGCACGTAATGCTATTTACGCGCATTCACGCGTAACATACGCGCATTTACGCGTAACGTATCTAATTAATATTCATAAGCAGTGATTAAAGCGTCGATACGCGTAAGGTTCAGACATTACGCGTATAAATGATCGGCCAATCAGATTGTCAATACGTTTACGCGTATTTACGCGTATCATAAGGGATACAAAAGCTTCAGTACCTAACGGTTGATTTTATTATAACATCGAAACTAAAGAATGTGCAAGTATAATGGATTTTATTGATGAAAATTAATGGCGTGAATATATTCAAGTATATTGTGAAATCCTTTTATGTGTCTCTGACCCTAATATCAGATTATAACTAGTTTCCGAGTGAGTTAAGATTTCGTTCAAAATAAATCGAAATTTCATTGTAACCAAGATGGCGAAAGGAACAAAAATGAACATCGAAATGAGGAATATTATTTCAGATTTGAAGCGTCTCGGGAAAACAAGTGGACAGATAAGTCAGACATTAATCTTTAATAGTCGTAGAGTTCCTCCTCTATTTTGTAGAAGCACCACTATACGGTGTAAGGTTTGTACTTGTTTTTCTTCCACGTTTCTTTCTCCTTCTTATATATCTGTTTTCAATTTTTCTCAACTGCATCCAAAAAAGCAAGCGAACACTACAGAAACTCGGTGTCAGATCAGGAACCGATCCAAGGATGAACAGGTGCACTGAAAATATTTCTCATGGGGGCGATCACGGACATGTTATTCGTTCGAGGCAATTAATTTATACCGCAGGACTTACTTTGAGAAAAGATTAGATAGATCTATGGTTTTAATCTAAAGCAAAATCCGGATTTTTGCTTTAACCATACAAGTTCAACTTCATTACGCGTATGTTACGCGTATTCTTTGCGTAAGACTGTTTCACTCCCGATTGGTTACAAAAATACGCGTATATACTTAAATATGCGTAATGACTGGTTTTATGAATTGCCAGCTTATTGGTTAAAATCATTACGCGTAATGTACGCACGTTACGCGCATCATACGTGTAAGAGGAACTGAATTCTGATTGGCTATTGAAACATACGCGTATAAATAAGGTGCGTATTACGTGCGTAATATGCGCGTACGTTACGCGTAATCAATGACTACATTTACGCAAGCGGGAGTGTAGTTACTAAACATAGCGTACACATCTCTTATAAAATTTTGTGCATTTTTTCTTCCCTCAACCATGAAGTTGGCATATTGTTTCAACTATAAAACTGGGCAATAAAGTGTTCCTGGTGCCGCAGCCCACTGCAGGTGGTGTGTGATTAGCTGATCATGTCAGATAAAAATATTTTCATCAAGGTGCAAAATCGTTAATATTTCATGTAGAAAACGGATTGAAAATGCAATTTTATTGAAAAGATTCTGATAATTATGAATTTTTACTTTGTTTTCGTCTAAAATGTAGAATTAAATATTCTGTTTTTTATATAGATATATCAATTATCAACAGATAATTAATCACAAGATAACCATAGCAAAATTTGCATAATGACCGCAGTAGCACTGGGGGAGTTAATTATTTTATTACTTTGTAATATGCAACATCTGTACCCGAGATACCTTTCATCTCAGGCAGAGTGAAAGGTATCTAGGGGTCCAAAACAATAAGACATGTGTACGCCATGATTTAGAGCTGACGTTCTGGTTCCGCTTTCGCATAGCGAAATGTCAAAAATTATATAATATAACAGTTAATGACTTTTTAGGCATTGGATATGATGTGATATCGACCCGAAAATACCAATATTGACCTCGGCTTTGCCTCGGTCAATATTGGTATTCTCGGGTCGATATCACATCATATCCAATGCCTCAAAAGTCATTAATTGTATAATAGTGTACTGTGTACACGAGGTTCTGTGACTAGTTAATGAAATATTTTGTAAAAGATGTTAAAAAAGGCTACAGATTCTGACAACCTTAGTTGTTCATTAAATCAATTGCAATTTATCTTTTTGGTCCGAGTTTGTTTCGTAACATCAAATGATACAGATAAAAGCTTTCTGTGGGAACCAGTGCCATGACTTCCTTACTTGTAGAACATACTATATATATAACGGAATTTGGTGTTCCCTTTCCTTTATCTTTATACTTCTTCCATTAAATTATTATCATATAGTCAAAAGCTTGTTTCTGTGTCGCCAGTGTTCCCACAAACTGTAATCTGTCACAGAGACGTTGACGGCACGTGAATTCCAGCATTTCCACGGTCTGCAATCTGACACGGAAAATTTGGTCGCACGTGTTGTCTTCGATATGAGAAAAGCACAGATAAATAGCAACAGGTCAGCTAATGTTGACGACAGAGCGGCCCATGGTATAAAAACCTCTGTATGGAATATGGCAAAGTTTCTCGTGGCATGAGCAGCTGACAAAACAACAGTAGGACACAGTAACAAAACGCCTGGAAGAAAAAGAGAATTAAAATTGATTTTAAATAACTGATAACGAATAGCATATTACTCATCTGCATAATCAAAAATGTATACTAAAAAATAAAGGGTATTTGCCTTCCATTTAAAGTCAAATGTTGATGTTTGGGAAATCGCAGATGTACCTTATATCTTACCTATGTACATGTACATAGCAGGCACACTGAAAGATATGGCATGCGCCTACTGCCCGGACAGGGCGATTATGAATGTACGGTTATATTACTTCCCATGCTGATACAAAGTGAGCCGCGACGCGAGAAAACCGGTCTTCGGGGTTTCCGACCAGGTCCGACACAAACCGGCCTGTACAAGCTCAGAAAAGAGCTAGAAGCTTGAAATTTCGGATTAAAGTAGAAGAGGAATTGTACTATCCGAGTAGCGAAAACAAAGGCGCTGATCAGCTTCGCGGTTACCGCGAAGCTGATCCGCGCCTTTGTTTTCGCCTAGGCGAAAATCCGGTTTTCTCACGATGCGGCTCCAATGGTAATGGATCTTACTCGGGTAGTGAAATATTGTAGGATCTGATGGCACAAAACATTAATAAAGTATGATTTTAGTGAAACAATCAACCAGTTAGTCAAAACTAATGCATTACCCGCAGAGATTGAGAACCAAAAGGTTGTTATCCGACTAGGGGAAGCTGTGCATGCCGATATGAAACAAAGCACCGTGACTATAACTCCTGACTTCAGGAAGACAGCACATAGTCGCAGACTTGCTGAAAATAAATGGCACAATTATCAAATTTTTGTGACGGCATACATGTATAAAATGTATTTGTAATGCTAAATGTACATGTAAGTACCATATAACATTACTTCTGCATGTCAATAGCACGTTTTGAGCCCTTAAAGTAATTCTGCTTGCAAATTGTTACAGTTTCGAGTCTCTTAATTACTAAACCAAAGACAACAAACGCAGTTTACTAGATTTATATTTTGGATTTTCTCTTTGTCGAATATCCCGCCATCAAACAATGATGATCAATGATAAAGAACATACCGAAGACCCGGCTGAACAGGGGATGCAGTCCAAACAATTCCTCTGCTTCACACACGGTCATATCAAGACACAGTCTATCAACTGTACAGACCGACACGCTCCATATTCCAGCATTTACACGTAAATACTCCTCCACAGTGAAATTGGAATTGACCAACAGCTTCTCAAAAGCATCTCCAATTGCGACTATGAGTTCACCGCACCGTGTACAGTCAGTCAGGCCGATCTCCAGCCTGAGCCATGTCTTCTCTGTGGCACTGTAACTGAGCAGCCCTATTGTCAAGAATAATATCAAACGCACGATAGAAAAATGTTTCACAAATTCGCCATTATACATGTCTTGGATCCACACATCGGTGACCAAAATAAATAAACATCATTACTTTTAAAATATATAAATGTGGTTAGTTGTGTCACAGTATAACTTGTCTTTTTTCATTTACATTCGGATATTTTAATATTGATCATCATTATCCTGCACGTTGATCGTCTTTCATTTTCGCAACAATAACGTAAGCCTCGTTTCTAAATTCGAAAACACAAGAATTACTATTGATTGTTTTAATGTGAGCAGATCGGTTAGTGAAAAATCTATCGAATACCTTCAGCAAACTTTCTGCCGACGAGGTATGGTAGTCTCGTTGCTTAAAGCGATTTGCTTGCTTCCGGCAATGTATGTCTTAACATGACCTGTGCACATATTGATTTAGATTGAATTCGCCGTTCGTACTTATTTAAACTAATTTGAAATTTTATTGAAAGATAATATTGAATAATGATACAGTTAAATGTAATTTGTATTTGCTTTTCAAGACTTAACTTTTTATCGCATAAAGCATCATTTTACTAACTTGAACAAAACCATATATAAAACAGCTGATCTTTCGTGAATATGATCTTTCATGAATATTTATCTACTTGTTTTTAAATAGGGTGGCAACAGCTTGTCAGCTTATTAAGAAACAAAAACCAAGAGACACCAAAAAAGAGACATCTTAATCAATATGTTAACACCGAGTATCCGGAGACAAACAACGTATAGTAACTGAGTACCGACTGCTGGTCTGACACAAACCGGTCTGTGCAGCAACAGAAGAGGGCTAGATGCTTGAAATTTCAGATTTAGGAAGAAGAGGAATCGTACTATCCGTGTAGCGAAAATAAAGGTGTTAATCAGTTACTGCGAAGCTGATCTGCGCTTTTGTTTTCGCATATGCGAACTTTCGGTTTTCTCATGACGCGGCTCAATAGTGTGTAGCACGTGTAGGATGCAAAAGATGTCCGTGAAATTTATATGTCCTCATACCCCACTTTTATGTAGAAAATCTGGGATTTGCAGGGGTATACCTAATTTTCTTATTTTTGATCCAAAACAAAGATTCCTGGTACTCGCCAGTTAGAACCGCCTCGCCGAGGCGGTTCTTACATGTACCGATAATCAATGTTTTGAGTAAAAATGTTAAAAATATCAAAATTTTTCCAATGAAATTTTCATTTTTTTCCCATCAGAAAAATTCTCTGTATATTGCAGAATCACAACTTTTCGTTGCTCGACCGAGTAATTCCTCCCTACTATAGCTAAATGATATTGCGTTGGTTGTTTCTTGATAATCTGATTTGTTGTTAAACGAAATGCTGTATTGATACAATACATACATTATTACTTGTATTATGTCAGACGAAAGAAAACTATTGAAGCTACAAGTGTTCGATTCAGTCATGCATTCTCGGGACTAATTTCTTCCCCATCCGACCACCCTGGTGTAATTATGTCATTTGGCGTGTCACCAATAAACTATTCAGATTCAGAACAACCGAGCAGCAACAGACTGTCAACAAGAAAACAACTTATAAAAATTATCTCAGTAAAAAGATATCATTACGAAAACTTGTCCAAGCAATAAACAGAGATTTTTTCAAAAGCAAAAATTGAAAAATTCATTAGAAAAATGTTGATATTTTTAATATTTTTTGCTCAAAACATAAACTGAAGGTGCATGTTAGAACCGCCTCGTCGAGGCGGTTCTAACGAGTACCCACAATCTATGTTTTTGATCAAAGATCGGGTTAATAGGAACACCCATGTAAACCCCAATTTTACAATATAAAAGTGGGGTTGAAGGGGGAATACATTATACGGACATGTTTACCTGATGTAAAAGATTAAGGAATTAAAGATTCTGAAAAAAATGTCATTTGATGCGTAGAATATATGTTCATGTGTACAATCCCCTGAGGGAAACAGTACTCCTCTACGATATATGTATACCTAAATAGCGATGATCTAAGCACATGCTATTTGAATAAACTTACAGTTGCAGTTATACCAAAAAGGACATCGATATTTGCAGTTGCAGTTATACATGTAATGCTCGAGTAATCGCTAATAATTTTGACAGTAACTGTTAATTGACAGGTAGGCTGTTTGATACTTCGATTTTAGCTTTTCTGGACCGAATACTAACAATGCTTAGCTTAAAGGATGGCACTCGAGTCGGTGCTCGTGCGTCTGTGCGTGCACCCTTTTAACACACTTTCAACCTACGAATAACTCTGAATCAAGTGACCTCTAGTCTAGTTGGCCCATTGCAATCAGTTTTTACATACAGCATTGTTATGTGCGGGGCTATCCTGCATTAAGTTTTGAAGCAGCTCAGGTGAGAACGCAAGTGAGAAGGTTTTCATGGCAACATATAGTTCCCATACATTATATGGGGTTTTATTAATTAACTTATTAGTATATAGTACTTATACGTAGAATTTGGTCTGTGTGATACCGGTGACGTTTCTTTTTTCTTATAGTCTATACTGGATTTCACCTCGACCTAATACAGCTGACCTCGCACTAATACGGTTGACCTCGTATCTATACGGATTGAATGGAAATCCCTACATCTGATTGGTCGAAATTCACGTGCAAGGTCACGTGCCTCGTTGAATGAGTTGAGAGAAAAAACAATGGCGGCGATTCAGCCGATCAGTAAAATAGTGAAAAAAAACAAACAAAAATAATGTCATCATCTTCGAAAAGAATGTCAGGCATGGGCGCTAAGAATGGCGAAGATATGTTTGATGTGACAGAGGATGATATGGACTTTTGACAGTTAATTAATAAAAATCTCATTAATCAAGTTATTTCGTATTGGACCAGTTACAGGTCCGAGGTTAGCTGTATTGGACCGAGGCATTATAATAATGAGGGTGTCGCCATATCAATGGGTAGACGGATAGATAGATAAAATGTTGTGGCAACTCAAGCGACTTCATTTTTATGCGGATCATCTCCATTCTTGGTAGTAACAAGCCCAGGGGAGAGGGGGGGGGGGGGGTTACTCACATATAAAATGGGTATGTATGTGCCGCCCTAGGTTAAAAAGAATGGGGGCTTACGGAGCTGATCAAACTGAAAAAGTGGTTGCTTTCAGAGCTGAAAGAATGGTAAAAGAACTTTGTACCTTTAGAGCTGATCAAACTGGGAAAAATGGGTGCATTCAGAAAAAGTGGGTGCTTGTATTGCTAATTGAACTGAAAACGTAGGTGCATTCCAAGCTAATAAAACTCAAAAAGGGTGGCTTTACCGCGGCATATACCCGTACTGCTTTAATATGGGAGTACCCACCCCGGGGTAAAAAGGATAACCATAATACTTGTATCGCTATGATGTTCAATTCTCAGCCAGATTCGACATCAGACTGTCAAGTTAGCTGCCTTTCAGCGTATGTTAAAATCCCCATATACTTATAATGGGACAAAATTTAATGTTGTTGCAACTAAAGCTTCTTTATTTTTCAGTGAATCTTCTTCTTTTTTGCAGGAAACAAGGACAACCATATAATCGAAAATGAGTTCGAAATTCGGTCAGATTGTACCACTGACTGCAGAGTTATCGGTAATGTATAATTTAGGGACTTTTCTTGAGGGACCAAGGGACCAGGGACCTGGTCCCTCAAGGACCAAGGGCTATAATTTAGGGACCAGGTAACAGAGGGACCAAAATACAAAATATGTGCATTTATGGCATATCTTATTTGCAATGAGCTATTGTGTGGACCAAAATCAGCCTGTGCAATCGCCTGAGAGGGAGGTTTGTCTCTATTCCCTATACTGGGCTGATTTATTTTGCGAGTTCAATTATTTTTTAAATATTTTCTCATTGATTTTGAATCTAATTTAAATTGGGAAAATGACAAAGTTTGTTTATGTTATACTTCATGTATAATTTCATGATGTTTTCATTTTTAATCAGTAAAATTAAAGGGACCTGGTTTTCAAAAGATTTAAAGAATCTTGAAGTATTTTTATTCAATTTTACATCCCTCTCAAGATTATTTAAGCTCATTTTTCTTTCTGTCTTTCGTTTTTCTTTTGCTATCTGACTTATGTTGAATGTAAGAGATTATCATAAATCATACAGTAGCAATAGAGGCGCTGTCTATTGGAAGCAATAAACGTATGTCAAAGTTGGTGATTTACTTTTACAATAAACAAGAAAATGACATTGCAGAAACTAACACTGTGTAAGCTAATAAAAATATAATTCTATTTATTTTTTTTTATTTTTATTTTTTTTTTATTTTTATTTTATTTATTTTCTTTTATTTTTTATTTATTTATTTATTTTTTTTCTTTCTTTTTTTCTGTTTTTCTTCCTTTCCTTGGTATTCCTTCTTTTAAAATGCATCTTAATATAGAATTTTATATTTTTCATTTCATTTTAACTTCTCCCTCTCTTTTCAGATTCTTATTTCTTCCAATTTTCTTTTAATTTTCTTTCTTGCTAATTTCTCTCTTTCTTTGGTTTTCCCAACAGACGTATCTTACTATACACTTAAATAGTTAAATCAATAGAGTAGATACAAAATCAATGAAAAAAATCTGCCTAGAGACAAGCCTCCCTCAGGGACTGACACAGGCTGGTTTTGGTCCACACAATAGCCTATTACAAATTAATTGCATACAGATATGCCATTATATGCATGTTTTGTATTTGGTCCCTCTGTTACCTGGTCCCTAAATTATAGCCCTTGGTCCTTGAGGGACCAGGTCCCTGGTCCCTTGGTCCCTCAAGAAAAGTCCCTAAATTATACATTACCAGAGTTATCTGCCCTTGAGTGTTTGAAAAATTGATATTTAGTGTTGTGGCAACTCTACTGACAACACTTTTGTTTCAATCTTCTTCAATGATTCTTTGTAGAAATTGAGTTGAAAATTGAAATCCAGATAATTAGCTGATTAGTAGTATGGCTGTGGATTACTTTGCTACTGCAGATGTGAAATGAAATAGTCTATTAAGTTGACATGGTAGAATTACAGTATAATTTTTATGTAAATTTCTTACTGGGATGACCTCCTTGAAGTGTAGAAAAAAGTTGCCTGAGTAGTGAGTGATAGCTTATATCACTACATGCCCACGCAATATACAGAGATTTTTAAAGTTGTAAAAAATGAAAATCTTCAGTAGAAAAGTTTTGCTATTTATACCCCCGGCATTTATGCCGACGGGTATATAGCTTTCGCTTTTCCGTTCGTCCGTTCGTATGTTAGTTAGTTAGTTAGTTAGCTCGTTTCTTCGTTCGTAATTCCGGAACGTTCGTGGAATTTACGTCAAAGTTTTGGTTAAAGTTTCTCTAGAGGTTTATATCTCATGAACCAATGGTCAGAAACCATTCATATTTGGACCATAGGTACCCTATAGGGTTTGCTTTGTTTCCATGAGTTCGGACCCCAGGGCCCATCCCCAGGGGTAGGGCTGGAGGTCAAAATCTAGGTCACCTTTAAAATATGCTGTTTACAATTTTAATGTTTCTTCTATAAGTCCATATCTTAACAAACAATCATAGGGATGTATTCTTATTTAGTTCATAGATACCCTATAGGGTTTGCTTTCATACTCCATGCTCGGTACCATCTCCAGGGGGTGGGGCTAGAGGTCAAAATCTAGGACTTATTTATAATATGATAAATATCATAATAAATATTTTCTGTAAGTCTGTTTTCTTGACATCCACAAAGTTTTATCAGAAAGCATTCATACTTAGACCATAGGTACCATGTAAGGTTCAGACACTAGGGTCCATGTGCGGGGGGTGGGGCTAGAGGTCAAAATCTAGAACTTCTTTAAAAAATGTATTTCTTTACTTTTCTTTACCACCATGTTCAGAAATGATTTGTACTTGCACCAAAGGTACACTATAAGGTTTGCCTTGTTCCTAATGACATTAAACTCTAGCGTCCGTGCCCTGAGGGTGGGGCTAGAGGTCAAAATATAGGACATCTTTTTTTTTTTTTTTTTTTTTTTTTTTTTTTTTAATATTATTGAAGAATGACATTCTACTTTACATCTAGGACCGAGGACCTGACCCTCAATGTCCGCGATCAAGTCCTAGATTGAGTATACAAGTCAGCTCTGTATACTGCTCTAAAATAGATCTGTCATTCTACTACACCCCCCCCCCCTCCCCATGGTTTTAGACAGTTTTTTTGCAAATACAAATTTATAAGATTTACTTGTTGAGGGCGCTCTCTTTCATCAGGAATTGAGGTTTAATGTGTCACTGTCAGTGAGCATGTCTGGATTGGTGGCGGTGGGCTGAGGGGTGGGGGCGTTGGAGGGAGCTACCAGCCGGGGGTAGACGTGCCTCTCAAGGCACTTTTTCTAGTTTTTCTTATTTTTGCTCAAAACACAGTCTATGTTTTGGAGCAAAAATAAGAAAAATAAGTATACCCCAGCATACCCCAGTTTTGCTATATAAAAGTGGGGTTTGAGAGGGTGTATATTACACGGATATGTTTTCCTGATGATGTGGGTCTTACCCCGGCTGGGAATAACTGGAAATTAGTCTGAGAGAAGCAACTGTCTGTATTTTAACAGAATGTTAGACGATCTGGTGGAAAGTTAAGAAGAAATAAGTCGACAGAATCAACTTGACAGGCAAACAAAGTTAAATAGTTTTAGTCTTACACTTCATTACAAATTGTCAAAGATAATGCAGTACAGTAGGTAGGAAGATTTGAACAATCATGATTTTGCTTTTCATTATGATTTTAGAAAAACATTATTTGCCAATTTGTGTGTTGTTTTTTTGAATCATTTTAGGTTGGTCAGGCTGAACTTCAAGTGAACGATGTGTCTACCATGAATATTTCTTTCTGTGGTTGTGGATTTCTCGTCGCCTACCATCTAGGCGTGTCCAAAGCCCTGCTGCAGCATGGGGCTGGGTTCCTGTCCCGGGTACAGAAGGTCTCAGGGGCCTCGGCGGGCGCTCTAGCCGGTGCTTTGTTGGTGCTGAAGCCTGAAGCCATGGAGGTTAGTGTTATGCAGTGAAACATTAGACTGTAATAAAAAAATAGACAATGGTACTGAAAATTAGACATTATTCATCTTTATCATATGACTTCGCTGTTTTCCAGTGGATAACGATATGTAATAAATTGTGTTATGATCACACGTGCATTAACACTTTCGTGGGAATACGTCAAGTCATTGACAACGTCCGTCACAACAATGCAAATTTTCGTTGAAAATATGCCCACTTTGAAGGCGATAAAATCGAATTTTAAAGGTCATATGATAAAACAAATCTTACACTCATGGTCATTTCATATGAAATTTATTAACTCGCCGTTTAATAGATTTCGGAAATAGCCACTTGTCCTCTATTTGGCATACACTACAAATTGTAATTTAGCTCCCTAAGATCCTACCTCTTTAACCCATATTTGACGAATAGATTCTCCCATCATTATCATTTGGGCGAGCCCACTTTTATTTTTAGGGGCCGCACGTGTGATTTTAATTTTCGATGAAATTCCTGTAAGCAAACAGAATAGCCCCGGATACATCTGGGGCAATACTGTTTGCCTATGTCCCACAAAAGGGACGCCAGGCTTAAATGAGTTAAGTTAAAGCGCACACGAATATTGTCAAAACCCATTTTATATTGTGATTGCTTTATACTCTATATTTCCTTTGATTCGCAGATAAATTTCTACATTTATTCTTAGTCGTTTTTAATGCTGCACACCGTGACAGGTGTTGTATTGTCTAATGTCGTATTTAGAAGTACGCTAGGACTGTTTGCAGCAAGCAGGCTAGCATAATAAAACATCAAGTTGAAGTCTTATTGTAATTTGAAATTTAAACTTAAACCCTACTTCATTAGGTTCATGCATTGAAAGTGTAAATAAAGATTCAAAGATTCAAAGATTCAAAATTTAATCTGCATTCAATCCAAAACATACAGGATTATGACAGAAACATATAACATACATACAAGATGAAAAATGACAACTACATGTACACTACATTTACAGTACATTTGCATTCTACGATCTACAAAACTATACTATGAATATGACTTACGTAAGTGTGACATACCATTACACTTGGCAGTGCAGCCGTAACAGTGTATAAATGTATTTTTAAATATGATAGTAAATGTGATCAATAAAAAATTGAGTTTGCTAAACCCATTATTATATGAGCCGCCTCATGAGAAAACCAAAAATCTGCATTTGCGAAAACAAAGGCGCAGATCAGCTTCGCAGTAACTGCGAAGCTGATCAGCGCCTTTGTTTTCGCTACTCGGATAGTACAATTCATCTTCTTTTTAAATCCAAAATTTGCAGTCTCAGGCCATCTTCTGTGCTTGTATAGCCCGGTTTGTGTCGGATCTGTTCGGAAACCACATTGTTGGTTGTCCCACGAGGCGGCTGATATGTTCTTAAAAACGTTTTCCCCTTATTTCAGCGTTGTAGAAAGTTCACCTTTGACCTTGCAGCCAGTGTCAGGAAGAAGCCTGTCGGAGCCTTTACCCCTAATTATAACCTGTTGGAGCCCCTCGAAGACTTTATAAGAAGTGAAATGCCACCTGACGGCTATGTGAGGGCCTCGGGGAGGCTTTATTTGTCACTGACGAATCCCAAAACTTTGAAGAATAAAGTGATGTCTGAATATCATTCAAATGATGAATTTTTAAAGGTATTGTTGTTGTTGTTGTTGTTTCTTGGAGTTCCCCCGCTTGTTTATTTGGGGCACACGTCTCTTGATGTTACTTGGACAAGTTAAGAGCTCAATTTAATTATATGAGTATTTCATTATTTTAATTAATCGCAGTTCAGAAGAATGAATGAGCTAGTTCATTTACGTTTACGAACTTAGGTCGGTCTGATCGTGTCCTGGTCGGCAAATATTTCGGCAAATATTTCAATCCCGATCTAGGTAAATCTCTACACGATCGCTACTCGACCGACCCGACCCCTTCTCGGCTGTTTCTCGATTAGTTCTCGATCGCTTCCCGAGTGGTTTGCTACACGATCTCTACTCGAATATTTTTGACATGTCAAAAATGATCGGGAGGGAAGTTTGAGTGATGCCGACCAAAGACGACCGTCCAGAACACTCCCGCCGATCAAGCTCGATCAACTCCCGACCGCATGATCGGGTTTGATCGGGTTGATCTGATCGGCAGTGTGAACGCGGCTTAATGCACATGATGACGACATATTGATATGCATGCAGTTAAGTTTACAAGTATGTAGAGATTGTCTTGTGAAACAATATTTCTTACATCTTAATATCGCTGATTCAATCTGCCCGGTTAGAATTGTGTATTTTTTTCGTATAAAAAATACGTACAAAATGGTATATAGCAACCTAAGTACCTCTGGGGTGCTGCGAATTTTATTTTAAAGGACTATGTCAGCCACCGGGTGCAAGAGATTAACGCCTTTATTGAGGCAGGTAATACAGGTAGAGATATGCTACTGTGCAGCTACTGTCATATTTATTGTCTTATTCACCATTTTTGCATTATCGGCTGGTTTCCAGCTTATAAATAATCAATATTAGAAACACAGGTAACCAAACCCACCCTGACCTTGAGGTCAGAGTGGGTTTGGTTACCTGCATTTCCAATATTGATTTTTTGTAAACAGGAAAGCAGCCGATAATGCAAAATTGTCTTAGGACTATGTCATGAAAGAAAACTACAGTTCTGCTGAACTGCTAATGAAAAATCATATTTTCTAAAAAAAATATCATTATCTTTCAGTGTATGATTGCCTCCTGTTATATTCCTGTATATGCAGGGATACAACCACCCGTTATTAGAGGACAGGTAAGTAAACGTAACGTTTCTCCATTTTCTTCATTCACCAATGACAGGTTGTCATCATGCTACACATGAATAAGCTTTTAGACAATATTTTTATTTGTATTCCCCTTCCCTCCCCCGACCATCCCAGCGATAAAATTCAACAGTTTCATGTAATTTGGTTGAAACAAAAAGATTTGTTTCAGTTCATTTTTACTATCCATTTTCAACGCATGTTATTTTCTATCACAAAATAATTTGGAACAAGAAAATTATAGCATGTTTTAGTAACATGCTATACGGAGGGGTTCATAGAAATTTGGAAGTTCAAAATACTATGAGATTGTGATAGAAATCTACACCAACAAGAATAATTATTCCTTTTAATTAGTAACGTTTAGTGCATTGTGATACTAAATAAAACAGATACTGTTTAAACCGTAATGGTTTCATCACCACGTCTGAAAAAATGTTGACTTGACCATTAAAACTTAAAAGAAACAAACAAGCATATATGTATGTAAAATTCCACCAGCAAAAGAAGATTTTATTCAAAATTCCAAACATATATTCTTGCTATCTGAGTGACCCAAAGTTGTATAGCGTGCTTGTGCCTAACTTGATTAGATTCTCCGAGTCTCCAAACAAAGATTTCAAATACATGATGAAAGTTTGATTTTGATAGAGCCAATCAGAATAATACTACCACAGAATCAAGCAATAATGGAAGGACAAGGTGAATCCAGTATGGTTCGAATTTATTTTTCAAAGCTGTGCTATAAATATAAATTAAATCTAAGGTTATGTGGCATAAGCCAAAATCTGCTAGCACGTGACTCAAATGGTATATTCTTACAGTGAGGTTAAACTATTTTTTTTTTTTTTTTTTTTTTTTTTTTTTTTTTTTTTTTTTTTTTTTTTTTGTGGCGTCGTGTGATGTAGCATAAATCCGTACTCTAAGAAATCTGGTTGCATGACGAATACAGTGTATGCAGGGTGCAATAACTCTTCGGGTACGGTTTTCCTGCGCTCTAAGTAAATTACAATATTGTTGTGCACATAAAATTCTTCACATGCTACTATGTGGTGACCCATGATTAGCTTTGTCAAGCTTTGTATTTTATAGCTTTGATATTATCACAATCTATGTCCGTTTCGGACAATATCGGTTCGTTTCGGTCCAATCCGGTAGATCGTGATACCGCATGTCAATCATCTATGACAGCGGACGTGAACGAGAACACTGTATTGGAAACAACATAATTTCATATGGATCGTTTCCGATAAAAACCGATACATAGGACAACGATCGAGAGAGTTCGTCCAAAATTTATAATTTAAAAACATTTGAAACTAAGCAACACTACTTAATATCATTAAACAATACATCTCCAGTTTAGTTTTATCATAAGCATCGTACTGATCTCGTAAGCGTGAAGAAGATAAATTTATTTATCGAAGTGAAAGTGACAAAAATGGCCGACAAAACAAACTCTAGCCTAGTCTAGCCTCGAAGTGCATGGGGCCCAAGAAAGGGAATTCAATATCGTGCATTGAAATAATTATGAAAAATGAACCTTCATAAACCCATATGGAGCCTTATAACGTCAAATGATTGACAGAATACTGAAAACATATGGAGAGGTCAATACTACGGTTAAACACTTTCCTCCTGAAAAAACACTTCAATTTGATGAACAAGCACGCACTTTTTTAAGTTTTATGTTGAAAGCGACAGTCTTAGTGACATGCGTTTAGCGCATGAAACCTTTTCTTTTAATGCCTGAAAGATGATAGTTGACGTTATATTTCTGTTATCAGATGTATATAGACGGAGGCATTACAGACAACCTGTACATATTTGAAGAAGGTCGGACAGTCACTGTCTCACCGTTTAGCGGACCACAAGATATTTCTCCGAAAGATCCAACACCTAAAGTGAAACACATTAATGTCAAAAACCAAGATTTTCAGGTGAGAAAGTTGAATCGTTTAGCGAGTTCTCCACCTACATTACGGCAAATGTCCCATGCAATATACAGAGATTTTTTTCAGCTGTAAGAATTGAACATTTTGTTAGAAAATTGTTGATATTTTTCTTATTTTTGCTCAAAACATAGATTGTGTGTACACATTAGAACCGCCTTGGGAAGGCAGTTCTAATGACTACCCACAATCCATGTTTTGGTGCAAAAATAAGGAAAATAGGTATATTCCTCCATACCCCAGTTTTACTATATAAAAGTGGGGTTTAAGGGGGTATTCCTTGCACGGACATGATATTGTATTATTGTATCATTGTCTGCGAACGAATGCACTTGTGTATGGTGTCCTCTTGTGAAGGAATGTATGCTACTATAGAGAATAGAATCCAGCGCACATTGTACGAGTTATTATCTTCTCCAAGATTCAATGGATATAGTTTTTAGTTTGTCATGCTATTCTACATGCACATTACCATCCTAATAAGAGTTCAATTTATTTTCATATTTTTACAGATAAGTAGCCTGAACTTGGTGCGATACAAGCACGCTCTGTTCCCGCCCTCTGACGACCAGTTAAACCAGTACCATGACAACGGTTACCAAGATACACTTCAGTTTCTCAAACGAGAAGGATTCTTTGAAAGTGCGAGTCAAGCAGTGTAATGAACAATAATATGTTTTATTTGTATGTAACAATATGTGTAGCTATCTATGTCATGTTATTAAGTACATGTACATGTAATATGATATTGTGTAACAGACATCGCACTTTCAAATATCAGTATTGTTTGAACATATCATTGCATGTATATATGTACCTATTTTCAAGTAGATCTATAAATGAAAATGAAACCAAAAACATAATGTTTTGTGTAGTACATACGATATATATTTACGGTCACATGTGATCATCGAATCGCATTTTCTAGCACTGACATTATTAGTTTATTCAGTTTAAGGTTGTGACTCTTTTTAAAGTATTAGATACAAAGATAGTGTTTAGATGTTTTGAATATAAATCAGATGTTGATGTTTAAACCGAGCATCGTGCATTTCTTTTGTTCACTAGTTGAGCTTAACCAGAATACATCATGATGCGGCGTCCGAGCATCGTTGCTCATCCAAACTTTCAAAGATTTTCTATAAAACATTTTTAGGATAAAATTCCACTGCTGGTCAGTACAAACAATAAACGATCGAATCATTACTTTTGACCGATAATGTTTATCTTGAGTATGTTACTGTCCTCAGTAAAGTTTTTGACTTAATCCACTTGGAAAGAATGTCCATGTAAAATATACCCCCTTGTACCCCACTTTTATAAAGTAAAACTGGGGTATGCAGGGGTATACCTATTTTTCTTATTTTTGCTCCAAAACATAGATTGTTGATACTCGTTAGAACCGCCTCGACGAGGCGGCTCTAATGTGTACCCACAATCTGTGTTTTGAGCAAAAATAAGAAAAAATATAAAAAAAAATGTACAGAAAGTTTTTGATTTTTACAGCTTTAGTTTTCGTAAGTGCACATACCGATTGACAACAGAATCGTACAGGTTATTAAAGCTGAGTATTAAGAAAAGTATTCCAAGTCAACAGCATGGACACCAATGCTGCTATAAATCTTGTGAATGAAACATCTTACTACAAGAAAGTCAGATATGCCATAGGAAATGTTTGAACCTGTTTCTCGAAGTTATTCTAATGGTTTTAGCGCTTCTGCTTCCCAATCTGACATAGTCTTTGCACCCAACCGTAGAACCTTCAAACAATCCTGGGGCTGGCCTCACGTTGCACCAAAATGTTTCTAAAGCATCATTTGGACGGAGGAAAAATCAGTGTATAAGGTTTTCTTCCAGATCGGATCTGAACTTTGGTCTCCATGTCATGAATTAGGGGATAACTTAGTTATTTTTTTTTTTTTCATTTCGGGTGGTATATCGGATATACGGTAGAAAATTTTGTTTCACGGCGACGCGTCAGCGGAGCCCTAAAACATGATTTCCGACCGTATATACGACGATATACCACGCCAAATGAAAATCCAAATGTGATCCCTATTATAATGTATACGAAAATAGCTGCTCATTCGGCTTACGAAATGTTTTCATGGTGTAAATTCCTTATTGTTAGTTTGTTTTTGCCCGCCTCGGTTTTTGGAGTGGGAATCATTTTCTATTTGCGCCTTTTTCCTGATCGTTGCCTACTTGTACCTTTTTAATTATAAACATTCGAAAAAGCATTGGTTTTCACCAAAAATGAGCGTCACGAGCGATGTATAACCACGACGTTAACCTTGCTCATAATATTATCGCAGAATATACTGTCACATTTTTGACGTTATCCAATCGGGCGCCGCATTACATTTTCAAGTGCATAGAATACTGGATAGAAGCTTCATTTTCTATTGTCTTCTTTCTTTCGGGAAAAATGATGGCCATGAAGCTTAAAATAAACTGGAAATGGACCACAGACAGTGGAGTTACCTGTAGCTAGCCTTGTAAGAGTACTGAAACTGTACATGTAAGCCGGAACTGCGTTTTCCTTTAGTTTTTATCACGAAGAAACCTTTCTCAACGTTCCGTTGCGGACTTGCTGCTTACACGCTGCACATGAAGTTTTAGGACTTACGTGTACAGCGTGGTGGATCGTAAATGACAAATACACCAATACGAAAGAGTGTTTATGTTCTGGCACACAGGCAGGGCCTTTGATAATCTGAAAACTTGCCCGACATTATGAAAACTTGCCCATGCAATATACAGAGAATTTTTTCAGCTGTATTTTTGCTCAAAACACAGATTGTGATGAGGCGGTTCTAACGAGTACCCACAATCTATGTATACCCCTGTGTACCCCAATTTTGCTATATAAAAGTGGGGTATGAGGGGGAATACATTTCTCGGACATGTTTTCTTGATGGAGATTTCCTTGATCATAGATTTTTGAAGCCTTCTACATTTAAACCTTGCTTGAGCTTACAATGGACATTTTCTCCTTATTTTGTTTCCTTTTCAACTAGTGTACAATGTTCACTAAATAGAAATGTTTGGACTTAATCAATGCACGCTAGATTCAATGCAAACGTATTATATACTAAATGTTTTATGTTATTAAACCTTTTACAAGTCTCAATGTCTTTCTTTTGTCTTTTAACACATTACCATTTGAGCCTCGACGCGAGAAAACCGGTCTTCGGGGTTTCCGACCAGGTCCGACACAAACCGGGCTGTACAAGCTCAGAAAAGAGCTAGAAGCTTGAAATTTTGGATTTAAGTAGAGGAGGAATTGCACTATCCGAGTAGCGAAAACAAAGGCGCTGATCAGCTTCGCGGTTACCGCGAAGCTGATCTGCGCCTTTGTTTTCGCCTAGGCAAAAATCCGGTTTTCTCACGATGCGGCTCATTTGTCATTAACAATGTCGCAACTATCGGTACCTAGATTTAATTTATTATCACCTTTTATATCTGGGCTTTAAACTGACTTTGAAATCCACTATGATTTTAAAAAGATATTGTATAAAAGCTATTGAAATATGAGCCGCGTCGAATCAAAACATTTCCTCAGCCTGATAAATTCCTAGCTCATATAGCACAACTCGTTCTGTTTATTTAATATTGAAGGCAGCAAATAAGCCTGAAACTTTGCAAATATTTTATGTGACGATGTTACTAACTATGATGAGAAAACAAAGCTACTGGTCTGCTCTTTTGTTTCCGTTCATTTAAAGATAGGTTTTAGTGTCGTGGCATTTAATGTCACGTGACACCATTGACAACGACCTTAAACAATATGGCCGACTTGCTGATAATGCGATACCAAAGACCTTACTATAGTGGAATCTTATACAGACTTTTTCTTTCAAATTTAATTATAAATTTTATCAAATATATAAGTTATGAGTACTGATATGAATTTCAATGTCGAGTATTTTAAACAAATTTATTTGTAAAACATTTTATTGGCTCTTTAAAGAAAATGAATTGAAATTTTATGTCAAATATTCCCCTTAACATGATTTCGGTTTAGTGTTCCAAACTATCATACAAGTATTGAATATACCATATAATGCACAGGTGACTTCGGGAGTGCAAATTTCTATGACTGTATACTTAACTTGTTTACTTTAGAATTTAACAGTAGCAAACATGTGAATTATAATGGCGGACAAGTGAAAGATAGGAATATATTATCATGACCAATAGGAATTCTCCCCCACGTATTCCCCGGGGGGTAAAGAAACCCCGACTGAGGCGGGTGGAGATTACATTCCCGGGGAGTCCGGAGCCGGTCAACAATGGAATGAGGCCACATGGCGGGTATAGGGGTGAGTAGACGGACTCGGGCTGAAATGTAAACATTATAGCATTAGACCCAGTCAAAAATGTTGATCTTCCAGTTATAGAAGGCTGAGGTAGTGGTCAGTTTCATCAATGATTCGAGGCATGTGAATTGCTCAAATATATTACTGACTGATTGAGGGGTTCGCTCCCGGCAGTATCGCTGGTTCTCTGCAAATTATACATGTACATAATTGATAGTTACCTTCGGGTTTAACAAGGAGTGATATAAGCGCTGGAACAGATAACCTGAATACGCAAACGTACATGTTATCTGTAGTAATGCTACCATGTCATGTTGGTCTTATTTAACGTCGAAAATGAAGGCTAAACATGTGTATTGTTTATCATGTTTAACTACCAACGCGCCTATCTTTTATATTTAACAATAATTTTATATAAAAAAGGAAAGTTTTAGGACTCATCGTCTAAATAAGAACTGTTTTTCCATGCTCAAAAGTTTGTTATAGTGTGCACAATGGGCACCGCTCGCCAGGTGTATAGAAATATCGAGACTGCTGTACTTTCTTATGGGAAATGCAGACCGGTACCACATCAAATAGGTCAAGTGCCATATGTCACATTTTAAATAGCTTCAAGTTAAAGTATATGAATAGCACAAGCTTTGAAACTAATCTCCAACGATTAAATTAAGAATGTTAATACTTAAAAATAACTGCTGATAATGGCTAGATAATACTTTAAGTTTTAATCGAAGTTAATCCACGTGTTGTGGTTTATAATGAGATCGCATTTGATTTTGCATTCGTTGACATTTGTATGAATTCAACATACGTGTACAAATGCAAGCATTCAGACATAGTTGGTTGCCATTATTACATAACTATAAAACGCAGGAGTTGAAAACATTATCTTTGTGTATTCATGAACTATTTTCCATAACAGGCACTATTAAGCTTCATTAGCACTTCCATTTTTTTTTTTTCGATTTTTGTATGGTACCAGGTACATTTATAAGGAGCATTGTTGAACCGCACACATTGCACATCTATGTGAAGAATTCTACTACAATATACCTATCATTAATCAGCTACATGTATGTCTCATCAGGAAAGCATGTCCATGGAATAAATACCCCCTTACACCCCACAATCTATGTTTTGAGCAAAAATAAGAAACAAATAAAAGAATTCCAGACAAATTTTTCATTTTACTTTGTATTGCATGGGCTATGTTTTGGTAATGAAGGATTCTACTACAATCAATGTACCTATCAGCTACAGCTAATAGAAAATTAAGGGCTCGGTAAAGTTAGCAAAATAGCAGAATGAGCAGAATGAAAATGTCTTTGTCGATTTTCCCATTCTGCCCATTCTGCTGGCAGAATGAAACGGTAAAGTTAGCAAAATAGCAGAATGAGCAGAATGAAAAATTGTCTTTGTCGATTTTCCCATTCTGCTGGCAGAATGAAACGGTAAAGTTAGCAAAATAGCAGAATGAGCAGAATGAAAATGTCTTTGTCGATTTTCCCATTCTGCTGGCAGAATGAAATGGTAAAGTTAGCAAAATGGCAGAATGAGCAGAATGAAAATGTTTTTGTCGATTTTCCCCATTCTGCTGGCAGAATGAAACGGCAAAGTTAGCAAAATAGCAGAATGAGCAGAATTAAAATGTTTTTGTCGATTTTCCCCATTCTGCCCATTCTGCTGGCAGAATGAAACGGCAAAGTTAGCAAAATAGCAGAATGAGCAGAATTAAAATGTTTTTGTCGAAGGTATTGATACAATTGGATCTAAAACCCCAAACATGAAAGCCGGCGGGAAAGAAAACACTCCAATTGGTCAAAATGGCAGTCGTTTTGATGCTGTTATGTTATGTTTCCAATCCTCAGGGATTGTTTGCAATCAGTTTGCGTTTTCCTATCTCTATCAGGCGCCTGTAAAACTGGCTTAAGCCCCCAGTAATTTTATATTACTGATCGTTCCAATGCGATACTTCTGTTGTGGTTCTAAGTGGTTTGTGTTTTGGAGTCGAATGTGTGTGCTGTTTGAGCCTTGTGTATGTTTTCATATTTTTATTTAAGTTCGGATAACTCAGTGGCCGCCTTTTGGGGAATATCTACTCACTCGGCTTACGATATGTTTTCTTGGTATAAGTACCTACATGTAAAAAGGTACAAGTAGGCAAAGATCAGGAAAAGGCGCAATCAGAAAAAGATTCCCATTCCAAAAACCGAGGTGGGAAGAAACCAAACTAACAATCAGGTACTTATACCATGATGAAACATATCATAGCCGAATGAGCAGCTATTTTCCCAATAGGTGGCCACTCAGTTCTTCGTGTAAATGTCATTTTAGTTTTTTCCCCACCCCTCGGTTTGTGGAGTGGGAATTTCTTTCTGATTGCGCCATTTCCTGGTCATTGCGTAGGCCCCTACTTGTACCTTTAAGTAGCACAGACACGTTCGCGTACAATATTAACTTTACAGCATGTTATATTGGAAATGGATTTGAAATTATCTGAATCATCGTTAATTGTATAGGACTTTTGACAGCTAATCGTACACTATTATAATAATTATACGACATTTAAAATTTTGGGCCCCATGTATATTATCAGATCATCCGCTGTAATAGATTTTTTTTTTAAATTAAGATTAAAAGCCGGCGCATAATCTACCAAGATTGCGTTTATTGTATAATGGATTCTTGCAAATCGATTTTCAAGACATAGATAATTGGTTGCGTTTCGCCAGACACGTCCAGTTTGATGCCATTTCTGACGTACAGTAATGTTTGACGCCTGTTGCTGTCTTTTATTGTATGCATGTGTGAGATTTTTACAAATGCCATGGCCGTATTATCGTTAAAAGCCATAATGGTTCTGGGTATTGTTAAATGGTAATGGGCCGATATTTTAAATTGTCAAATGTCTAAAGGTAGGAGATTTCTGCACAATGAAAAATAATAATATTTGTGCTCCTTCGCGAAAAAATCTACTTGCTGGGTTCCCGACCAGATCCGAAACAAACCAGCCTTACAGTCACAGAAGAAACCTTTAGGCTTGAAGTTTTGAATAAAGGAGAACAAGTAACGAACTATCAATGTAGCGAAAACAAAGGTGCTGAACAAGTATAAACTGATTGCACAGCTGATCTGAGTCTATGTTTTCGCATATAAAACGCTGGTTTTCTATGCAATGAAGTCTAATAATATTTGCAGTATCAATTTTCCGCTGATAGAATACAGTGTGGAATGTCTGTGACCTTTGATAATCAACAAGGTCAGGGATAATAATGGTACACAAACTATGAGAAAATCTGATTTAGTCTCGATTTGATTTAGACGCAATCTCAGTGAAATCGCTCTCTGCTTGAGAACAGGTTCTATTCAACCGTTTTGCACCATCACTATCCAATGGTTACTTCTACTGTTCGTGGTACGACAAACGTATAAAACTGGTCGCAAAACGTCATCATCAGAAACACCGTAGACGCTACACTTAAGCCCCGTTTACACATTCACGATTTTTGGCTACGGTGCCGCTACGATTCGCCACGATTTGTAAAATCGTCGTGTACCGTGGTGTACCGTAGTGATTCGTAGTAGAACCGTGGTGAATCGTGGTGAATCTTGATCAATCGTGATGATTCGAGAAACTCCACGGTAGCGCTACGGGAGTTTTAAACTGTTTAAAACATTCGTGGCGTATCGTGGCGAATCGTGGTGGTTATTGGGCGTGGCCTAATTCGTAGCGCAACCGTAGCGGAATCGTGCTTATTCGTACTGAAACCGTAGCTATATTCGCGGCTATTCGTGAGAGATCGTAGCCAATCGTGGAGCTCCGTAGCGAAACCGTGGAATCTTTGACACCACGAACTCTCACGATTCACCACGAATTGTGTATGGTTGTCCTACGAATCATCCACGGTTTCGCTACGGAGCTCCACGATTGGCCACGACGGCTACCGCCGTGAATCGTACTAGTACCGTATCGAACCGTACAAGCACCGTGAGCATTCGTTGTGCCACCGTGATTAATCCTCCTTGACCGTAGCGTTGCCGTCATGAATCGTCATTGATTCGTAGCGATACCTTATAGACACCGTACTAGCATCGTAGACATTCTTACTGGAATCGTAGTCACACTGAATATTTCCACTTTGCGCCACGATTCACCACGATTCACCCTGATTTTTCTGACCATGAGAAATCGGGGTGAATCGTGGTGAATCGTAGAGAAAACCGTGAATGTGTAAACGGGGCTTTACTTGCGCATAGCAGTTTGACGCTACTGCGAAATCCATGCAATAATAAATGTCTGTCGTGGAGATAGCATCCCACAGCAGGACCATGTTTGCAGGACGATGTCTGGATATTGGCTTGAAACAATGCTTTAAGTCACTGACCTAGACCTAGTGTGAGAGACTTACATAGACTATAGACAATCGCCTTTATAGCTGATTTGTCAGTCAGTATTAACCCGTGTAAGCCTTGGTGGCTTATTCCCTCCTGTTCAAAATTCATTGATATTTCCGTGTGTTGTTCATTTTTTATTATTATTATTATTATTATTATTATTATTTTTTTTTTTTATTTTTTTTTTTTTTTGCAATTTGACATATTTTTCGCTAATTAGAGCACACGCCATGCAATTACTCTCGTCATGTTTTCAGATTTGTCCCTCTAGGTATCAATAAAACTGCGCTAGCCTCACATAGGCTGCGAAAGCCTGTCTGTAAGTGCCTCAGAATGCAAGGAAGCAATAGAGAAACTCTTATATAATTGTGTTGCGATGTCAATATTGAATGCAGTTCCATACACTTCAACTAAATGATCAGGCATGAACGGATATAACGTTTGGTCCAACATATCAAAAGAACAAGGTAGACTTTTACATTTTTTTCATTTATTCATAGATTATTATTATAATTATTATTATTTTTATTATTATTATTATTATTATTATTATTATTATTATTATTATTATTATTATTATTATTATTATTATTTTCGTATATCGAAAAGCCTTTATTTACAGGAGCCCGGCCATGTCCTATGAGCCAGTATTCCCACAACAAAAATGACGGGTACCAGGAGGATCTAGATGAAGAATTCAAGCATCTGATTGACCAGGAACAGTTCGAGAAAACTGGAGGATCCCCGTTCTGGTTGGCTGACATGCAGAGAGAAATCACCCACAGTGGGGAGTCTCCATTATTTACAAATAAACTTCTGGCCAGTGGAAAGGTAAAATGACATCCCAGGCCTTTAGACGTATACACGGCCTGAAAGAATACCTTAACTCATACTTTTATTCTGGGTTTACGATCAGTTCTAACACACCTCGCCTATATAGCCAATGGTAAAACAAAAACGTGTTATATTGTGCAACAATTTCACTGGGCGAATAAGCGTGACGTTACTTTGCGGAATTTGTGACGTCAGCTATCCCACAAAGCAGCGTTAGACGGTGAAACGTCGTTTTAGCGCACAACAAACGTAATAAGTGTGTGTAAATACCAGCATTACCGTCAAATATTTGGCGGGATATCTGCAATGCAATGGCGGAAAGCTGAACGATATCGACGGTTTCAGCAACATTTATTCCGTTTATTGTGTGTTAGAATTTAAAATAGATCAGCTCAAGTGCGTGAATTGTTGAATTCACTGTTTGTCGGTCAGTTGTAAGAAGATAAATCACTCGCGCTTGTGATTTGATCTTCTTTACACACGGCTAACAAACCTTTAAATGCGTAACCGCCGGTTAAGAAAGAAAATCCGGTTCACGCCCTTCCGGTTGCGCATATGAAGACCAAGAAAAGGTAAACAAAACATACACTACTAGGATCGATTGATGATTATATTTTAGTACAGAAATATATCGATTATCAATGAATGCTATTTTGTCACTTATTTACTATTGTAAGTCAGTACCAAAGTAGCTCGCAAAATAATTTGATGGTCTTTGAGTTATTTATTCCCTTCTTCTAACCTGGTGTTCCAACAAGGCCAAAGTCGGCGAAATACAACTAAAATTGGACAATTTGCTGGTAAATATCAAATTTTAGTGATTGCTCCATGACAAAATTTACAGATATGTATTAACTAAATTGCATCTGATGTCTGTGCCAGTATTTCGTTGTGTTAGTGCGCGGCATTATCGATTTGAAGGGAAGGAAAAGATGGGTACGCATTTAATCATTAAAATATGAAGGATATATTTCAAGATACGCTTGAAAACCTCAACCTGTTCAAGTTATGGTATTTATTTCCCTGTAAAGCGTTTTGAAAGACATAAAACCAAGAAAAAACAAATAAAAGTATACAGAATGCTGTAAAATCGTCTTCATGAACAGGAATATCATGCATGTGAACTATTGTATTACATGTATTTCATAGACAGTTTGTATTATTTTATATCAAACATTTTCACTGCAAATATCACAAACACACCAAATTTGAGTAAGCACCTATTGTGACAATAATCTTCAGCGTAAAACAATTAACAAAAACAAAAACTTTAATACATGTGTTCTATAATGATTATATTGCTATCATTCTAATGATTAAATTCGTAACCGAAATGTTGACACAGCTTTTAACCACATATGCATAGAATGCATTGACCAGAGGCAACGAAACTGTCACCAGACCTCACACAATGTTAAAATCATCTGCGCATTGTATTGCTTTCCGTTAATATGGACGTAATGAGCGAAAATCTAAAAATATCCCTGCGACTGACCTACATTTTCGTCGTGTACAATGCAATCCCAAAATGTGTTTTGGGGTAGGGAATAAAAATCATGATTATAAAGAAAAAAATCTGGAAATCCTTTGGGGTCCAAATATAGCAATGTCTAACTAATAAAATAGCATTGAAAGAATTATTATATTTGTCTTCGAATCGAAATATTTTACTCGGAAACACGAGCTGCAAAAGTTTGTTTACCTTTTGTTGGTCATCTGATGCGAAACCGGAAGGACATGAATCGGATTTCTTTTCTTAACCGCGGTTACGCATTTAAAGGTTTGTTAGCCGTGTTACAAGTGAATTATTACTCAATAATTTACTGCTAGAGCTGATTCTGGAATACTACAGTAGCTCGCAGTTGCCTTTATCAAATCTCTTTAATGGTGTAATTACAGAATAATATTCTACAGTAGTCTTGTAACCGAGGCGTCGGCGCTGCTTGCGTCGTATTATTGCGCCCCCAGAGTACATGAGCAACATTCTGTGCTTGGTGTATTAGTAACGTTCATTTTCCTTACACCTTATACTTTCGTTTCGGTAAGGAACAGGAGAGTGCTGCCTATGATATACATGTTGCGTAGCGTGTTGCTTTTCGGTGATCCTTTGAGCGGCTGGACTGTTGGCCTGCATCCTCTCTGGCTAGAGGTGATTCAGGACTGGCTTCTTGTCGCTCCAGGGACCGTTGAAATTGGGGTCGCAAGATAGTCATAATGAAAGTGTTTCATATACATATAAGTTTACATATGAACATGCAGGTTTGTTGTTACGTTGTTGGGTATAAATTACACCAACAGTCGAGACGCATTTCATATACATATGCGTTACAAATCTACCATCTTTGTACATATCTTTTGTATCATATGATTTAATTTTTGCTCTTGGACTTATTTGACACATTGACAATTCTTTTGATTACGTATTTACATTCATATGTTTCATGTCTGTAATGTCATATATGTTTTATTATGCTCTCCCCCGAGGAGGAAATAAAAGAATCAATCAATCAATCTATTTCTTAAATAACGCACGATCTGTGACTTTTAATATTGTATAAAAAAGGTGGTGTTCGACTTAAATTATTTCATATTTATTTATTTCCTTTGATATATACGCGTACATGTATAAAGTTTATAGACGCGACCCAACTGTATTGCTGGAACCTTGAACCATTTTGTTTAAATGCATTGCTGATGTGAAAAATATAAATTGCCAGAAATATTCATTAATAATAGAAGGCGTAAATTGTTCATTTCCTTCTGAAATATAACATCATAAGTTGCATCTTGATTCATAGTGGAGAGATGGTGTAGCACACACTACCATAGTGTTATTACGAAAGGTAAAGAACTGAACATCTTTAAAACAGACAGGTTGAGTTGACTGCACAAAGTAGAGTATCAAGTAGAACTAGGTCTTAAATAGTGCTTTTGAAAGTAGTTGAACCATATGTATTCGAACTTGCACCTATTATGAGTACTGCAAATTGATATAGCTTAACCAACACGTAGATAGTATTATTACCCAACATACTATATAAAGAGAAATAAAACATTTCAGGCTGTTTTTTAAACAATTTTAGTTAAACCCAGTTTAAACCAGTTTCAATGAACTGTTTCATGTCATGTGACGAACTGTTTCATGTGCAACAGTTTTTACTGTTTCCCAGTCAAGTGACTTGCTTTGCATGCTTTTAAACTGCATGCTTTTATACTGCCTGTATACCTGCAAATATTGTCAAACAAAAAGTAATCAAAAGCAAACAACAAACAAATAAATCAAACAAACGAACAAAACATATGACCAAACAAACAAAAAAGCACACAAACAAACATAAAACAAACAATTCAAACCAAGCATTAATCACAAATAAGCACATGAAATGGAAAACCTAAGAAAACAGAAACAAAAAACTAACAAAACAAACAAAAAACAAACAAGCAAAACAAACAAAAATGGAATAAAACACAACAAACAAACAATCATACAAACAAAAAATGAACCAAAGAAACAAACAGAATAAACAAAACAAAAACAATAAAATAAGCAAACAAGTAAATCAACTTAAGTGCCAAACCTTCAAGCAAGTAAACAAACACGCAAATCAGAATCAAACAAGCAAACACGATCTGTACAACAAAACCAGGATATGAGCATGTTTCAACCTTATTTTCATTTTTAACATTTAATGTTACAACCAGTCTTGTCATAATATAGTATGTGTATGGTATTAAGTTTGAGTTGGGTAATAAAACAACTATTTCAAACCTTCCTGTGTGCCAGTCATAACTATCACCCCTTGGAGCTGTGGATGACCCGATGAACTGTTGCCCTCGGCCTTCGGCTTCGGGCAACAGTTCATCGGGTCATCCACAGCACCTCGGGGTGATAGTTTTGACTGTCACACAGGAAGGTATGAAATAGTTGTATACTGTAGCATTTTCAATGATTTATTGTAATTTTATCTTATTCACTTACATTAAATAAGGAATACAATCTTTTGAAAAGCGCATTTTTATTCCACAGCACTAGAGCACAATTTGCTTTGCAATATTTACTTTTATGACATCAGTATATGAAGATTGAATCGCAGTTATGCTATTTCGGTATTTGTAAAATCTGATTTTATCAAAGTACAGTGGAGGTAGAACTTAAGGTTACAGATAGTGCATCTCTTGTGCGTTTCGATGGGAGCTTTTTTTTTTCAACTCATATGAGACGAGTTAGTCAGTAGGTCGGCGAAAACGGGAGAACCCCGAGAAAAAACACCTAGCACACCCGTAAGCAGAACTTGAAATTGGCTTGTCTCACATGTGGCCAGTGCGGGACTCGAACTTTTGATAATTCAAAATAACGTTACATAATATTAAAATGTATTAAAATACATGCTAAGGTTTTCGGGTATTTACCTGTTTTAACATTTTTATTTAAATAGGCCCTGCTTAACAATAGTTTATGTAATTGCAAAATGAAAGTGTACGAACCATATTTTCAGTTTGAACAAGAACACGGGTTCCTAAAGTTCGAGAGAGCCCTACTGGCGACTCGTAACAACAGGAGACAATGGTCGGCACCTAGCCGACGGAGAGGACAGAAACAGTTCTACCGACAGAACAGGACGCACCAGTATCTGTCGGCAACAGATCTGAGGAAGATAAATGACGTAGATGAATACGTCATCAAATATGGCCGGCCAACAAGAGCAACGTAGGTATCAAATAGGCATAAATGGAATCCACTGAGTGCAAGAATGCACATAAACAGGAATAAAAATAGAACGAGTGTAAGAATGAAAGCAACAATATTAACAACGACCAAAATCAACAGCGACAATAGATAAGCAGAAAAGCAAAACCATGATTTGAGCCTTCGCGTGAGATAACCAACATTTTGAGTTTCCGACCAGGTCAGACACAAACCGGCTTGTACAGTTACAGAAGCAAGCTAGAAGCTTGAAATTTAAAATTTTACCAAAAAAGGGATTGTACTATCCATGTCGCGAAAACAAAGACGCTGATCAGCTTCGCGGTTACCGCGAAACTGATCTGCGCCTTTGTTTTCGCTTATGCATGTTGTTGGTTTTCTCATGCAGGGGCTCATTTATTTTTTTCAACAATAGGCATATAATCTGTGAAAATTAAAACAATATAACGGGTTCATTTCCTTTAATGATGAACATCCTCACATCATTTTACTTCTTGCAGATTATTACGTGCAATGCAGCGAAGTAATTCGGCTCCAGTTAATGCTTATGATATTAGGCGGGAAAATATGAAGAGTAAGTGTAAAAAGAAAAAAAGGGAAACTCTTAACTTACAGCTAATTTAGAAGAACATTTGAACTAACTAAATATTTCAAATATTTCACATAAACTAAACAGTAATGGTTTCGTTAAGTTATTCCAAATGTATTTCTCATAATGTATAATACACAATATCAGTGACCGCTGTATCTTTTTTCAGTTTTACGTCCCTTTCAAGATTATTTCAGCTCAAATGAGACGGGCCAATCAGTAGGTGGGGCGAAAACGGGAGAACCCCGAGAAAACCACCTGGCACACCCGCAAGCAGAACTTGGCTTGTCTCACATGTGGCCAGAGCGGGGCTCGAACCCACACCAGACACAGCGGTGAGATGATCGAGTGATTTAGAAACAGCGCCCTTAACCGCTCGGCCACGGGGGCCGCCGTGACCGCTGAATGTCTTGTGAACTTGAAATCACAGTAGACTGGGGTTTATATTTCTCTGTTATTTTCCAGGGGTGGAGGACCTGAGGACTCGCTCTATCTTTTACACTTCGAAAGAGTATGTAGCAACTTATTCATTTAGATGTATTTATTTGAGCCACCTCGTGGGAAAACCAACAATGTGGTTTCCGAACAGGTCTGACACAAACCGACCTGTACAGTCACAGAAAAGAGCTAGAAGCTTGACATTTCGGATTTAAGTAGAAGAGGATATGTACTATCCGAGTAGCGAAAACAAAGGCGCTGATCAACTTCGCGGTTACCGCGAAGCTGATCTGCGTCTTTGTTTTCGCTTATGCAGATTGTTGGTTTTCCCATGAGGCGGCTCATTTATTTAATGGGATATTGAAGTCAGCGCGACATTTCACAGACAAACATGCAAGTCAAGGCTCCATGCAAAGTTAAACATGTATTAGCCTTGGCTTATATGCATAGGTTAAGCAAAGTTATACATGTATGAGCCTTTGCTTATGCATAGGTTAAGCCTATTCAAGCTTTCGTCATGTACATGCAATATTTAGTGGTTTGCAGCATAATCTATAATATATGCAGCACTCAATATCTTTAACTAAAGAGTAAGTGCGATTCGTCATATCGAAAATAGATAACTGGAACATTTCAATATCGGAGGAAAAGGAAACATACATTCGTAGATGACCAAGGTTATTTGTCCAACAAAATCAACGGCAATAAAGCCGGCATCATAAACGGTAAAACTGGCAAAACGACACGCAATACCTATTTTGAATACCATAACAAACGAATTACACCCAAACCAATCTCTTAGAACGGACACTAGCATTACGGATAATCATGTTTTCGAGCAGGTCTGACAAACCATACTGTCCAACTTTAGATTTTTGAAGGCTTTATAACGAAAAAAGGGATTTGTACAGTTCAGCGTATTGACACTTGCCGGATTTGCACGCCACAATTATAGGATAGAGGGTAGTTCAATTGATATTAATCAGAAATGCCAACATCTATTGAAACCGTCTACGATAACCTTTCAGAGTGTTTGACAGGGAACAAACGCGATTCAGATACAGGTATATTCAACAGAAGTCTTTACACCAAGTCCTACAGTAGATTTATTTCCATCTTCCTATATTTGTTTATAGCGTTCGCTGTGGTTTTGTTTTCTCTCTCGCATACTCTGTATGGAATTTTCACATTCTTACATGTATCTACATTAGATGTACTTTTTGTATGGGGTTTACTATCGATATGTTTTCTGGCGCATTGTGTGGACTTACTACTTTCGTTTCTATCTACATTAGATTCATTTCTATCTTCCATGTCTCAGCGTTTCCAAACCACCATGTCATATCTCCATCTTTTCCTGTATATGTAGAAGAAGGGTGCACCACTTTCTTCTTACACTAACAATAGTTTCCCGGCATTCTCCATAAATTTTCTGGTTACTATCCTTCAACTGTTGATCGCAATAAGCTTGTCTTGACCATTGTAGCTATTATCTTTGCGATCTTCCTGATAGAGCCCTAGTGTTTCTCCCACTTTGGCTTTTCTTCTTTTATACACAGGGTACACAGCAATATTTCTGGCTTTAAAAAGCACTATTTAGCAAAGGGAAAAATAACTATGATGTTCATGATTTTATTTTGGATTTATGATGCTTTGATTATAAATAATAACCGTTTTTTTTCATATTTTGCAAATTGTTTGTGTATCAGAAACAGTTTACGAACATACGGATATGGAAGTTAAAACTCAATTGCTCATTATAATGGTCAGTAATGAGTTTACGTAATAACGCTTTAAACATGTACATGTACTGTAAATTCGGAAATTTTTCGCGAAACTTTTATTTCGCGAATTTTCTATTTCCAAATTATTAGCGAGTTCTTGAATTCGCGAGTGGGTCCATGTATTCTATAAAGTTTATAGTGACTATTTATTAGCGAGAACTTTGAATTCGCAAGTCAACCAATTCGCGAATATTAGCGAAAATTAAGTTCTCGCGAATATTTCCGGATCTAAAGTATTAAGTATTGTCGAAGAGTTGATACAACAGCTAAAATCTATGTATGGAATGTTCCAGGTTCTTCAATATCTACTCCAGTGAAGGGGAGACAACACACTCATTTCTGACTGGGGCTAGATATAACAGGTAAGAATGTGTCAGCATTGACGGAAATGAACCATCATGAAAACATGTCCGTATAATTTATACATGTACCCCCTTAGACTCACACATTTATATAATGAAACTGGGACATGTCCAGGTATATGTATTTCAGTGGTTTTTTTTAAAACATAGATCGTGGGTACTCGTTATAACCGCCTCGGAGAGGCGGTTCTAACGTGTACCCACAATCAATGTTTTGAGCAAAAATAAGAAAATTATCAAAATATCGCTAAGATTTTCAATTTTTACAGCTGAAAACAAACTCTGTATATTGTATGTGCAAGTTTTCGTAAAACAACCATGAGAGCTCGGAGCTAGTCATCTTTTATCATCGCTTTGTTATAGTTATAGTATGATTTCTGTGGTAAGGCCATTTTCTTTCCCGCTTGGTTTTACGTTTGGACTTTTGAATTCAGTTACATCAATTTCTTGGCATCATATTTTACTGTATACAATTACATATAGTTCTCAGGCAGTAAACTTCACTTCCACTGTTATGAACATTTTTTATGCATGTATTATCTGGGATATAACAGACATAATTCAGCTTTATGTCACAATATCGAACTTGAGGGTTATTTGATTAATGCTACTATCCGATGATAAAGTTCTATCATTAAGTTGTGTTTTACAGAGCCCATCTGCTAGATTCTAAGGGCCTCGAGGTCTATGGTGTATACATGCCACGGGAAAACCCCGCAGGCTGTTTCATGACGGGACCATACAGAATAAAGGACCATGGGGACGAGATTCCCTCAGCCCCTCCAGGTTAGTTCAGAGTTGCTAAAAATCACCCAACATTTTTGCAACTATATAATAAATTGCTGATATCGTGTTTCAATCAGAGTTGTCATCTTCTTGGGAAAAATCTACTCTATAAACGTATGATTTGTAGTAGTGTCATTTTTTCTTACCCACCTGGTATCTGGGTTGAATTTTTAATTATATTTCACCGGATCTGGATCTTTCTTAGACTATACTTCTTCTCACAACGAGAAATGACAATCTCATCATAGATAACGTGTTTTTTTTTTTTTTTTTTTATTTTTTCCTGCATTCTTACCATATCATATGGTTTTTTTTTCTTTGAACTAAATTATGCATCTTATATTTGTTAGACGCTAATGACCCATAAGGGTTGACGCGTCGATAAACTTCACTCAGTCAATCAATCAATCAATCAATCAATCAATCATTTTTCCTCACAGATTCTCCAAGATCAGATCTCGGTGACTCCCCGTCCCCGGAGCCTCACTCTCGCCCGGACTCAGCGAAGGTGGCTGGTTCTCGTCCTACCTCATCCCGTACAGGCTCTAGTCTTCCATCAACCCGGACCCCACCCTCACGTCCACAGTCCTACCGCCAGATGCCTGGTGTCAGACCGAAAAGTGGGACACAGCAAAACTATGCGCAAAATCTTTATGTACTTCCGAAGTCATCCGAAGGTATCCGACGGTTACCGGAAGAGGTGACGATGCACGTGCCTGACCACGTGAATCCAAAAGGTATTCTGTTGTTATGCTATTTTTTTATTTTCAAGATAGATGACTTAGCATCTAAAGTTGTTTCTTTTCTGTACCGTTCCTTGTAGCACAAATTCAATCTTTTGGTACTTACACAACACAACTAGAAATAATCAATCGTCAATTACGGAGATAAATGTATCGTGACAAGTCTTTTCATAACATATTTTGGCTAAAGCATCAAAGCTGTCTTTACCACGTGTGTCTTGCAGTTCAGCTGCCATGGTTTTCTGACACTGTACTGACATTAGGGCCTAAACATGTAATACATGAATCTCCTTTTACAAATAACTTGTACACATCTCGTGTTTTGCACATTTCAGGAAAATCGGGTGTTTATGTTACCCTGAAAGGGCACAAGATGTTGGACACTGTTGAATCAAAATTACCAAGGGTAACCGGAATCTCTCTTCCAAAACTACGCAAACGCCACGACGCAGTGGAAGAAACACTGTACGTGAACCAACCCCCACCCACGCCCGTGGATATATCACTAGGAAGCTTGGACAGAAATAAATTCGAGGCTCTTCATGGTGAACAATTAACACCTACTGAACCAATTATTAACGAAGAAGTAAACATGGGAAATCTAGAAGCTGATGAAGATAATGTGCCAAAAGAAGAACCGATTAAACAGACTGATACACATAAAGAGGTGAAATTCGCTGACAGGGTAGCTAGTATTGTTATAGACGATGCAATAAAAGAGTTAGAGAGTGAACAAAAAGTGCTTGCGAAAGAAGAGAACGCCAAAGGAGAATTGACAAAAGAAACTACTGAAAAAGCAATTGAAAATAATAAAGATAAAGTTGATACTCAAGTTGATATCAAAGCACATGAAGAGGAAAAGACAATAACTGATGAAATGGCTAAATACGAGGTCCTTGACTCACAAGAAACTGTAGATGAAACGATAATAGATGAGGTTGTGAAGGAAAATGCTGTGAGTGCTAAGGAAGAAACCAAAGAAAGTAAGAATACAGAAGAAACCAAAATTATAGATAATGCTGTGGTTGATAATAATGTGGTATTTTTCGTAACGGAAGAAAAGGAAGAAACTGAAGAAGAAAAATCGGAAAGAATTGAAAAGACTGTTGACAGCAGTAGCGAAAGTGATCTTAATGAGGAAGAAGATATAGATATTGTCGTTTCGAATGGTGAAAACAATGTTGAAATAGAGAAAGTGATAAGGGTTGAAGTGACTGAGACTGAGAAAACAGTTGAAGCCACTGAGCCAGATAAGGCTTTAACTTCAGAAAATTTCCCTTTCACTGCTAACAAGCAGAATGATGATAAAGATTACATGGTTTAGATAAAACTGTGAAGTTGTGTCATTAGGAAAACATGTCCCTGAAAAGTTTACCCACTTAAACCCCACTTTTATATAGGAAAACTGGGATATGCAGGGTAATACCTATTTTTCTTATTTTTGCTCCAAAACATCGATTGTGGGTACTCGTTAGAACCGCCTCCGCGAGGCGGTTCTAACGTGTACCGATATCAATGTTTTGAGCAAAAATAAGAAAAGTATATTTTTTTTTTTCTACTGAAAATTTCAATTTTCAACAATGTTGAAATAGAGAATGTGGTAAGAGTAGAAGTTACTGAGACAGAGAAAACAGTTGAAGCTCTAGAGCCAGATAAGGCTTTAACATCAGACAATTTTCCCCTTCACTGATAACAAGCAGAATGACGATAAGGATTACACAATATAAGCCACGAATAACCGAACAAGAAATAATGTTATTGGTGAATATGCTAAAGGCTTATTTATAGTATTAAAATAGTGATTCAGCTTAATGTTACCAATAATAATGTCAACTGTCAGTGTATTTGAGCTTGATACTGGTTCTGAATGAAATGTTCCATGGTTATTGCTAAAGTTTCTTTCTGTTTTTAATCAAATGATGACATGGAAGTAATTGACAATTTTGCCACAGGATATTTTGCCATTTGTCTTAATGTACCTCTCATTACTGGCACATTGTTTCTGTCTACGGAATTTGTTATTGGTTAGTGCATAGTGTAATTGCATTGTCTCGTACACGAATTTAGATGCGCTGATTTCAAACCCCCACTGGTACCAAGTTGTTTTCTTGTTCAAGTTACTGTCTCATCCTATAGTGCCGGTTAATACCCAAAAGGGATTACTGAAAACAAAAATGTTGACTTGGGCGTTGAACCACCAACCAAATAATCAAATATTGATATTTGTAAACTGAAATACATTTATTTATTTCGTTGTTCCATGTTGATATGTAAATGTTAAATATATTTGATGATGTAATAAATAAAATGTTAAATGATGTTGTTTGCTTGTGCATCATTTACGTCGGACGATTACGAACCCAGAATAAATAGCCTAGCTTCGGTTGTGCTCTTACACCAGCAATAACAGTCACCTATTCACCAGGAAAACATGTCCATGTAATGTGTACCCACTTAAAGACAGGGCTGGGGTATAAAAGGCCTCACAGGTATACCTGTGTCATTCTTTCTCTGACTGTTTAAGGTTTAACATCAATTCTATACTGCCGTCAACAAAAAACGCCTCTGTCAGATTTGACACGCCATACTGCCAAGATAAACAATTTTAATTATTTTAAATATTGGTCATATCTTTTGCTAATCTTACACGCATTCGGCAATGCTGATTTGGAATTATTCAGACAGCTGCTTGAAACATGACATGTTGTTGAAAACATCCAACCCTCGCAAAATCCCTATTCTGTTCATGGACCGGTCTATCAGGCATTGCTTCTTTCGATTACTGAAAGTCTCCTTTGCAATACCAACACATTAAGCCATAGAGTGGGATATCCATACGTGGCCATATGTTGTTGAAGCACATTTTTGAAAACAGAATTTCATTCTCTAGCGTTATTGACGTCACTACAGCTCATGTTCAATGCTTAAATGGTGATCGCCGTCAAAATGGTCAAAAGTTTTCAAAGGCTATCCTGGCATGGCTTTTTGACAAGGAATAGTTTCTATTGTTACTTCTCCTGTCTTTCAGCGTGAAACGAACGTCCTTACCGATATCGTGTATTTGACGTCTAGGAAAATAAGCGTCAGAATACCATTGCTCCATTCTTGCCTATTCATTTGAAATAACGTGACTACGTTATTAAGATTAAATCAAGGTGTACATCTGAATATAACGGCATCATTTCTAAAATGATTCATCTGTAAAATTCGTAAGCATAAGAGACGTCGACGTCAAAAAGATTTTGCTACAGAAGCGTAGGTGAAAGAGCTAGCAATAGAGGGACTCTTATGCCGATGCAAATGATGATTCCAGACTAAGGAGTCACTTCGAACGCCAGAAACCGAGCAGTATCATTTTTTTTTTTTTTTTTTTTTTTTTTTTTTTTTCTTGTGAAAAGTCCGTATGTTATTTTCAGTATTTCAATTTCAACTTCACGTAGTCCAGTGATGTCACGTTTCAAACATTTGATGTTCACAAGTTTGTAAAACGACTTTGCACAACTTTTAAGTATTTTTACGTCAAAAACGTCTCTATAATGACGTCAGGGTGCATTTTTAAAAATGGTGCACCCATGCTAGTTTTGAGAAAAGTGCGCATCTTAACCAAATTTGGTTTATGCTATACCGTGAGAGAGAAGGTAAAAATAAAGAAAATGCAAAGTTTGTTCATATTGTTTAGCTTTTGGCCAAGTTATGCAACATTTTCGATGAAGCGTTTTTTATTGACGACAGTATTTGATTCTAATTGGCTTTTAATTGAAGGCTACTTTGACGTCACAAAATGATTGACAGGTCTTACCTGTCTGCAACTAGCCTTTTCATAATATTGGTTACAATAGACAGTCAAAAATGTTTTGTCATGAAGAATTTCTTTCTTGGTTTTCTTCAAATAAATAAATAAATAAATAAATAAATTAATAAATAAATAAATAAATTAATAATGTGATTTCTATCTGTCAAACATTAAAATTAAAGTGGAAATATGAACTTATGTTTTTGAAAGGGAAGGCTATTATTATTTTTTTTTTTAATTCAATTTTACGTCCCTTTCAAGATTATTTCAGCTCATATGAGACGGGCCAATGAGTAGATGGGGCGAAAACGGGAGAACCCCGAGAAAAACCACCTGACACACCCGCAAGCAGAACATGGCTTGTCTCACATGTGGCCAGAGCGGGGCTCGAACCCACACCATACACAGCGGTGAGATGATCGAGTGATTAAGGCTATTAAAATGATCATAATTAAACATTTTAATGAAAATTAAATAAATAAATACAAAATAGTGATTCTGTTTACAAAACTGGATTCTACTTCAGTAGCATATAAAGGTTATGAGAAGCAAAATATATATAAAAAAAAAAAAACAATACGAAAACTTACCCATGCAATATACTGTGATGTTTTTTCAGCATAAAAATTGAAAATTTCATTGGAAAATTTTTGATATTTTTTATTTTTGCTCAAAACATAGATTGTGGGTACATGTTAAAACCGCCTCCCTGAGGCGGTTCTAAAGAGTACCCACAATCTATGTTTTGGAGCAAAAATAAAAATAGGTATACCCCTGCATACCCCAGTTTTGCTATATAAAAGTGGGGTTTAAGGGGGTATTTATTGCACGGACTTGTTTTCCTGATGATAGGAAATAAAAATGTTTTAGATTGTTTTTATTGCTTCCTTTACCTATGCAGCTATATTGGTATAATTGGTAAATGAATTGTGGCTGTTTATTACAATCAATATTGACCTGTGATCCTTATCAGTTTTATGACCCCTATAGGTAGCCAGCTTACCTGGTGTAAGCCACGCCCACTGCTACTGTCTGGCTAGCTGTTCTCTTTGATGCTGGGAACCAGATCCCCCGGCATGAAAACCCTGTCTTTAAACCCCACATTTATATTTTGCATGTGTATAACTAATTTTCTTATTTTTGATCCAAAACATACTTTGTGGGTACACGTTAGAACCGCCTCAAAGCAAAACATACACTGTAGATTGTGGGTACTCGTTAGAACCGGTTTCGTCGACAATCTTTAATTAGTATTTGAATCACCACGTTCAAACAAATTAACACCATGGTGAATTATGTTTGACACATGGAAACTTGAGATCATTCACTAGGAAGTCGAGCAACAGCGTTGTGAGTATGGAGAAAAAGAAAACTATCAATGTATTAAACAATTTTAACTGCTGCTTATGCACTACTAAGTATTGAGTGGCAACACACTGCAATTGAGATCGAAGTTGAGGTTAGATTTTCGAGTTTTGTCCAACAGCGTTTCTTCTACTGATTGATAGATAGGTGCAGTCAATGCAGAAATTTAACATTTGTTGAAAGAAAGTAACCGATAAGAAATCCCGGTTATTTCATTTTCGCAAACACTTCAATATTATTGTGATGGAAGTACTGTATGTTTATGGGGCGGAAGTGTTTGCGAAAACAAAATAACCTGGATTCCTTATGTTACTTTTATTCAATAAATGTTCAATTTCTGCATTGACTGCACCTATTTATCGATCAATAGAGTAAACGCAATTCGAATTTCTCAATTTAACGTCGGACAGAATTTCAATGTGCGTCACCCATTCCATGCCATGTGTTTCTCAGCTGTGTTATGGTTTAATATGCATCAGCAGATGTACGAATTACTGATCACGAAGTCACCAACCGAGGCAAGTATTTATATCAGTGTATATTATGAGTATTTATATCAGTGTATGTTATAAAATGAGCCGCCGCACCAGAAAACCAACAATCTGCACATGCGAAAACAAAGGGGCAGATCAGCTGTGCAGTAACTGCACAGCTGATCTGCGCCTTTGTTTTCGCTACATGGATAGTACAATCCCTCTTCTTCTCAAATCCAAACTTTCAGGCTTCTAGCTTTTAAGTGCTATGGTTACAATGGAGTGTCAGGGCTTGAGGAGTATGATAACAGAAAACAAAGTAGATCAAGTAAGTGTTGGTTTCCTCTTTCCAATATACACCGTGTCCATTCGAAACGCATGAAAAGAGGTCGTAACGCATGATCGGCGGCATTTTCACGTATGATTGCGGTAGTTTCCTTCGGATTCGCCGCCATTTTTGGAGGAAACTTTAGCGGTAAGTTTTTACAAACTTTTATCTGCGTTATTTAAATAGACCTTTCCAACGAACGATCTAGCCTATCCGGATCTACATACATGCCTCTAATTGCCGAGTGTTCTACTGATGCATAGGCCTCGATAGGACTCGCAAACATTCGAGGAGATTATTGTTTTGTAAGTTCGGCCATACACGAAAATAACATTCGCCCAAAAACGTTTCGTACTTTTCTCATTTTCTTCAAAGTTTTGACTGACTGTTTGATGATTTTGCTTTTTGACATCACACTTTAACTTAAGAAGCCAATTTCTCATGATTTTTTTCCCGAACAACCACGGGTTAAAACAAAATACGTCAAAATTAAAGTAACGCACGATAATACGGCAACCTGGTCTTTCGAACTTTGCAAGTATTTACAATGAATAACATATTTTAAGGGGTAAAAGCAAGCCAAATGCTCATTTGTTGTCAAGTCCCGTTGTAGTTTGAAGTAAGGTCCAGGTTACTTCATTTCCAGGTGTAATATCTTACTGAAGTTGCATTCCATCCCTTGTCCATAAACAGCATATAAAAGGGCTTCAACAATTTATGAATGTTGACTCTGTGCGACGTCTTATTTATTTTAACATTAATTAAAATTCCATAGTTTAATCTTAAATAAAATACCGTATCATGTGCTTCTGGACTATGAGGGCAGCAAGGTCTGAGGTCGGTAGCCAATAGAACAAAAGCCAATCTTTGTAAGAGGCATTCGCGTAAATTTTGTTTGTCCTCTTTTTCGTCAATCTCTGTGTCAATCTTGATGAGATAAACATAGGTCATATTAACATAGTGTGTTCATGTGCCAAGTGCATGTGCGAGTTGGTTATGGACCCCTGGTCTAGAGCGCATTGCATAAATAGTCACGCCGCATATACGCTCAAACATCTTTGCACAATGTATATTCAACAAAAGTTAAGCTTTTCCAAGAGATGCTCGCAATCTCACATCGCTATCTTAAGTGTATGATCATGTGTCAACCATCATCAATAGCAGAATAGTCAAAGATCGGGAAAGGCTCGGGCAGATCTCTCGGCATGCGCGTATGGCCTACTGCAATTGCATGGTCCAATCAAGATGACCAGAAGTCGGTGGTCGTTTAACCACAAGTTGTGAATACTGTATTCTATTTATGCCCATTTATGCCCAAATAATAAAACAGTTTCAGATTTGTTTCAATGTTTCTTTCACGCAGCCAGGATGGTGTATTATAAGGGGGTGGGGGGGGGGGGGGGGGGTACCACCTATACATACATGCTACAGCCTTATCTAGAAGTGTTATGCGGCGATTCAACAGCGGCAATCGATTAAAAGAATTCACAATCGATAGTCAGTAAGTCAGTATATATAGTAAGAAAGAAAGAAAAGAGAAAAAAGACGATTTTCATGAAAACGAAAGTAGCACACTTTTTTGTAAATACTGATATATTGAGCAATGATTAAATCCCTCCCAAGTACAATTGATTGACTGATGGTTTAATTTGAGTTGAGTTTTTACAGGTTTTACTATTCGGATACCATTTGATTTATATCAGTCTTCTGATTGACTGCATTGCTGAAGCTTGAAATTACTGTACATATTTTATCTGTTCATTGCCAGTTTATACAGGGTCACTGAGGAGAATTTATTACTCCAAACAGATCTGTCTGGCCCAACCTCTTCTTTTGAATTTTTGCATAGCTCATGGGAACTCAATTTTAGATCATTATTGGTATTCATCATGGTATTTCCGTATCTACGGCAACTATTTTTAGAGCTATTTATAGCAGTGCCGAGCCGAGCTGCAAGAGTCCTTTTGGTCACGGTATACGTGGTCATACACTGAAAAAAGTGCTGAGAGATCGCAAGCTTTTTTGAAAAGCTTATACTTGGTATATATTAGAGTCATGCTGTTTAGGTAGCAGGGGATAGTTTCGTATTTTGACCCCCTTCGATTTTTTTAACTATTTTACTACCTACTATTTTACTACTTGGCTTGGAAATGGCATTGCTGACTCTAGAAAAAAGAAGTCTTATAATTGTTTATTGTCTTTTCCTGTTTGTAGAGTGTTATAATATAGTACCTCAACACGCAGATTTTAGACCATTCCATATCTTCAATAAAATAGACTTGTGACTATGCAGTGAAGCAGCTAACGCAGATTTGTGCTCAAGAGCAGGTCCACAGATTGTTGGACGGTTCAAGGTCATGTCGGCACCTCTAAATTTCTCTGTTACCGCCGTGCTTGAAAAGGTGGTATAATTTCAAGACTGAATGCTGGAAGAGTATACTAGTCGTGACACCATTTACTTTCTACTTTTGAAATTGCCTTCTGTTGCTGTATAAATGTAAGGCGGTGTGAATGTCCAGGTGTTTGCAAGTAACTCTCCACATTAGGGACAACCTGTGTAGGGTCGGTCTGATTTTCGTACGGAAAATTGGAGGTCTGGTGTACTAATACTTGGTAGCTGACAGCTAGCAATGCATTCCAGAGTGTGTCTCTCTATCATTTTCAGCAGTACTGCATGTACATAAGAGTTTGAATTGGGAACAGTGTGTCTGTGCAGACTTTGCTTTTACCCCTTAAAATATGTTATTCATTGTAAATACTTGCAAAGTTCGAAAAACCAGGTTGCCGTATTATCGTGCGTTACTTTAATTTTGACGTATTTTGTTTTAACCCGTGGTTGTTCGGGAAAAAAATCATGAGAAATTGGCTTCTTAAGTTAAAGTGTGATGTCAAAAAGCCAAATCATCCAACAGTTAGTCAAAACTTTGAAGAAAATGAGAAAAGTACGAAACGTTTTTGGGCGAATGTTATTTTCGTGTATGGCCGAACTTGCAAAACAATAATCTCCTCGAATGTTTGCGAGTCCTATCGAAGCCTATGCATCAGTAGAACACTCGGCAATTAGAGGCATGTATGTAGATCCGGATAGGCTAGATCGTTCGTTGGAAAGGTCTATTTAAATAATTCAAATAAAAGTTTGTAAAAACTTACCGCTAAAGTTTCCTCCAAAAATGGCGGCGAATCCGAAGGAAACTACCGCAATCATACGTGAAAATGCCGCCGATCATGCGTTACGACCTCTTTTCATGCGTTTCGAATGGACACGGTGATATAACATATATATCACATTCAGTACGTTTCGCGTAAAGAAGTAACAATCGAGTTTGACATGACAAGGTTCATTAATACGCGAAAAATACATGTGACGAGACGTCAGAACTTTCCGACCTTATATACCACCTTCGTATGAATCAATAGTTTACTGCATGACATTATCCATTTGTTTGCTTCCATCCTAATGCAGTTGTTTCTCATGACCGCCAGAGAATTTTTTTTTTGCGTGTTTTATGGAAAATGGTTAGGGTTGGGGTTAATCGATTCTTGTGACGAAATGAAAGTGAGTGGCCACCTACTTGGAAATAGCCAATCACTCGTCTTACAATAAGTACTTTGCATTAGTACCTGATTGTCAATTTACTTTTTCCCATCTCGATTTTTGGAGCGAGCCTTTCGTTCTGTTTGCGCCATTTCCTGATCTTTGATTTCATTTACATAATCAATTACGTTAATGTAAAACGTTGATGTTCGTTGACGGTTTTTGCAACTTCTATTCACTGTCTCTGTTTGCTTTCACCAGGCCATCGCTAAAGTGAATGCTGAACCACAGCACCAAGTGGATGGTTATGAGTACGTGATAGTAAGAGAAGACATGTATGACGACATGATAGATCTGTTTGGAAATCATTTCTTTCCCGACGAACCTATATCTCGAAGTCTCGGTCTTACACTGGACGCTGAAATGAGGGAACTTATGCGTGCGCCACTTAAGCAGAATTTGTCAATAGCTCTGGTATCTAGGGACACTCGAGAGATGATTGGTGGTCGGGTCATTAAAATAGATGGAAACCACGACCAACAGGACAAATCAGTGGTAAAATCAGAGCAGCTTAGAAAATTTCTATCTGTCTTTGATGAACTAGACAGAAAATGCAACATATTTGAGCACTACAACATAGACGAGGTTTTGTACCATCAGGAAAACATCTCCGTGACATGTATACCCCCTTGAACCCCACTTTTATATAGCAAAACTGGGGTATGCAGGGGTATACCTATTTTTCTTATTTTTGCTCCAAAACATAAATTGTGGGTACTCGTTAGAACCGCCTCGCCGAGGCGGTTCTAACGTGTACCCACAATCTATGTTTTGAGCAAAAATAAGAAAAATATCAACAATTTTCTAATGAAAATTTCTATTTTTACGGCTGAAAAAAATCTCTGTATTTTACATGGGCAAGTTTTCGTAATGGGTTTTGTTGTACACAAAGACTACAGACACAGAGGAATAGGTGAAAAACTCATGCGGGCTGCTCTTTACTTTATTCGCAATTTAAATTTAGGAGGTGTTGTTATCAAAGCTGGTGGATCGTCGAATTATTCTAAACGTGTCTTTGAGAAGTTAGGGTTCGAAAAATTGTCCGAGTTGACGTATGCTGAATTCAAAATGGACGGAAAAGTAGTTATTGTAAACACAGGGGAACATAAATCTGAAATACGTTACGGATTGTACTTGAAGTGATGTTGGTATCTATATTAACTCATTTAAGCCTGGCGTCCTTTTTATGGGACAAAGACAAACAACATAGCAGCAGATGGGACGCCGCATAGGGCTATTCTATTTGCACAGAGAAATTTCAACGAAAACCCAGATAAAAATGAAGATCACTTTTAACATCTCTAAAAAAAGAAAATGGACTCACCCAAATGATAATGATGGGAGTATCCATTCGTCAAGTATGGGTTAAGAGATGCAACAGTGACAAAAATTGGCAGAACATTACGAAAACACGCCCATGAAATATACAGAATATACTGAGTTGTACAAATTGAATATTTTCAGGACAATTTTATTTATCTTTTTCTTATTTTTGCCCAAAACATAGATTGTGGATACACGAGTACCACAATCTATGTTTCGGAGAAAATTAGAAAAATATGTAAGCCCCTGCATACCCCCTGCATACCCCAGGTATGGTCAATCAAATTTATCCACCTGAACTACAGTTGAACAAAGCCAATATCTCAGATACCGAAGCCCCCTTTTTAGATCTACATCTTTCTGTTGCAAATGGATTTGTTTCTTCTAAAATTTATGATAAGCGCGATGACTTTGATTTTGATATAGTAAATTTTCCTTTTTTGGATGGTGACGTTCCTCGTCGTGCTTCTTATGGTGTATACATTTCGCAACTTGTTAGGTTTGCTAGAGTCTGCAATCATGTTACAGACTTCAACGCTCGAAATAAATGTTTAACGGCAAAACTTCTCCAACAGGGCTATCGGTATCATAAACTTCGAAAAAAACCTTTTCTAAATTTAATCGTAGACACTATGAATTGATTTCCAAATATAATGTTGGGTTAAAGACGCTTTTAAATGAAGGCCTTTCGGAACCTGAAATTTATGGTGGCTTGGTTTACAAATTTAAGAAACTCTGGAAGGCACGAACGCCTACCGGAGTTAAATGTATTGGTACTGAATAATGTATCCTGTATTGTAAATGCCATTACACATAATATTTCAGTCAAACGATTTTCCATACAACTTGTAGGTCTTGTTCTCTCCAGAGTTACGTATTACAACCTCGCCGTTCACTTTGTACTCATCATAGACAATAGTCGCTAAACACTGGAACCCTACATTCTCAAATACTCTCTGGGAAATGTTGGATGACCCCTCGCCGCGTACAAGCACGGGTCCAACGCCAAAGCTCTGGATGAACATAAGAGCTGCTTCCATTAGCCTTGTCCCGAGCCCTCTTTGTCGGTAATCCCTATGAATACCGAGGCCGAAAAAGTGTATCATATCTTCAACATTGTAATGATCGAACATGTTATATAGATCAGCAAGATCGTTTGTTATATCATTCAGTTTACGATATGTTTCTGAGTTGTACTTAGCAGAACTTATATCATCATCACGATTCGCTACAAACATGATCCTACCGCCAATGATTTTGTTTGTTTTGGCGGACACTAAGATCAGAGATATGTTCTGACCCACACATTCCATGTAAGCTTTCTCGACCTCGCTGTCCCAGGGTATGTCCAGACTGATATTGATAATCTCATCTGGGCAGAAATGGTCCCGGTAAAAGTCGAGCATTTCACGGTATCTGGACGGCCCGGCGATGTCATAGTAGCAATCTTTTACGGCGAGTTTCGAGTATTGGCGAAGTTTTTCTAAGGCCTGAAACGTACAAGTAAAACAAAGTTATGATTGAGGTTTAGGGTAAGCATTTGTTTATGCCGCCAAATGTATCTAACAAGGTGCATGCTTATACACTGACAGTCATTCTTAAAGCGTATTACTGTTTTTCACAATATATTTGTTTTCAGATGTCTATCTAGAATGGAAACAAACGGATCAAAAAGGCAGTTGCATACATATACTTGACATTTCAGTGCACAAAATGTATTACAGGTCTGAATTAAAATATTACGTCAGAGCGCTCTGACATTGTCCTTTAACTACAGGCGCTAAGTTGCCGCCGTTAACTATTGCATTAATTACCGTGTCGCACGATATTAAGAGGCGTATATCAGTGAAGAAAAAAACTGTGTATTATTGAAGCAATTCGCGAACGCACGTGCTGTTAATACACAGCATTTATTTATGCTACTTACCAGGCGCCACGAAAAGCACTCGCTAATTATGAGTAACTGAACACCGCCTGGAACGAATGCTTGTACGCGTACAAAAATGTAACGAGGCTTTTCATTTAGTTTTCAACACTCCCCTCGGGACCTAGAGAATGACCCCTTTATTAATAAATAAAAAATGCACATGTATAGAGACACTGCGAGTCGTTCATGTCATTACAATACATCCATAGCTATGTTCATCACTATTTCAAGGAATGATGTTTAGTAGATGGTTTACGTTTGTTACAGTATATGAGCTGCATCGTGGAAAAACCAACAGTGTGGTTTCCCAACAGGTCCGACACAAACCGGCCTGTACAAGCACAGAAAAGAGCTAGAAGCTTGAAATTTCGGATGTAGAGTAGTAGAAGAGGAATTGTACTATCCGAGTAGCGAAAACGAAGGCGCTGATCAGCTTCGCGGTTCTGATCTGCGTCGTTGTTTTCGCCTATGCAGATTGTTGGTTTTCCCTTGAGGCGGCTCATATATTACCTTCTGTATGAGGTCTTCAGTCAACTTGTGTTTAAACTGCTTACTTGGTGCCACAGCCATACCTATGATAACAAGACAAATAATTTTCAGTATTAATCTCTACATCCAGCTTTGGTCAAAGTTCAATATCATCAAACGATAATGAAATAAACGATCACGAAACAGCGTATTATGTTAATCAATGCAAACGTGTTTTATCAACATATTTAGTCATCTAGAGTTTAAAGCTAGCAGGCTAGCACAGCTGACATCATTGCTAATCTCTGATGCATGTTCAATTTAATGTTATTATAAAAATACAATACTTGCCTCTTAGAAATATTTAGCAATACACAAGAAATATCTCTTTTCAAACATTATGTTAAACCACTCGCATTTAGACACATAAGCAAACTGTTGCAATGTACATACAATTACAATACGTATATGAGCCGCGACGCGAGAAAACCGGTCTTCGGGGTTTACGACCAGGTCCAACACAAACCGGCCTGTACAAGCTCAGAAAAGAGCTAGAAGCTTGAAATTTCGGATTTAAGTAGAAGAGAAATTGTACTATCCGTGTAGCGAAAACAAAGGCGCTGATCAGCTTCGCGGTTACCGCGAAGCTGATCTGCACCTTTGTTTTCGCCTAGGCAAAAATCCGGTTTTCTCACGATGCGGCTCAATTATTTAGTTACACATGTATAAAGTGTGTATATCGATTGCAAGAGCTATAACCTGTGATTGTAGCTCAGTATTGTCATATATGCATTACCGTTATTGAATTTTGTCATGAAATATATTTTCAGAGTTAGAATCTGATACAAGGCCTTACATTACAACCGCTATAGCGGTTCTCGACGTTGATGCCTGTGTGAAAAAGTCTGAGGATACATCACAGCAGTTTTACTTAAGAACAAGTCCAATTGACAGATCGTAGAATAATGCGATTGCTTTGACCTTGCCAGTTCACCTCTGACTTTCTTAGCAGCTAGAGGTAAAGCGGCACGGTCAAAGCAATCTCACTATACCATTAACGAATGACTTGCGTCACGGTTCATACTGCCCTAGATAAGATCGACGAGCTCCGAATTGGGCCTGTCAGTACAGCATCAGATTTTGTTGGATTGCCTTTGAAAAATAGTGCCATACGCGCGCAGTTGCTTTCGAAAATGGAGATTTTCTTTATGTGGCTATGAAAATGGTTTATGTCAATGTTGACCTATCTGTCGAGGGTTGCGAATATGAGATTATTGGAGAGGACAGGTGCGATGAGATGCTGAATTTTCTGTGAGATCATTTTTGGCCTCATGGACCCTTATCCAACAGCTTAAGCATGCTCATTTGGAGACTTACTGCGAGATATTGAAACACAACCTGTCATTAGCCGTAGTTCTAAAGAAACAAGGCAGATTATTTGTAGTAGACTGATTAAAGTGACAAGTAGCGTCGAATTACTCTAAGCGTGCATTTGAGAATCTGGGATTTGGAACTCTAATAAAGTTGAATTTGTTTTTGGGAACAATATAGTTAATGGAAAAATTGTTTGTGGTGATTTGAGAAAACATAAAACAGAAAAATATACAGTTTAAAACTCGCACAATAAAATGGTCTCTGGTTCAGCGCATGTGGTTTATGAAGTACCTTTTGATACAAACGCATGTACATATGCATTGACTGACAGGGTATAGTTCTCACGACCATAATTATTTAGCAAACATAAGACGGAGCATGAATGCATCTCAGCAAGTTCTACAAATTTGTCGAACACCACCAAATATACAAAGTAAAGTGCTTGTTTTAATAAACAATTTTCCCGTACAACCTTTCGCATTTGTGTTCTCCTAGATTCTTAAACACCTCTTGACCATTTATTTTATAATCAGCGAAAACCACTCCCGCCAATATATCAAATCCGAACTTTTCAAAAATCTTTTTCGAGTAGTTTGACGAGCCTTCTCCTGTTATAACTACGGGTCCAATACCGAGATTGGCGACCAGTGTCATTGCAGCTTGCATCAACTTCGACCCGATCCCTTTCTTCCTCCAATCTCTATGTACACCTAACCCAAAGAAGTGGACAACATCCTCTACCCCGTAATGCTCAAACACATTATTAAACCCTGCTAGATAGTTCAAGAAATCTTCAACAATCTTGAACTTTTCGGATGTAACTTCTTCAGTGTCAATATCATGTTCGTCCTTACTAATGATACTCATTATTCGAAACCCAACAAGATTTCCAGTAGATTTTGAGACGATCCCTACTGACATATTATCCTCCAGCTCGGACATAATCAAGTCCTCGTATTCAGCGCACCATTCCAGTCCTATAGATCTAGCAACAGGTTCATCTGGTAGGAAATGTTCTTTGTACAATGTTATCGTTTCTTCATATCTGTCCTCCGTCAGTAAAACATATTCACATCCTTCCACTGCAAGGTCATGATCACTTTGGACTTTCGCTAATGCCTGTGAAAAAAATAAAGTAACTTAGTTGCACTGATGTTCAATAATAATCATCATGATTATTGCATAAGTACCTGTGCCACGCGATATTAACATCCGTTTATTAATGGAGAGAAAGCCCTGTATCAATATTGCAATTCACGCGCACACGTGCTGTTAATACATGGATTTTACACTAAAATATAGTGCACCATTATTTCTTTCGTGTGTGCAGAATTTATGCAATAATAGCAATCCAAAATGATTTTGTCATTCATTAACATAAGTTAGGTCCCGAAAGGAGTGTTGAAAACCGAGCTACGCCCGAGGTTTTCAACACTCCCCGTGGGACCTAGCGTATTGATATCTAAATTATAATTTTATAACATATACAATATACCACACAAAGGGGGCGGTTTCGGTTGAAAAGGAATGGTGAGGAACTTGTATATTTATGTAGATGTATATTGTGTTATCAAGTTTGTACACCAAACTGAGGAAATGCGTCTGAAGATAAATAAAAAAGGGATAAATAAAAAAGTGGTAGGTCAAACTATACATGATATTCTGATAGAATAAACTGGAATGTGCACGTTTAGACAAAGATTATGAACATGAATGAACAAAGGGACGCGGTATGTGGATCAATATACATATACGCTAGTCAAAGCAACAGACAATAACGAGTCTCTTGATTTAATGACAAAAGGGACGCCAGGCTTATATGTCTTATATGAGTTAATTTAGTTAGGCATTCTTTGAAATCCAAAAGACAGGTTCCCTCACGGGAGCCAAATACCCATGTGAATATAAGGATATACTCACTTGCGTCACTTTGGTTTCAGTAACAAGACCACTCAACACTTTTGTCACTGGTTGTAAGGCTCTTGACATGGTTCCTATAAAATAAGTTTTTCACAAGTATTCAGATGAAGAGTTTCAGCTATATTCAGCACGAACACAAGTTTACAGTTATGATGCTCAAGGTTTAAACTACATATACCACGATGAATTTTTGTTATTCTTTATTTTCCAAGATGGGCTTGTATATAGGGTATTTTGGGATACGGGATATTGACCTATTTTTAAGGGATACTGGGATATTTGTGTTTTTTATTTCGGGATATGGGATATTCAGGAATTTTGGGGTATGGGGTATTGGAATTTATTTTGGGATACGAGTTAAATTAATTTTGGGATATGGGATACTTTGGACGGGTTATTTTGGGATATGGGATATTGCCTACCCCCTAACCAAGCCTCCTAAATAACTATATAAGTCCTAGGATATACCTTTTCTTGAGAAAAAAATCCACATTCCTCAACATTTGTATTAAAATGTGCGCCACTGCGATGGTGGTAAAGAAATAAGATCATGTAGGCCTACAGTAAAATGTCTAGTTCCGCAAACACTTCTCGTCGTTGGGGTATCCTGACATTACTACTGCATATATCAAAAATGGTTTGGCATGGGCATATCAACAAATCTATATCCTTTCACCTGCAGATTAGTTTTTTGAATTCGCGTCTTCCGTTTCGACTCTGGAAGCGTAAATGTAGGGGCACCAGCTGTTGTTAGATCCGCAAACCTGTGTCTAGTTCCGCAAACGCTATTAGGTCAGTGAAATAAACATGTACAGAAGATTTGCAAACTGCCTTTTGCGCATAAAATAGTCAAAGGAATCTATAATGAGGTGCATTTTGTACTTTCTTTCTCAAATAACACATAAGATATAGAAAAAAATCAATGGACCACATTAAACTATCAACGTTATTAAAACGTTCTCAAAATTGCGTCTCAGAAAACGAAGTTACACGTACGAAATATAAATTTTTTCATGAGATAACTTTGATAGCATCGCCTTTTGGGTACAATACAGTAGTTATAAAAGTGTGACAGTATTGCCGACTTTGAGTTCTGAACATGCCACAAACACACATGCTTATCACCATCTTTCCTTATGCTAAATTGTAAATTATTGTTTTCGTCTAAAGAGCGTATAAGACAATATTATCAGCATGTGCCTGGGTAATATGATGAGTTTTTTTGTTACACTACTTGTTGCTGTATGTTAACGAATACCTCTTGACATTTAAGAAGATATGCTTGATATTTCGAACCGAGAGGGACTTACAAAGATGTGCCCAACATTCCACATACGCTATTTACATTGCATGTGACAGAACAACTTACGTTCGCTTGAATCTCAATTTTCAGTCCCTAATTTTGACACTAACAACAGTTCTAGTAATTTAGGAGCCTCGTTTTCTGAAACATATTTTCGTTGATTTGGGGTTTAACGTCCCACCAACAGCTAATGTCATATGGGGACGGGCTCTAGAAATGGCCAAATCAAAGTACTCGATCATACCTACTGTGCACAAGTCTTTTTTTTTTTTTCAAAAGTAATTATGTTTATACAATACAAATACAAATAAATTTATTCAGCATTAAGTATACACATGTATATAGCCTACAATTATCCACACCATTGTGTTGCACATTAGAACAGCTCCAATTGACCAAACTGCTGTTCCTCATTGCCATCAGTCTCCGGAGCTGCGCTTTACCCCCCTCCCCCCCCCCTCACCACGTCTCGACACTTATGACATTCTATCATTTTTGTAGAAGTCCCATAAACTAGCAGCATTGTCCTAACAGCTGTTGTCCGGGACGCCAGTTAGTTGTGTTTGAACCGCATCAACTAAACGTACTGATTTTAGTAAGGTGAAAACGAGTTTGCGGAACTAACAACACACCTTGCTTATGTTTGACATGGAATAAATTTTTACAGCGTTTGCATATTTTCTATTTATTTTCATGAGTGCATACCTGATAAATTTGTCTTTCAGTCTTACCGATTGAATTTCTTGTGACACGCCGTGTGTACCAGTATTACGCCATTGATCAGGTGTCAAAAAATATCAGACTCGCTAAAAGCGACTTAAAATAGATGTGTAAATTAACTCAACTTCTTTTGTCGTGGATATTTATCAGATTTTGCAATATTTTGAAAAAATGTTTTCGCTAATCGAAAGAGGAGTGAAAATGGATTATAACCCACCTTAAACTTATTTTTTGTTCATAAGGTAAGGCATGTTGAAAAGCGACTGAAAGTAGGAATTTGCTAAACTAACAACTTTGCTAAACTAACACTTTAACTGTACTAAAGAAACGAGATATTTACTTGAATGTCATAATTAACACATATACCCACTTTGCTAGAGATAAGTTATTTTCCTTTCAACATACATGTATTTACTATGATTTATCTATGTCAAGGTCTCAACCTTAAAGTCAAGTATGAAGCTTTGATATTTTCTTTTAAAACATAATAGCTAGATAACCATGATAACGTTTATATATACAATTATTGTAGTGCGCGCTTTGTATGGAAGCAACTTGAATCGCAAATATATAAAAATACATATGATAGCCTTCTACATGTTAGTTCAACATTACTTACGTTTTGTTTGTTCTGGGGCAATTTATTCCTAATGAACCGCCTTCCTAGTCTACACCATAAATGCAGTTGTGGTTATACTTTGAATTCGTTAGCCATGTATTGTATGTTCGTAGTGTTCCGCCGTTGACTTATCGACGCACCTCGTTTTAACCCCGAGTAAGGGTATTACCATCACCATTACCACTCCAATGATAGAACTACACTGCCCGCCACCAACCATCACCTTAACATATTTACTGTATTCCCATCATTGAAGTTATCTTTTTGAGAGAAGAGAAGCCAGTGCTTGCCTTATGAATGCTGAGCGCCAAGCAAGGTAGCCACTGGTACCATTTTTAACGTCTTTGGTATGACGCGGCCCGGGTTTGAACCCGCGCCTCCCGCTTCCGAAGCGGACGCTCTAACCATTACGCTATCGGGAACGGTATGTGTTTGCGTGATACATTTACTAATTATCATGGCTGAATGAAGCGAAAATGGCGAAGTCACTGAGATGCTTGATAACAGATGAAAACATAGACAAGGTAACTATTTTCATCAGTTGGAACGTTGTTGACCGATCAAAATCGGGCCTTAAATGTATATTCAAACATACAGGCAAACCTATTGAAACCCATTATGTCTGTGACATTAAATGTGATCAAAGTTGTTTCAAAGGGGGTCACTGTGACTTTGTAAAGAATGAGCATCTTCTCTATTACTACAAATCATTCGTTGATGGCTTTATAATATTATTATTTTGAAAATCGGCATTTGCGCCATTTTCCTGCAACTTTGTGTTACTTCAAGTCATTATCACTACCTTCCAGTTAATATTTCCACTAAATATTTGTCCGTCGTGCTGATTTCAAACCATTCGTTGTAGGTTGCACTACTATAAATATTTACTCATTATGCAAGCGCCGCGTCTTTTGGGGAGAGCATTCTGTCACACAATGAAACTTTTCTGGCTGCTGATTATTGTTATTGGTAAAAGTGAAATATTTTTGGGAAAGCTATTCAAAGTATTTAATAAAATAAATAAAATTATTTTCTAACACCATTTTCAACCTCTCCAGTGAGAAAAATATATTGCATATGACCCACTAAAATCTCAGCTCGGAATTTACTGCGGACCAGCATTGTTTACATTGGATGACAGTTTGCTAAAATAATGCCGCACAACCCCATATTTTTTTGACTGCTACTGGTAAGTAATGTTCTTGTCCGCTGAATGTTACAGTTCATAATAGTGACTTTAGCCCAGACAAACTTTGACAGGTTGGTGAAATGACCTGATTTTGCATTAGTAGCAATGGGATTTATTTTATAGTAGTACTACCTAAACTGAAAGTAGGATGTACCTTCATTTTGCCAGAAGGACTGATTTTTTCTGCTTACAGCATTCCCTTCCACTCAGTGTTGAAGAAAACATTTGGTTCTGCATGGAAATTCATTTCAAACCCTGACACTTGGCTTAAATTTGCTTTTTCTGTGACTTTGGTGAATTTTCCATGTATTTTGTTGGGGGTGGGGTAACATTTTCTTCTGATACACCTTTACAAGTGCAATGGGACAAAGAAATTGGTTGAATAGTACTCCAACTTGATGAAAGCATAGTAACGCATTAAATTTTATCCGGCCAGACTGTTTGAATAATGAAGAAAATGTCTTTTAACAGCGTCATTTTCCCAGACATCGGGTTCTGAAAGGACAAATTTATACACGGCAGGGGTTTAATTTGCTGAAATAGGCACAAGAAATGTTCCAGCTGCTTCTTTTTAGTTAAAACAATTGATTGTTGTGGTCTTATGAATAGAAAAAGCAGATTTTGTCTCTAGATGGTTGAGAATTTTCCATAAAAGGCCTACATTTTCATATTCTAGCTAATTTTGGGGGTATATATAGGAGAAATTGAATAACTTCAAGTAGAATTGCTACTTGTCATTGGTTATACTCATTTTGTAAGGTAAATAGACTGTAGTTAGCTCCTCAGTACCTCTGGATCCATTCAATACTTGTGTTTTCCTATAATAGGAGGTCAAATAAATGACTTTTCTTCAAATCGCGACAAAATCAGATTCGGCCGCAGAAAGCCTGTGTGGCTCATTTTCGCAAAGATAAAGAAGGTCAAGCTTACTCAGCATCAATGTATGTCTTGAATATTGTTTGATGTAGAGTTAAATTTGTACTTGAAAGAATAGGAGTTTAAAAAGACAAGAAAAAGGGGCTGGTATAGGTTGCACTACTATAAATATTTACTCATTATGCAAGCGCCGCCTCTTTTGGGGAGAGCATTCTGTCACACAATGAAACTTTTCTGGCTGCTGATCATTGTTATTGGTAAAAGTGAAATATTTTTGGGAAAGCTATTCAAAGTATTTAATAAAATAAATAAAATTATTTTCTAACACCATTTTCATTTTCAACCTCTCCAGTGAGAAAAATATATTGCATATGGCCCACTAAAATCTCAGCTCGGAATTTACTGCGGACCAGCATTGTTTACATTGGATGACAGTTTGCTCAAAAAAATGCCGCATAACCCCATATTTTTTGACTACTACTGGTAAGTAATGTTCTTGTCCGCTGAATGTTACAGTTCATAATAGTGACTTTAGCCCAGACAAACTTTGACAGGTTGGTGAAATGACCTGATTTTGCATTAGTAGCAATGGGATTTTTTTTATAGTAGTACTAGAAAAATGGCGGATTGAAGAAGGACGTGTTCACGCTATGCGCGCTGGAATCTTAAAATTTTTATGAGAATGGATCTTAACCTTCCTAATGTTTTACCAGCCGTGTTTTTAAAAGTGTTAACTGTCCTGGAAAATGAAAATGAGCCCGTTTTGTGGAATTTATCCCGAAATAGGAAAGGATTTTCTTTGTCCATCAAATCTCCCGCCAAAAGGAAAGACGTGAATGCATTTCTACCAATAGGCCGCAGGATACGGAAAAGGCCGTTCCTGTTCAGGATACCTATAGGAAAAAGAAGAGACCGTCGCGTGCTAGGAGGGATAGAAGGCGCTGGACTGCCTATTACCAGAAAAAGAAATCTGGGACCAGTTCTTCATCCAATACCCCCAAAGATTCCCCAAAGCCAGCATCCCCAGTTGTAACTGAACAGATGGAATTGAGTCAAGAGGTTTTGGAGCCACCCCATAGTTCAGCCAAGCAGGACATTTTTAGTACTTCTGAACAAACCACGCGCTTGGATCAGCCAGTGTGCTTAGTTGACGTCATGGCCGAGCTCGATCGTCGTTGTAACGTGTTTGATCATTACCATATGGACGAGGTGTTTCAATTCTTTGGATTAGTTGTCCATAGAGACAACCGGCGGAGGGGTATTGGAAAAAAACTGATGCGGGCGGCAGTTTTTTTCGTTCAGAATTTAGATGTAGGAGACGTGGTCATAAAAGGCACGGCGTCTTCGAATATTTCACAACGTCTGTATGAGAAGTTTGGTTTTGAAATGTTGTCAAAAATGACGTATGATGATTATAAGTTTGAGGGAGAACACGTATTGTCGGATACAGGAGAAAATAAAACACAAAAACTCTATGGAATGAGAGTAAACATAATGCCCATTGATTCTTGAATGATGTATATAATGTAACAATCACAGGCAAGCTCATTTTATCTATATCATACAAAACAAATCAAACACGATAATTTTATGTATGATTGTTCTACAAAGATGAAGCCTTTTACAATACACTTGCATGTACATAATATATGTGTTCGTGTTCATTACTCAAAAATATTTACATTTTTATTGCAATCGCCCTAATGAAAATATCTTTCTTGATGTTCTTCATTTCCCAATGAAAAACATTAAGTCACGTGACCTAGAGGCCACGCCTATGGGCGGTGCGACGTCAAAAACCAACCAGTGACGTTGTTTGTTTACTCTGGTTGGCGTGACGTCGGTCGCGTATCGCCATGACATTATGAAAAAAAGCGATGATATGTGTAGCTGAAAATCTGATACTTGATTGATAATATAAAATGTAAATATAAGTATTGAAATTCAGATTTTAGCTTTCACTGAATGATGAAAAACATTAGCTGTTTTAATGTCTCCGAGAAGCCCTTCGGGCTTCACAGACATTAAAACAGCCTAATGTTTTTCATCATCCAGTGAAAGCTAAAATCTGAATTTCAATCCTTGATTGTTATCAGAAAAAAATGTTGCTGACCCATGGTATGTCCTTTTAGCCTTGCATGTGTATCACATTACTCATAAATACGATTTTATTTGGAAGTGTTCACCTTTTTTTTATTTGTCGCTTATAACACAGCGACGGCACTTTATCACAAAGTCTTAACCATATTTGACCCATATTTGACGAATGGATTCTCTCATCATTTCAATTGGGTGAGTCCAAATAGGTAAATGGAAGATCCTAGGATTGTAACTTTTAGAAACAAAGGTAATAAACAGCACACAATGAAAATATATAGCCGACAGTTATCAAGAAACAGGTTAAGTGGAGACTTGTGTGATCCTTTGAGATTATTTGAAGGTTAAGAATACTTCTTTATCGGTGTAAATTGTTTAAAATGCGTTCGACAATCGGCTGAAAACTTCAGGGCCATTAATTAAGCCCATACTTGGAAACTGAAAACAATTTCTGTCGTCGCTTGTGTGAAGGATAGACTTAAATTTGCTACTACTACACAATATTATTATCTGAGACTAAACAAATCATTGACATCCGAGGTTATAGCAGAAAGTCAAGTACATCACAACAACTATGTTCTTTGTACCAGTTATTCACTAATGATGGCTGCCTTTCACGTTGGAATCATTCACTGGTTACTGATTTAGATACCGGCATAATATGAGATTGGATCTGCTTTGGGATAAAACAATATCAACGATGTTAAAATGCATCGTCGGCATCATAAACGCCATTTCCTTCTATTTAGAAAAAAAAAATCCGTGATTTAATTAAGCACCTTACTTTTCCAGTTAAAGAAGGAAGATGACTAGTAAATTGAGGCCCTTGATAACAGATGCGAAAGAAGATGAGGTAAGGTATAATTGGCACAGACTGAAAGGGAATTTGAGACACAAATTTACCAGCACATTGTCGTATATACACATAAAGTGAGAACTGAAGACATAGAAATTGTACAGTTGTAAAATAACTACACAGACACCAGGCGGGAAAACAGTAAAGCACAAAACATCACAAAATTGTAAAGAACGCACCTGTCGAAACTTGTATCTGACTACCCACTGGATCTTCAAGACATCAGGAAAACATGTCCGTGCAATATAATCTCCCTTTAACCCCACTTTTATATAGAAAAGCTGGGGTATGCAGGGGTATACCTATTTTTTCTTGTTTTTGCTCCAAACAAACCTTGGGTACTCGTTAGAAACGTTCAAACGTGTACCCACAATCTATGTTTTGAGCAAAAAAAAATATGAAAAATATAAAAAACAATCTAATGAAATTTTAGATATTTTACAACCAACACATTTCTGTATATTGCAGCATGGGCATGTTTTCGAAATGAATACATTTTCTCAGCTTTCAATCTTCACATGAAATGTCAGATTTGAATAAAATGTCTTAAATACGTTCGTATTTTAACATTGTCTAATCGGGATTTCATGTCAATGCATACATGTAATGCCTAGGTTTAGACGTGTTAAAGAAGTAAAACAAATGTATTTGTATTCATAAACACATTCGGCGTACACTCAGCTTGCAAACCAAAAAGTAAATTGTAACTTCGATGTAGGTAAATTTTTATAGAATGTACAAGGAGAGAGTTGAATGAAAGGGAACTTTGTTTGATAGGCAGAACAAATATGTTGACATGTTTTACCTATGAATTGAAGAGTTATTAATAACTTAACTTAACATGTCACTGTTGCAGGCGATCCAGAAAGTCAATTCCAATGATAATTTGAAGGTCGATGGTCTCCAGTATGTCCTTTTTAGAGAAGATCGCTATGAAGATGTGCTTAACCTCTATCAAGACCATTTCTTTCCTGACGAACCGTTGGCACAGAGCATAGGCTTGTTAATGGATGACGAGTTACGTGGTTTGATGCGTTCAGCTATCCAGGAACACGTCTCAATAGCGTTGGTATCAGTTGAAACAGGAAAGGTAGTCGGCGGGAGAGTCATAAAGCTTGAGACACGTAATGATACACATGATGTTAGTGCACTGAAGTCAGATGTTCTCAGAACCTATGTCACAATTATTAGTGAGCTAGATAGACGGTGTAACATTTACAACTATTACAATGTCGAAGATGTGATTCATTTCTACGGGATTTGCGTTCATTCCGACTATCGACGTCGAGGAATTGGCGAAAAGTTGATGCGTGCTGCGGTTTGTTTTGTTAGTCATTTAGATTTAGGTGACGTCGTGATCAAAGGCGAGGGTACGTCCGTATTCTCACGGCAAGTGTTTGAAAAGATTGGGTTTGAAACTTTGTCCGAAGTTGTGTTCGCTGATTATACGGTAGATGGTAAGGCTGTTACGGCAGGACGGGGTGAACATAAACTGGAAAGATTGTATGGGTTGCGTGTTAAGTCTACCAAATAATGTTGTTACCTCTTATGGTCTACCTCAGGCAGTGATTCTACCTCAGGCAGTGATTAATTAATAGCCAAAGGAATGTGCGTAAATTACTGGTATCTGTCTCATAGAGACTTGCATAGAAACAATGGGGGTATACAAACTGATCCCTTTATTTGATGTTCGGATATACAGCATTTATAATTGTTTTGTGCTATAAAGTGAAATTAAAATAGAATTGTTTATGGTGATTTCTCGCTTCTTAGCGTCCCAACACATGTAATATTTGGTCACATCGGGGCAGCCACCACCAATTTGTTAGACACTTACTCGGCATTCAAATAATTGACAGTATGAGCCTTGCTGTTAAGCATCGAAGTACTTAATGGTATCTGATCGACTAATGACAATGATAAGACAAGAACCTATACCTCAGACATACTTTTTTTTCACCACCGTTTCGTCAAAAACATCACTGAGACTGACCAGGCACAGCAGGAGTAAGTATCGACACCTGCTCAAAAATAATTTGGGGTAGACACAGAAAATACTTAGATAATTAAAAAATAACTACCTGCCTTCCTCAGGGAGTTTATGTTTATTTATTTATACTTGACCGCACGAGAACATCCGGGAAACCAATGTCGACAAGATACCGCATCATCGTGTTTCCCGTATCAGTGAGGTGCGTGTGAAACGATTTTTAAATGAGAAGTGTATGTAGGTTAAATTGACACTGACCCGAAATTTGAGTATGTTTTGTAGGTTAAGATATAATTTTGATTTATGGTGAAAATATCGAGCAGTGTTGAAAAGAAAGAAGGTATTATTTATTGTTTTAAAAGCTTTGTAATTCCGGATCTCCATTCACATAAAATGACATTATTTTGGTGTTGGATATACTTAACATTTTTGTTCTAAACGTGGCCGAGATTGTGGTCTACATATAGCTCAATGACAAAGCACAACCAAGTATCATAAGTAATGATATTTTATTGACATTTAAAACTGATTTGGTATCCGACTGCTCTTAAAGAATCTCTGTTTTTGTTCTTATTTGGTATCCGACGACGTAGGTTTCCAAAACATCAAAAATAAATTGAAATAATTATAACCATCTTCCACACCGAAACTGCTTGTGAAAACCAACTTTACTTTTGAAAATTAATTATAGATAGTTATATGTCGTCTTCAAATAATTTCTTATATTATTTTGTATTTTATTGGATATAGTTTCTGTTAAAATTCTGATTGTATGAAGCAAAAATAAGGTCAAAGTATACCCAAACCCTAACTGGTCCTAATGTCTGCTAACTGATCATCGACACGTCACCAACACATATTGTAGTACCCTCGTATGCATATTTTTCTTTCCTAGGTGTTTGACCCACTTAGATATGATGGCGAATTGGTTACGAGGATTGATAGTGGATTCAAAAGTGAAACAGGTACAAATACGCGTGTAAACTAATCAAAAGTTCTAACCGGCCACCAAGGTTTCTATCGATTTTTCCCAAGTCAAGAGCAATAAATTATTTTCGCTTCATTGAATGCAGTACAATATTCCTAAAGGTTGCCACTAAAGATCTTAGCACAATTCAGGAACATTCACTATGGAGGCCGCGGCAACAAAGGTGACAAGAATTTGCATTAGGCGATGGGGTAATTTTTCACATTTTGTCCATAAGCGACGAAAGTAATTTATATTTTAGCATGAGCATGACTATGTGTTTATCTTTAACAATGAAAAGTTTTGAAGGGCGAGAACAGGCGTTTAAAGAAGCTTGGTTGTAAAATGTATATCGTCTAGTCACTCAACTTAGGTAAAAATAACCACCAGCCGAATATAGTGTATATCACCCTTTTAGGCAATCAAAAACTGTTAATGATGTAAAAATCAATGCAAAATATTTTAAAAATCAAAATTAAGTTTAGCTAGAAATATGATTGTAACTGTCCTACTCTTCTTCCGCAGGCCATCACAATTTTAAACAGTGATGAGAATTTGGCAGTGGATGGCTGCAAGTATGTGTTGGTGACGGAAGATCGATATAAAGATATGCTTGACTTCTTCAAGAAACATTTTGTCCCTGATGAACCTATGGGCAAACGTTACGGTTACACTACTGGTGACGAACTACTTGCCATGCATCAAGTAGCACTGAAAGATGGTCTTTCAATTGCGTTGGTGTCAAACGATAACAATGAAATCATCGGTGGTCGAATAATCAGAACTGTCGATCGTAGTGAAGACCTAGTATTCAGCGGAGTTATATCGGAGCCATTCAGGAAAATTCTCGGCGTGATTGGTGACCTATATAAACGTTGTAACGTGTTCGACCACTACCAAGTCGACGAGATGTTTTATTTTCTCGGATTCTGTGTTCACAGAGATTATCGACGTCGAGGGATCGGCGAAAAATTGATGAGAGCGGGTCTGAGCTTCGTAAGCAGTTTAGATTTAGGTGACGTTATAATAAAAGGTGAGGGGACGTCAAACTATTCCCAGCGGGTATTTGAGAAGGTGGGATTTGATGTGCTGTCCGAAGTGTTATATGCTGACCATGACACTGATGGGCTGGTTATAACATCAGATTTAGTTGAACATGGTTGTGCCAGACTTTACGGTTTACGGATAGTTAGTGTACCTCTGTCTGAGGTATTGTGTTAAAATCGAAATCAAACGTCACAATAACGATCATTTCGTTTTATGCTTTCATTCTATTGATATCTATTGTCTTATCGAAGTGATTATGGGGTCACTATGATCTACATATACATGTACCTGCATGGGGCCAAATAAAGGACAATTATCAATATATACTGATATTGACTAATTACTGATTATTTTCCCCTGCTTGTGAGAAAGTAACATTTCTCCTTGAGGTTTGTACCAGGAAAACCTGCCCGTGCAATAAATAAGAAAATAAATCAAAATATTTCAGCTGATTTTTTTTTTTTTTTTTTTTTTTTTTTTTGAAGCTCAAAAATATATATTATTATTTCATGGACAAGGTATCGTTATTTTGAGGATCATATCCGTTTATCTGTTCAGAGTATTCAGTGTGGTTTGCAGTCCAAACTGTCTCTAAGGAAACGTGGTAATTTGGTTCCTTGGTAATCACACTATGCGTTTTTTTGATAGGTATACTGACTTAATGTATTCTCACGCTAAATGTGTTCTCACGGCAAGTAGTATTTTGTGAATAAACGCACCATTATGACCACAACTTGTCGCATTTCCAGACGAATACATCACTTTAATATCAACCTTTCACTGACCAAAAGTTTATCAAACACATCCTATTTTGATGTGAATAATAATTAAATAAAAAAATTGGTATGAAAATCAATTAAATTTCCTTGGACCTGTAATACACTGGGTGCTTCCTTCGTCCCGATATAAAAAGGTTTTGTTTGACTTTTACTATAGGTCCCGATAGGATTTGGTTTTGTTTGATTCAGGTACCAGATTTTTTTCTACACTAATTCCTAGAATTTGGTCAAAGATTTGATTTGATTCTAATTTATGACGTCACTGAAAGAATTTCAAGTCATAATATAGTGCTTTGAATGCAATTTTATGGTAAAATCTAATTTGATTCATTAAAAAGTGATATTAATTCAGCAATTAATGTTATTGGCGACTCTGTTTTGTGGAGATTTACTGTGTTAAAGAAGTAGAACAAAATCCGGTACCAAAAAGTCAAACAAAACCTTTTTATATCGGGACCAAGGAAGCACCCAGTGTAATACCCCTTCTAGTCTAGACTTTATTTCTCCTCGAAAACGAAAGAAATGCATCTCATTTTGATATATTTGGACTGTCAACACATTGCTGTAAATAGTTTGGCATGTTTTGATCACATGACTTGACCACATTTTTTTTCCTCCACAAGAAAACACAAGTAACGTGGGAATACATTACTCTGAATCAAAGATGGCCGCTTTATGCAGGGGTTGTTTACCAAATTTGTGAAAAGTAAGAAATCAACAGAACTGCTTGATTCTTTGTCAGAACGAAGTAGGATGTTCAAGGATTAGAAACAGTACAAAAGTTTCCTGTTTTTCAGTTGATATTTTAACAACTCCCAGTTTTACTGTTAAGTAGTGTGAGAATACATTCATCCGGGCTACATGCAGCACAAATAAGACGATTGACCCTTTAAAGTTCAAATGACAAAGATTTTTATTTCTCTGAAAAAAACTCGTTATTTTACACTTTTTGGTCCTAAAAACAACTCAACGTAAGTTCGACATCAAAATCTGCGGATAAAGGGAAGTTATAGCCCATTTACTTTACGTGATTTACCGTTTGTGATTTACCTCCCCAATCGGATAGTCGAAATCGATAATACAGTCACGTGACCCTAAAAATAGCCTCTGACGTCATAGTGGTTATCCACTTTGAGACAAGATGGCCGATAGTATAGATGTGAACGAGAATTTCGAAGCAAATGAAGATGAATTAGCGATTCTGCCGACGTCAGTTGCACAGGGTTATTTGTATGAACCCAGGGTCCAACAGTCTGAGCCGCTGTCGGATGATTATTCCGACGACGAGAGCGATGGAGAGTCTGACAACGGCGAAATTCCCGTCGAATCTGAGCGGGTGGGGAATACCGACTGGTATGCTTAATTTAGTTAAATTATCTGTCAAACCGAAAGGTTTATATAAGCTTTTTTTTTTTTAAATTCTGTACGGCACAAACCAAGTCCTTGTCCGAGTTTGATATTTGATAAACAAAAGATAATTGAAATGGCGAAACTGAAAGAAAATAGTATAGTGTTTGTTTACATCAATTTGGTATGCACAAAAATCTCACAAAGCAAAGCTGATTGGCTTCTAAATATTTGTTTGTTTGGGCTTAACAAGGCATCAACTTTGATTGGTAACCAGCATCTAACATGGTAACTCTTATTATTAGGACAATGCGGATTGAAGTAAATGGTTCAATATGATGATACATGTCTATTTTGAAGCGACAAAAAATAATAGTAAAATAAGTAATCCTCCGGAAAATCTAACTCATCAGTCAAGTTCACCACTCTTGTGAGAGCTAGGAACTAATGCACTAGTCGTTTGTAACCCCGGCCCCCTACTCCCGGGGCAGGGTGGGGATAGCCATGGAAATAAGTAGGGGCTCACTTTTAAATTATCCCCCATAGGGCGGGGGAACTACCCGGGGTTTGGACTATATATACATGTATGTAAAAATAGCAGTGCAATGAAAACATAGCAGATCGCTGAGGAAAGCAGCAGTGGTTTTACCAACAAGTTTTCCCCGCAGGACGGGACTTAGCGGGGATCTGCTGGACCAAAAGTCGAAGTCCCCGTTATACCATTATACCAGGGGGGTAGTTGTTATAAATGACTAGTGCATAACTTCCCCCCAGTTCCATGTACATCCCCTGGTGAGAAATTGTCATTTTGGTGTTTCACCAGTAAACTATTCTGATTCTGATTTGCTGTTTACTATATTTTACATCATACACTAGGACATTCATGATTGCAGCAACATTTCAGCAAAATTTGTCTTATTTCCGAAAATAGAAGAAAAAAACATTGTCAATCCAAACTAAACCATGCAATGCACTCCTTGATAAATTTGCATTCCGCAAAACCAAATCAGTCTGAAAACTAGGTTCTGCAATCTGGTCAGCAGCAAACAGAAATTCATGCCCCATCCCCACTTTAGTAGCCACCCATTCTCACCTACCTCATTTTTTTAAAATTCAAATTTCAAAGTTGGTCTTGTATTCAAAATTTCTGATTTTATGTTTCAGGTGTACTTGTGGTCATTGTGTTCCCCAGGAGACAGACGAGATGAGCACCTGCTGTCACGAGATAATACCAATCAAACATCTGGTAGATGAACTGAAGCTCAGATGTATAATTCAGCACCCAGGCTATGAAGGGAATTGTTTGAACCCGTATGTTGTAGAAACATCATTCTACGAGTTTCTTGACTACTATGGTCATATTGGTGATGATGAAGCAATAGAAGAGTAAGTACCAGTAATTTGTGGTCAAAAAGACTGTTTTGTTTAACAGTGGGGTGACCCAGAACATGCTGAAATTCAATTTAAGTGTACACATGTACATGTACAAGCACTTTTTAACCGAAAGAAATGTTGATGCTTTGCCACATGCATTGCATTTCTGTATTGCCTTATTGCATGTATGCAAAAACAAAGGAGCTGATCAGCTGCTTGGTAAGTGGCAACTATGGTATGATACCTCAACCATTTACACTCACACGACTTGAGGCTGTTCAGTTTGACTTGTGTTGAACATTGTTGGAAATACCCTAAACAGTTTTCTCGCAACACAGCTGATTACAACCAGCAGGTTTGTTGGGTGCAAACATTGTACATAGCAAGTGAAATAATTATGATGGGGCCCTTAGGGAGCATGGTGGCTCAGTGGAAGAGCATCAGACTCCTGATCTAGAGGTTTTGGGTTCGAACCCAACGAGCACTGTGTAGTGTCCTTGTACATGTAGTTAACTGCCAAGAAAGCAGTGGCTTTGTCCCAACATGACTGAAAAATGGTTGACAGCGACGTAAAGCAATAATTAAACCAAATCTGATGGGCCCTTAGCCCCAAAAGACAATAAAAAATTTAAAAATGAGCATGTACAGGTAAAACCTGGTTTCGACTTTTGGGTTCTTTTCCTTTATGTGTAAAACAATGCAATTTATTGATTCAAATTATTCAACGACAATTAAATTACAAATGCAACATGTATGAAAAGAAAAAAGTGTTTTATCTAAGGATTATAAGCTATATCAGGAGAAAACCAGCATTTTGCAGATCTATGTGAAATTAGCCCTAGATCAGCTGCCAGCTAATCAGTAATTTTGTTTCTGCTTCATCATGTTCATATCTAGTATATTCTTTATCGACTTCTTAAATCTAACATTTCAAGCCTCTAGCCATATACTGTAGCCATAAAAAGCCAGCTTTGTGTCATGCCTGGTTGAAATCCTCAATACAGGTTTTGTCCTAACACAGTCCTTATAATTTATACGTTTTTCTCAAAACACAGCTCAAATGTCTCATAAATATGAAGTTCTAAATAATGTGTGCATTTTTATGATTACAGGAAGTACAGACACGTTGCCTATCGGCGCTTCACCCGATGGGTATGGCACAGACTGGGCAAGGGGGTGAGGCGCGTGATTCCGTCCTGTGCATATGAGAAGATAAAACAGCAGTGGCCATCGCAGGAATACACAGGATTTAAGTACAGAAGGGACTATTAATTTACTTTAGGCAAATGTACAGTATAACATTTTAATCTGACCAAGTTAGCTTTGAGTGTTCATCCAGAAGGGACTATTCATTTAATTGATACATTGTAAAAGAAAAGTTGTATAATGTAAGCTGATGGAAATATACATCTACAAACTGTACATACAAGGTGAATTTAAATATACAATCTAAACAAAATAAGAATTTAAATATACAATCTAAACAAAATATGGCCGTCACATGAGAAAACTTTCATTGTTCGTGTCGACTAGGTCCGACACAAACCAGACTGTGCAGCGACTGAAGATGGCTAGAAGCTTGAAATTTTGTATTCAGAAAGAAAGAGGAATTGTACTATCCCTTTAGCAAAAACAAAGGTGATGCAGCTTCGCGGTTTGTGCACCTTTGTTCTTGCAAAAAACATATAACAACAAAAAATATATATGACTTGGAGCATTCCTCTACTTCGGAGTACTTCCCCATTTTGATTATAAAAAGCTATTAGCTATTTTCTGTCACTGCACAGGCCTGTGTGTATCAGACTTTGTTGGAAAACTTAGACAGGGTTTCGTGCATTGTGGTTCATATAATATTGCTCCAAATGTATCAAGTTCTTGAAAATAAACCTGCTGCGTTCTATCATTGTGTCTTTCCTATACTTTTGTGCCATTTACAATGCAGCTACAGCTTTCTGTAGAATTGGCAGTTAAAGCAGAGGGAGATATGATTTAACCTGTTTAGGCCAAAAAAAAAAGGAATGTTTCCGGTAACCCGACCGACCCTGTCAAAAACTCCCTGACTCTAATATTTTTTTTCCGAAAATAAAAACTCGAAAATCGAAAAAAGATCGTGTTTTTCAAGTACCAGACCGGCAAAAGAATAAAAAATGTTGAATTGAAGTTATAACTAAGAAGCTGTGCATGTGCATTGGAGGAAAAACAGTTTAATTCTGATTAAACTGTATATCTATGTTCAGGTATTTTACATGGTAACGCTTCCCTCAAAAAAAAAAATAAAAAAAAATCCTGACCTATCGACCCATTTTTTTTCTGGCATGTTACCGGAAACATTCTTTTTTTTTTTGGCCTTGTGAGGTTTCTGGCCAAGTCAGACACAAACTTGGATATACAGTGCACAGACAGCCGCTGTCAGAAGGTAACTAAGTTTGCAGTTTTGAAACTTAGGATTCAGAATTTAAAGGGATTGTAATACATGTTCATGTACACTATGTACATGCACATGTATGTATCCCACAAAAACAAATGCGCATCATTTGGATGGATCCAAGCACAGCTTTTAAACTGACCGGTTACTTTTGGCAGAAGCAAACTAGATTTTCTCCTGACATGGCTCAAATAGGATATTCAATCAGGGTTCCCACAAACTTCATAAAGTAAAATTCACTGACTTTTCCCTGACCAATTTTCAAAATTCCCTGACCAAAATCATCTTAGAAGAAACTGCCATAACCACTTGTTGTTTCTCCTTTACTATTTAAAAATTTCTTCATCTGATTCTGAAATTCCCTGACTTTTCCCTGACTTTTGCCATTTTTTAAAATTTCCCCAATTTAAAAATTCCCTGACTTTTCCCTGACCTTGAATTTTATACATTTTTCCCTGACTTTTTCCTGGCCGTGGGAACCCTGTCAATACATGTATATCTTCCTGGTGAAGTTGAAAAAAAAATCTCGTTTCAATGAATAGACATCTATTAAATCATGAAATTATTATGTACAGTAGCAGTACAGTACAGAACACATGTACTCAACATCAAGAAACATACCTAGATACAAACAAAATGTATTAATAAATCTCTGAGTACATGTATCTTGTGTCAACCCATGAGTTTATCTTACATAGTATATATTTTACACATTCTGTCCTGGCAGCATGTGGCTCTATCAGTTACAACATTTTTTAGCACTGTTATTTCTTCACAAGATTCTAAAGCACTGTCATTCAGACAAAGTATTTGAGCACTGTCATTGTCCCATGATTCTTAAAGCACTGTCCTTCAGACACAATATTTGAGCACTTTCATTGTCCCATGATTCTTTAGCACTGTCCTTCAGACACAATATTTGAGCACTCTGATAGTCCCATGATTCTTAAGCACTGTCCTTCAGTTTGTTTGCTGCTAAGTTAAATCTTGATTTATGCGCAGAAACCACTTCCTTCTTATCGTATCGTCCATATTTTGTGCAGACTGGTCGCGGTGTCCTTGCTAACATCGGCTGGATGTCGTCTAGTGATTTTTGGACACTTGGTAGGTCTTCCCTTCTACTCATGACTTCATCCATCAGCTTGTCGACATAATCTGATAACAGAAAAGAAAATGAAATTTAATATCATTTCAACTGCATCTCTCATTTTATACTGTCATCAAATTATTTGATAAAATTCCTGATCATTGTTATTACCTTCGACTTTTGAAACATGTAGCATATTGTTACTGTTAGTGCGTAATTACTAAAATGCCTAACTTTCTGGGTCTCCACCCATCTTACTGTTAAACAGTTTGCATATGCCAGCAAATAGTGAGAGAATAGTTAGCACTGGCAAAATTGTGTTCACATTTATTAATCAGTCCGGTAAAAGAAAGTTGTCTGACATACTTCAGTTTAACACTCTGGACAATAAAGAGGTGGACATGCCAACTCACTGGAAAGTATCGATTTTATAAGTTAAAGCTGTCAGAGCTAACAACAGCATTAGCAACAAAACTGAGGAGAGAGTATTTCTGTACTTACTGTAAGTCGCAGCAACTTTCACTTGTTTGGCCACTGGAGCGCCCTGCTTATACTTAGGTACCGAGACTTGCCATTGTGCCTCCCCATCCTTGGTTACATCTTGCATACGGTTCGAATTCTCATTAAAATGCAAGCACGCGAGCTGCAGCCTGAAATGATAATGTGAATCACTTTTTAGTCTATTGTTATTTAAAATCATGAAAGAAATATGAGCTGTTGCATGAGAAACCCAACAATTTGCATCTGCGAAAGCAAAGGCACAAATCAGTTTCGCCTGTTTCTGCTGCAAGGATAAATGTTAAATTACAAGCTTCTAGCCATCTGCTGTTGCTGCCCAGCCCAGTTTGTGTCCGACCTCGTCGGAAACCAAAATTGTTGGTTTTGTCACGAAGCAGCTCTTATAATGAGTAGGTGTTGAGAGGTGCCTGCACTGCTTGGCATGTATGTCTTCATCCATTCCCATTTTAGGCTTGAGCATCAATTATGCAATATCAGAAATGAGCACAGATAACGTCGTTTTATTTTTTTACTCCGTTTTACATCACTTTCAAGATTATTTCAGCTCATATGAGATGGGCCAATCAGTAAGTGGTACGAGAACCCCCCGAGAAAAACCACCAGGCACACTCACAAGCAGAACTCGGTAAATGTCTTGCCTGTGCCCTGTGCCGGGTGCACAACCACACCAGACACAGCAGTGAGATGATCAAATACTTAAGCATGGTAATGAAATAATAGCTCTTATACCACTCTGCAACGGGGACCGCCAACCTTGCTTTGAAGAATATACATGTCATAACTCATATTCATTACATGTATGCAAAGCATGTATATACTAACCTTCCTTCCATAGACTGGTAGAAGAAATGCACAAACTTCGTCGCGAAGAAACAGCATATTTTGTGGAATGACTCCAGGCCGTAGGTCTGTTCTGATGGCGAAAGCTTTTTAATGTCTTTCAGCAGCAGCTTCCTCTCTATGACATCCTTTAGTTCCTTGTGAGGTTTGGAGCCTGTAAAAACATAGAGATCTGCCAGTTAAAATCTTTACTTTTATTCTAATGTACAAGTTGCAAGCTTTAAACTGAGCCACAAAAGTCAAGTCTTCCGCGATTCCAACCGTCTCAAACACAAATCTATTTTGCGTTCATAAATGGTTTGAAATCGTCATTTATGCATGTATAAGTGGAGCTACATTATTTTTATTACATGTATTTGAATTATTGATTTGGCTTTTTATTTGGTTTACATGGGAATACAGAATGACACTGCTCTAATTTATGCAAAAATTACTCTATACAGTATCTTACGCTTGAAAATGAACCAGCCTGCTCAGATTTAGACCTTTTTAACGTGCAGATTATTGTTGAACAAAACCAGATGGACTGAATGCACATTTAACTTGATTTGACGTAATGCTAAATTACATACATACATGTAGTTAATATCAGAAGGTTCACATTACTGATTACTGAACAACTTAAGCTACAACATATACAAGGGCCTAAATATGAAAGATTCTTCACCTTTCTTGATCCAAGCTCTGTCATCGAGTTGTCCATGCTGACATTTAGGATACCGGCTGCCGTGGCCTTCGTGTATATCTACCACATGATTCAGTAGGGAACACCACTTCTGCTCCAGTAATTCCCCGTCCCCGCCACTCGAAGCTGCACAAAAGTAGAGGTGGTTGGATATGGACTGTGACCAATCACATAGTATAGCGCAGCCTTTTCTCTTCCCCGCAGCTTCTACTTTCTTCTTGACACCTGAAAGTTGAAAACATGCGCATGAGATTTGAGCATAGCATACTGTGTGTAAACACATACAGTGTATCAAACATTCCATTAATAGACATACATGTACATGCACACCGTGTATGGTGGTTTGTCTACCATCCTGAAAAGTAGCCTTTGGGATGGCCAGTACAAACAAAATTGATAGTTGTACATGTATATATTATACATGTATATAAATGTGGCTCTTTTTGGCTGTAGATTTTTTTTGTTCTGAAACACACATGTTGCTGCTCAAAAGAACCACCTCAGAGAGAAGATTAAGGGTACCTTGCACACTTATAAAACTGTCAACATTTGTCCTTTTTACAGCCCTTGCTGCTTTGAGCCTCATTAAATTGCAGATGGCTTTCTCGTTTTCTATATTTTCTAGGCATGTTACTGTCAGGATAGGAAAATAGTCCTTGGCTATATAAAATGAGACGTGACGCCAGAAAAACGGTCTTCGGGGTTTCCAACCAGGTCCGACACAAACCAGGCTGTACAGCCACAGAAAATAGAGCTCTAGAGGCTCAAAATTTCATATTTAGCAAGTAGGGGATTGTACTTTCAGTGTAGCGAAAATAAAAGCGCTGATCTGCTTCGCAGTTACCACGAAGCTGAGCTGCACCTATATTTTCGCACAAGTGACAATCCGGTTTTCTCATGTCGCGGCTCAAATATTGTTTTTAATACATGTAGTACACACCCTTTGCGACATGCCATACGTCAAACCAGTGGTTTATCTCTGGATGCTGCTCCCTCATGAACTTCTTTACTTGAGGATGACGGTCTGTTGTAATGTCAGATATAGATACATCTTCACCTTCCAGGGTCTGGAGACATCTCTTCAGTCCTTCTAGCTCCATGGCATTGGAGTTGGCCACCTCGTTGCTCTACAAATAATGCAAACACAGGTTATACATGTACATGTGTGATTGTGTGTACACATACTGTAGATTACAAGCCTAGTCTCAAGAAAACCTGACATCAGTATTTCAAAATTTGTCCCACACTCACACTTCCCAAGCCTTCATGGCCAAAGTCCAATGTTCATTTGGTATCATGGTTTCTTATGTCTAAACAGTCTACCATAATAACTATAAATTTAGGCTTGCTGGTACTGAGCATTACTATGGTTATATGTACACAGAATGAAAACAGCTATTGTAATTGGTATTTCATCTAATATTGATCATTTCTCCATAAAGACATGTCACAGACATGTATAATTTGTATATCTGAAAATTTTAGCTTACCCTAGCAAGATTTGACATACATGTAAAATGTATCCATTTATCAGTAAAATACTTGTATTACATTTTCTAAGCTTCTGATCAATAACATACCTGGATCAACTGCATGTCAACAACTTTGGATGTCTGGAGGTCCATTAGTGTGTAGCTCCCATATTTGGCGGTGTGTCCAGGCGAACAACATCTTGCGTCTCCACCTAGCTTGAGGGGTCCCGATACCTCAGCCAGTACCTTCGTCTGAGCATCAAAGCACACACTGTTGATGGCTGGCAGCAGATAAGCTTTCTGAAGTCGGAAGAATGTCCGCAAACAGAATGTCGCAACCCTCAAAAACTTCAGCATGTTTACAACTTTCACAGGGCTCGAACCACTAAACAGAATGGAACCAGCCAGCAATAAATTTCCAATTGGTAGACTGTTATGAACAGGCTGGTTCCTCCACACTTGTCTATGGTCTTCACTAATCGTACACAAACTTTCCAGTTCTATAAAAGTTCCTCTGATGAAATTCTTGCGAACATTCGCCTTAGCACCACACACTCTGCAGACATTCAACAGTTCAATCAGGGCCGATTCGAACACCAGGTACTTGGTCTCTTTCTTTACATCTTCTTCTGGTTGGAGATATGTGCCCCGGGATTCGTCTTCGCTGAAAAAAAATATACATGTGTACAGTAATGAGCAGCATCATGAGACAATCACATTTTGCTAGCAAAAACAAAGCCCTAAATCAGCTGGGCAGCAACTGCTAAGAGCTTTTAATGGATCAACTCCACTCACTGTTTCCGCTACAACATGGACAGCATGCATGTAATTCTTTGAACATGTACATGTAACTGTCTTTCGAGCTTGTACAGACTGGTTTGAGTCAGACCTGGTCAGGAACGGCTATAAATAGAAGTTATATCTAGGAGCTGATCTTTATAATATCAGTCTGAATACAGCTGTTGGTTCTCATGATTGCCTGTGCTTGCTTTAGGCATCACATGACCTAAGTATGCGGACGTTTGAAATAATAATAATTAACAAACTAAAGTTATAGTGCTTAAAATACAGGGCTACAGTATGCTCTGTAAATGCACAGACCATTCCATAATGAATGCATATAACTCACTTCAGGTTTACAGAAAGCCACAAGCTAATATTGCTTGTATTTACTAGGTTTCTGTTTGCTTTATAAATACAATGCACTGTACAATGTACATGTGGAAGTGAACAAACTAGATCTACCTGTCATCATCATCACCAACTTCCATCTCTAACTCTGGCTCGTAGTCGGGATCATCAGAGTCATCATCCATATCCATTGTACTCTCGGACCTACAACATAAATGTACCTGTATGTATATCTCCCAATACTAAAACATGTAATATGAAAATGCAAGACTGGTAAATGATATTCTGAAAAACGAAGTAACAAGTAAAATTCCTCTAGATACTTTCTAAATCCAAAATTTCCAGCCTCTAGCCATCTTCTCTGCTTGTACAGCTCCGTTTGTGTCAGACCGGTTCGGAAACTTACAGGCTTATAACAAACAAGCCTTCACACTTAGGCTGAGCAAGAATAAATCATATATAGATACAATTTAATTATACACATATATAAACATGAATTACCTGAAGCTGGTATCTAGGTCTTCTTCCACTGGTTCGAAGACTGAGGGGACTGGCTTTGTCGGTTGATTCTCTTCTTCTGGTGGGTCATACTGTGTTCCTTTGTCAACCATGGTTGGACCTGCCTGGGTTGCATAAGAGCGAATCGCAGCTGGTGGTTTGGGGGCCCATCTGGCTGGTGTCTGCATCTTCTTGTGGTACAGCTGTATATTATAAAAGAAATACATGTACATCATTCAATATTATAATAATAAAAATGATATGCCTAGGTTTTGCCTCACACTTGTGACTTGAGTAATTCTTTTGATTTTTTACAATTTGTTTTGTACAAGTCAATAGGTTAAATAGAATATATTGAATCACTCTTGATCTGTCTGAGCATGAAATTTTCCAGCTCACCATTTCCAGCATTTCATGAAATTTCCTGCTCATAAATACATGAAATATAAAAATATCATTGATGGGTAACATTGGTGTTCGTGTGATTATGATTACCTTTGTAATTTTGATTCTAAAAAAAATCACAGTAATTCCACACAGTAATCATGTTTATGCTCTGACAGCTGTGTTCAAGCATAAAATGTGGAAAACAAAAATACACAATGTTGAACATTGCAGCACTTACAGACTCAATTGTCAGACGGACTGATTTTAGAAGGCATGTGTAAAAATTACAAGCTGTACCAGTGCCTGTGGAAATCTTTCTTACCATGCTTTGACATGGTCTAAAACATGTTTTAATTTTGGACCTATTTACCTTTGGAGGTTTTTCCAGGGTGTTTTCTTTACCACTGGAGTTCTGGCAACTAGTTTTCTCTGGTGGTGGTGATTGTGTCATGACTTGAATGTCTGTGAGAGGCAGAGGAACACACTGTAATATGGGTAGAGGTTGATTCAGGGATGCTGTGGCTGTAACATCATGACCATCAGTTGACATTGGAGGCTGTTCTTCTGGTTTCTCCAGCATGTCATCTTGTAGGAGCTGGACAGTGGACGTTCCCATCTCTTTAGCATCGTACTCTTGGAGAATCTGTTTGATTGCCTGAAAATACATTGAAATGTAAATGTCTATATGGACAGTTTACACACAATTATGAGTTGAAAATGCATCACCAGGAAATGTACATTGTTCATTCCCACGCGTGGCCAGTGCGGGGCTCAAACCCACATCAGACACAGCGGTGAGATGACTGAGTGATTAAAAAACAACTCTCTTAACCGCTCTGCCACCGGGGCTGCTATGGCCAGTATCTAGATCTATGTTTGCAATAACAAATCATTAGCCGTCTAACTAGAGCCACAAGATAAGCTTATTTTCGGTCTGATACAAAATGCATGATTTTGCAAGCACTGGTCAGTCGGTCACAGGAGATTCAACATTATAATTAAATCTGCATGTCATGGTTTCTAGTAGAAAGAAACAATCTGAGCAAAATACATGAAATACATGGTACTGTAGTTGCATTGGCCCATAAGGCATGTGCCATGCAAACAAATAAAATCATAACTTCAGAAGCTTTATAACAAATAAACATATTTGCAAACCGATTCGCCCTTTGGTAAACTGCAATTTTCCATGTTTTAAACTTTTTTTTTCCATTTTTCATGCTCAGCTCTGCAAAGACTAAAATTTATCATGTTCAAATATGTTAAAATGCCAACAATTTTTGGCATTTTAACATTTGTTAGCAAGATAAATAACCGGCTTTACCAATCTTAACCTAATTTTCAATCAAATTTGATGTCTCTACTTTTGAGCGTTTAAATTTCATGCTCAGCTGAGTTGAGCATGAAGAACGTTGTATAACCTTGGGGCCTGGCATAGAAATTTCTCAAGAAACTTAGTCGTCCTGTGGGGCTAGCGGCCTTAATTTGTCACACGTCCTTGACATATATATAACTCGTCAAAATTGCGGCTTGGGTAACTGGGTGGCCGCCTATTGGGGAATAGCTGTTCACTCTGCTTACGACATTTTTTTTATGGTAAAGGTGCCTGAGTGTTGTTTAAGTTTTTCCCACCCCCCTGTTTATGGAGTCGGAATATCTTCCGACTGCACCATTTCCTGATCATTGCCTAATTGTACTTTTTCTGATCTGAATATGCCCACACAGTGCCACACCGGGGCACACCAATTCCCCTATCCCATCTAAAAGCTGTTTTATTTTCTGCTTTTCCAAAGAGTGTTATATAAACAAAGTTTGCTTAGACATTTTTATATGCAACAGTGCCAACATTTCAAACTATGGTTTGGAATACTGCAACTTCCAGTTTTATTCAACCCTATATATATATCGTATTAAATAGTCACTCGTCCTGTCGGGCAAGCAACATGAAATTTGCCCTCACTCGTAAATACCTGAATACAAGTGGATTTTTCTTTCCCTGAAGATGGAGCCATCGCTTCCTGGGCTTTTACCAGTACTCTTGGGAGTAAATGTACATCTTGCTCAAGGACATAAAGTGCAGCCAGTGAGGATCAAACTCAGGACCGCTCGATTTACAGATTAAGTTTTACTCACTACACCACCGCGCTCTGTGAATGCTGCAGTGTTTGAAATTCAGCATCAGTTCCTCAGTGCAGTGCAGATCATAGTTTAAATTGGAGCGGACTGGCGCAGGGGTAGAGTGGTTGACTCCGGTCCCAGAGGTCCCGGGTTCAATCCTCAGCCGGGGCGCCTTTCGTTGTGGCCTTGAGCAAGTCACATTTCCACAGCTCCTGAGGTAATGGTCAGAAGTTGATTGACTCAGTAAACAGTAAAAAAAAAAAAAAAAAAATTCATATTACTAAAATGGACAGGCCCAGTGCTCCCGGCTTCGAGTGCGAGTTGTGTGTGTGTTAGGGGAGGGGGGGAGGGCTGTTCGTTGTGGCATAGTGATTTACATTTCCACAGTATCAGTATCTGTAACCCCAACAGTGAATGTCATAGACAGAATGAACTGGTAGGAATATCATGTCTAAAAGAGTGATTGGGCCGACCTACTGTCTCTGTTGAGCTGTTGTATTGAGTGCCCATTCAGATTTTGCACAGATGAACAGAAAAATGGTCATTGAAATTTAATTTTGCAGTCACAAGTCGGGGAAAGATAAACTGATAAAAGGCAGCAAAGATGTTGTGTACATGTACCTCTTTTCGTTCCCGTTTCATGAACGCAGATCGCACAGGCTTGGTCTTCCGAAGTGGGTCGTTGACCGATCTCTTGAAGATGGTGGGGATCGCGCCTTGAACCAGAGCCCTCTTTCCCGGTTTCCATCCCAAAAGCTTCTCTCTCTCTGGGCCCACCTTCTGGAAACACGATTCGTCGAAATGTGCACCGCACAACTTGCTGTGGACTGTATTTTCCCAAAGTTTATTTGGCTCCCTCGCCGACTTTGTCCGTTTCATATTCTGACGCCAAACAAGGTTCAATTCCGGGTCTTTCGGGAACGAAAACATACCCAAACCAGCATCTCCGGTATTTCCACAGAACACTGCCACGCAGCGAGGCATTTTCACGAATTTATAACAACAATACACACAGAATTTAATACTTTTTCACACTTGACTAATCCCTTTGAACACAAAACAATATGAAGATACCAAGTTATTCCATAGACTGATCAGCAAGCAAAGAGGAGGTACAAGGCAGTGTGTCAACGAGTTGCGGGTTGGGGATAAAGTTTTCAACTCATCATCTGAAATTCAGGAAGGATTTCGAGAACACTTCGAAGCCCTTGCAACACCGAATGATGACCTAGGCTATGACAAGAAATATAGTGAACAAGTCGAGATAGAGCTGAATGAGATTAAGAAACTCTGTACCAAGTGCCCAACCGACTACAAACAAATCACACCGGAACAAGTTAAAAAGGCTATCTCGTCATTGAACAGAGGAAAGGCAGCCGACATATATGGTGTCACAGCCGAGCACTTCATTCACGGAGGTGATGCCTTAATTGACACTACTGTGGGTATCATAAACAGTCTCTACAGAGTGGGTGAGCTAACCGACTGCATGAAAGTTGGAGTCATAACCCCTATATACAAGAAGAAAGGATCAGCCACGGATGCCAAAAACTATCGGGGAATCACAATTCTGCCCATAGTCACTAAGATTCTGGAAACCGTCCTAAGAGAAGTTGTTCGTCCAGCTGTGGAAGAGGTGCAGAGTGGTCTACAGCGTGGATTTACTCAAAACTCATCCCCGATGAATTGTTCACTTATATTAGAAGAAGTAATTAGAGAAAGCAAAGATCAGAAACAACCCCTGTTCATGGCCTTTTTGGATGTTAAGGCCGCCTTTGATGTGGTGTCCCATGAGAGTCTATTGCGGAAGCTATTCCACATAGGTGTGGAAGGTCAGGAATGGTCTCTAATACACTCCCTACACAAAGGCGCCGAATCTGTGGTCAAATGGGAAGGCTCTACCTCTAGCAGCTTCAAGGTTCAACAGGGGGTACGCCAAGGAGGCGTACTGAGCACAGATTTGTACAAGCTCTATGGTAACAGTCAGCTTCAAAGAATGGAAAAAGTGGGGGTTGGATGTTATATAGGTGAAATCTGCTGTGTGGCACCAACAGCCGCGGACGACATGGTAATACCTGCCCCTAGCCTACCGGTCTTGCAAAAGCTGGTCAACATTGCTGTAGACAACAGTAAGATGGAAAAATATATCCTTCAGCCAACAAAGAGTGTTATTCTAGCTGTTCTCGACGAGTGTGGAAAAGCTCAGGAGGGGGTATGTGATGTCAATATAACTATGGATACGGTCAGAATGCCAGTTGTGAAGGAAGCTATGCATATGGGCATCTTACGCTCTGCCAATAGCCAAGAATCAGCAGTTACTTCCAACATAGAAAAGGCAAGACGTACCACATACTGCTTGATGGGAGCCGGACTGCATGGAAATAATGGATTAGATCCGGACACTTCCATACATATTCTTCAGACTTATATCCTTCCACTCTTGGTATATGGAATGGAGGTTCTCTTACCAAAGAAGACACTGATGGACAAGATTGAAAGATTTCACAAGAAACTCCTGAAACAGATATTATCTCTACCAGATACGGTGGCCGACCCGGCTGTCTATATATTGACAGGCACAATTCCTATCGAAGGTGTTGTCCACAGTAGAGCCCTCAACTTATTTGGCAGCATCTGTCGGCTTAGTGATGATTCGATAGAGAAGCAACTGGCTAGGCGACAACTATCAGTCAAAGGAGACAAGTCCAACAGTTGGTTCATCAGTATTAAAGATATTCTGCTTAAGTATGATTTGCCCATGCCATGGCAGCTGTTAGAAACCCAGCCCACTAAGATGCGATGGAAGAACCAAGTTCGAACTAAAGTCAACCAGTACTGGTGCGAGACCATAAAGTCCAGAGCAGCGATGTACTCAACTCTTGAACATCTCAACTACGAATCATATAGACCCGGAGTAAGGCCAACAGTAATCCAGGATCCTAACGGGGTCAAAGATGTACCACGTATACACACCAAGTTGAAACTGCTGACTGGCTCATATGTGCTTCAAGTAAACAGAGCAGCATTCAATCAAAATCAGATTAGTCCAACCTGCCTACTCTGCAAGAAGGAGGACGAAACAAAAGAACACTTCATTCTGCGATGCGAAGCTCTTGAGAGCACCAGACAGTCAATATTGGAAGATATTCGGAAAGCCGGTGAATCCTGGGACAATACAAGCTCAGCAGACCACCTGCAGTGTATACTAGACCCTACAGTTGTACTCTCACAGTCAAACTCATTAGAGATCAAGTATATAGAAAGACAAGCTAGAAGATTATGCCATGCCTTACATATTGAAAGGTTTAGACAGCTGCCTCAAACAGTTACAAAACGTAAGAGAAATAAAGGAAAGAAGAAGCCGCAATGCAAACCAGCAGGAACAATGTAAATAATGTATTCTTAAAGTGTAAATAGGGTGATGGAAACAGACCTGTCATTTTAACCTGAAGTTGAAGTTGAAATTTAAGAAGATTCCTACTCCTGAAGGAGGTGTGCCTTCACTGGCAGAATTTATAACAAGACAAGACAAGATATGGCGACCGATAAAAGAAATGACCAGAGTGACGTCATCGGTCACGAGACAAAAAGGTCACGTGACTAAAAAAATCAATTTACTTTTTTAGGGGATGTCTCAGATAAATGTTAATATTTTTATTTTCGTAAGAGCAAAAATTAACAACAAAGCAAGAAAGTGCTTCTTATATGTTTATTAATAGATATAAGTACACAAAATTTGCTTTTAAAACTTTGTCATTCGAACTTTAACTTCACGTGTTAAGGTTTTTGCAATTTTAGGAAAAGAAAAAGAAAAAAAAATCAGGGAAACTAAATAAATGCACTTCATTAACAATAAATAACAATACACCACGTACATTGGCCGCTTTTGCAAATATGAATTCCATGCCGATTAAGGGAGTATTATATCAACATTGTGCCTCTTTAAGACCAATCGTCCTCGAAGAAATTACTTCTGGCGTACCATTATTCTTTATATAAACTTCCCATGAGAAAACCAACAATCTGTATATGCGAAAACAAAGGCGCAGATCAGCTTCGCGGTGACCGTGAAGCTGTTCAGCGCCTTTGATTTCGCTACTCGGAAAGTACAATCCCTCTTCTTCTTAAATCAGAAATTTCAAGCTTCTAGCTGTCTTTTGTGGTTATACAGTCCAGTTAGTGTCAGACCTGGTTGGAACCCAAAATGTTGGTTTTTCTCACACACAGGCTCGTATATAATTTTATAGTGTACTACGCTGTAGGACGGTATAGTGTGGTTTCTTTGATCGTTCCGGTTTTAAACCTTCGATAAAGATTTGCATTCGTTGATGGAGCTGCTTTAAATGGATTTATTTCAAAAATACAATTCTAATATTGTAAACAAGACATGCTCACGTGATCCACATGACATTGGGGGAAGTGTTTTAAACCAAGTAGATGCCCCTTTTCGATTGTTTACATAACTTTATCACGTGAGGTAAACCAACACGCTCAAAGTGTTTTGCTATAGAAGTATACGTTCTAAAATCATAAAAGGCTTGAGATGTAATAAATGTAAATACATGATAATTATGTTTGTCATTTTGTCGACGTAAATGAAAAGCGAAAATTGTACAAAAAATACAAAATGTAACAACAATTACAATTGTGAAGGGTATATCACAGTATATATATCACAGGGTGCACACTTCAAACATTTGAATCCAACACACACACACACACACACACACACACACACACACACATATATATATATATACATGTATATATATTTTTTTCACGAGGTGCATGTAAATTAGCACTATAAATGTCCCTGCCATAAAATCGTATAATATCCCATTTTATCAAAACACAGCTGATCATACTTACAATTTATTACAATTGGACTATCATCATCATTTTTGTTCTAGAATATCATGCTCTGTAAATCATTGCCTACTTGTACCTTTCTGTAGAAATCACAACAGAAATCAAATCGAAACCCGATTCCTCTTCGATGTTTCGTTATACTGTTCCATGTTTCAACTTGATCCAAACTCATATGGCTTTCAACTTTCTAGCATATTTTCAAGGAGTCTCTAAGCTATAATAACTCGTCTTAATTCATTGGGATGTCACATTTTTGCGCGAAATGTATGTTGTGTCTTCATTGCAAATTGTAATTAACAAACAGAATTGACATACAACACGATATGTAAGGTAAACTACAAGTAACAAAGTATTAAGTCACGTATGTCACCGCCTTTAAACGTGCAAAACTCAACCTGAGCCCATCCAATTGAACCCTATGGGACTAGCTTAACTTTTTCCAATGTATAAGCCATGCCTAATCAATTTCTATATACCCCAAAATATCTGGTTGTTCAGATACACACAAAATATATTCATATTTTTCTAAAAATACAATTCATAAGTAAAAGCATATATGTGTTCGTAATTTGGATACCTTGGCCCTAGTTCTCTTTCGAACATTTTTTTTGTTTGATCTATGGTTTACAAACAAGAATTTTTAAAGCATTTTTGCGAAACTCTGCATCAACCACATTGTAGATAAGAAAGTTAATCGTATGGTTGAGCTGTATTGTCAGTAACAGAACTGACAGAATCGTTTGCCCGGCGTCAATCGTGTTGGTACCAACGAGACCAAAAATAAAACTTACACCAAAAGGTACGACAACCAGGAGCAAAAAGGCGACGACTACCGCTATCAGCTTTACAGAGACGCGGAAATCGTTCCCTTGGTCTGATGCGGTCAGTTGCCGTCGAACAAGCCTTTGCTTGTACAACTTACCTATAATCATAGGCGTCAGGGTGAGCAATGTGGCCAGATATGATACCATATGAACCATCATGATTGTCACGTAGACCTGTGTGTTGGGTTGCGTATTCAGAACGCTACTGTGTACTTTGCCCCCGAGATTCGGAATACAAATTCCGTCTTCTATCTCGCTATACAGGATGGCTGGCGGTGTGTATACCACCACCATGACCATGACGCTGCTCACGAGACATCGAGTGACATATTTCCTCGACATCATGACTTTTGCTCTTAATGGATACCATATGTTTTCCCATCTCGGTTTTTAGTAGGACTTCTGTTGTGATTGAGCCATTTTTCGTCATTGTTTACTTTTACCTTTATTTAGAAAAGATAGTAGAAATGAAGGTACATCTTACTCGATTTGATTAAGAGGAGACTTGTGCAGTCCATTGACATAGTTTCAAGGTTGAGTCACATTTTAATCGGTTACATGTTTAACAATGGGTTCCACAATCTGTTGAAAATTCGACGACCATAAATTTTGCTCGATCTGGCAACTGGACACTTCCAACATCACTCGTGTGAAGGTAAGACTAACTTTATTCTAAGATTATCACACTCACGTGTAGAAACTGCTCAAATATGAGCATGTGCATGAGAAAATCAACAATTTTGGGTTCCGACCTGGATCGACGCAAACCGGGCTGTACAGTCACAGAAGCAGGCTAGAAGCTTGAAATTTCGTAATTAAGAAGAAGAGGGATTGTACTATCCTTGTAGCGAAAACAAAGGCGCTGATCGGCGGTGCATTTACTGCACAGCTGATCTGCGCCTTTGTTTACGCCTAAACATTTTTATGCAGTGGCTCATGTTTGATCCCTTCATGGGCGTACGTGGTCATGTGGGAAAAGTCGGTAGACCGAAATCCACTCACTCTTTGACACTTCTCTAGTTTACCAGTTATTGATGTTCATTACTTAACCAATGGATGACAGCAACAACTAACATTTAGCCACTTAACGCTAGAATCAGTGGGTGGTGATGTCGCACAAGGCATACGAAGCAGATACAATCATTCAACCCATTCCGGATCAAGTTCATGAAAATTGCTGCGCATGCGCAAATGAATAATTTGAGCATTATAAACTTAGTATTATCTTGAAGCCAATTTTGTTCCTCATCAACTGTAATTGTTTTCATTTTTGATCAAGCACGTGACTGTGACCGCTAGAGCGTGAAAGTCTATGCATAATTGAAGTCGAAGCGAATCAATTGGAGGTAATCCGAATCATGGTCTATATATCACCACCGATGGGCTTATCCTTCAAATTCTTTGCATGTAGCCATACATTGAACCTTATCAAATATTCCGAGGACCAAAACATATGCCTTTTTCGGCGGCATTTCCCCATAGCCATGTTTGCTCAACCCCACCCCCACCGAACACACATTGTTCCATGGGTGATTTGAATAACGTCGGAATATCATATGATGTTTGTTAAAAACGCAGATTGTTTCATTGTTTACACTTAATTCTATAACATGAACACCCAGAATGTAAAAATATACCTTCAGCTCCAAACATCAGATAATCAAAGTCCTTTGAGAACATAGAATGAGTATGCGGTTAAACGTGATTCGGAGTAACTACAATGACTCCGTTTCAAAGTATGTAATTAAATATGTCGTAATATTCGACTTTAGGACTGAAACTTCGCCAAAATAACAGAAAATGATTGGATAAAATATAAGCAACCAATATCGAAAGATAACTTACAGGTTACCTTTTGTTTTTCGGAAAATTCGGCGAACCGCCTTTGATAACCGTGTGTAAAAGAAAGCTTTTTCTGTATATGAGCCGGGAACCATTGACGTGAACAAGATGTTGACGTCATTAGCCACGATCATTGAGCGATGGAATGAAACATGTTTGAATCAAGAGTCAAGTGGCCAAGTTCGTTTTAAAAAGTTCTTGTTTTATATTTTTGTAAAATTCTTTTGAAAATTATTTTGATCCGGATCGTCTTCAGATCCGCTATGGCTACAACAAGTGTATCATCGTTTATTTTAGTAGAAATTATCATTTCATATCCAGTGACCTAAATTGTGTTTTTACTTGACAGACAAGGAAGAAAGATGACTAGTAAATTAAGACCCCTGATAACAGAACGGAACCAAGAGCAGGTAATATATTATGAATCCAGTCAAAGTCATGCATAAGAAGCGCTTTGCCGATATGATCTTTATACTGGAGCACCAAACATAGATTGGCGAGGTGGTTCTAACGTGTACCCATAATCATTGTTTTGAGCTTAAATAAGAAAAATATATAAAAAAAAAAATTCTGAAAATTTTCAATTTTTACGACTTAAGAAAAATCTATATATTGGATGGGCGTGTTTTTGTAATGCAAGTATATCATTTAAAGTTTTGGTTGGACTGTATAACATAAACTATTGAATGTCATCATATTCATAAACACAGTAGTGTTTCATCGTTTCAGATTCGTGGTGAAGTCAGTCTTCTACCCCTACATATTATTGTTATAGGTAAAATATCTAAATAAGTTTTCCATTCCAGATGAATTTAAAGAGAACAAATTTTGTCGTACTGTTATAGGCGATCAAGAAAGTAAATTCCAATGATGACTTGAAGGTCGAGGGTCTCAAATATGTCCTAGTCAGGGACAATCTCTATGAAGACGTCCTGGACCTTTACCAGGATCATTTCTTTCCTCACGAACCGTTGGCACAGAGCATAGGATTGTTAATGGATGACGAGTTACGTGGTTTGATGCGCTCAGCTATCCAGGAACACGTCTCCATAGCGTTGGTATCAGTCGAAACGGGAAAAGTAGTCGGCGATAGAGTCATAAAGCTGGAGACGCGTAATGATACACATGATCTTAGCGCATTGAAGTCAGATGTTCTGAGAACGTGTATAAACATCATGAATGAGCTAGATAGACGCTGCAACATTTACGACCATTACAGAGTCGACCACGTGGTTCATTTCTACGGGATATGCGTTCATTCCGACTATCGACGTCGAGGAATTTGCGAAAAGCTGATGCGTGGTGCGGTTTGTTTTGTTAGTCATTTAGATTTAGGTGACGTCATAATCAAAGGCGAGGGAACGTCCGTATTCTCTCAGCAAGTGTTTGAAAAGATAGGGTTTGAAACTTTGTCCGAAGTTGTGTACGCGGATTTTAAGTTAGATGGAGAGATTGTTACATCCGGATTGGGTGAACATAAACTGGAACGACTATATGGTTTGCGAGTAAAGTCTACCAAATAATGATGTTGACTGACATTTATGGTCTACCTCAGACAGTATTCAATTAATAGTGAAAGAATTGCACGATTAGTACTGGTATCTGTATCATAGAACAATTGGGGTATGTGAACAGATTCCTGGACCCTACGTACACGTTTGACTTTGTTGCATTTGTTATGTAAAATACTCACGTGAGAGTAAAATTGGACTTTTCCTGATCGTTTCATTCTAGTAATTTTGTTGTTAGTGGTGGCGTTTCGTTCCTTAGCTTCCCATAGCATATAATGTCTGATCTAAGCAGGACAGTCATCACCAGTCCCGCCATTCAAATAAATGACACAAAGGTTCAAGTAGGCAAAGATCAGGAAAAGGCGCAATCAGAAAAAAGATTCCCACTCCAAAAACCGAGATGGGAAAAAAACTAAATTAACAATCAGGTACTTATACCATGAAAGCATATCGTAAGCCGAATGAGCAGCTATTTTCCCAATAGGTGGTCACTCAGTTACCTAAATTTAACTAAAAATATGAAAACATACATAAGGAGCCAACAGCACAAAAATTAAAAACCAAGACTTAAAACAAAAAGAACCACCACAGAAGTATCGCCTTGGAACGATCAGTAATATAAAATTACTGGCGGGCTTAAATCAATTTTGTTGTTAGTGGTGGTGTTTCGTTCCTTAGCTTCCCATAACATATAATGTCTGATCTAAGCAGGACAGCCAGTATTGATCTTTATGGAACGCCAGAGCTGTCTCATGATCCATAAACGTCATTATATGATGTACAAACGTCATTATATGATGTACAAACGTCATTATATGATGTAACAATGTCATTATATGATGTACAAACGTCATTATATGATATACCAATGTCATTATATGATGCGAAAACGTCATTATATGATGTACAAACTTCATTATATGATGTGAAAACATCATTATATGATGTACCAATGTCATTATATGATGCGAAAACGTCATTAAATGATGTACAAACTTCATTATATGATGTGAAAACATCATTATATGATGTACAAACTTCATTATATTATGTACAAACTTCATTTTATTATGTACAAACTTTATTATATTATATACAAACCTCATTATATTATGTACTTATATTATGTACAAACTTCATTATATTATGTACAAACTTCATTATATTATGTACGAACTTCATTATATTATGTACAAACCTCATTATATTATGTACTAACTTCATTATATTATGTACAAACTTCATTATATTATGTACAAACCTCATTATATGATGTGCAAACTTCATTATATGATGTGCAAACTTCATTATATTATGTACAAACTTCATTATATTATGTACAAACCTCATTATATTATGTACAAACCTCATTATATTATGTACAAACTTCATTATATTATGTACAAACTTCATTATATTATGTACAAACTTCATTATATTATGAACAAACTCCATTATGTAGCTTTTTCGTTATGATGCGGTTAAAATCAATAGAAAAGATTTTTTACTTAACACCGGTAGAACTTGTTTTGCTTCACGTATTGAAAGTCCGAAACTAACCCAAGTCGTTTCGCCCCAACCCATTTCTTCTGCTAGGCAATTCATCCTGTAAATAATTTTCTTTTTTTCATTTTCTAACCAAGTCTTTTCGCCACAACTATTTTGTCTGTAAGTCGTTGCGCTCCAAAGACATTTGCCCCTCACTGGGGTTCAACTGTTTTATGATCCAGAGTCCAATTGAGATAGAAACAGGAAAGAAACCGACAAAACAAGACAGACAAAACATGAAAAATTACATTACATACGAAGAGCAAGATGATAAGCTCCCGGGGGTACTCTGAAATTTTCCATATACGTAGGCTCGGTGGACTTTTTTGTGGATAAAAATTTTGAATTTCCACAGTTTTGGGGGTTTTCAGAAAATGTGAATATTTTGGGGTATGGACATTTTTTCAAATATTTTTGGGGATCCCTTCAAAATTTGACTATTTTATGGGGCTTTGCATCAAATACGAATGTTTGGTTTTTATAGCTAATTCACGTATTTTGGGGTGTCCTTCAAATACCTGATATTTTTGGGTAGTCCCTCAGACCAGATATTTTTTGGGGTACGGATCAGATGCTGGATCCGAGCCTATGTATGAGCAAAAGTTAAGAGAACCCCCAGGGGATAAGCTCTTTCCCATGAAGGTAGAATTCAAGTCTTTAATCTAGACTACCACGGCGTAAATTTTTGAAATGGCAGCACACACGTCTGGGTTTCGTTGCCAGTATTCATGAGGAGGGTCACTGTGATGGTTTCATATCTGAAATTACGCAATATGGTCCATCGCCCTCCTCCTAAGTTCGAACGTTTTCACTGCTTCCAAAGGATCTAACCTTTATCTTTTTAATTCCATATCTTCATATGTTCTTGGAAATCATGTTCGAATCTTTCAGGGATCTACACTGGTCATCATTGCAAAGTTATTAGAAAATCGTCAGCTCTGTGAAATTTCGAGTACCATGATAAATTCTAAAAATGCGATGGTGACCAATTAATATGATATTACAAGACTACAGTAAGCAAAAAGGAGCCTTTAGAAACAAAACATGAGCCGCGACACGAGAAAACCAACAATGTGGTTTTGTTCAGGTCCGACACAAACCAGGCTGTACAGACACTGGAGAAAACTAGAGGCTTGGAATTTTGGATTTAGAAAGTAGAGGGATAGTACTATCTGTTGAGCGAAAACAAAGGCGCTGATCAGTGCCTTTGTTTTCGCATATGCAGATTGTTGGTTTTCTCATGTCGCGGCTCACATGTATTTAACTTAATAAGCATGCAAAAACTCGCCTTTCTAAAGACAATTAACTAGACCCTCCTACTGTGCTAATTCCCAAAGGTACGGGGATATTATAGATCTTCCAGTGTTTCGGTACATTGTACAACTTCCCTTGTGGTAACTGCATCGACCTGCGGTGGACATAATTATTAACTTTTCAGGTGTCCTTGACCTTCATAAAGGAGTCTGATTGGCTCAAGCCACCAGCAAAGTTGACGTGTCAAATCAACACCTGGAATCATCCTCTTTTTTCTCTTGGATTCTAACCGATTCAGACGTGTCTCTGGTTGAGTTCCTCGAGTCCATCTAAAGCCACTTGTGTTGCAAATAAGTGTCAGTATCTAGCTACGGCACAACAATTAAAAGAGCTGCTGACATTTTTTCACTTTGCAGGGATGTGGGTAATAATCCTCTATAAGATTTTGTGTCTCTCTCAAGCTCAAACAAAATCTATTGCACATATTTCCAATGGGTTTTAATATGGCACAAAAGCATTTTTGTGGTGCGACCCCGCACCAGAGTGGGTCGCACCAGAGTTTGGTTTCTACCCCGCTTTGAAGAAAAAACGTTCAACAGCACTTAAACTCATCATTATCTGACTAACTACATTCTGTAGCTACATTGGTGGATTAAGAGGGGTTCGGGGGTTCGCTCGAACCCCCCTCTGGGACAAAATTATTTCATTTTCATGGGGTAATTCAAGAAAAACTAGTTAAAATGAAGCAAACGAACCCCCTTGGTAAATTCGAACCCCCTTTATAGAAATCCTGAACTATTCTAGAATAAAGATTGCTAGTGAAAGCCAAACTGACAGTATCACACTAGGGAGTGGGGCTTGACCAGGGAAGATTATTCCATATGTCTTATTAGAGAAGTGAACTTTCACACGCAATCATTACATTTCTGCAGAGGTAATCACAGATTCAGGGAGGCCATTCCAGTCTCTGTTAGCCTGAGAAAAAATGCTTAATTAGGTATTTGTAACTGTGGAGTGTATTTGAAATGTCATTGAGTGCTGATTTCTCCAGTGTCTATTTTGGGGATAATGCCATCTGTGTCCTACCCTAGTCGGGTGTATGTTTGCAAACCCTTGATGCGTTCAAGAAAGGAGTTCTTATGCTACCTGCGCGTATCCTGAGATGTATATTTATCAACATTGTTGCTGACAGGTAGCCCTCTACGCACTGACCTGTCGAAGTTGGCGCATGGCAACTGGATAATTCATGCGGGATGCTCTTGTTTTCTTCAATTGCCGCCATTAGCCAAAATCGGCTAGATCCCATAATACATAGAGCCAAATAGGAGAGATCAAGATGAGGTATCATCTGCTCTCGCGAGAATGTATTTACCAATAAAGTCTTGTTCTGTTCTGTTCTGTTCTGTAAACTGCATCACTCACGCCATTATGCACTAGTCATTTACAACCACGCCCCTCATCCCCCCCCCCCCTCGGGATAAAGCGGGGACCTTGAGTTTTCATTTTTCAAACCCCTGCTAAAAGCCCCACCCTGCGAGGGCAATTTGTTGGAAAAACCACTGCTAATTTCCCCCGCAGTCTGTTCTATTTTTCATTGCACTGCTGTTTTTGCATATTAGTGTATAAGCACGTATTGCAAGGAAAGTATCTAAAATTCAGATAAATGTGTTACATATGTTACCATTTTGCATCAACCTAGAATGATGGTTAAAACAGGAATCAGGGCACATTGAAATGTCAGAAAATAATAAGATTTTGCAGCGTTTTTGGTTTATTAGCACATAGTTTCAAATTTAGGCTATGGCAGCAGTAATTTGGTGTGTGACATTTTGGATGGGCTATGGGTGTTTAACAGGCCATAACTTCAAAAGTATTTTAGATATTAGAACAAATTTTGTATTGTCGGAAAGGTAAATAAATCTTCTTGAGGATGAATACTATGATTTGTCCTCGTTAATAATGTAGCTAAGTATATAAAGAACTATTTAGCTTCTAAAATTCATTTAAAATGTCTTTGTGAAAAAATGTTACATACGTTACACTGTGACAGGCCAACGTGAAAATCAAATGTTTCATGTTGTAGCTTGAGACCCTTTCTATCAGAAGAAACACAGTTTAATCAACAGAAAAAGGTTTTCATTGATCTTTACAGCAGTTTTTATTTCAAGGGCAATTATTAGATATTCAATAGGTTACATACGTTATTGGATGTTACACGCTTACGTGACACTTTACAGAGGGCTAAGATGTTTCAAAAAACTCCTTAGACATCAGGCTACATGAAAATCAAGGTCTGCAAAATTCCCCGGGGGGGGGAGCGAAACCATATCTGGCCAGTGGCCTATTACTTACTTACTTTATAATATCCAAGTACCTTTGGGAAATTAGCACAGTAGGAGGGTCTAGTTAATTGTCTTTAGAAAGGCAAGTTTTGTATGCTTATTAAGTTAAATGCATGTGAGCCGCGACATGAGAAAACAAACAATCTGCTTATGCGAAAACAAAGGCACTGATCAGCGCCTTTGTTTTTATTCAATAGATAATACTATACCTTTACTTTCTAAATCCAAAATTCCAAGCCTCTAGCTATCTCCGGTGTCTGTACAGCCTGGTTTGTGTCGGACCTGAAGAAAACCACATTGTTGGTTTTCTCGTGTCGCGGCTCATGTTTTTTAATATCATATTAACTGGTCACCATCGCATTTGTAGAATTTATCATGGTACTCGAAATTTCACAGAGCTGACGATTTGCTAATAACTTTGCAATGATGACCAGTGTAGATCCCTGAAAGATTCGAACATGATTTCCAACAACGCATATGAAGATATGGAATTAAAAAGATAAAGGTTAGATCCTTTGGAAGCAGTGAAAATGTTCGAACTTGGGAAGGAGGGCGATGGACCATATTGCGCAAATTCAGGTATGAAACCATCACAGTGACCCTCCTCATGAATACTGGCAGCGAAACCCAAACGTGTGTGCTGTCATTTCAAGAATTTAAGCCGTGGTAGTATTAAAGACTTGAAGTCTACCTTCATGGGAAAGAGCTTATCCAAAGGGGATACTCCGAACTTTTGCTCATAAATAGGCTCGGATCCAGCATCTGCTCCGTACCCCAAAAATATCTGGTCTGAGGGTATTTGAAGGACACCCCAAAAAATACGTGAATTCGCTATAAAAACCAACAATTCGTAAAGCAAAACCCCATAACCATAAAAATAGTCAAATTTTGAAGTGATCCAAAAAAATATCTGAAAAAAAAAATGCCCATGCCCCAAAATATTCACATTTTCTGAAAACCCCCAAAACTATGGAAATTCAAAATTTTGATCCCCAAAAAAGTCCGCCGAGCCTACGTATATGGAAATTTTCAGAGTACCCACTCCACCCCCCGGGAGCTTATCATCTTGCTCTTCGTATGTAATGTCATTTCTCATGTTTCGTCTGTCTTGTTTTGTCAGTTTCTTTCCTGTTTCTATCTCAATTGGGTTCTGGATCATAAAACAGTTGAACCCCAGTGAGGGGCAAATATCTTTGGAGCGCAACGACTTACAGACAAAATAGTTGTGGCGAAAAGACTTGGTTAGAAAATGAAAAAAAAAAGGAAATGATTTACAGGATGAATTGCCTAGCAGAAGAAATGGGTTGGGGCGAAACGACTTGGGTTAGTTTCGGACTTTCAACACCGTGAAGCAAAAGAAGTTCAACCGGTGTTAAGTAAAAAATCTTGTCTATTGATTTTAACCGCATCATAACGAAAAAAGCTACATAATGGAGTTTGTTCATAACATAATGAAGTTTGTACATAATATAATGAAGTTTGTACATAATATAATGAAGTTTGTACATAATATAATGAAGTTTATACATAACATAATGAAGTTTGTACATAATATAATGAGGTTTGTACATAATATAATGAAGTTTGTACATAATATAATGAAGTTTGTACATAATATAATGAAGTTCGTACATAAAATAATGAAGTTTGTACATAATATAATGAAGTTTGTACATAACATAATAAAGTTTGTACATAATATAATGAAGTTTGTACATAATATTATGAAGTTTGCACATCATACAATGAGGTTTGTACATAATATAATGAAGTTCGTACATAATATAATGAAGTTTGCACATAATACAATGAGGTTTGTACATAATATAATGAGGTTCGTACATAATATAATGAAGTTTGAACATCATATAATGAGGTTTGTACATAATATAATGAAGTTTATACATCATATAATGACGTTTGCACATAATATAATGCCGTTTATACATCATATAATGACGTTTGCACATCATATAATGACGTTTGCACATAATATAATGACGGTTGCACATCATATGATGAAGTCTGTACATCATAAAATGGAGTTTGTAAATCATATGATGGAGTTTGTATATCATATAATGAAATATGTACACGGTATAATGGAGATTGCTCATCAGAAAATGAAGTAATTTCATCATATAATGATGTTTGTACATCATATAAAGACGTTTTTACTTCATATAAAGACGTTTTTACATCATATAAAGAAGTTTGTACCTCATAAAAAGAAGAGTTCACATCATATAATGAAGTTTGCACATCATATAATGACGTTTGCACATCATATAATGAAGTCACATCATATAATGACGCATTCACATCATATAATGACGTTATCACATCAAAAAATGAAGTTTGTACATCGTATAATGACGTTTTCACATCATGTGATGAAGTTTGTACATCATATAATGATGTTTTTGCATCATATAATGAAGTTTGTACATCATATAATGACGTTTGTACATTTTATAATGAAGTTTATACAACATATAATGATGTTTCCACATCATATAATGACGTTGTTACATCATATAATGACGTTTGTACATCATATAATGACGTTTGTACATCATATAATGACGTTTATTGATCATGAGACAGCTATGGCGTTCCATTGATCTTGGTTTATTTTTTATTCTGATCCGTTTTTGGTAGTCGCTGGTGCATTTTCGCTATACTGATAGATATAGTAATTTCGCTGTCCCAGTGAAAATGTTGTTTTTTTTAATGATAATTATAATCGCTGTATTTCCGGTGTATTTGGTTGGGATTTTGGCTTGGTTTTATCAAAAGTTTTTGTTGCATGTGTTCGCCAGTTGAACGTTATTTTTGTTTTTTATTTCATTTTCTTTCTTTATGAATTCGAGAATGTCCCCAGGAGAAGTGGTTTTCGGCGTTGTGCCTGGTAAAAACGTTAAGTTGTGTCCCAGATAGAGTGATTTGTTTTTATCATACTTGTCCCCTGTCGGAACGATAATCGGTGTCCCAGGGGGTGGGGGTTAATCTTCATTATACTACTGTTTATTGTGCCTACCTCTCTGTTGTACTCGTTCTCTTTCGTTCCTGTTGAAACCTAGCCGGATGACTACCTTGTTGGGAAAGAGATAGTCATTCTGCTCTTCGAGTGTGTTGTCGGAAAATGTTTTGTTGTGTTTTACGTATTTTCTTTTCCACCGGCTGTCTATGTTGGGACTTTAGATTTAATTGCATCGATTCCTGATCCCTCTGTTCTTACTTTACATGGTCATAACCTCACCCTCAGGCATCCGTTGTGCAGTGGTAATGTCACTTGCCTTGTAAACCAGGGGTCGCAGGTTCGATCCCGGGCTTCTCCAGTCCGTCGGATGGGACTATTAACCGAGGTCCCGTCTCCACATGACCTTAGCTGTTGGGGAGACGTATAACCCCAATCAACCAACCGACAACACACCTAACTGTTAAGCACCGAAGTTCTTAAAATTTAGCTGACACAAGTATTTTTCCCGCAGTCATGCTCCTTCCACCAATGTATCGTCAGCATCATCACTGAGTATGAGAAGTAAGTATCCACAGCTTAAATGGTATTTAGGGATTTGCTTTGTTAAACATGACACAGAAAAATAAAATAAAACAGATCCTTTAAGAGCAGTGAACATATTAATGAGAAATGGGATGGGCCATACCGCGGTTTCGGCTACTTAAGCGACTTCAGTTATCCCATTGATATGACAACATGGAACCAAAGAGAACTATTGTAATTTTGCACTTTTCAACAGGGTAGTCGATACAATGACCAGTATAATCCAAATGGGTACAAATATATTAAACGTTGGATAGAAAATGAATCTAAACCGATAATAAGTTTCTGATTTCTCAGAACACCCTCGCTGATCTCAAAGGACCAAACGGAAAATATGATCTGCACTATGGGTGATGTACGGGGAGACTTTTTACGGCCACCTCACGGCACAACACCAGCTGTAAAACCATTTGCGAGGCTACTTCGATTTTAGACACTATACATGTACCGGAACATCGTGTTTTCCACAATACCAGTGCGGTGCCTGTGCACGAGGGCGATTTTATGTCACGTAAATGAGAAATGTAATGTAGGTTAAATTGATATTGGCACCAAAGTTGAGTATTTATATAGTTTGTAGGTTAAGATATAATGTTTGATTTATGGTAAAAATATCGAACCGTGCTTTAAAAAAAAGGAAAGAAGAAGGTAATGTTGAAGTTTATGATTTTTTTTTTAATTTAATATTGTGGTATTTCCGGATCTCTATGCACAAAAAACGACAAAACTGTGGTTTGGATACTTAGTTTTCAGTTTTATTTTGATTAACATTGACTTTATAAATGACTGAGATTGTGGTTTAACTCATTGAAAAGGCGCAACCTAGTTTCTTATTTATGACATTTTATTGAAGTTTAAAGGAATAGGCTCACAAACTATTGCATGTGCATTTCATAAAAGCCTTTGGGTAGCTGAAGAGTTTGCAACAAATTTCATGAACATCAACCAAGGTATAAGAAAATTATGGCGGTTTGAAAATTTTGATGACCCAAATCAAGAACGAGGCTGTGAGGGTATGACGTCACTCCCTCACAACCAAGGAATTTTAAATATCTACCATTTTCTTACAAATTCAAGTAAGAAAATTGTTGAAATACTTTTCTTTCACTTTATAGAACTATACTGATCTTTTGCCGAATGTAGAAACTGAGTCTTCTACTGCAAATAAGCATTTTTCCTTTTTGGTCACGTGACTGGTTAAACAAAATGGCGGCCACCATATGCGGCCATTGTTAAATCTTAAAACTGGCATATCGTCAAAACCACTAAACCGATTTTAATAAATGTGGTGTCAAAATGTTTGTTTCGCTGATCTCTTTCTTTTGAAATGAAGGCAAATGTTTGTTAACCTATTCCTTTAAAACCAGCTTCATATCCGAATGATCTTTTAGTATCACAGATGCTATTTTATTTCGTATCCGACGACATAAGTTTCCAAAACATCAAATATACATTGAAGTGATCATAACAATCTTCGCTTTATATGGAAATTGTTGTTCAGATGCAGCGGCTCATATTGTACTTTTATATGCATTTTTTTTTTTTTTTTTTTTTTTTTTTTTTTTTTTTTTTTTATCTTTCCTAGGTATTTGACCTACTGAGATATGATGGCGAATAGGTTACGAGCATTAATAGTTGATTCGAAAGTGAAACAGGTATATAATTGAGCCGTCTCGTGGGAAAACCTACAATGTGGTTTCCGAACAGAACAGATCAGACACAAACCGGCCTGTACAGTCACAGAAGAAAGCTAGAATCATGAAATTTTGTCTATAAGTAGGGGAGGAATGGTACTATCCGAGCAGCAAAAAACAAAGGCGCTGATCAGCTTCGCGGTAAAGCTTCGCGGTTACCGCGAAGCTGATCTGCGTCTTTGTTTTTGCCAATGCAAAATGTTGGTTTTATCATGAGGCGGCTCAATATTATATAAACAGCGGACGTATCTATAATGTATCATGGGCACAAGCCCATTGGGGCCTTAAGAAATAGATGGGCTGCTTTGCCTCCAGGCCAAGCTTATCTGCTAATGACTGACCAGATGATTACTGTAACAGCTCGGGTCTGAACCTGCCCATGAAAAATGGTTCAAGTCAAGAAATCCATTGTTAGCTTTGTTTGGTGGTCATATTTTAAGCACATTTTGGATGTCATGACATCCTTATTTTGTTTGAAAGTCCAATAAAATCGAGGTAACGTCCCGACATGACCATAGCTGTTCACTGGGTCGTTAAGCATCAATTCAGAAAAACAACTTTAATGTATGATTTTCTTTGAAGTCAGGGATTTGCAATTATAGCAGCTAGTTTAAGCAAGTGAGAGGTCACTCCTGTCCACAATAGTCATCAGGAAAACATGTCCATGTAATGTATACCCCCTTAAACCCCACTTAAACCTCGGCGATGCGGTTCTAACGAGTACCCATAATCTATGTTTTGAGCAAAAATAAGAAAAATATCAAAAATTTTCTACTGAAAATTATCATTTTTTACAACTTGAAAAATCTCAGTATATTGCATGGGCGTGTTTTCGTAATGCCATTGCAGTCACATAACCAGACCCGACAATATCCGCGAATAAGAAACATTTTTTACCGAATCGGATCGACAACCCAAGAAACAGCGATGATCTGTCCAAGCTTGCCTGTAAAATGTATATCATCTGGTTAAAAAAACAACAACAATTAAACAAACAAACAAACAACAAAACTTGATCACTAGTCGAGTCCCGATGACCGAAAGTAGAGGGTGACGCCCCTTCTCGCAATCAAAAATTGTTAATGATGTTAAAATTAATGCAACATATACAATCAAACTTAAGTTTAACTATAAATATGATTGTAATTGTCCTACTCTTCTTCCGCAGGCCATCACAATTTTAAACAGTGATGAGAATTTGTCAGTGGATGGCTGCAAGTATGTGTTGGTGACGGAAGATCGATATAAAGATATGCTTGACTTCTTCAAGAAACACTTTGTCCCTGATGAACCTATGGGCAAACGTTATGGTTACACTACTGGTGACGAACTACTTGCCATGCATCAAGTAGCACTGAAAGATGGTCTTTCAATTGCGTTGGTGTCAAACGATAACAATGAAATCATCGGTGGTCGAATAATCAGAATTGCCGATCGTAGTGAAGACCTAGTATTCAGCGGAGTTATATCGGAGCCATTCAGGAAAATTCTCGGCGTGATTGGTGACCTATATAAACGTTGTAACGTGTTCGACCACTACCAAGTCGACGAGATGTTTTATTTTCTCGGATTCTGTGTTCACAGAGATTATCGACGTCGAGGGATCGGCGAAAAATTGATGAGAGCGGGTCTGAGCTTCGTAAGCAGTTTAGATTTAGGTGACGTTATAATAAAAGGTGAGGGGACGTCAAACTATTCCCAGCGGGTATTTGAGAAGGTGGGATTTGATGTGCTGTCCGAAGTGTTATATGCTGACCATGACACTGATGGGCTGGTTATAACATCAGATTTAGTTGAACATGGTTGTGCCAGACTTTACGGTTTACGGATAGTTAGTGTACCTCTGTCTGAGGTATTGTGTTAAAATCGAAATCAAACGTCACAATAACGATCATTGCGTTTTATACTTTCATTCTATTGATATCTATTGTCTTATCGAAGTGATTATGGGGTCACTATGATCTACATATACATGAACCTGCATGGGGCCAAATAAAGGACAATTATCAATATATACTGATATCACTTTAATAACTCATTATTTTCCCCCTGCTTGTGAGAAAGTAATATTTCTCCTTGAGGTTTGCACCAGGAAAACCTGCCCGTGCAATAAATAAGAAAATAAATCAAAATATTTTAGCTGATTTTTTTTTTTTTTTTTTTTTTTTTTTTTTTTTTTTGAAGCTCAAAAATATATGTTTATTGCATGGACAAGGTTTCGTAATGTTGAGGCTCATATCCGTTATCTGCTCAGAGTATTCAGTGTGTTTTGCAGTCCAAACTGTCTCTAAGGATACATGGCAATTTGGTTCCTTGGTAATCACACTATACGTTTTAGATAGATACATGCAGCACAAATAAAACGATTGACCCTTTAACTTCACGTGTTAAGGTTTTTGCAATTTTGGGAAAAGAAAAAGAAACAAGAAAAGATATGACACAAGTGTCATATCAATAGCTTCAATTTTCTATCGCAGTCAATAACGTATAAGACAAAGCGCGCACCGAGCGTGTGGAAAAATATGCCGCAAATTCAACCAATGTATTTCCATAGACATACATACGTGGTTTGTCAGAAAAGTTCGTGTACACCATTTATATTTTCAACAGAAAAATGAATATATCTGCTTTTGCAAAAGTATTTTATAAGCAAATATACAAGAAATTTTATTGAAATCTGACAAAAACACGTCATCTACAGCCTTTTCCCTGCACTTCCGAACCGAGTGCGGGGCAAAGGTCAACGTCTCTATATGACATTACTTGACATTTTAAGCCGCCAGCACGTTAAACATTTGTTTCAGGGTGTTTTTTTTTTTTTTTTTTTTTTTTTTTTTTTTTTAACAAAAGATCCTTGTCTATCAATTTTATGTCTGTGTATCCAGCTGTCAAATGCAGATACGCCGTACCAATTCTCGCAAAATTGTTCGTCCACCTGTTTAACATGTGTAACAATTTCTTGCGGCGAGCATGCCAGACAGGTGATCTTCCGTTTATCATCATAGGTGGACTTCTGAGCAGCTGAAAATCGTCTGTTCTCAACTACTGAGAACTAAATAGTAACTGACAGACCGATGACGTTTCTGTTGTTTGTAACATTTTCATCGTATCTGTGGGTGATTTCCTTAACGAAACATACAATCGGCGTCGGCTGTTCTCCGACGTCAAATTACGCCATTATTTCAAACAGATTTTTCGGTCTGCTTCTGATTTTTTCACATAAATCAAACAACACTGCCGCCAAGTCGGAATCTTTCTGAAACTGAAGTCAGTGTTATTTGGTTTTAGGACGAAATGTTTTCATGTTATAACATATTTAAGTGCTGTTTGACAGGGAAAAAACACAATATGAAAATCGTCACATTTTGTTGACGTTTTGGCACCTGTCCCGTGTGGCCCTACGTACGCTTAAGTAGAAAATATGTCATATTTAACGTGTTGATACTTCAAATTGAAACAAATTCCTCAAATATGCTCATAAGATATTGCTGCTTGTATTTATACAAAAACAAAAAAACTTAAACAACAGCACTTTACTTTTCCTGCTAGCCAAGGTGTCCACAAACCTCGTACATGTGCGTTCTGTACGCTTGGTGTACGTTAAAGTATTTTAAGCATGCAGCATGCTTAAAGCTCGACGTGTCTCGGGTATGTGTCTTATACGAATAAGTTCAACACGCGTTACATTAAACGTTTGATACGCGCCTATACTGTATTGTGTGCTTAACATATCTGTACAAAAGTACATGCAATCCAAAATTTTCAGCATGCTGAGATTATTATACGACCTGTACACACCTTAGACACACGCTAATCATTTGTGACTGTTATTTTCACCATAGAGACTATGGGCCCCCTCCCATTGGGGCCTAAAGAAATAGATATAGGCTACTTGTGCCTTCAGGTAAAGCTAAATACACTGCTGACTGATTACTGGTTAACCGCGCTTGTCTGAGCCTGCCGAGGAAACATTTCAAGTCAAACCATCCATACGTATAAGCCTTTTGTGTCTTAGTTGGATAGTTATATTTCAAGCACTTGTTGGATGTGATGACATCCTCATTTTGGGTAAAAGTCCTGTAAAATGGAGGCAACATCCCAACATGACCAGTCCCCGAAGCAGCATAGAAGCTTGAAATTTCGGATTTAATAAGAAGAGAAAGTGTACTATCCGTGTAGCGAAAACAAAGGCGCTGATCAGCTTCGCATAGGCAAAAATCCGGTTTTCTTGTGACGCGGCTCATTTGATAATGCAACATTCATCTGTCTGGGTCTACCAGTTATCGCCAGTACTGAACAACTTTTTTCAGCGTACTGCTAAATAGACTCCATAAAAAAGGAAGAATAAAAACGAATGAAGAAAGAAAAGAGGCTTATTATGATAAAAAAAAAAAAAAAAAAAAAAAAATGAATAGCGGATACTCGGCGAGATTCGAAGATCGATGCTTAACTCACTGAGCTAATGGGGCCGACAGACTTATAACGGCATTACTCATGTTATCATTAATATTTATGGTCTATAAATAATAATCTAAAAATAGTTGCTTACTTAACATTTATTTACTTTGACAATCTTTATGGTTGTTTAGCCAAGTCGCGAGGAAATCAGCCTTCGCGGACTGACTGTCAGTTTTATCCGTCAGTTGTCTGGCATTGACCTCTAGCTATTTTGTGGCTGCGTAACTGGCATAGGTTCGTTTAGTTCCACTGGGTCGGAAACTTCAGTGGTTGGTGTTTTCGTGACGTGGCCATTTTCACTTTTTCATGTTTATGTTTGTGTTTTCTGATTGTTTGTTGTTCTTCTCCTATTTCATCTGTATTACTATGTATAACATGTATGTTCTAACTCTCCATCAGGAGGAAATAAAGAATATTTATTTATTTATTTATTATCGGCTGGTTTCCCGTTATCAGGTTTATGTTATATGTAAATATATTCGGAATAGGAACCAGTGCCATGCTTAATTGATACCGAATCATTTTCCCGCCCTTGATTAGAAGAGAAAAGAGAATCAGGCTATCTCGGCTTCATTCGTACCTTCGAGGTTATCATAAAAAAACTATTGAAGTCACCACGGCAGTGTAGCACTAAATACAAACCGCGATGAACTATTATTATTATTATGAAGAACAGACAGGCACTACAGGCATAATCAATGATAGAAATCATGTCTTAAGCATGTCGTTTATAGATTAGAAACCGAAATAACAATTTGTATCGAAATAATTGGTGACGAATATGCCTAAAAAGGTACAAGTAGGCAAAGATCAGGAAAAGGCGCAATCAGAAAAAGATTCCCACTCCAAAAACCGAGGTGGAAAAAAACCAAACTAACAATCAGGTACTTATACCATGAAACATATCGTAAGCCGAATGAGCAGCTATTTTCCCAATAGGTGGCCACTCAGTTACCTTAACTTAACTAAAAATATGAAAACATACATAAGGCGCCAACAGCACAAAAAATTTTAAACACCAAGACATAAAACAAAAAGAACCACTACAGAAGTATCGACTTGGAACGATCAGTAACACAAAGTTACTGGCGGGCTTAAACCGGTTTTACAGGTACCTAACCTCACCCTCAGCTTCTGCAGTGGTTCACAACATTTAGTTAGTTCTTCGGTCCTCGTGGTGAATCTCTAACTAGTCAATGAATCATCAAGAACAAACAAATAAATCATGATAAACATCCTGATGAATCAAAAACCAGGACTCACAGATTGAGTAAGCTGCCCGACGATGGAGATCCCTGGGCGCCGAATAACCTACTAACTCCGGAGCAAAAGAAAAACACCAGTTGGACCCCGGTGGGCCAAGCAACAGACAAGAAGCTCCGGCCCCAACCAACTAAAATGAATAGCTTTAAGTCGGGGCCATCATATAGTCTGACGCTTGCAAAGACCGCAGACTGATGACCGCCGACCGAATGACTACCCATGGCCTCTAAGCAGTCTTTTTAATTTGAAACGTTAGTAACTTTCAAACTTTTAAGTGTCCCAGTTGAAAAAACAATCTATTTACTTTTTGTATGTCTACAGCTTTACATCCTAAAATAATCATATTGACGGATAAACAATCTTTTAAAACCGGACTTCTTTTTTTTCTCGGATGGATATCTACATGGAACTTTCCCATTACAGTTATAGCTATAGAATAATACATTGAAGGGTTGAAGCTATAAAAAAACAATCAGGGAAACTAAATAAATGCACTTTATTAACAATAAATAACAATACACCAAGTATATGTGCAAATATGAATTCCATGCCGATTAAGGGAGTATCATATAAACATTGTGCCTCTTTAAGACCAATCGTGTTCGAAGAAATTACTTCTGGCGAACCATTATTCTTATTCTTTATATAAACTTTCTATATGAGCAGCTGCATGTGAAAACCAGCAATCTATATATGCGAAAACAAAGGCGCAGATCAGCTTCGCGGTAACCGCGAAGCTGATCAGCGCCTTTGTTTTTGCTACTCGGAAAGTACAATTCCTCTTCTTCTTAAATCCGAATTTCAAGCTTCTAGCTGTCTTTTGTGGTTATACAGTCCAGTTAGTGTCAGACCTGGTTGGAACTCAAATTGTTGGTTTTCTCAGGCACAGGCTCACATACAAGTTTATATTGCACTACGCTGTAGGACGGTATAGTGTGGTTTCTTTGATCGTACCGGTTTACCTTTGACAAAGATTTGCATTCGATGATGGGACTGATTAAAACGATATGTTTCAACAATACAATTCTAATAATCATTAACAAGACACTCCCGCGTGGGAAAAGTGTTTAAATGAAGAAGGTACCCATTTTCGATTGTTTACGAAACTATCACGTGATGTAGACCGGCACGGTCAAAGTGTTTTACTATAGAAGCATACATTCTAAAATAATATTGGCTAGAGATGTAATAAATGTAAATACATATGTTGGTCATTTTGTCGACATAAATGAAAAGCGAAAATTGTACAAAAATACAAAATGTAACAAAAATCACAATTATATAGGGTATATCACAGTATATGTATCACAGAATGCACACTTGAAACATTTGAATCCAACACACACACACACACACACACACACACACACACACACACACACACACTTTTTTTCACGACGTGCATGTAAATTAGCACTATAAACGTCCCCGTCTATCATAGTTTAACAAAATATCATACAATGTCCCATTTTAACAAAACACAGCTGATCATACAATTGTTAAATTGGTAAATCATTAAATCATATAAGTCATGCTATGTAAGCGCCACAGAACAAAACAGAAATCAAATCGGAATCCGATTCCTCTTCGATGTTTCGTTATACTGTTCCATGTTTCAACTTGATCCAAATTCATATGGCTTTCAACTTTCTAGTATATTTTCAAGGAGTCTCTAAGCTATAATAACTCGTCTTAATTCATTGGGATGTGACATTTTTGCGCGAAATGTATGTTGTGTCTTCATTGCAAATTGTAATTAACAAACAGAATTGACATACAACACGATATGTAAGGTAAACTACAAGTAACAAAGTAAAAGTCACGTAAGTCACCGCCTTTAAACGTGCAAAACTCAACCTGAGCCCATCCAATTGAACCCTATGAGACTAGCTTAACTTTTCCCAATGTAAAAGCCATGCCTAATCATATAAGAATCTAATATGGGGTTCTGTTCTAGATGGAAGTTTCCAACCCAAGGGATGACCGTGCACGGTCATCCCGAGGGTTGGAAACTTCCATCTAGAAAAGAACACCATATTAGATTCTTTTTCTTGCACAACAACCCCCCAAATCTGGTTTATTTCAAGGTTTTGCGTAATTTTTTGGCGCACTTAGCCTGGGTGAGAACACCTGGGTGAGATGCAATTTTATCACCCAGGCAAAAAGTGTGGCAATTTCTGTCTGGTGTGCAAGAAATTTCTATATACCCCAAAATATCTGATCTACTGGGCAACTGTGACCCCAAAATATCAGGTTGTTCTGATACACACAAAACATGTTTTCTAAAAAATAAAATAACTAAACATGTTCGTAATGTTGATCCCTTGGTACTGCTTCTCTTTCGAACATTTTTGTTTGATCTATGGTTTACAACCAAGAATTCTCAAAGCATTTCTGCGAAACTCTGCATCAACCACATTGTAGATAAGAAAGTTAATCGTATGGTTGAGCTGTATTGTCAGTAACAGAACTGACAGAATCGTTTGCCCGGCGTCAATCGTGTTGGTACCAACTAGACCAAAAATAAAACTTACACCAAAAGGTACCACAACCAGAACCAGAAAGGCGACGACCACCGCTAACAGCTTTACAGAGACGCGGAAATCGTTCCCTTGGTCTGCTGCGGTCAGTTGCCGTCGAACAATCCTCTGCTTGTACAACTTACCTATAATCATGGGCGTTAGGGTGAGCAATGTGGCCAGATATGATACCATATGAGCCATCATGATTGTCACGTAGACCTGTGTGTTGGGTTGCGTATTCAGAACGCTACTGTGTACCTCGCCCCCGAGATTCGGAACACAAATTCCGTCTTCTATCTCGCTATACAGAATGACTGGCGGTGTGTATACCACCACCATGGCCATGACGCTGCTCACAAGACATCGAGTGACATATTTCCTCGACATCATGACTTTTGCTCTTAATGGATACCATATGTTTTCCCATCTCGGTTTTTAGTAGGACTGCTGTTGTGATTGAGCCATTTTTCGTCATTGTTTACTTTTACCTTTATTTAGAAAAGATAGTAGAAATGAAGGTATATCTTACTAGATTTGATTAAGAGGAGACTTGTGCAGTCCATTGACATAGTTTCAAGGTTGAGTCACATTTTAATCGGTTACATGTTTAACAATGGGTTCCACAATCTGTTGAAAATTCGACGACCATAAATTTTGCTCGATCTGGCAGCTGGACACTTCCAACATCACTCGTGTGAAGGTAAGACTAACTTTATTCTAAGATTATCACACTCACGCGTAGAAACTGCTCAAATATGAGCATGTGCATGAGAAAATCAAACAATTTTGGGTTCCGACCTGGATCGACACAAACCGGGCTGTACAGTCACAGAAGCAGGCTAGAAGCTTGAAATTTCGTAATTAAGAAGAAGAGGGATTGTACTATCCTTGTAGCGAAAACACAGGCGCTGATCGGCGGTGCATTTACTGCACAGCTGATCTGCGCCTTTGTTTACGCCTAAGCATTTTTATGCAGTGGCTCATATGTTTGATCCCTTCATTGGCGTCCGTGGTCATGTGGGAAAAGTCGGTAGACCGAAATCCACTCACTCTTTGACACTTCTCTAGTTTACCAGTTATTGATGTTCATTACTTAACCAATGGATGACAGCAGCAACTAACATTTAGCCACTTAACGCTAGAATCAGTGGGTGGGGATGTCGCGCAAGGCATACGAAGCAGATACAATCATTCAACCCATTCCAGATCAAGTTCATGAAAATTGCTGCGCATGCGCAAATGAATGATTTGAGCATTATAAACTTAGTATTATCTTGAAGCCAATTTTGTTCCTCATCAACTGTAATTGTTTTCATTTTTGATCAAGCACGTGACTGTGACCGCTGGAGCGTGAAAGTCTATGTATAATTGAAGTCGAAGCGAATCAATTGGAGGTAATCCGAATCATGGTCTATATATCACCACCGATTGGCTTATCCTTCAAATTCTTTGCATGTAGCCATACATTGAACCACATCAAATATTCCGAGGACCAAAACATATGCCCTTTTCGGCGGCATTTCCCCATAGCCATGTTTGCTCAACCCCACCCCCACCGAACACACAATGTTCCATGGGTGATTTGAATAACGTCAGAATGTATCATATGATGTTTGTTAAAAACGCAGATTGTTTCATTGTTTACACTTAATTTTATAACATGAACACCCAGAATGTAAAAATATACCTTCAGCTCCAAACATCAGATTATCAAAGTCCTTTGAGAGCATAGAATGAGTATGCGGTTAAACGTGATTCGGAGTAATTACAATGACTCCGTTTCAAAGTATCTAATTAAATATGTCGTAATATTCGACTTTAGGACTGAAACTTCGCCAAAATAACAGAAAATGATTGGATAAAATATTAGCAACCAATATCGAAAGATAACTTACAGGTTACCTTTTGTTTTTTCGGAAAATTCGGCGAACCGCCTTTGATAACCGTGTGTAAAAGAAAGCTTTTTCTGTATATGAGCCGGGAACCATTGACGTGAACAAGATGTTGACGTCATTAGCCACGATCATTGAGCGATGGAATGAAACATGTTTGAATCAAGAGTCAAGTGGCCAAGTTCGTTAAAAAAAGTTCTTGTTTTATATTTTTGTAAAATTCTTTTGAAACGGATCGTCTTCAGGGGCTCGTTTCACAAAGCGTTTTAAGACAAATTTTATCCTAAGTTAGAACTTAGGACTAATTTCGGTTAAGATATGTCTCATCCTTAAAGATGTCCTAACTTTATCCTAACAATAGGACACAACTTATGATTGAACTTATTTTATAGTAATCTAAAAATGGCGGACGTTTTTATGTGAAGGGAAACACAACAAAATATTACCAAGACGGGATTCGAACTCGGATTGCCTGGACAGAAGACAACATAGCTTACCACTGAGCCACCGAGTCATATTGTTTATACATTGGTTCAGTATTGATAAAGGCCACATTTTATTTTAGTTTGTTTGAGTTAATGCTTAACGCCCCATTCAACAGCTATGTTCAAGCCGAGACGTTGCCTCCTATTCATGAGGCGTTCATACAAAATTAGGATGCCATGACATCCAAAACGTGCTTCAACTATACTCAGTCAAACTTATATCGCAACAACGATTTATTTGTTATGTTATACAAATAAACTTTATTTCCACTGGATTAGATTGCCGTGCGATTGACATATCTGTATTATGCGTCTCAAGAAATTAATCATTTTTCACGATCCAAAAGGAAGACTGACTTCCAGAATCTCTGGAGTCGCATGCCACCAAAATAACCGCTTTGGCCAATATCATTCGAGCTCAATGGTCCATACTTTGAAAGCCAAATTGTACCTTATTAAATCATAGGCGATTGCTGACCAGCATATATATGGTAGACTGTATTACATTTCATTGAAAAGCGAAAACATGCCATAATCGTGATGCGTTGTGTTTGGCTCAGTATAAATTACCAAAGTAAGGCTTATGTGCATGGATGGTTTTACCTAACCACGGTTTCTAGGCAGGCTCAGACCTGAAGGGTTCATCAGGAAAACATGTCCGTGTAATGTTCACCCCCTTGTACCCCACTTTTATATAGCAAAACTGGGGTTTGCAGGGGTATACCTATTTTTCTAATTTTTGCTCCAAAACATAGAATGTGGGTACTCGTTAGAACCGCCTCGCCGAGGCGGTTCTAACGTGTACCCACAATCTATGTTTTGAGCAAAAAAAAAAAAAAAAAAAAAAAAGGAAAAAAGAAAAATATCACAGATTTTCTACTGAAATTTTTCAATTTTTACAACTTAAAAATCCCTGTATATTGCATGGGCGTGTTTTCGTACTAATCAGATAGCCAGTCAGTAGCGTATAAGCTTTGCTTGGAACGGTACAAGCAGCCCATGTATTATTTCTCAGGGCCCCAATGGGTCCATTTTTTTATTTTAACTGCAAACATCATGAACTGTATACATAATTGCTAGTATAACTAGACCTAAGTTCAATATGGCAAATTGACGATATTTCCCCAAATGATAAACAGATCGGCCGCCCGATGCATCAGGTTTATCATACAGTGTATAAGGGAAACACTCGTGTTAAAGAGATTTGGTTTCGATTTGCAGACTAAATAGCCTATAGCATTACAATGAAACAGTTGGTAGATCTAAGTGAGCCTATAGCATTACAATGAAACAGTTGGTAGATCTAAGTGCATGTATTTATATTGAAACAGAAAGAAGAAAAAAAGAAAAAAGAGAGAAAAATGGATTCGATCTCGGATCGCCCGGCTCATAGTATGGCAAAAACACTAATTTAATTACTTGCATAAATCCACTGAGCTATCACCAATACTAAATCAATTCTATTATTTAACATACTTGAAACTAACTGTTTGTTGTGTTTGACCTTGAATTGAGATAAATCTTATGAGCAAGTCACAACCTCAAACATAAGACAAGTATTACCGTTAAGATAGATCACAAGTCACTCCTAAGAGTAGTCTCGATCATAAGATAAGAAATGTCCTAAGAGAGCTTCGTGAAACGATCTACAGATCCGCTATGGCTACAACAAGTGTATCATCGTTTATTTTAGAAGAAATTATCATTTCATATCCAGTGACCTAAATTGTGTTTTTACTTGACAGACAAGGAAGAAAGATGACTAGTAAATTAAGACCCCTGATAACAGAACGGAACCAAGAGCAGGTAATATATTATGAATCCAGTCAAAGTCATGCATAAGAAGCGCTTTGCCGATATGATCTTTATACTGGAGCACCAAACATAGATTGGCGAGGTGGTTCTAACGTGTACCCATAATCATTGTTTTGAGCTTAAATAAGAAAAATATAAAAAAAAAATTCTGAAAATTTTCAATTTTTACGACTTAAGAAAAATCTATATATTGGATGGGAGTGTTTTTGTAATGCAAGTATATCATTTAAAGTTTTGGTTGGACTGTATAACATAAACTATTGAATGTCATCATATTCATAAACACAGTAGTGTTTCATCGTTTCAGATTCGTGGTAAGGTCAGTCTTCTACCCCTACATATTATTATTATAGGTAAAATATCTAAATAAGTTTTCCATTCCAGATGAATTTAAAGAGAACAAATTTTGTCGTACTGGTATAGGCGATCAAGAAAGTAAATTCCAATGATGACTTGAAGGTCGAGGGTCTCAAATATGTCCTAGTCAGGGACAACCTCTACGAAGACGTCCTGGACCTTTACCAGGATCATTTCTTTCCTCACGAACCGTTGGCACAGAGCATAGGATTGTTAATGGATGACGAGTTACGTGGTTTGATGCGCTCAGCTATCCAGGAACACGTCTCCATAGCGTTGGTATCAGTCAAAACGGGAAAAGTAGTCGGCGGTAGAGTCATAAAGCTGGAGACGCGTAATGATACACACGATCTTAGCGCATTGAAGTCAGATGTTCTGAGAACGTATATAAACATCATGAATGAGCTAGATAGACGCTGCAACATTTACGACCATTACAGAGTCGACCATGTGGTTCATTTCTACGGGATTTGCGTTCATTCCGACTATCGACGTCGAGGAATTTGCGAAAAGCTTATGCAGGCTGCGGTTTGTTTTGTTAGTCATTTAGATTTAGGTGACGTCGTAATCAAAGGCGAGGGTACGTCTGTCTTTTCTCAACAAGTGTTTGAAAAGATTGGGTTTGAAACTTTGTCCGAAGTTGTGTACGCTGATTATAAGGTAGATGGTAAGGTTGTTACGGCAGGACGGGGTGAACATAAACTGGAAAGACTATATGGTTTGCGTGTTAAGTCTACCAAATAATGTTGTTATCTCTTATGGTCTACCTCAGGCAGTAATCAATTAATAACAAAAGAAATGCGCGCTCAGTACTGGACCCGAGGTTATAAAATTTTTCAAGCTCAACTCAGCTGAGCATGAAATTTAAACTGCTCATAAGGCGTAAAAAATAATAGCTGTGTTTCCGCTAACCCGACCGACCCTGTCTCAACCCGCCGACTCTGCTATTTTTTATGGTTAAAATAAAAAAAAATAAAAATTACGACATCCGACCCAGCATTTTCTGTAGCCCGACCCAAGCATTTCGTGTCGCGGGTTTTGTTGTTTTTTCTGACACGTCTCTGATAGTTTCAGCGTCTATTCTGTTGTATCGTAGAGTTCCCCCGATTATTTAGCAAAGCTCCATCGAAATGACGTAGAATTTGGTGTCATTTAGAAGCCTCCGAGGCGCTGTGGTTAAGCAATTTGCCTTGTAAACCAGGGGTCGCATATACGATCACGGGTTTCTCCAGTCATTCGTATTGAGACTATAAACCGAGGCCCCGTGACAATTTTCCAGGACTGACTGCTCACAAGGACATACCGTGACGAGGCTGGAGACTGTGCTGTGAATAGTCTTCAGACATGACTTACGGATAAAAACTGTACACACACGCACACACACTGACTTCATGCGTCTTCAACTGGCATACGAGTTAACTGAGCTATTCAGAAATTTATTCCACTGTGAATTAGAAAAGTCTTGTTCTAAAAGTGAATATACCGAAGGCATGTCACAACACTTCAAAGTGTTCTTAATTTAAACAAACTTTTCTCATCTGGGTCTTACCTGTCTTTCTGCAATATGATACACCGGTCCCGCTAGCGTAATGGTTAGAGGGTCCGCTTCAGAAGCAGGAGGCTGTGGGTTCGATGCCAGGCCGCGTCATACCAAAGACGTTAAAAATGGTACCAGTAGCTACCTTGATTTGCGCTCACTCATTTATAAGGCGAACACTGGCTTCTCTCCGACCCCCTCCCCACCTCCCCCGCATGATAAAATATAAAAAATAAATAAAATGACTTCAATGATAGAGTAGTGTAAATATGTTAAGATGATGATTAGTGGCGGGTAGTGTAGTTCTATCACCGGAGACTTGTGATGGTAATCATACCGTAACTCGGGGATAGCCGAGGCGCTCCACATTCAGAATAAACAGGTGTTGCTTTCAGATAGTTTTTTATGAATTACTAATTCAGCTGTGCGTTCCGAGTAGGGATTAAATACTCCCCCATCCAAACCCCTGGTGAAATTATGTCATTTGACGTGTCACCAGTAAACTATTCAGATTCAGTAGTCCCTTTATAAAGGGAGTCCCTGCATTTGGCATTTTCGTTGGTTCAGTTGCAGTTGCACAGTGGGCCGAGGTGACCCGGAACAGATATGCAGTTACAGTTATAATTTTTAATTCGTGAGTAGTCTTTCTATCGAAATTTATATTGATATTTATATATGTTGATGGTTTGTGTTCTTCAGATTTCGTTTTGAAAATAAAGTTGTTTATTTCTTATTAGTTTGTCATTAATGGCCGTACCTGTTAAGTTGCATGTACTAAGAGTATTGCTGTGTGAAATATGCTAGGTTACCATCCCCTAAATTGTTTGTATTTGGGTTTTACATCGTAGTCAACTTTATTCAGTGCTGGTGGGATTCAAACACTGTACTTTACAGTTCAGCTTCTGAGGCTATACCACTAGGCCACCCTGCTCCCAGATAGTGGTCTATGAACAAGACAAGACTGAAAGTTTATCAACCTCATTTGAGGCAAGGAGACTGAATCTTATAAAATATGTGGCCAGTCTTTTTTATTAATGGGTTCACATGGCTGAAGAACGTAGACCTCATACCTTTGCCCGGCATTGACAATTTTGACCTTTTTCGATAAAAACTGCGTATAAAAAAATTACATTTACCTACCTACCCTGGATTTTTTTCGCGTAAAAAATAAAATAAAAATAAAAAAAATTTCCTACCTACCTACCCTATTTTTTTCAGACCGTTAGCGGAAACACAGCTATTTTTTTTTTAGGCCTAATTACTGAAGTATCTCAAATAAATTGAAATTTTAGATTTAAATCACATAAGCCTGTAATTTATCCTGCTAATAAATGTTAAAATGCCAACAATTGTTGGCATTTTAACATTTATGAGCCGGATAAATTTTAGTCTCAGCTGAGCTGAGCATGAAAAAAGTTTTATAACCTCTGCCCCTGGTATCTGTCTCATAGAACAATTGGGGTATGTGAACAGATTCCTGGATCCTACGTACACTTTTGACTTTACTGCATTTGTTATGTTTTATGCTAACATGTGAAAGTAAAATTGGACTTTTCCTGATCGTTACCTTCTTGTATCTTTGTTGTTTGTGGTGGTTTTTCGTTCCTTAGCTTCCCATAACATGTATCATAGCAAGACAGTCATCACCAGTCCCGCCATTCAAATAAATGACACAATACACCTGACAGTTAAGCACCGAAGCACTTAAAATTTAGCTGACACAAGTATTTTAACCGCAGTCATGCTCCTTCCACAAATGTTTCGTCAGCATCATCACTGAGTATGAGAAGTTAGTATCCACAGCTCAAATGGTATTTAGGGGTTTACTTTGTTAAATACTTCGTTCAGTAAAACCGTTTGCGAGGCGACTTCCCTTCTTGACAATATACCGACTCATCGTGATTTTCACAGTACCAGTGTGTTGCGTGTGCAAGAAGACGACTTTATGCTTCGTAAGTCATAAATGTAGGTTAAATTGATATTGTCCCCAAAGTTGTGTAGGTTAGTTTATATGTTAAGATATATGTTTAATTTATGGGAAAAATATCGAACCGGGCTAAAAAGAAAGAAGGTAATGTTGAAGTTTATTATTTTCTTGTTTAAATATTATGGTATTTCCGGATCTCTATGCACATATAGATGGCAAAATTGTGGTTTGGATACTTAACATTAGTTTTTGTATAAATGACCGAGATTGTGGTATAACTCACTCACAAGACGCGAGCTCATTTCAATAATACTTTCCACTTTCCTGAAATTTAAAACCGACTTCATATCCGAATGTTCTTTAAGTATCTCGGATATACTATTTTATTTGGTATCCGACGACATAATAAGTTTTCAAAACAGATATAAATTGAAATGATCATAGCAATCTTCGCTTTATATAGAAGTTGTTGTTTTGTTGATTCAGCGGCTCATATTGCACTCTATATGCATTTTTATCTATCCTAGGTGTTTGTCCTGTTGAGATATGACGGCGAATAGGTTACGAGCATTAATAATTGATTCGAAAGTGAAACAGGTACGCGCCCATCGGGGCATAAAGAAATAGATGGGCTGCTTTGCAGCCATATTTTTCCTTTGCAGCCACATAACCAGTCCCGATCGACATTATCCGCGAATAAGAAACATTTTTTACCGAATCGGATAGACAACCCAAGAAAAAGCGGTGATCTGTCCCAGCTTGGCTGTAAAATGTATATCATCTGGTTAAAAAACAACAACAATTAAACAAACAAACAACGTAACTTGATCACCAGTCGAGTCCCGATGACCGAAAGTAGAGGGTGACGCCCTTTCTCGCAATCAAAAACTGTTCATGATGTTAAAATCAATGCAAAATATATACAGTCAATCAAAATTTAGTTTAACTAGAAATATGATTGTAATTGTCCTATTCTTCTTCCGCAGGCCATCACAATTTTAAACAGTGATGAGAATTTGGCAGTGGATGGCTGCAAGTATGTGTTGGTGACGGAAGATCGATATAAAGATATGCTTGACTTCTTCAAGAAACATTTTGTCCCTGATGAACCTATGGGCAAACGTTACGGTTACACTACTGGTGACGAACTACTTGCCATGCATCAAGTAGCACTGAAAGATGGTCTTTCAATTGCGTTGGTGTCAAACGATAACAATGAAATCATCGGTGGTCGAATAATCAGAATTGCCGATCGTAGTGAAGACCTAGTATTCAGCGGAGTTATATCGGAGCCATTCAGGAAAATTCTCGGCGTGATTGGTGACCTATATAAACGTTGTAACGTGTTCGACCACTACCAAGTCGACGAGATGTTTTATTTTCTCGGATTCTGTGTTCACTGAGATTATCGACGTCGAGGGATTGGCGAAAAATTGATGAGAGCGGGTCTGAGCTTCGTAAGCAGTTTAGATTTAGGTGACGTTATAATAAAAGGTGAGGGGACGTCAAACTATTCCCAGCGGGTATTTGAGAAGTTGGGATTTGATGTGCTGTCCGAAGTGTTATATGCTGACCATGACACTGATGGGCTGGTTATAACATCAGATTTAGTTGAACATGGTTGTGCCAGACTTTACGGTTTACGGATAGTTAGTGTACCTCTGTCTGAGGTATTGTGCTAAAATCGAAATCAAACGTCACAATAACGATCATTTCGTTTTATGCTTTCACTCTGTTGATCTCTATTGTCTTATCGAAGTGATTATGGAGTCACTATGATCTACATATACATGTACCTGCATGGGGCCAAATAAAGGACAATTGTCAATTTACACTGATATTGACTTTAATAACTCATTACTCTTCCCTGCTTGTGAGAAAGTAATATTTCTCCTTGAGGTTCGTACCAGGGAAACCTGGCCGTGCAATAAAAAGAAAATAAATCAAAATATTTTAGCTGAAAAACAAAATAAAAAAAAAATAAAGAAAAAATAAATAAAAAAAATTGAAGCTCAAAAATATAGGTTTATTGCATGGACAAGGTTTCGTAATGCTGAGGCTCATATCCGTTATCTGCTCAGAGTATTCAGTGTGGTTTGCAGTCCAATCTGTCTCTAAGGAAACATGGTGATTTGGTTCCTTGGTAATCGCACTATACGTTTTAGATAGGTACATGAAGCACAAATAAGACAATTGACCCTTTAACTTCATGTGTTAAGGTTTTTGCAATTTTGGGAAAAGAAAAAGAAAAAATCAGGGAAACTAAATAAATGCACTTTATTACCTATAAATAACAATACACCAAGTATTCCGCTTATCGGAAAAGATGGCGATGACGTCATCAATAAATTTACCTGTGAACTCACGGGTACAGAGTCAATAAATACACAGATTGTCGTTATTTGCAAATATGAATTCCAAGCCGATTAAGGGAGTATCATATAAACATTGTGCCTCTTTAAGACCAATCGTGTTCGAAGAAATTACTTCTGGCGTACCATTATTCTTTATATAAGCAGCTGCATGAGAAAACCAACAATCTGTATACATGCATGCGAAAATAAAGGCGCAGATCCGCTTCGCGGTAACTGCGAAGCTCATCAGCGCCTTTGTTTTCGCTACTCGGAAAGTACAATCCCTCTTCTTCTTAAATCCTAAATTTCAAGCTTCTAGCTGTCTTTTGTGGCTGTACAGCCCAGTTTGTGTCGTACCTGGTCGGAACTCAAATTGTTGGTTTTCTCAGGCACAGGCTCACATACAAGTTTATATTGCACTACGCTGTAGGACGTTTCAGTGTTGTTTTTTTTTATATCATACCGGTTTACCTTTGACAAAGATTTGCATTCGATGATGGGACTGATTAAAACGATATGTTTCAACAATACAATTCTAATAATGTAAACAAGACACTCCCGCGTGGGAAAAGTGTTTAAATGAAGAAGGTACCCATTTTCGATTGTTTACGAAACTATCACGTGATGTAGACCGGCACGGTCAAAGTGTTTTACTATAGAAGCATACATTCTAAAATAATATTGGCTAGAGATGTAATAAATGTAAATACATGATATGTTGGTCATTTTGTCGACATAAATGAAAAGCGAAAATTGTACAAAAATACAAAATGTAACAAAAATCATAATTATATAGGGTATATCACAGTATATGTATCACAGAATGCACACTTGAAACATTTGAATCCAACACACACACACACACACACACACACACACACACACACACACACACACACTTTTTCACGAGGTTCATGTATAAGCACTATAAACGTCCCTGCCTATTATAATTTAACATAAAATATCATACAATATCCCATTTTAACAAAACACAGCTGATACAATTGGGTAAATCATTTAAGTCATGCTATGTAAGCGCCATAGAAAACAAAACAGAAATCAAATCGGAATCCGATTCCTCTTCGATGTTTCGTTATACTGTTCCACGTTTCAACTTGATCCAAACTCATATGGCTTTCAACTTTCTAGTATATTTTCAAGGAGTCTCTAAGCTATAATAACTCGTCTAAATTCATTGGGATGTTACATTTTTGCGCGAAATGTATGTTGTGTCTTCATTGCAAATTGTAATTAACAACAGAATTGACATAAAACACGATAGTAAGATAAACTACAAATAACAAAGTAAAATTCACATGTAAGTCACCGCCTTTAAACGTGCAAAAGGCTCAACCTAAGCCCATCCAATTGAACCCTATGGGACTATCTTAACTTTTTCCAATGTATAAGCCATGCCTAATCAATATACCCCAAAATATCTGATCTACTGGGCAACTATGACCCCAAAATATCTGGACCCAGTTGTTCAAAGCATCGTTAGCTTAACGATATCGTTAAGACATAAATTTGTTAAGCAAATATCAGCTAAAGTAACAAATACACTGTTATTTTTTGTTGAAAAAATGTGAGAATCCGTTGCAGTGCAAAGGATTCTCACATTTTTTCAACCAAAAATAACAGTGTATTTGTAATATTAATGTTTGAAATTTTAACGAAACGTTAACTAACGACACGTTAACTAACGACGTCGTTAGTTTTGAACAACCGGGCCCTGGTTGTTCAGATACACACAAAATATATTCATATTTTTCTAAAAATACAATTCATAAGTAAAAGCATATAATTATGTGTTCGTAATTTGGATACCTTGGCCCTAGTTCTCTTTCGAACATTTTTTTGTTTGATCTATGGTTTACAACCAAGAATTTTTAAAGCATTTCTGCGAAACTCTGCATCAACCACATTGTAGATAAGAAAGTTAATCGTATGGTTGAGCTGTATTGTCAGTAACAGAACTGACAGAATCGTTTGCCCGGCGTCAATCGTGTTGGTACCAACGAGACCAAAAATAAAACTTACACCAAAAGGTACGACAACCAGGAGCAAAAAGGCGACGACTACCGCTATCAGCTTTACAGAGACGCGGAAATCGTTCCCTTGGTCTGCTGCGGTCAGTTGCCGTCGAACAAGCCTTTGCTTGTACAACTTACCTATAATCATAGGCGTCAGGGTGAGCAATGTGGCCAGATATGATACCATATGAACAATCATGATTGTCACGTAGACCTGCGTTTTGGGTTGCGTATTCAGAACGCTACTGTGTACTTTGCCCCCGAGATTCGGAATACAAATTCCGTCTTCTATCTCGCTATACAGAATGGCTGGCGGTGTGTAGACCACCATCATGACCATGACGCTGCTCAAAAGACATCGAGTGACATATTTTCTCGACATCATGACTTTTGCTCTTAATGGATACCATACTGCTACAAATCGTTCCACACAAATCAGCAAAACGACCGAGTGCGAGCAGATCATGGCAAGCTGCCATATACACATAAAGATCTTACAACCAACCGTTGTAAATGCCCGTATGTCCCTGCCAATTACGGCATGGACGCACATGTGGGTCAGAGCCAATGGTATCTGCGCAATGCCGTCAAAAACTGCAAGGGATGATATCAAGATATCATGCCCCTTCAATTGCGAAGTGTTTATTCGTCGTATGACAGCAAGTGTTAAGGAGTTACCGAACAGCCCTAGAACAGTGACGATACAGACCAGACAAAACAACACATACGGCATGTATGATACAGGCTCGTCATCTACATGAACATCGTATACAACATGTTCATTTGATAGATTTAAGTTTTCGGCAAAACTTGTAACGTTCGTATTAAATGTCTGTTTGATTTGATCGACCGACAAAGTTTGGTTCTGTGTCACTGTATGGAGAGTCACATTGTCCGCAAAGCTGATATTCGTTGTTAGCCACATGTTGTCAATAACGAGGGTATTTCTGTAATAGAAAAACAAATATACCTGAATATAGATCAGCTGACCAACTGTCACTCAGCTCCACTTCGGTACCTCGTTCCACTTTCCTGGTATGGAGAGGTTTAACGGAATACCGATGGAAATATTCCATCTAACCTGAATACTGTATGGATGAGTGTTTAGAGTGGGAACTTGGTTCTGATTTTTTAAATTCCTGGTCGTTGCATAGTTTAACTTTGTGGTAAGGATACTATTATTATATTAGTTCTAATGTTTCGAAAATAATGCAAAATGGTATCAATGTGGACCCATTGACGAAAAAAAAAAACAACAACAAATCAGCACATCAGGATAACATGTACATCTAATATATAACCCCTCATACCCCACTTTTATATAGTACAACCGGGGTTTGCAGGGGTATACATATTTTTCTTATTTTTGCTCCAAAACATAGATTCACGGTGGGTACTCGTTAGAAACGCCCCACCAAGGCTGTTCTAACGTGCCGTGTACCCACAATCCATGTTTTGAGCAAAAATGAAAAAAAAAATATCATTTTTATTTTACAACCAAAAAATTTTTGTTTATTGCATGGGCGTGTTTTCGTAATGATAAATAAAAGCGCTGCAGGCATGCATGATACCCCGCCACGCAAATTTAATTTAGCAAAAATGTTTGTCAATAAATTCTCAAGATAAAGAGCAGAACAAAATTTTGTCATAAATGAAGGACCATAACTCTGTATACATTGATAAAATTTACCCATCTTCAATCCCAAACCACTACTTCCTGATTTTAACTTTTATACAAAGTTTGAAGAAAATTGGTTGATAAATGCACAAAACGGAGGTAGGAAACAAAATTTTAATGTAAATTATGGGCCATAACTCTGTACTTATTTAACGAAATTTATTCATTTTCAATCCCAAACTCTCCTTCCTGATATGAACTCCTATACATGTACAAAGTTTGAAGAAAATAAGTCAATAAATGCTCAAGATAGAGTCCTGAAACAAAATTTTAACGTAAATCAAGGGCCATAACTCTGTACTTATTTGACAAAATTTACCCATCTTCAATCCCAAATCACTCCTTCCTGGTATGAACTCCTATACAAAGTTTGAAGAAAATCGGTCAATAAATGCTAAAGATAGAGCCCGGAAACAAAATTTTAACGTAAATCAAGGGCCAAAACTCTGTATTAATTTGACGAAATTTACCCATCTTCAATCCCAGACCACTCCTTCCTGATATGAACTCCTATACAAAGTTTGAAGAAAATCGGTCAATAAATGCTCAAGATAGAGCCCGGAAACAAAATTTTAACGTAAATCAAGGGCCATAACTCTGTACATATTAGACAAAATTTACCCATCTTCAATCCCAGACCACTCCTTCTTAATATGAACTCCTATACAAAGTTTGAAGAAAATCGGTCAATAAATGCTCAAGATAGAGCCCGGAAACAAAATTTTAACATAAATCAAGGGCCATAACTCTGTACTTATTTGACGAAAATTACCCATCTTCAATTCCAGACCACTCCTTCATGGTATGAACTCCTATACAAAGTTTGAAGAAAATCGGTCTATAAATACTCAAGATAGAGCCCGGAAACGAAATTCTAACGTAAATCAAGGGCCATAACTCTGTTCTTATTTGACGAAATTTACCCATCTTCAATCCCAAACCACTCCTTCCTGATATGAACTCCTATACAAAGTTTGAAGAAAATCGGTCGATAAATGCTCAAGATAGAGCCCGGAAACGAAACGCTGACGGACGGACGGACGGACGGACAGACGGACGGACGGACACTCAAACGCAAATTTTTTTTGGAGGGTATAACATAATACCCCGCACTTTTTTAAGTGGCGGGGTATAAAAAGCAACATACTTAAACACGATACGATGCTTCCATCAAAGAAGTACTTCGCCAAACCAACAGGCTAAACAACCACACTAATTGACTTTTGTCGACGACATCTGAAAAAGACAGCAGAGATTATGTAAACCCTGGCCTGAGTAGACAGTCTCATCAGGGTAATATTTCCCTGAAATGTATACAACCTTGAACCATAACTTTATACATGTGAAGGGGTATACATTTTTTCCATATTTTGTTTTATCTAAAACGTAGATTGTGAGTACTTGTTAGAACCGCCTTGCCGAGAAAAATAAGAAACAAGTGGCCTAAAGGCCAGCGATCGCTCATGTTAAAGAAAAGAAGTTTTTTTTTTTTTTTTTTTTTTTTTTTTTTTTTTTTTTTTTTTGTTTTTAATTACATGTATATGGGCATGGTACTTTTTTTGCTTCAGAATCAGTAATATACAGTCCTTTTGCCCATTTACTGCAAGATTTTCCATTTAAATGACATTTAAGAGTTTTCACCATTCAAATGCATAGGTAACCTATGTTAACCTTACCGTAAAATAGGTCAAGGTTATTACAGGGTCGTGATTCTTTTAAACATTGTAGTACCTTAGTCAAAAATGCTACATCTCAAGTATGGCAGTATGGCAATAACCTGATAACAGTCGTGTTTTTTTTTTTTTTTTTTTTTTTTTTTTTTTTTTTTGCAAATGTATGTGTGGCCTAAATAAGCATTGTTATAGATCCCAGTTTCATCCTTCAGACAGACATTGTAGGGCCATAGAGACCATCAATATCATGTGACCTGGACAGTGTTTTCGCAATAAAAATATGCTTTACTTTTGGAATTCCGTGGTATCAATGTTCATTGGCCCATTTGTGCGATTTGTGCTACCAGTGCGAACAAATTATTGAAAGGCAATTGAAAATAAATAAATAAATAAATAAATAAATAAATAAATAAATAAATAAATAAATAAATAAATAAATAAAACTGTATTAAAGAATAATGATTTTATTTCAGTTTGAAAATGGTCAAAATTTTAAAAGCGCTGTAATAAGTATTCTTCATAATAATTATTATTAAAGACTAACGTTCGCCATAACTTATTCAGATTCTTTGCTTTAATAATATTAACAAGAGCAGCAACAACAACAACGACAATAATAATAATAATAATTATTATTATTATAATCATAATTGTTATCAGCGTTTTTATTTTTACGTATTTAAATCTTGAAAAGTCCAGTATCGCTGGCTTTTTTTGAAAATTATATACCTATATTGTGCGAAGAAATTATTTTAACTTACCCATGTAGATGTTTCATTGTCGCTTTTTGGCTCTTATGCAATGACACTCTAATTCATAGATCACCAGTAGTACCGCCTTTCTGTCTCTTTCAATTGAGCCGCGACGTGAGAAAACCGGTCTTCGGGGTTTCCGACCAGGTCCGACACAAACCGACCTGTACAAGCTCATAAAAGAGCTAGAAGCTTGAAATTTCGGATTTAAGTAGAAGGGGAATTGCACTATCCGAGTAGCGAAAACAAAGGCGCTGATCAGCTTCGCAGTTACTGCGAAGCTGATCTGCGCCTTTGTTTTCGCATAGGCAATAATCCCGTTTTCTCACGATGCGGCTCAATTGTCTTTTGACTGTTCCATGATACACGTTTCCCCGTTTTTTGTTCCGAATTTCCTCAGTTGATCATTCCAATTTCAGTACAGCTAATTATACTGCTAAGCTAGTCCAGAAACACTATCAATACGATTGTGTATATGGACATACAATCAAAGACCAAGCAGCTTATGAGACTAATATGATCTTGCAAAGACTAATAAGAAGATGCAAACTATAATCACGCCGTGATACAATGCAGTCATTTTTTCCAATTATTTAACCCTTTTATGACAAGTTAATTTTCCCATCATTACCATTTGGATGAGTCCACTGTCATTTTAAGGGGCATCAGGTGTGATTTTATATTGTATTTCAGTTTTCGATGAAATTCCTTTAAGCAAATAGAATAGCCCCAGATGGGACGCCGCGTTCTGCGGCGTCACTTCTGGGGCTTTTTTGTTTGCCTATGTCCAATAACAAGGACGCCATGCATATAAATTACGTGTTAAGGCCGTAGCAATACATTCAGAGCCCAAAAGTAGGGCTGAGAAAAACAGTTGTCTTATTGTGTTTAAAACTCAAAACAGTATACTTACCGCTTTATGGGTGCAAACGTGGTTCCCATGGCCTTGCAGCAAGATACGTATATTTGGTCATTAATTCGCGTGCGCCGCCTATGCGTCACCATGGTTTAAAAATGGCGCAATGTGTTTGCGATACATATGAAATGTTTAATTGTTTTAAAACTTATCTTGTCAAACGAATGTTCTAATTTATCGCAATATACATTTTTATAAGATTGAAGTTACAGCAACAGGTCGCGTTATTTTGATGTTCCCTCGTATGTAAAATATTTCATTAGTCGGCGTATGCCCTTCATTTTGAAATTAAGGTCAAACCTCGCTATCTGCATCTGGAGTGGATCATGACATTTTCGGTTACATCAGGAAAACATGTCCGTGCAATAGATACCCCCTTAAACCCCAATTTTATATAGTAAAACCGGGCTATGCAGGGGTATACCTATTTGTCTTATATTTGCTCCAAAACATAGATTGTGGGTACTCGTTAGAACCGCATCGGCGATGCGTGTACCCACCCACAATCTATGTTTTGTGCAAAAAAAAGAAAAAAAATCAATTTTTAAAGCTCAAAAATCTCTGTTTATTGCATGGGCAAGTTGTTCGGTCTCTGACTATTCAAATAATAAGATTTGATGGATATGGTAAACAGACCTGATGAGCCCCCCAAAAAACAGGTTTTTGTAGATGTGAAGTGAAGTGAAGTGAAGTAAAGTGAAAGTCTTTATTTATAGAGGGTAGCTCGGTTTGCATAGTAAATCTTCCACGAGGCCCTCTAAAACAACATGTTATAAAAATTATTTACACATACAGACATACATTCAACAAAATATTCATGTATTTATATAAAAAACAACCCGTAGGAAAATCAACAACATCAGGAAAACATGCCCATGTAATGTATACCCCCTTGAACCCCACTTTTATATAGCAAAACTGGGGTATGCAGGGGTATACCTATTTTTCTTATTTTTGCTCCAAAACATAGATTGTGGGTACTCGTTAGAACCGCCTCGGCGGTTCTACGAGGCGGTTCTAATAAGTACACACAATCTATGTTTTGGATCAAAATAAAAAATATGTTTACCCCTGTAAACCCCAGTTTTGCTATATAAAAGTGGGGTATGAGGGGGTATACTTTCCATGGACATGTTATCCTGATGTGAACTAAAAGGTCACCAGTTGGAGGGTACGAGATGAATTAAGATAAGACCGTTTCTTGGCAATGGCTCGATGTCATTGATATAAAAAAGTTAAGAAATTACTTAAACCAACTTTGTTTCTTAATTCAAGCTTTAATTGTGCAAGGGTAGTCTATGGTATAGCTTTCCTTGGACACTCCATTTATCCACCAGGGACCAGTTGTTCAAAATTAACAATTTCGTTAGTTAACGATTCGTTAAAAATTCAAATGGCAATATTACAAACACAGTGTTATTTTTTGCTGAAAAAAAATGAGAGAATCCTTTCTATTGCAAAGATTTCTCACAGGTTTATTCAACAAAAGATAACAGTGTATTTGCTTTTGAAGTCGATGTATAGTTAACAAATGGAGGGCTTATCGTAAGGAAGTTTTGAACACCTGGGCCCAGGACAACATGTTGGTGAAATGTATACCCCCATCTAATACCTCACTGTAATAAGTAAAACTGAGGTTCACAAGGTACCTATCTATATAATTCAGCAATTAGGTTACTGAATGGGCGTTACCTCATGAATACGTTATTGGGTATGGTCTACTTTTGACCTAGGTAAAAGCTAAAGGTATAGCTCGGCAAATAGGTCACTGTATGGGCGTTACCTTATGAATACGTTATTGGGTATGGTCTACTTTTGACCTAGGTAAAAGGTATACAGTTGAAAGACTGAACTCACATGTTGTCCGTTAGAATGAAAATCAGAGTTTGTCTAGTTTACTGGATTGGACAAAATAGGTAGCTGATCTGGTAAAATACGTGACAGCGCTCTAGGCTGACTGAATTCGACTTTTCTATCATCTCCCTCCTTGCACAGATGGACTAGCCAACCACGCCCAGATATGAATATTAAAGTTGCCGCCCATACAGTGACCCATTTGCCGAACTATATACAGTTTAAAGATTCAACTCACATGGTTTCTGCTAGAAAATACGAATGAAATGTGACTTTGTCTAATTCACTGGATTGGACAAAATACAGGTAGCTGATCTCTAACGGTAAATATGTGACAGCACTCTAGGTTGACTGAGTTCGACTTTCGATAATCTCCCTACTTGAACAGATGGACTAGCCGACCAAGCCCAGATATGAATATTAAAGTTACCGCCTAACAGTGACATATTTGCTAAACTATACCTACCTATTATTATTTTACTTACAATACAGATTGTTGGCACTCGTTATAAACGGCTCGCGTACCCACAATGTATGTTTAGTCTGAGCAAAATAAGTGAAAAACAAAACAATTCGACTGAAAATGTTAAATTTTTACACCTGAAAAATAGCTCTTTGTTTGGGAATGTTTTCTTATTTGTTCGTTAATAATTTCGCGATGGTTCAAAGACTTGCTGGGTGGTAATCTTAATTAATAAACCTAGCCTTGTAAACGTCAATAAGACTAAAATCTTGGAAATCTTGAAGAATAAGCCCACGCCTATGCCAAAAGTTCAAGGATTGTTTTGTACCAGAGCCTCACGTGGATACGGATTAGTTCTAGAATAGCTTCAGTATGGCAGTTATAGTGCGGATTTACACAAATGAGCCACCACATGGAAAAACCAACAATCTGCATAGGCGAAAACAAAGGCGCAGATCAGCTTCGCAGTAACTGCGAAGCTGATCAGTGCTTTTGTTTTCGCTACTCGGATAGTACAATTACTCTTCTACTTAAATCCAAAATTTCAAGCTTCTAGCTCTTTTCTGTGACTGTACAGGTCGGTTTGTGTCGCACCTGTTCGGAAACCACATTGTTGGTTTTCCCACGAGGCGGCTCAAATGCTAATAACGTATAGTGTTTCTTTCATTCGACTCTGTTGTGATATCTTCTTTTAATGTGACATTTCTCCTCGATTGTCGTGAGGATTTTTTGGAGAACAAATACATGAATAGCACTAATGAACGGACCAAAATATTACATTCATAACTATTTATAACAGACAGTCTTTGTCTGAATGCACATGAAAAGAAGCGTGCATCATCGGTAAATAAACTGCGTGAAATGACCAACGTCAACACGAACAAGGGCCTTTGAAAAAAAAATCACATCAAGATAAGAAAAAAAAAAAAAAAAAAAAAAAAAAAGAAAAAAAAAAAAAAAAAGACATCATTGATAGTACAGATTATTCTCTCCTTCGATCCTTTGCATACATGATTCTACATTAAGATCCATCTCCTAAACATGTTTCAATTAATGTTACTGAGTTTATGCATCGGTCTTAATCTTCCCATTTTGAAATTGAAGTATACTCATATTTATTTGGCTATATCGGGGGTCATTGTTGAGGGTTCAGTACCCGGAATTGCGCATTACTCCCTTTGAACGTTTTCACTGCTTCCAAAGGATCTTACATTTATATTTTACTTATAAAGGAACAGGGTCTTTAGTTTTATTCAATTGTATAACATAAATGTATTTTAAAACATTCACCAGAACTGTAGACAGTCATGTTAGTAGACATAAATAGACATTTAAGACTAGCATACTTACTAACATTCAACATATTTTACTTAATTTATGACAGGTTTTGTGGTCAAAAATGTCCGGTTTTCATATTGTAACTTACATGACAATTTTAAAATCAAAACTGGACAGATGCTGTTTTGTAGGCAAAGAATTTCAATGAGGCGTAAATAAAAAATAGCTGTGTTTCCACTAACCCGACCGACTCTGAATTTTTGCGCCGACCCTGCAGGATTTATTGCCATTAAAAATAAAATGAAAATATTTTCATGCCAACCGACCCTCAACATTTTAAGAGGAAAGAAAACAATGATTTAAAAAACACTAGAACTGCACCAATACTAATTAAACTCACTTTCTTTAGCTTCCTTATTCTTTCATGATATAAGCGAGTTTTCGCCTTTTGTTTACATTTTCAACAAAGAAAAAATACATGAAAAATAAAAAGATTGTCCGACCTACCGACCCTATCCACAGGCGCTCGACGACTGGACTTTTTTTTTTTTTTTTTTTTTTTTTTTCATTTTCACCCGTTTGGAGACCCTTACGATATGTTCATGCAATTATTTTACCTTGAAAACCTTTTCTATCAATCCTCAATCAACCCTCGTCTATGGGCTACTATATAGACAAGGTCGGAAACGCGGTGTCCTAGTTTAATTGGGGTCATGGGATTCCCCGCATCTCAAACTCATACTTCACCCTTTACCGTTATTTCAATGCTGGCTGTCAACACACGAGTGTCTTTGTAAAAGGTCTCGCCCATTGCCTTTATTCAAAAAAGCACAACAGCCCGTAAAAACTAACAATTAATGCATTCTACAGAATTGGAGGACATCCCGAATGAAATCGGCAATCTAGCCGTGGCATTACTATAAATACACTGGTCACACGACGTGTTACGCCAGCGCGTGATATATGTTACGTTGGTTTTCATAGGTTGCTTGATTTTATCCAGTCAAAACACTTTGTGATCAAGTGTCATGGCAACAATGCAATACAATTATCCAGTAGGATTGATTCTATCATACGATATTTACAGTGACCTTCCACTGATTTCTAGAAACGAAAGGTCACCATACAAAAACATTCGGGATCCCATCCAAGTAGACAGGTGGTGGTATAAAATATAAGTTTACGGGCGACTATGCTTATTTTTGACGAAGGCAATGGGTGAGATTTTTTACAAAGTCGCTCATAAGTAGACACTCAGCATTGAAATAACGGTAAAGGGTGAAGTACGAGTTTGAGATGCGGGGAATCCCATGACCCCAATTAAACTAGGACACCGCGTTTCCGACCTTGTCTATATAGTAGCCCATAGACGAGGGTTGATTGAGGATATTGATAGAAAAGGTTTTCAAGGTAAAATAATTGCATGAACATATCGTAAGGGTCTCCAAACGGTTGAAAATGAAAAAAAAAAAAAAAAAAAAAAAAATGAGTCCAGTCGTCGAGCGCCTGTGCCCTATCCCGTCGTCGGCATGTTAGCGGAACACGGCTATTTTTATTTTACGCCTGAGAGCATGAATGCTGAAAAGGACAGAAGAAAAGGGACCCAAAAGGTTTTACCGATTAATAAGGTACAATCGCTTTTGTTTTGTCGACGTTTGAGTTGTGTCCTTGAATCAACAAACCCAGATAGCTGTTAAAATTGTATTAGCAGTATTGTCCTCATATCGCGAAAATTGCATGTTTTTTTTTTTTTTTTTTTTTTTTTTTTTTTGTTGTTGTTGTTGTTGTTTTTTTGTGATAACGTTGTACAAATACATGTATGTAAGAATCTAGGGGAAGGTTGAATGCTGAAAATAGAGTTTATACTGCCTTCAAGTAATATTAAAATGCAGCCTATACTTCGACTTGATTGGCAAATTATACGAATGTCTCGTACAGAAGAATGCTTTCCTTGTCGCTTATTAAAAGGTCATAGTCCAAAGCGATTTATACATATATTCACGTTATGATTACACATGCAAAATTAATTGAAAAATAATGAATGATGCAAAAACAAATTGTTTGATCTCTATTATTCAAAATGCCATTACATAAAAAGGTACAAGTAGGCAAAGATCAGGAAAAGGCGCAATCAGAAAAAGATTCCCACTCCAAAAACCGAGGTGGGAAAAAACCAAACTAACAATCAGGTACTTATACCATGAAACATATCGTAAGCCGAATGAGCAGCTATTTCCCAATAGGTGGCCACTCAGTTACCTTAACTTAACTAAAAATATGGAAACATACATAAGGCGCCAACAGCACAAAAAAAAAAAAAAAAAAAAAAAAAAAAAAAAAAAAAAAAAAAAAAAAAAATTATACACTAAAACATAAAACAAAAAGAACCACCACAGAAGTATCGACTTGGAACGATCAGTAACACAAAGTTACTGGCGGGCTTAAACCGGTTTTACATGGCCATAACCTCACCCTCAGCTTCTGCAGTGGTTCATAACATTTAGTTAGTTATTCGGTCCTCGTGGTGAATCTCTAACTAGTCAATGAATCATCAAGAACAAACAAATAAATCATGATGAACATCCTGATGAATCAAAAACCAGGACTCACAGACTGAGTAAGCTGCCCGACGATGGAGATCCCTGGGCGCCGAATAACCTACTAACTCCGGAGCAAAAGAAAAACACCAGTTGGACCCCGGTGGGCCAAGCAACAGACAAGAAGCTCCGGCCCCAACCAACTAAAATGAATAGCTTTATGTCGGGGCCATCATAGAGTCTGACGCCCGACCCACCGGCGTGCAATTAAAGAAGGCAGCATAGTTATCAACAATGATTGGGTTAAAAACTAAGCATGCAGACTGTCGCATAACATTCAAGTTATAACCTATACGTCTGTAACGTGTTATGATTTTTCTGAACTGAAAAGAAAAATCATTAATTCCTTTAAGTTTCTTAAATTTGTAAACCAAGTCACCATAAAATTCAGGTTCCGAAAGGCCCTCATTTAAAAGCGTCTTTAACCCAACATTATATTTGGAAATCAATTCATAGTGTCTACGATAAAATTTAGAAAATAAAGTACTGATTAGTATATACCAAACCAAATTTGAATTATCTCAGCCCATTGTGATTAAAGGTTTATTATGATATGTGTTTTTGGAACAAAAAAAAAATATGCAAGCTTAAAATGGTATCAGATATTCTGGATCACCCTGTTTTTACAATAATCACATCATGAAAACATATCCGTGTAAAGTATACCCCCTTGAACACCACTTTTATATAGCAAAACTGGGGTATGCAGGGGTATACCGATTTTTCTTATTTTTGCTCCAAAACATGTTTGGAGCAAAAATAAGAAAAATATCACAATTTTTCAGCTGACAATTTTCAAATTTTAAAGCTAAAATATCTCTGAATATTGCATGGGCAAGTTTTCGTAATGAAGACATGGATCATGAAATATAACGAAGTGCCAAAATGTTGGTAAGACTGTCCCAGTTCTATTTTACGACACGACATTCTGTCCGTGGGAATAAAACAGATTTCGTATCTACGGCCTATATAAATTAGGATTCCGTGTTGTATTTTGTGTCTCTTGAGATCGGGTTTGAAAGGTTAGTTCCTTCAATATGTTTCTGAGCTCAGCGTTCATTTTTTATTTTATCCATTCATTTATTTATTTATTTTTGTATCCTTTTTAATATAGATTAACGGTTGGTATTATTTATTTCGATTGTTTTGACTCTGTGATATTGTCTCGTTCATGAAGGAAGGGCTCTTAAAACAATGAAGCGCGTGGGACTTGAAATTTGAAATTAGAGGAAATTTATGTAACGTTATATGCTGTACGCAGTTAGCGTTACTTTGTATAAAGCTGCGCAGTAATCTCAAAGATTGCAAGATAAAGCAAAATATGGATTATATAGCATGGAAAATAAATCAAATTACATGTACATTGCACCTAGGCAGCTGACGCTTTTCTTCGTTGGCCTTGACAGTCAGCTTTAACTGGCTGTCTTTAGTTATTCAACTCATTTAAGCCTGGCGTCCCTTTTATGGGACATAGGAAGAAGAATGATTTATTCACGACTTAAACATACAGTTTCTCGTCGTTACAACACAATGTAAACATTTATGAGTGAGTTCATAAGGATATGTATGGCATAGATATATGTTAACTAAGCACATGCATCTTATGAATTAGATATTTAATGCTAAACGTCTCTCGAATGATTCTTTTATAAATTTGCATAAGTTTATCAGAATTGTCTTATTTCTAGACTTCAAAAGTTCACAAAGTTTATATACACTTGGTCTCAGAATATAACGAGGTTTTATATATTTGACTCTGATATCCTGTAATAAAGGACACTGGCATATAAAATGAAACTCATTGTCAATCTGTCTTTGGTCACAATACAAACATAGTCTTTCAGCTCTATCTATACGATGCCTCCCATATCTCGCGGTCTCTATTCTAAGCGAATGGCTCGAAAGTCTTAATTTCGTTAATAAATGTCTTAAAGGTTTATCACGTACAATGTTAAGGTATGGTTCATATTCAAATTCACATTTGAAATTATTATATAAATCCAGTTTACTAATAGTAATAATATCACCTCTCCATGTTTGTTTAAAATTGTCAATAAGTCTCATTTTAAATATGTTAATGAATGTATTTGGTTCAACACTATATGGATTAAACCACACATGACCAAAACCGAACTGGAATAAAAGTGTTTTTAGTATTTGTAACCCAATTCGATAATCCTTTATTGCAATCTTCTACGGAGATTGCATACACTGTTCGTAATATAATATTTGAGGAATACAACAATTTTAACCAATATCTGATTATTCTAATGTATCTCGAAATGTACAACGGGTACCGACACAATTCCCCATATACGCCGGCGTTACTTGTTGATAGTTTCACTCCCAAGATCCGTTTAAGAAACTTTAGATGTAAGCGTTCGATTTCTTTTGACTTCGAATGACACCATACTTCACAGCCGTAGCTTACGACACTTCCAACGAATGAATCAAATAGCTGACATAACGTTTTAGGCGTAAAGTTGAAAGTTTTGACGTTTGCAAGTAAGGTATTCATGGCTTTAAGGCCCTTGCCTAGTAAGTTTTGTTGGTTTAGCACAAATGTTCCCGTGTAGTTCATAATAACTCCGAGATAATTGAAATCATCAACCACTTCTAAAATAATGTTTTCAAATGTAAACTGGACGTCCTGTGGGAGTCTGCCTCTTTTTCTAAACACTAACACCTTTGTTTTCGCTGTGTTCACTTCGATACCCCACCTTTTACAATATTCAGATAACATATTCAAACTGTTTTGTAAGTCCATCTGGGTATCTCCAAAAATCACCATATCGTCCGCAAATAAAAGTAATATCAATGAAATGTTATGAAACGATAAACCACTGTTGATGTCTGACTGAATATATAGTTCCAAATCTTCAATAAAAAATGCGAAAAGGACAGGCGACATTACCTCCCCTTGTCTTAGACCAACACTGATATCGAAGAACTCCGAATAGTTATTACAATGTTTTACACATGATTTTACTTGTTCATATATTGACTTGATGATTTTCAACATTTTACCAGAAATTCCTGCTTTATATAATTTCAGCCATAAACCGTTCCTGTACACAGAGTCGAACGCTTTGCGTAGGTCAACAAAAGCGCAATACAAATATTTATTTTGATTTAAGACATGTTGAATTAAGTTCTGTAGAATGAACACTGCATCGACCGTCGAACGTTCTTTGCGAAATCCGAATTGTGCGTCGGAGAGTCTCTCATGTTCTTCTGCCCAGGTATATATGCGGTTGTTCAGAATACTCGTAAACAGTTTTGACATACAACTCGAAAGTGTTATAGCACGATAATTATCATCTAATGTCGGGTCACCCTTTTTGTAGACCGGTACGATAATCCCTTTCGACCAAGATTCCGGAAAAATACCTGAGTTAAATATTCCATTAAATATGTCTGTTAAATGACCTATCAATATGTCCCCTGCTTCCAGGAAATACTCATTTAAAATATTGTCCAATCCGGGTGATTTAGAATTTTTCAAGGATTTTATCGCATTCGTTACCTCGTCCGTTGTAATCACACGGTCTAAAACTTCGTATACACAATCGCCAGTATCATTTGATTCACAGAAGGCTTCTGCTTCTGCATCTCGTACTTCGTTTATTTCCGTCGCAATAGTTCGAAAATGTTCAAAAAAGTTCTGTATTGGAATATCATTGCTCGCTTTCCGACGATTTCTTCCAAACAGACGCCAGAAATCCTGTGGCCGTTTGTGTTTCAACAGTTCTATTTGTCTGTGTTTTTTACGTTCATACACTATCTTTTTCTTGCGCACAAGTTTTTTGTAAAGCGATTTCTTGTGACGAAGATTTCCGCGGTTTTCTGCTGTTTTTCCGAAGTTAAAGGTTCGTAATGCATTCAGATAGTCTTGTTTTGCATCAATACATTCCCTGTCAAACCATTCAGTGGAATAACGCTTACAGTTAAAACCTCTATTTGAGTCACTCCCCTTTACACAAAAAAGGGGTTCAGCAACAGTGCTTATAACATTCACAAATTTATTTACAGAATCGCTTATGTTTCTTCCATCAAGATTTTCAGGTTGGATAATATCGTTCAATACAGGCAACTTCGAAATAAGATCTCTTCGAAATATGTCCCGTTTGTTACTATCCCATTTATAACGTTCATAATCAAAATTCTCATTAACTTCAACGTCTTGGTTAAAACAAAAAAGCTCGATGCATAATGGTGCATGGTCACAGAACATATTAAAATCCTTCACTTCAAAGTCTTTTACTATCGAAAAATTGCGTTGTCTTATTAGTAAATAGTCAATAATACTACTCCCAACGTTTGTATATGTATATGATCCAGATTTGGAATCTTTGCCTATCCTGCCGTTCGCGACTCGTAATCCGGTAGCCTTACACAAATCAAGCAACTTTGTCCCTTGGTTATTGCTAGTGTTGTCCTCGGAAACACGTGGTAGCGGAATATCTGGGACGTAATCGTCATCGTCAACATCCCGTATTTGTTCGTCCAAGATTATATAGTCCGCTTTTGCGCCAATGCGACAGTTCAGATCACCAACTACTGACACTATTCCATTATTACTATAAACATTAATGTCATCCTGCAAAAGTTCAAACAAATCAACGTTGTGCACATTATACGCCGGTGAGTCCGTTCCCCATACATATGCACCACATATGAATACGTCCTCTGAAAGTTTAAAAAATGTCTTATCGAGTTTCAACCAAATCAACGTGTCAAAAACAGTTTTGATAATTTCAACACCCTGCTTATATTCTGACTTAATATAAACCACAGTTCCACCACTATTTCGTCGAGCACGCCTGTTCTGAAATTTTCTATAAAAGTTTAAACTGCAATAGCCTTTCAAATCGATTTCACTATTTTCACTTGTCCAAGATTCATATAAGAATATTATATCGTGTTGATATAACAAGTTTATAAAGTCAGCATCGTTTTTCTTAGATTGTGTTAAACCGTTACAATTCCATGACATTATTTTCAAACCATTCTTCGACCTGTCTCATGTTCGGTTCCCAGCTCGCGCCTGTTCGTCAATACCAGAGATTCCGGATGCGCTATGTGGCGGGTAGCAAGTCACTATTTCGCGGTTTACAGTTTATTATAGCTAATCCAAGCCTCTTTGCCGTCCTGTCTAGCCCGTAGCATGTGTGGTATTAGACGTCTGCGCTCATCAACAACCTCTTTCGGAAATAATTCATGAATAAATTCGTCACTATCTTTAAGTTTGTCTTTCAATTTTTTGACTTTCTCTCGATCTTGAACACTCGCAAATTTAACTAGGATTTTCCTCTGAGAGTTCGGTCTACGATTATTGCAGAGTCTTCTAATCTCAATAAATTGCATTTGCTCAACTGTGGTACTGTCCATCTCAAGGCTATATTTCATTAACCGCTGTAATTTCTCACGCAATGCTTGCTCCGTTTCGTTTTCATCCTCTGTAACGCCACCAACTATAAGAGTATCTTTTAATGTGTCCGACTTCATATTCATAATAGTGCCCTTAAGTTTCATATTTTCCTTCTCAAGCTCTTCGACTCGGTTTTGTGTTTCCTCGACTAAGAAATCAAGTGTATCTGATCTTTCGTCTAAACGTGTAACTTTTTGGTTCATTTTCTTATTACGATCTTCACACGTTGTATACATCTTTTTCAGCTCTTTATCAAAATCATCGATTTTTTTCTCAACAATGTCCAACGTTTGTAATCGTCTGTTAACTTCTGTCAATTTCATATCAATATTAGCAAGGTAGCGCATAACCTCACTATTGCCAGCATTTGACTGTTGATAAACTTGTTGGGAGTAGGGGTAGGGTCCTGATGACGCTGTCGAATTAAGCACATTATATGTCGTGGCCGGGGGACTATTTAACAATGCTGTCATCGGTTGGTAATATCCACAGATGTGACGCCGCAAAACGCGGCTTCCTATCCGGGGCTATTCTGTTTGCTTAGAGAAATTTCAACGAAAAATGGAATAAAACTTTAAAGTCACACCTGAAACCCCTAAAAATGAAAGTGGACTCACCCAAGTGATAACGATGGGAAAATCCATTCGTCAGATATGGGTTAAATCTAACTTATGATAATTCTTATTAAAATCTTACAATTCACGACCGTTTAACATGGTACAAACTAATATTATAGGCAACAATGAAGGTTGTTCTGCAAATCTTCGTGTTCACCACCGTGGTGGCAGTGGCGTTGTGTGCAGAACAAACACAAGACCAGGCTGCGTTGGAACTCCTCTCGAAGCTCCATAAATTGCGTAAGTGTATACATCAGGAAAACGTGTCCGTGAAATGTGTACCCCCTCAAACCCCAGCTTTATATAGCAAACTGGGGTATGCAGGGGTATACCTATTTTTACTCTAAAACATAGATTGTGGGTATTCGTTAGAACCGCCTCGGCGAGGCGGTTCTAACGTGTGCCCACAATCTATGTTTTGAGCAAAAGTAAGAAAAAATAACAAAAATTTTCTGCTGAAAATTTTCATTTTTTACAACTTTAAAAATCTCTGTATATTGCATGGGCATGTTTTCGTAATGATATAAGAATTCGTGTGGTTTTGCCGTGTGGTAGACCCAAACATATAGGTCGAGTCGCATGTTCATTTGATGTTTTTACTTTTAAAGCTCGGGGATCGCCTGCAATCAGTTTGGTTCAGTTCCTGCTTACCTTTAAAGTTTTATCCAGCTCCTACCACTTTTTTACAATCCGATTTGTCGGCCACGCACAGTTGTCGTAGACCTACCATTATTGCGTTCGATTTCGATTTCTCTGAACCAACTTGACCAAATCGTGTTATGTACAATCGAGTAAGTATATCTCAGAACTATTTAAATCAGAAGCTGTAATTCATTGTAGTTTTCCGAGGTCCATTTTTGGTTCACTTTAAAATGACGACTTAGTTTCATATCTGGAACGCAACTATTTTAGGAGAACACAGATCGCCATGTCAAAAGCACATGGTCGATTAAGTTTATAAAAACCCAAAGGAATTGCAGTGAAAAGCGAGGATTTTTGATTTGTTGTGCTGTCAACGTGTAAATTGTGTACTTTCCAGATCAAGCTGGTTAGGTACCATAGGACGTGATTTCAGAGGGCTGTACAGTCGCTGGACCGTTCCTGCTTGGCTGCATGGCGACACCGGCCGCACCGGCCTGCACAGCCGCGGGGGCAGCATGCAAGGTCTACAAGGCTGGGGTTTGGGCCTGGGACCAAGTTCGACAACACTGGGGGTAGACGCTGTGTCCGACATTCGTGACCGAGGGCCAAAATCTGGATAATTTCATTATTGATTATAGTCAATTTACAGAATAAAACAAACATAATATAAAGTATAAAGTTATATTGTTTTTTAACTACACAGTCGTCTTTTTACTGTATTTTAATATGGTTTTCTGTTTTTTTTCTTCTAAGTTTTTACAGTTGTAGATGCAATACTAAAACGGTTTGTTTTTATAGTACCCGTAGCTATTCAGAAACGGGCATTCAAGATAGAGTAAAGTATAGAGTCGTAAAAACTCAGTAAAATACATTGAGTCGAAAATATTTTATATACATACATGTACATATTTTTTCATGTAAAACGTATTGATGTGTTCTACAAACAATCTTTGAGAAACTGTAGAAATTGGATACAATCATTGTTAGCGTCTTATTTCCGAGAGGAACTGACTTGGTTTTGTATCTTAGAAATCAATTATCTTCAAAGACGTACTTTCTGTATGACTATAACCAAACTTTGATGAATAGCACATATAGTACTGAGCAGGAGAATTAATAATATACTGGATTTAGCAAAGACATTTGATATAATAAAAGGATATAGAAGAATACTATTTTTGCACATCAAAGGCTATTTGTCAGATAGAAAGAAAATAAGATCATACTCGCTGTGGAAGTAGTAGCAGGGAATCAAATGAGCCGCCGCATGGGAAAACCAACAATCTGCATAGGCGAAAACAAATGCGTAGATCAGCTTCGCTGTAACTGCGAAGCTGATCAGCGCCTTTGTTTTCGCTACACGGATAGTACAATTCCTCTACTTTCTGAATCCAAAATTTCCAGCCTCTAACCATCTGTGGCTATACAGGCTTGTTTGTGTGGGACTTGGTCAGAACCCAAATTCGGTTGGTTTTCTCACGCGGAGGCTCAATCATAAATGTGTCTTGTACTATTAATGAAACGATATTTAACTGTATATTTTTATCACGTGGATTGACACAAACGTACGTAAAGATATAGATAGATAAACAAAAGCAATGATCAGGGTTGGGCTTCATCTTACACAAACATTCAAGCTGGACATCACAAACAAAAAACAAGCACAGCTTAAGATTTGAACGTACTGTTACTCATTGAACAACTATTGCACGGAATGTGATCACCAAGCCACTAACCGAATAAAATAAAGACGCGAACTAAAGTGCCAGTCCCACTGAATCGTAAGCAATCGTACGATTGTCTAATTATAAGTTTATTGATGAGACTGCGTATGCAAAATTTGCAAAATGTTTTCCAACATGTTTCCTCTTTCTTAATTTGCACATTGAGGTCAAAGAAATGACACTCAAATTAATACAGTCGTATTGTATTAAGGCAGTCGTATTACGATCTTAAGCGATCGTAAGCGCAGTGGGACTGGGACTTACATGCAACAGATCCACTAAGCTGGTATTGTATCGTGTAACGATTTCTATGCTACATGACACGTATTGGCTTTTGGTCTATGAAAATCCTTTTTGCTTATCATTATTTTGGTTTCGTATGGTTACGTCCAAGTAATCAAGAGCCACCGCTTTCTAGGTGTGAAAATTAACACGAAAACACGAGAGTTAATGCTCAAAGACACAACAAGCTGCCAAAATGTGAACCACTTTTCAAGTATTAGAAAACGAAATATTTAAAAATGTTCTTATTATGTAGTTTTGTTTTCTTTTTATCGAGAAAAGAAAAGAAAAACAAAACAGTTAGACTTGAAAGGTATTAGTATTTTGCAGTATTTGGCACTAGTGTTAGAAGAAGAATTGTCCCTAGACTTGTTTTATGTTCATGTGGTGTTGCAAAATCAAGTCCCGTTCATGGCACTGTGAGAGTACTCTCAGGACCTGTGTGGCGTAGTCGTCAGTGTGAGGGGGCAGCAGGAAACCAGCGGGCGGAAGTGACGGGAACCAGAGACAATCACGTGGTGTCAGCCATGGCTGCCATGTTTGTTTATGTTGTGATGCAGGTAGTGGCAGAGAAACTAATGGTGATTTGTCTGCTGGAACTGTCGTGGAGTGGTCGTTCTGTTCAGGGTATTCTGTGCTGTTTTGATTGGATTTTCCGTCTGAAATAAAAAGAAAGAAAAAACACTCAAGAGAATTGACAGCTTGGCAACACTAGTCCGTAAAGATGAATGCCCGTGACGATCTGGTCCAATGTATAGTCGAAATGTGACGCACATGAACCGCAGCTGAGTGAGCAGCTATTTCCCGAAAAGTGGTCACTTAGCTACTTGCGGTCTTTGAAAGAATCAAATATGTAAGTAAACAGCTAGCCTACCTGTTTCTGATGCCGTTACGTCAATTTTTGGGAGCAGCCCTTTCCGCCATTTCGCTCTCCTATTCTGGAACCATATCTGTAACATCAAAATAATTTTATTTGTATTTGTAAACGTCCCAGTCGTGTGTTGAACGTTTCGACAGACTAGTTCCACAAGACTAATAAAAACTTTATTTCAAAAGGATATCAAATTAGACATGCTTGTCAGTCTAACATGTGGTCCAAAATTTTCAAAGCCTGACAGAGTGATATACAGTACATCATAATGTCGATAAAATGAGCAACAACTTTTAAGCATTTCCGGTGGGTATTTATGGCACATAGGCAAACAGTATCGCCCACATAAGGCGGAGTCCCATCTTGGGCTAGTCAGTTTGCTAAGATGAATTTCATCCGAAAATGAAAAATAATAATCAGTCCAGTTTACCCTCAAAATGAACGTGGCATCATTATATTATTGATGGGTCACTTATGGATTAAGACATTACGAAAACACGCCCATGCAATATCCAGAGATTTGTTTTCACAGGCAAAAATTGAAAATTTCATTGGAAAAAATTTGATTTCTTTTGATATTTCCACTTAAAACATACATTGTGGGTACACGTTAGAACCGCCTCAGCGAGGTGGTTCTGACGAGGACCCACAATGTATGTTTTGGATCCAAAATTAGAAAATTCGGTATACCCCTGCAAACCCCAGTTTTACTATATAAAAGTGGGGTATAAGGGGGACATGTTTTCCTGATGGATGCATTGTCTCTTACTTGAACTCTTGATTCATTCAGCCCCAATTTCCTCGCCAGATCTTCTCTTATCACAACGTCTGGGTATGGTGCCTTCCTGAAGGCTCGTTCCATTTCTGAAAGCTGGTGTTGGCTGAAGGTAGTTCTGAAACAAATAAGCCGTATCGTGAGAAACCCGAATTTTTGCCTATGCGAAAACAAAGACGCAGATCAGCTTCGCAGTAACTGCGAAGCTGGTCGGCGCCTTTGTTTTCGCTACACGGATAGTACAATTTCTCTTCTTCTTAAATCCGAAATTTCAAGCTTCTATTCTGCTTCTGTCATTGTACAGGCCGGTTTATGTCAGAGCTGGTCGGACCTCCCGAAGACCGGTTTTCTCGCGTTGCAGCTCAAATTCAACCTTTTTCAAAGGAGTTTAACAATTGTGAGTGGCGAGGTCTAGTCGTGGCTACTGTTACTAACTGAATGAAGACAGGCTATTCGCGGCTTTAACGATTCATGTTGTAATTAAAGAACAATTTTGTATTTGAGCCACCTCGTGGGAAAACCAACAATCTGCATAGGCGAAAACAAAGGCGCAGATCAGCTTCGCGGTAACCGCGAAGCTGATCAGCGCCTTTGTTTTCGCTACTCGGATAGTACAATTCCTCATTTACTAATCTATAAAATTTCAAGCTTCTAGCCTGCTTCTGTAGCCGTACAGCACGGTTTGTGTCAGACCTGTTCGGAAACCACATTGTTGGTTTTCCCACGAGGCGGATCATTTAGAGTTTTGAAAGCTCGCTTTCTGTTAGCTGGTATTGTCTTACTTTTACTTCACTAACTACATACACGTACCTTTGCCTTGGTCTTTTCTCTTTCACAGCATGGTAATGGGTTGACTGTTGACACGTCAGATTTTGCGTCCATTTTGAAACTGTGCTGAGGTTTTCCAGCATAATCTGTATATGTGCTAATTTGATATAAAAAGAAGACCATTCAGCATTAAACACGTATAAAGCCAGAATGTATGTAAAGTAAATATTGAATAGAACTAAAAAAAAATAAAAAAAATAAATAAATATATGGCATAGACAGTAAGATAACTTCTATAAATCTATCATTATGTTGAAAATTATTAAAATCATTCGAAGAAACGTTTTGATGTGTACATTTTAGCCTTTATTTAAGAGCTAATTAAGAGATAACGCGCATTTTATTTTTGTTGTTCTTACAAAAATGAACAAGCACTCATTCTACTAGATTGGTTGAGTAGAATTTTGCATGCTATCCAGCTGATGTAACAATCTATATTTTAAATGTATGTGTATGTGTCTTGAGTCTACTAAAATATTGAAAATTAACACTTACCTACTCACAGTATTCCTAATCGCAGTAGGCCTACCCCTATGATTTTAGTTTTAAACAATATCGGGCTGACAATGTTAACCAAACTGTACAATGAGTTTGTCGCCCGCATCCTATTGTTATACACCCAATTAATTCTAATGCCAATTTAGCCCCTTTATTGGGAAACGCACAGTTGGCATTTTCGAATTCAAAGACTTGGTCATTTGCGTAATTAGTGCCTTTGTTTTCGACTTAATGCATAATGTGTACCCTACTGAAATTCGAAAGAGTATTTGTCTTCTGTCTCTGAGCAGCACGGTTTGTGTCGTCTCCGGTCGGGGCATCCACTTCAGTAGTTGCCGTGACGCGGCTTAATTTTATTTGGAATTCATGCCATTTATAAGCGCATTTAAACCGGCATTTTAACAGGGCTTAATTAAGGGTTATTATGAAAGGTTGTTAATGCGGTGGTTTTCAGCGCTCCTCATATCACAAAGGGAGTAATTTCTGCCAATTGCAGTAATTGTTGAATGTTATTAATTTCCTATGCTTTAATAGATGAAAATTGCATTAGTTTTCGTGATAGGTTAAATTGCAATAAAACAGCAAATTGTTACTGCATAACAGCATGCGAGAGGGACGATGAATTTCTTTTCCGTCACTGCCGACCCCTTTCCTGAGTTGTAGCACCATCATCACACATACACTGACTCTATCGTAACTGGGTAATTCTAAAGTGTACCAAAACAATACTACATAATCATAGCATGCGCTGCATTTTTATAATCTGATTTTCCGCAATGCTTCCAATAAAAAAGGCTTGCGTGGCTATAAACCATTGCTTTATTAACGTTCAGCTACTATATGTTTATGAATGGGTTTAGGTCGTTTTGATGTACGAATATATATGTTTGTTTTCTTCTTTTATTTTATATAATACTACAGGTCGCTTTTGTTATTTTATAACATATTTAGGCCTAAATTTTACTTGAGATTTAAAATGGGTCAAAATGAATAAAACACGAGCATAGAGACTTTGCTTGAATACTAAATGCACGTATTGTCGTTGACACAGAGCATCTAACCTTTGCCCTGTTTAATTCTCATAACAACAATTAATTGATTTCTGAAATGACATTTAAAATCACTGCTTGACCTATGACCTGAGCACGCGACCAAAGACGTGCTGTGAACCATTTTAACTCTTTTAAGCATGACCTCCTTTTTATCAGACATGGGCAAACAGTAGTGGCCCCAGATGCGACGCCGCAGAACGCGGCGTCGCATCTGGGACCACTACTGTTTGCTTTGAGGGATTTAATCGAAAAATGGAATATAATTTAAAATTACACCTGAAGTCCCTTAAATGACACTGGACTCACCCAAATGGCAATGATGGATGAATCCATTCGCCATTAATGGTTTAAGATGCTAAATCCAAGAGATCAGTGCCAGCTATAAGCAGGGGAACAGCGGCGTTAGTTACAGTAGCTTGGGCTACAACGCAAACGCTTTTAAACCGCTCCCACATATCCCGATTATCCTTTGCGAATGGGCTGACGGATGCAATTTGGTTTATAATCGCATTTTCGGTAGCATTCGGCAGTTAGCATGCGCAGGTATAATTATGCTGAAACTTTTAAGTTGGTACAAAAATAAGATGCATCCTAGAGGTAATTTCTGCAAAAGGTAATATTTCTTGGTACGTATGTATTGTGTAAAAATGTTTAAATCTGTTTTGTATTAACATGTTTGTTGAATGTACATGCAGCTAGTTAATGCATATAAGTGATTCTCAGATTCTTCGGTGTTTCGAATATACTACATTAGCTTATCATGCACTCTATGGACAATTTATTTTAAAACTATTTTATGTATAATAATTATTAAAATAGACAAATTGACCAATTAGACCAGAATGCATAGTTAATCAAATAAAATGAACAATAGGCTGGAGACTGGCGACACACAGCATTAAACAAATAGGACAATTTACCAATTGAGCCGCCCCATGGGAAAACCAACAATCTGCATAGGCGAAAACAAAGGCGCAGATCAGCTTCGCGGTAACCGCGAAGCTGATCAGCGCCTTTGTTTTCGCTACTCGGATAGTACAATTCCTCCTCTACTTAACTCCAAAATTTCAAGCTTCTAGCTTGCTTCTATAGCTGTACAGGCCGATTTGTGTCAGACCTGTTCGGAAACCACATTCTGGTTTTCCCACAAGGCGGCTCAATTATTTGCAGGCATCAAAGACGCGTAAATGTCACAATATTAAAGTGTTTTATTTATGTCGAACAAATACCAGTTCAGAACTATTCCTGCACACCAATACCCCCCCCCCCCCCAACCACCACCACCACACATTGCACTGAAATACATGGTCGCAAACTTTAAATTGTGATTGAAATAACGTTAGGATTTGAGCCGCCTCGTGGGAAAACCAACAATGTGGTTTTTGAACAGGTCTGACACAAACCGGTTACCGCGAAGCTGATCTGCGCCTTTGTTTTCGCCTGTGCAGATTGTTGGTTTTCCCATGGCGCGGCTCATTTATTAGATGGCAGACAGATAGATGCATGATTTCAGAAAAATCATAAGATTTCTTCACCGCAACTATGTGAATTATGCATAAAGTCCGACGTATAAGGTAAACATATAGCTACATGTACGTGTATAACATATAAGGTCTACGGCTCATCATAAGCAGCTAGCAATATACAATAACACTGCATCAGAAATTTCTTGAAAACTATTTACTATAATGAGCCCAATGGGAACAAAATGGTGCAACAGAAGTCGGGATATCCCTATTAATGTTATCATATATTCAGTTAGGTGTGTAATGACCAGACCACTTAAACACCCAGTCTGTTTACAACTTCTGGGGCATAAAAGAAACAGTTAACCCGTATCACGAGACCAGTGTACGGGGATTGCGAATTAGTCCCAAACCTACACCGCCACAGAAGTTAGTAAGTCTATTATACGGTTAGTCTATTATACGTACTGAAGTAAAAAGAACGAGGGAAAGTTGGAGTATTCGAGTTTTTCGTTTCGCATATTCATATATCAGCTATTCTCATGAGTTGGCTTATGTGGTATTGCCGGTCAGTCTTTTAGGAAGTTTTGCATATGGTGATGACTGCGTATGATGCTGTTAAAAACGCATTAGCGCTGCATATTCTTTTTCGTGTACGCGAAATCACAGCACTTTGACGTTCTTGACTAAATGACGACGTTGGCAGCCTGGGACTGTCTTTATAAGCTGAAGCTGTGCCTTCGGAACTTAGTGCAATAAGCATGCCGTGCTTCAAGCAATCATGGACCTATGTGATATTAATTCTGAGTTGTGTTTTGGTATTACGCACAACTGGATTGAAAGAAGATATTCCAGATAGTGCGGAAACATTTTCCTTAGAAGAAAATACAGGTAATGATTTTGTATTTGTTTGCGACGATTACCATCCTGTGACACACACACATACAGTCACACAAGAAATTTAAGAACGTGAATCTGATATTATGATTTCTATGCAGCAATAGCATCATAATAAAAGTAACAAGTTCGAGGTTTGTAAAATTTGGTAAATTTTCTTTCATTTGGTTAAAAGAAAACGTGTCGTGTCGGTTTAACTGACTTTTTGAACCTCAGGATTGAGTGTGCCTCGTCTCTTACCTTCATTACCTTCATTAACACTAAGCTTAGGGTGAAAATTGATTCATTTTTAATTTATTTATTTATTTATTTATTTATTTATTTATTTATTTATTTATTTATTTATTTATTTATTTATATATATATTGATATGTCTAATTCCCTCTTATGGCGAATAATTCTTCGGCTACATGTACATGTACATGTAAAATGGATCCCATTGCCTAATACATTAATTATATTCCCACTTCGCTTGTTAATCGTTTCCAACAGCACATGGACAACTTGTCAGTAGCTCTTGTTTTTAATTGGTACTAGCAGTAGGTGAAGATGTGTTCTTCGACAGCACCAAATACAGAAGTAGGAGTCGTTAAAATTACTAGAAACTAGTTATGACAATTAATAATTTAAAATTGTATATATTTTATGCCACATAAAAAACAATATAAACTGTTTATGAAAAAAGCAAAACGTTAATCGTAACCATGATTAAGGGCTCGGTCTCACTATCGCAGGGTCCGTAGAATTCGCTCCAAAAATCTGAAGAAAAAAAATCAAAACTTTGTTATGTACATTTATCCTTACATTTCAGACCATGACACTGAAGGGGACCAAGATGATTTTAATATTGACAAACGAGAAACTGAACTATTTCTAAACCCTGCACCCAACAGAGGTAGATACAGACGAGCACCAGTGTTTATGGATAGTGGATATGGATCACGGTTTTCTGCCGCCTCTGAGCTGGCACGTGACTTGTCACTGCGGAAACTGTTTGGTGGCGGGGGACCAGGGAAACGGGCGTACATGGTTCGAAATGAGTTATATCCCCTTTTCCGTGAATTAACAAAACGTGATCACGGGTACGGATCAAGGGTAAGAGCCGGACACAATATGATTAATGCAAAGTTAGCAAGGCAAAACTTGTTTGGTGCCTACGGACCTGGTCGCAAGCGCAACATAAACGACATAAATACCAATATTCTAGAAGATCAAGTCGACAGGATGACACTAGGGGGTGCAAACTTCGACAGTAATGGGAAAGATTTTGAACCTTTAAATTCTGACGCTTATCTTCAGAATAATTACTTACCGATGAGAAGGCCCGGTATTGGCCGTCTATTTGCAAGACCAAGACAAAGTTATACTATACAGTCGGACGGTAATAAGTTACCTTTGGACGAAGGATACAGATCGAGGATCGAAGCGGGGAATCAACTGGCGCATGACCTGGAAACACAAGAAAAGATATTTGGAAAGCTTGGACCAGGGAGAAAATGAATAAACTTCGTGAAACTCGTCTGCCAAAAACTACGAACGTTTACCAGTGATAAAATTCTACGACGAATCGATTATAAAATTATTAAACTCGCGCATACAGTATGTATCCTAAAGGATGGCAATATTAATGTACTAAATACAGCGAATAGTGCATAGTTAAGATTCCAGACACAAAAACAAGTTTGATGAACTTTGAATTTATTTTGAACATCTACGACAATGGATATTGTTAGAGTTGCTGTCTTAACACATGTATGAACGCTTAGTTTGGAGTTACAGTTGACCGTCTTCAGTCACTGACCAATTACTCCGTAGGATCTTATTAACAGATGCAGTGTTTGTTATGGCTAAAATGACTTTTACAGTATTGGTAAGAGTGAAATAGGATTGAAGGGATGTATGCAAATAACACCAATCACCAAAAACCTTATGAACATTTCCTATATACGTCTCGTCAAATACTAGTATTGGTAATACATTGTTTCGCAGATGGAGGTTCCTCCCCGAACTTTATTATGTGATCATGCAAGAGAGAGACATTGTTATTCAGTTTGAATCGTACATTACCAATGTAACATTACTAAAACTTGCCCATGCAATATATAGAGATTTTTTTGAGCTTTAAAAATTGAAAATTTTCAGCTGAAAATTTTTGATATTTTTCTTATTTTTGCTCAAAACATAGATTGTGGGTACACGTTAGAACCGCCTCGCCGAGGCGGTTCTAACGAGTACCCACAATCTATGTTTTGGAGCAAAAATAAGAAAAATAGGTATACCCCTGCATACCCCAGTTTTGCTATATAAAAGTGGGGTTCAAGGGGGTATACATCACACGGACATGTTTTCCTGATGAAGAAAAATAAACATTTAAAATTTTTGATTTTAACCAAGCCAGGACCAGACGTCCTGATATATTTGTTTAAACAAAAAAATCCGCTATCTATCAGTAAATGATAAAACAACAAACGTGTATTTTTAATAAAGATCCCATCCGTTTTCTAGTCATTGCATCTATATTCTTGTTATTCCGTGGAAATGCATAAGTCTGTATTTAATGATTATTTGTTTCGTCGAGAGTTCACTGCAACCGAAAATCTGTTGCTGACTGCTGAAAGGTTTTAGACGAGAAGACTGAGAGGTTAGTTAAATTCAACAACTGTCACTGCACATTGTTTAGTGAATTTTTGTCATTATCTGATTACATGTAATATGTATAATTTCACATGGATGCGCAGTTTTGAAAAAAAAAATGAATTACGGATGACTGACTAACTTGGAAAGTTCATATTCCACATTGAATTTATAAGATGCCTTACATTATGGATCCTTTCAAGTCTGATGTCTGGGTTGGGTTTTTTAATTAAACTTTATCAATTTCTGTTCAAATGTTTACATCGGTTTAACGTCTAATGATTATATTCTGATTTTGCATGTCTGTATAGTATTCGGTAATGAAACAAACACTTTACAATACTGCAGCCACAATACTTAACATACAGGTGCGTTCACTTATTAATATACCCCTGCGATATTCACAAATAAATTGACAACTTTTCTTGTTTTTGACCAATCGTCACTGACAAGAAATAGACAACTGGATGAATTTGTTTATTAAATATGTTATGTATGTCTATAAATATTTGCTCTGTATAGAAAACTTCCAGATCGTGTGATGTCGTATGCCTAAATTGATTACATAGCATATGGAGCCAAATTATTAACCAAAAAATCGCTGATATTCGAGTTTCAAAGATTGCACAAGGAACCATGGTAAATGGTTGGTAATTTTGTTTGTACATTATGAAAGTATAGCCATTTTTGTGCTACGGCTGAAAATTTGGTGTCTTTATGAGCTTTATTTACAAAGTTACATCCTGATTTTCATTCATTATACATTTTAGAATTTCATGATAAAGCGGTTGTTACAATACAAATCTAAGCATGTCAGTGTTATTTGGCAAGAAAACTAATATTCATCTAGGACGGTTTTAAGACCAAAGCTTGCTAGTTGGTCCCTTTATGAATTAAGCAAGGCTTACAGCACTGTGGAGTCACCCATGACTTTGTTATCTGCCAAAACGTGGGATTGGCATTTCATCATACAGTTTCATGATTGTTTCCTACCCACCGAGGGGCTAAGTTGGGTAAATATATTGTAAGGCAATGACTCTCTTCGTGATATTTCAAACCTCTTCTACAGCGTTTAAGTCATGGAAATATACATGCCAATAAAGGATGTCAAAAAAGGATGCATGGCAATGTTCTTTGTATTCATCCTTAATCCGCAAACAACATTTTGATGTTAGAGGAATGTCTGTCTTTGCATGTCCTGGTGTTTTCCTTGACTTATGCATATACGAGAGGATTTAAATATTATGAATATAAGCAAAGAGAGAAAGCCTAGCTATTAAACATTATCTGTGAAAGTCACAGTTTCCTGTGGTATTCTGTCCCGAGGAAACAAATCATGAATTGTATGATAAAATGTCAACCCACGTTTTGGCTGAATACAAAGCCATAGGTGACTCCACAGTGCTTTAAGACACGCTTACCTCATAAAGGAACCTACCAGCAAGCTTGGTTCGTAAACTCGTCCTGGTAGAATATTAGATTTCTTGCGAAATGACACTGACATGCTTAGTTTTATATTGTAAAAACCGTTTTACCATGGAATTCTAAAATGTACAATAAACAAAAATCAGGGTGTAACTTTGTAAATAATGCTCTTAAAGACACCAAATTTTCAGCCGTGGCACACAAATGGCTATACTTTTATAATGTACAAACAAATTTACCAACCATTTACCATGGTTCCTTGTGGTATCTTTGAAACTCGAATATCAGCGAAATTTTTGTTAAAAATTTGGCTTCATATGTTATGTAATCAATTTAGGCATACAAAATCATACGATCTGAAAGTTTTATATGCAAAGCAAATATTTATAGACATACTTAACATATTATATAAACAAATACATCCAGTTGTCTATTTCTTGCCAGTGACGATTGTTTAAAAACAAGAAAAGTTGTCAATTTATTTGTGAATATCGCAGGGGTATATTAATAAGTGAACGCACCTGTATAACCAGATATGCGTTTACTGAGAAAACACTGTGTTTTAGGAGGCGCCACGGAACAAATACACACACTCATATTAAGCAGTACATACCTTGAACTAGTGTTTTAGTATGCCTTAAGGTTTTTGCAATTCTCCTGATAGTTTTCAAATGTTGATTGAAAAATGCATGGGTAACCTTAATCTATGAGTGTGTCTCATCTATCTTGATGATATGATCATCGTAGTAACAACCTTGCAGACTCTTAAAGAACATAAATAGAGAAACATCAAAACGCAAGTTACTTTGCAAGACAGTAAGCTAACTTGGCCACGTAGTATCGTAACCCGGGGTTTGTACTGACCCGACAAACAAACCCAGAGTACCATTCTCCTGGAACGCAGCCGATACTCGTCATGTAATGGCATTTAATTTAAATTTTTGCAAGATACAACACAAGCGCCTACAACGTTTGACCAAAATCAGTATTCAATTGTTTGTTTGTATTGAGGTTTGCAGACATCTCGCAAATTCGGTATTTGTCCGTTAAGTTAGCTTTAAATATAACTTGTGCTAAACGTCTTTTTGAATGCTTATGCTTCTTCTTGTGGTTGATTAAAGAAATGTCTGTAATTATGTTTTTTTCTGACATGAGGGCAATAGTTTGCTGAAGGATGTCGGTTTTTTGGGGTTTTTTTTCATAATCATGGCGTTAACATTCTTAAAGCCAACGAGTGTGTGCTTTGATTTTATATAGCCTATAACGCAAAGTAAACGTAGTTGGCACTTGCTAATACATTTTTTTCTATTTTGCTGCTATTGTTGTTGTTTGTTGTGTTGGTGTTAGGGCTAGACTTACTTGTACCTTTTGATCTATTAAGTGAAGATTTTCTTTGAGTGGATTATTTAATACTACATTCGAGTCGATAAGTTTGATGGAATTTGCAACATTATTGTTTGTAAGTCTTTTTGTTTGTCTTTTTCATCTTTTACACGGTCTACCCCGTCCGCCAAACGACTGAGACAAAGTCTGACAGATGAAAAAAATAACAAGGTAAGCTCCAATCTTGATTCAATTTCTTATGTATCTGCTATACGTGGCTGAAATATTACAGCCTTTGATTTAGAACTAATGAGCTGCTTGAAAATAAACTTAGGGATAAGTGATGAGCAGGCATATCCAGATTTGTCTATTTCATCTCTACATTAATAAAAGAGGGTCTGGATGGGGGGTCCTGGTATTCACTAATCACTAAAACTTTAGCCATTTATTCATTGTCATTAAAATTTTGGCTTATTCATTAAAATTAGCTTGATTATTCATTAAAATATGATAATTACTAGTCACGCTTTCTTCATCCAGCTACTATCAATAAGCAAATAGGTGTTCCCCACCTAAGGCATCCCTTATCTCAAGCCTCAAGGACTAGTTCTATGATATTAAATTGTAGACTGCTGAGTGCAACCTTGATATTAACATCTTGAGAGAAGCATATATACTCTGCTAGACCACAAAGCCTCATAGAAACTTTGCGAAATAGTATACCGATTTTTTTTAGCAAATCCTCTTTTAAATCTGTTGGGAGTATAAATCCATCCACCTTAAATACTAACACGCCCTAAGTTTTACCCTGAATCTTTCTCTTCAATTATGAATACCAAAGGTTATCTAAAAATATTGTAAGTTAACATATAATAAAATGCTGCTGTTTTTACTAGTAAGCATAGGAGTAAGTATGTGATGTATGGATTTGTGCTTGTGCCTGATTGTACAATAAATTTTATTAATGTCTTAAATACCGAGCGAGCGAAGCGAGCGTGGAAAAAATATGTAACGTTAACGCCATTTAAATAGCCAGATAGATTTGCATTAACGTTCTTAGTACTGCCTCGTTTCTGATTGCAAAATACACTATAATTATGTTCTGTCATATAAAAAAAAAGCATGATGATGTCCATCCACAGAAAAGATTATCATTATAGGATTGGAACATGCTTAATAAGGCCAAGGTGGGGTAATATAATAAACCGAAAGTACATGTACATAAGCAAACGAAACAGTGAAGTAGTATCTGGCTCAGTAAACATCCAGAATGATTTAATTTATTTTTCTCTGCCTTCAAATGACACATTTTTTCTTAACTGGTCACGCTTAACTGGTGAGCCCCTACTTGCTTGGTTTCCAGACATTCAAGGATTTCTGAAATATGAATACAACCTTCGAACTAAATAAAACTATTTGAACTAAACTAAACTAAACATTTGAACTATTGGGGCGTTTGAACATTTGAACTATTGGGTAAATGAAATTCTAGAATGTCAGGGAGGCCATCTAAGACAATTCCATAGCCAAATTTGAGCATATTCATTATTCTTTAAAATGTTATTATTCACTATTCATTATATTAATCTGCTATTCATTAAAAATTTACATTTATTCATTATTCTTTAGGACCTCATTATTCACTAATCATTACATTTTTCGCTCTTTATTCACTCTCATTAAAATTTTTAGGCCATTATTCATTAATCATTATACCCCATCCAGACCCTCATAAAATATTCCTTCGTTGCTTAATTCGCGTCCGTCATTTTAAACGCGATTGATGTTGTTGTGATTAATTATACGACGACGTTTAAATCTTGGACCATATTAAACGGAAACATATGATCCCCGCAGGGTACAACTGGTGTCATCAAAACTTTCTGACCGTGAACAAAACATATGGTACAGTTGGTGTTAGATTAAAGTTAAGTGCAAGAAATCTACACCTATGCACAATTTATACAATATTCTAAGACAAATCACATGTATAGATGTCAATGATTTGTCTATCTAGCCTACATTATATATTCACTTTCAGGCATTTGAGAACATCAAGAACAATCTGATCATAGATGGCTACCACCTGGAACACATTAAGGAAGATCGCTACCAAGACATGATTAACTTCTTGAAACAATATTTGAGCCACCTCGTGAGAAAACCAACAATCTGCATAGGCGAAAACAAAGACGCAGATCAGCTTCGCGGTAACCGCGAAGCTGATCAGCGCCTTTGTTTTCGCTACTCGGATAGTACAATACCTCTTCTACTTATATCCAAACTTTCAAACATCTAGCATTTTTCTGTGCTTGTGCAGCTCAGTTTGTGTCGGACCTGTTCAAAAACCACGTTGTTGGTTTTCCCACGAGGCGGCTCATTTCTTCCCAGACGAGCCTATGTTCAGAAGCGTAAATCTGGAATGGGGTGGGGATATAGAGAACATCATTGTCGCTGACAGGTAGCGCTTCACGCACTGACCTGTCGCAGTTGGCCAATGGGATCTGGGAAATTCATGCGGGATGCCCCAGCTTTCTTCGTGTGTCGTCTATAGCCAAAATCGGCTATATCCCACAATTCAAAGCGTCAAATGCGAGAGATCAAGATGAGGTATCGTCTGATCTCGCGAGAATGAGAGTACATACTACTTAAAGAACTTGAGCACAATCTGTCCATCGCTGTAGTGTCGGTGAAATAATTGCTGGTCTAACTGCCATAATTGGATCAAAATATGAGCCGCCTCGTGGGAAAACCAACAATGTGGTTTCCGAACAGGTCTGACACAAACCGGCACGTACAAGCACAGAAAAAAAGCTAGAAGCTTGAAATTTTGGAGTTAAGTAGAGGAGGAATTGCACTATCCGAGTAGCGAAAACAAAGGCGCTGATCAGCTTCGCGGTTACCGCGAAGCTGATCTGCGTCTTTGTTTTCGCCAATGCAGATTGTTGGTTTTCCCATGAGGTGGCTCATTTCGAAAGCTCCGCGTATCGTTATGAACTGGGTGTCGTCTTCGACGCGTGCGGAAACCATCTTAATAGCCTGTTCAATATATATGATCACTACAAAGTCGAAGAAATAGTTCATCTCTGGCACCTTGCAGTTAAACCTGAACATAGGCAAAAAGGCATCGGAACCATGCTTATAAAGGCTGTCATTGAGTTCGTGAAGCATTTCTTTGTTGGCAAGGTAGTTATTCGGGCTGAGGGTACATCTAATTATTCGCAGATAATATTTGAAAAACTTGGATTCGATGAGTTCGCAAAAGTCAATTACTCTGAATATATAGTTGACGGCAAAATAGTTTTCACCAATACTGGGGAACACAAGTCACTGAAGTTATATGCTATGGTCGTATAGGAAACACAGATATTAAATTGGCCGCCTAAAGTAGGAAGCATAAAACATACGTAAGAATTTTATAAAAAAAAATGTTTACTCTGAATAATCGGCCATGCTTAATTCCTACGGCCTCTAGAAAAACGTTTTGATGGCATTTTTTGTTAATGCTCGGCATCCATGCTAGAAATGTTCTTTGGGGTATGACAAAGTGTCCCAGGGCGGATGCCACGTCTGAATCTTTGAATTAAGGTCACGGCGAGGTCAAAGGTCAACTAGGTGCATTTCCATTATAAAAACTGTGTTATTTTCTAATTTGTCAATAAATATTATTTTTATCAGTGTCTTACTATGCTAAATATGATAAAAACCAGACATGCAGTAATAGAAATAATAAACAGAACAATGTGAGGAATGTACTGGATAGATACAAGTACAGCTTTTGTATGGGATAGATACAAGTACAGCTTTTGCCAAAATCAATACAGAGTAGCTTGCACAATATTTGGAGTACGTTTTTGTAGTCATTTACTTCAGATCCTGTTTGCTTTACAAATTTAAATATAATATGCTATATTATCTATCCAAGTAAAAACAACACGAAGCCACACCGACGTACATGTATAAGGAACGGTACAAATACTTGATTTAAAACAATACATGTATGTATTGTTGATGTATATAAAAACGTTCCAATTTATTGCAAATTAAAATGACCTGGGGGCTAATCTGACCTAACTTGCACCCCCAGGACAATTTTTCATGAGTGCCAAATTGTTCATTGGGACCCCTGAAATGCAAAGAATTTTTGTCGTTCATGATAAGCTCAATTGCACTATGAAAAATACATTATTTCCATGGCAACTGTTTACATGATTCATGAGCATGAGGGTGTACCTACAAAATTGATCACATATCTGCTGTTACTAGTCCTAGACCACTGAATCTGGTCTTAGGTAAAAGCTGAGGCGTAGGCCTTTGATCGTATGGTAAGTACTACAAATTATCTAATTTGCATATTCATGAATTTAAATGAAAACATTAAAAGATGCTTAAAATGGTTATATATCAATAAATAAACTAATTTTTATCATAAACTATCATAATCACATTTTGTTATTGCACCAGTAATACAGTGTGACAAATTTATTGATGTAAATGGCATAAATGATAATTATCTCATTTGCATATTCATGACTATTGATTAAAATGTTGAACATCTTGGGGAAAACAAGGGAAAAACTATTGCCATTTAAGGGTTTTAGATAGGTTATATACGATCTTTCTTGGACTTTATGACAATTCTTATGGGTGCAAGTTTGGTCTAATGGACCACCTAAATGCCATAGAATATTGTTGTTCTCAACAATGAGCATATTTGCATTATGTGAAATCACATAGTTTCCATGCCAACCCACTATAACGTGATTCTAAAGTGTGGGATAAACTTACAAACAAACCCATATCCCACCAAGAATATGATGTAAGATACTTTGATTGGTCTGATTGAAATGCTTTGACATAGCAATTATACATAAAAACCTAATGTTCAAATAATCTTATTCATGAATCTTAATGTAGAAAATAACAAATCAGACAAAAATCATGGAAAAGATTTTGAGTATACATACAAAATCAATTGCTCAGTGCTGTGAATAAATCTAGGATACTGAAAGGGGTTTCAAATGAATGCTTAGAAAATGAATTATAATCATCCTGAAGTCTGATAAAAGAATAATTTGATCTTTAATCTCATGAATATTAATGAAAATGTTAGAAATAAGAGAGAAAATATGAAACAAAATAAACAGGTAAATCTACTAAATGACTTGTATCCCTGCAACCAAAAGCTCCAAGGTCCTAAAATGGTATCAAATGGTTGCTCGGGTAATATTAAAGCACTTTATCTACAATATGTGAGTCATTGTTTTTTTTTTTTATTACTAACATTAAAAAAAAAACACGCTAGAAAATGGAGTACGGTAAAAATGCAGAAGAATGAAGAAAGAAGCCATTTCAAAACCCATGCATCTTGGTTACTGATAGCCCAAAAGGGTTGTTTTTTGGAATCAAATAATTGCTACGACTGGCATTGGAAACAAAATATTGCAAGGACAATGTTCTATTCTCATGTAATCAGCTATATAAAATATGAGATATTATTGTATCTATGTGAATGAGGATTTATTAATAAGAAAACAATCACGGAAAATGAAGAGGGCATACCAACAAAATTATTTATATATCTTAGCTGCAAATGCCCTTAAAAGACTGAAAATGGTATCAATATAATGCTAGAACAATGTACTATTGCCATATAGTCTTATAGATAAACCGCATTGTAGATATGTAACATTAAAAAAGGAAAACAACAGAAAGGTACAAGTAGGCAAAGATCAGGAAAAGGCGCAATCAGAAAAAGATTCCCACTCCAAAAACCGAGGTGGGAAAAAACCAAACCAACAATCAGGTACTTATACCATGAAACATATCGTAAGCTGAATGAGCAGCTATTTTCCCAATAGGTGGCCACTCAGTTACCTTAACTTAACTAAAAATATGAAAACATACATAAGGCGCCAACAGCACAAAAAATTTTTCAAACACCAAGACATAAAACGAAAAGAACCACCACAGAAGTATCGACTTGGAACGATCAGTAACACAAAGTTACTGGCGGGCTTAAACCGGTTTTACATGGCCATAACCTCACCCTCAGCTTCTGCAGAAAATTAAAGATTGTGCTCAAAGAAAATTGCTTATAACATCTTGGTTGCCAACAAATATGCTTCATATATCTGAGCCTTTGTTAATAGAGTATTGTCCTATCAATTATATGATACCAATTTTAGCTTTCTATGGTTATTGGTAGTCGAGACTAGAAATATGCAAACTTATTGGTATAACCCTTCATTATTCGGTGATTTTTCTCTATACTTTTAATATTCATACTACGAAAATATCAAAATTTTTATATTATCTGTTTACAAAATTGTAGAAGATTGTCCAAGTAATCAGTTGATATCAATTTCAGCTCTCTATGACTATCAGTAGCTAAGCTACATTTGCTATTACATGTATACCACATAAATTTGTCCCGATTTTACTCACATTTCTGAAGATATCATTAACGTTCATAAAAATAAAAATCAAATTGCTTATATGTTTTATATAGTTTAGTATAGTCAAGATGGTATAATGTTGCCCTAGCAACCATTTGATGCCATTAATTTAGAACTTAAGTGATTTTGGTTGCCGAGATACAAGGCATTGTGTAGGTTTCTCCGTTTAATGTTTTCATTTTTTCTCTCCAGGACCTATTTCTAAAGTTTTCATTAATATTCATGAGATTGAAGAGCAGATTGTTCTTATACCAGACTAATGGTTGATATTTCCTTTCCTTAGCATTCATTCTATACCACTTTCATCATTCTAGGTCTATACGCAGCTTTGGTGAAAGTGATTTTTACACGTATATCCCCTATTTTCTTATGATATTGTCTCAAATTTCTTATACTTTGAATCATCAATATTCATGAATTAGCAAATTCAATGAGTTGAATATTAGGTATTTATTTTAGCGTTACTGTCTGGCCAATCATAGAAGTTTAGAGCATGCTATTGGTTAGATACATGTATGAGTATTTTTGTAAGTACAGCCAAGTTTTGAATCACATGTGGGCGTGGAAACTATGTTATCTTACATCATGCAAATGTGTTCATTGATGAGGACAAGGACAATATGGACAGTTATGAGAAGGTTTATGGCACAAGCAGGAATCATAAAATGATTACGGAAGTGCATTGAAAAGGACAAAGCAACTTTACAGGATCAGGTTTATGATAAAGTTAGTTGTAGCATTTTATTGTGTATTGACACAATGCGATTTACATGGGGTGCTTTATTAGCACAAATACGGCATGTTTACTACTTTAAACAAAGGTTAATTACATCTTTAGCCCTCTGCATAGCACTATGTTTATTTACAATAAATTATTGTTTCACTCATAACTAAATTAGCAAATGAAGATAAATGAAAAAAGTGGTTGTATTTGTAAGCATTTTCAGCATATTTGCACCAGTTTGACCTCTGCCCTTCCTGTGTATTAACCCATGTGTAAATTTTAAATGGTTGTGGCGAGCCTCCTAGTCAATCCATATATACTGGCAGCTGTTTTAATTTATATTGTGGCATTTTCGTTACAAAAAGTACATATTATGAAATTGAGTATTATTTTTTCTTACAAAATGCACTTAGTTGACCTTTGACCTCACTGTGACCTTCAAACGCAAAATCATGCTTGGCATCCGGCCCTATGTTGTTTGTAGTAGCCTAGGGAATATTTCTAGCCTAGATGCCGAGCATTAACAAAAAATTCCATCATGAGTTATCGTAGGAATTAAGCATGGCCGACTATTGGGGCCGGAGCTTCTTGTCTGTTGCTTGGCCCACCGGGGTCCAACTGGTGTTTTTCTTTTGCTCCGGAGTTAGTAGATTATTCAGCGCCCAGGGATCTCCATCGCCGGGCAGCTTAATCAATCTGTGAGTCCTGGTTTTTGATTCATCAGGATGTTTATCAAGATTTATTCGTTTGTTCTTGATGATTCATTGACTAGTTAGAGATTCGCCACGAGGACCGAAGAACTAACTAAATGTTATGAACCACTGCAGAAGCTGAGGGTGAGGTTAGGTACCTGTAAAACCGGTTTAAGCCCGCCAGTAACTTTGTGTTACTGATCGTTCCAAGTCGATACTTCTGTGGTGGTTCTTTTTGTTTTATGTCTTGGTGTTTAAAAAATGATTATATTTTCCTTTTGGTCCTTTGAGATCAGAGAGGATATTTAGAGAAATCAGAAAAGTATTATCGGCTATTTTCATATTCTAACCAACGTTCAATATAGTTGGCCCCATTTTGATTATACTAGTCTTTGTATCTACTAGCCTGCTGAAAGTTGAAAAAATTACTGTAACTCTCTTTGGCTCCATGTTGCCAAATCTAAAGGGTCACTGACGAGGCTTGAATAGCCGAAACCGCGGTATGGCCCATCACCTTTCTCGAAAATATGCTCACTGCTCTTAAAGGATCTCAGTTTTATTTTATTTGTGCTGTTGGCGCCTTATGTATAATTTCATATTTTTAGTTAAGTTAAGGTAACTGAGTGGCCACCTATTGGGAAAATAGCTGATTATTCGGCTTACGATATGTTTCATGGTATAAGTACCTGATTGTAAGTTTGGTTTTTTCCCACCTCGGTTTTTGGAGTGGGAATCTTTTTCTGATTGCGCCTTTTCCTGATCTTTGCCTACTTGTACCTTTTTAGTGACATTCTGAGGTTTGAGTTTCCAAAACATTACTAGAATAACTGTAAATAAGCACTTGAAGACATTTTCCTTAACTTTTTTGTTGACTTTATATAGTTTTCTCTCTATAATTTACAATATACAGAAAAACAACAACTTCAAATTGTCTGGATTTTGAGTTTAAATTTCATTTCAGTTTGTCGACTTATTATTCATAATAAACACTCCATCAATTATTTACAAAGCCATGATAATAGATAATCATGGGCTTTGCAAAGAACTCTTTAACTGCATTATGGCAATCACACACAATACTCGGCGTAACGTCTCAAAGTTTGGTATGCATTGTTTTCAGGCGTTTGATCATATTAGGTATGATCCAGAGCTGTCACCTCGAGCTTATAAAGGAAAATCGCTATCAAGACATGATGAACCATATCAAAAATTACTATGTCCCAGACGAGCTGATTGGGAAGAGTTTAAATCTCCATTGGAATAAAGATATGGAAAGCTTAGTGCTTCCATTCTGAAACATAATCTGTCTGTTGCAATGGTTTCAACTGATTCAGGTGAAATAATCGCCGGTCAGGTGGTCGCTATTACATGTATATTGGATCAAAGTCGAAGCACCACCGCGATTTAGGTATTGCCTACGATTTACCAACTAACCATCTCGACAGCCTATTCAATATTTATGATCACTACGAAGTGGAAGAAATAGTTCACCTCTGGCAACTTGCAGTTAAAACTGAACACAGAGGAAAAGGCATTGGAACCAAGTTCATAAAGTCAGTCATAGAGTTTGTTAGGCATTTTATATTGATGCAGTAGTTGTACGAGTTGAGGGTTCGTCTAACTACTCACAACGAATATTTGAAAAGCTTGGATTCCGTGCGGTGGCAAAAGTCAATTACTCTGAGTATACAGTGGACGGCCAATTAGTTTTCGCCGACACTGGGGAGCATAAGTCACTGAAATTATATGCAATGGTCGTATAGGAAACGCGAATATTAATTTTAAATCGAATTAAATTAGGAAGCATGAGCATACATGTCGTGTTATCGACAAAATAAACGTAGACTGTGAATGTCTTTACCTGTTAGTGTTTAAGCGTTCTACCGAAAGTGGAAGAGCGCAGTGGACATGTGATAGAGCGTCGAACTCCAAATAGGGGTTCTTGGTTCGAATCGCACAGAGACATTGTTGTCTTGAGCTAGACCCATTACATTACGAAAACATGCCCATGCAATATACAGTGATTTTTAAAATTGTAAAAATGAAATTTTTCAGTAGAAAATGTTTGATATTTTTCTTATTTTTGCTCAAAACATAGATTGTGGGTACACGTTAGAACCGCCTCGGCGAGGCGGTTCTAACGAGTAACCACAATCTATGTTTTGGAGCAAAAATAAGAAAAATAGGTATACCCCTGCATACCCCAGTTTTACTTTATAAAAGTGGGGTTTAAGGGGGTATTCATTGCGCGGACTTGTTTTCCTGATGTACCCCCTCGTTAATATACAGGCACCAGTGCTAGCTCCGTCATAGCATGGCTGAAAATATTGACTGGGACAACTTAGGACATTAACCCTCATACAAACAAAAATAAATTGCTCACACAGTTATTGTGAGGTCCTGGTTTAGATTCCCTGCCAGCCAGTGTTCTTATCCGCCTCTGTGACAGAACGATCGACTATGTTAATGGACCTAGTATAGTATAGTACGAGTATAGATAACTAAAGCCTGCTTCTTGCCATTCAAAATATAGAATATAGAGCTCTGACCCTTGACCCATTTCTCTTTTATCAATAAACTACTTTGAAGTCGATGACTCAATATATTGCACAAGAAGATTGTTTGTTGTGAAAGACTAAATAGAAGTGTAAACGGACATTCAAATGAACAGACTCGGTAAGTATCTGGTATTGACGATATTCTTCAGATTCTTAGTTCAACGGGAAATCTATATTTTATATCAGTCGTGAAAACAGTAAGATACGTTGTGCTCATAACACCACCTCACAAGTGAACAATAAATGGTCTATCAAACGATGCTTAAATGTTTGACGATGACAGGGGCGTAATAAATATCGACACAAAGGTGTGTCTCAGTAAGCATTACTCTTACATTTCCATCCGCACAGTAGTGAGTATTGATGACGCTATCTTAATGGTGCACAAGGATAGGGTATGAGTTTACATGTATGGGTCACTTTCCTTTTCTTCTTTTGCGACAGATATGGCTACTGAACCTGTGAAAGTTCATAAAGGTGTCATAACCGAAGATGCTGTGAAACAGGTACGCTTTTAGTGACACAAAACTATTCTGACGTTGCGTCAAAACGATAATCATTACGAAAACATGTCCATGCAATATACATGTACAGAGATTTTTAAAGTTGTAAAAAAAAATGAATATTTTCAGTAGAAAAATTTCAATATTTTTCTTATTTTTGCTCAAAACATAGATTTTGAGTACCCACAATCTATGTTTTGGAGCAAAAATAAGAAAAATAGGTATACCCCTGCATACCCCAGTTTTGCTATATAATAGTGGGGTATAAGGGGGTATTCATTACACGGACATGTTTTCGTGATGAAAATTAATTTTCTGCAGCATATTATTGTCAGTGGAATTCACCGCAAGCCCTTTCCGTGTGTCTAGTGAATGTACTGGATTTAATTGCAGTAGCATTCAATTAATGAAAAAACAAATAAGCCGCCTCTTGGGAAAACCAACAATCTGCATAGGCGAAAACAAAAGCGCAGATTAGCTTCGCGGTAACCACGAAGCTGATCAGCGCCTTTGTTTTCGCCACTCGGATAGTACAATTCCTCTTCTTCTTAAATCTGAAATTTCAAGTTTCTAGCCTGCTTCTGTGACTGTGCAGCCTGATTTGTGTCAGACCTGTTCGGAAACCACATTGTTGGTTTTCCAACGAGGCGGCTCAAATGTAGAAAATCATACATCACACGTAAATGAGCCAGTGAATACCGTTCATTTTCAGGCATTTGACAAGATCAGGTTCGACCCAGATGTAGCTGTAGAAGGTTGTCACTATGAACTGATAGGTGAAGACCGTTATCAGGACATGCTGGAATTCTATCGGGTCCACTTCTGTCCCGACGAGCCGATCAACAGAAGCCTTCAGATACCCTGGGATGAGGAAATTGTCGCGTCATTCCTGGAAAGTTTCGGCCATAATTTGACCATCGCTCTGGTTTTAAATGATACAGGCGAAATAATAGGTGGTCGGATTCTTATCATAGCGAATAAGAATGATAAAATCGATACGACAAAGTACCAATCTGACAAGTTTAGAACGCTGATGGATATAACATACCATTTTGGGACAATGTGTGACATGTTTGTTCACTATCATGTTGAAGATATGATACATTTCTTTGGTCTAGGCGTCCATAGAGAGTACAGAAGAAAGGGTATAGCTCTGAAACTGCAGAAAGCTGCTGTGGAGTTTGTCCGTAATATGGATATTGGGCCCATGCTTATCCGAGGCGAGGCATCGTCCAATTATTCACAGAGAATATACGAGGAGCTACAGTTCGAATGTTTAGCGACGATTGTGTTTGATGAATATAAAGTGAATGGAGAGGTGGTGCTCAAAAACATGGGAGAAAACAAGACTTATAAACTATATGGAAAAATTGTTTCAAATTAAATCATGTTCTTTGAAATAAATGTTTATAATAACTACATGATCTGCTTTTTAATAGTACTGCGAATCGATTTCGCTTCCTTTTTCATGATTTGCATTTTACATGTCACCAAATATGAAAGGTTAGTTTAAATGAAAAATTAATATTTTGGTTACGGAGTTTCTGCTCTCAGTCATGTCTGACGATTTTACATTTAAGATGAAATGTCTACATGCATAGATAATCATATACCACGTTTTACCACGATAAAAAAATTACATAGCATGTTGGATTTAATTACAAGCATTTATTCAAACTAGAAACAGGACCCTACAATTGGTGATTTATCGAAGCTGTGTATGTGTGCATTACAACATAAATTCAATGAGTATCTGTTTATTTTGTTTCAATATTGTTAAGATATGCTGCGGAGTAGCCTGAGAAATCGTATCTCAGATGAAAAAATGGATAAAGTAAGAACATTTTAACATTTTTTATTTAAATTGTAAATCTTAAAGAAACTCTTTTAACTTATTCGAACTTTTAATACTTATATGTTACAATTGATGTGCTCGAGCATCTATATGCAATAAGGTTGAAATTGTATTTCTGTAGCTCGTTTCACGAAGCTCTCTTAGGACATATCTTATCTGATGATCGAGACTAATCTTAGGAGTGACTTGTGATCTATCTTAACGGTAAGACTTGTCTTATGTTTGAGGTTGTGACTTGCTCATAAGATTTATCTCAATTCAAGTTCAAACACAACAAACAGTTAGTTTCAAGTGTAGTCCGGCATGAACCAAAGATGACCGTACAATAACGTCTATAGAAAATGTTTTTGCAGAAATAAGTTGGTATGGGTATCCTGATTTGAAATCCGGATGATGCCAGATTGGCATCCTTGGGCAATTCAAGATGGCCGCCAAAATCCAATATGGCCGATAAAGGGTTTTGATAGAATTTTGTATAGATATCTGATGAAATGCTAAATGATTGCCTCAAAATTTGAGAAATAATAAAATTTGGTCTGTTTCATCAAAAAGCAACAAAATAAAAATTAACAAAATCAAGATGGCCATCAAAATCCAAGATGGCCGGCGAAAAAAGGGCTTTTAATAGAAGTTCTTACATGTATGTGATGAAATGTCAAAATTTGGCATTTAAAGTAAAGAAAAGTTCAAGTTAAGACATTTTTCCATTAACACATGTATGCAACAAAAGCAAAATTAACAAAGATGGCCGCTAAAATCCAAGATGATCGACAAAATGTTATTTTTTTTTATAGAATTTCATCAATGAGGTATGTGATGAACTGTTAAAAACTTCACACTGAAGGTGCAGAAGTAGAGCTAAGATTGTTCATGACTATGTGAAAAAAGCTAAAATAAAATGGCTGTTAAAATTAAACATGGTCACCGGAAAGTAGATAGAATGTGTTTGGGTATATAGTAATTAAATGAAAATTCCATTTCTGTGTTTTATTAAATAAAATTTCAACTGAAAACTTCCAAAACGCCAATATAACCGCCATAATTTGGATTTTAGGAATCTTATTAGCTAGGAACAATTTAACTTACTGTTTCAAAGGTATAATTAGAATATATTGGCAATCAGATATGGTAGAACAGGGTGAGATGGGTAGGATTGGGTTTCACGGACATTTAGAATGGCGACGTGTTAAAAGGCGGTTGGTTGTGTAGGATATGTGTAGAGACTAAAATATGGGTTGTTATGGACTGCAGTGGGGCTGGATAAGGGTTACAATCGATGGTTTGGTTATGGATCCACTTACTAGTCAACAAATCTTCAGTCATATTGTGACGGAGCAACTACTCCCTTGGTACTAATCTCAATAGAGTAATAAGAGGAAAAAGGGTTTTGTCCTCATGTAACAGCTGTGTATAGAGCTAACACTCGCTGTAGAAGCCGGTTTGTATCTCAAAGCAGTACAAATGTGCTGTATAGCTAACATGACCACATACGTTATTCCGTCTCCATTTTAGATTCATCCACAATTCTCTATTTCATCCATTCGTGAATCTTTATATTCGACACATATGTCGACAGATCCATATGATGAGTCTTTTATTGTTGAAACTAAATGTAACAGGTTCAAAACTGCTAACTGCAATACTACTGTCTGGTACAGCAGAAATAGGATGGGGAGGATAAAATAAGACTTATATGTTCTAGCTGGTAACTGTTCACAATTATAAAATCTTTCAAGCTTTGTGGAATGCAATTTTGGTACAGTATGGTGAATTTAATGGGCTGTGTTCAGCTGGTTACTGTCTCAGTAGAGAAATGACTTTTATGTGCGAACATGAAAAATAAAATGTGATTTTGTGGCGATTTTAAACGAAAACGCTGTAATGCTAATGAAATGCCAAAGTGACTAATGTCAATGGAGAAATTCTATTACTGGTCTGTGGGTCCCAAGCCCTTAGCAATCACTAGATCACCATCCTCTTCTTCGCCTTCATTTGAGAACAGAAACACTGAAACCAACACTGTTATTAAAATAAAGTAAAGCGAAAATAAAACATGTTGTGAGTTTTGGACTGTAAATGTTTTATGGGTTACACCAATGTAATGAAGAATCCCTGTGATTTGGCAAGCGTCATTATTTCAAACAATTCATTCCACAGAATGGTACAAGTAGGCAAAGATCAGGAAAAGGCGCAATCAGAAAAGATTCCCACTCCAAAAACCGAGGTGGGAAAAAAACAAACTAACAATCAGGTACTTATACCATGAAACATATCGTAAGCCAAATGAGCAGCTATTTTCCCAATAGGTGGCCACTCATTTACCTTAACTTAACTAAAACTATGAAAACACACATAAGGCGCCAACAGCACAAAAAATTTAAAAACCAAGACATAAAACAAAAACAACCACCACAGAAGTATCGCCTTGGAACGAAAAATCATTTCTAGTGATATGCTTTCGTAGTACTTAGCACTCAGTAGCCGGAGGTTTGGAGAGACTGACGTTTTGTTATTATATATCTAGATCTAGCATCGTGTTCCACTAAGGGCCTTACACAACGTCTATTACGAATATCTTATCTATTTCGAAGTGATGATATTTCACACCATTGTAGAAAGACATACATGAAGATAAAATAAGACTTAGTAATACATGAATGGGTAACTGTTCACAATGATAACTAGTATGTATTGGCGTTCTTGCAACTGCATATCTAGAAATCGTACTCCGCCACCGAGCCGGATAATATTTTCTCAAGCTTTCTCAGAAAGTGCAAACGGACAAAATGAATGAAAAGAATGGTACGAAAACCCAGTTGTTTGATAAGTGTACTCGGTGATTATATCGCTTACTGGTTTTTTTTGTCTGGATATGGCGGACTCGGCATTGTTTGAACTCCCGGTAAATCCTCACTTAACAGGGTACATACTACTGAGCAATCTCGGCATCCGACAATCAAAGGTTTACCAACAAATGGTTCTCTTATGCATGTCTACCACGTGTTTTGCTAAAATGGCAGTGGCTTGTTTCATAATATGCAAAAATTCAGTTATTATGAAAGAGAAAAAACAAGACAAATGTTCTTTTACAGTATGATTATCTCCCTTTATTTGGCATTTAGGGACACAACAACTTGATATATAGTAATATTATGTTCAATGCTGTAATTGCTCATTTTTGTGACCTTGAGCGTAATTTAGAAACAACGGGGAGTGTATTTTGGGTTACTTTCATATTTAAATAAACTATTTTGGCCGCCATCTTGAATGCCATCTTGTATCTAACAAACTGTTCAATAATGAAATGATGCATATGATTTATTTTCACAAATGTTTGACCATAAAACGAGCAATTTAGAAATAATACGAGTGTTATATGGGTCCATTTCATGTAATAGCACTTTTGGCCGCCATCTTGGACGCCATCTTGTATCTAACAAACTGTCCAACCATGAAATGATGCATATAATTTATTTTCACAATTTATTGACCATAAAAGAGCAATTTAGAAATAATATGAGTGTTATATGGGTCAATTTCATGTAAATAACACATTTGGCCGACATCTTGGACGCCATCTTGATTTCAGCGAGTTGCCCAAGGATGCCAGAGTGGCATCACTTGGTTTTGTAATGTACTATGTATCCTCTTTCAAAAAATGCAAAAACATTTTCTATAGACGGTATTGCACGCTTTTGCTAATATTCTAGGTTTCTGTGCCGGACTAGTGTGTTAAATGATAGAATTGATTTAGTATTGATGATAGCTCAGTGGATTTATGCAAGTAATTGAATAAGTATTTTTGCCATAATATGAACCAGGCGATCCGAGATCGAATCCATTTTTCTCTCTTTTTTCTTTGTTTTCTTTCTATTTCAATATTAATACATACATCGAATCCATTTTTCTCTCTTTTTTTTCTTTTTTTTTCTTTCTATTTCAATATAAATACATACACTTAGTTCTACCAACTGTTTCATTGTAATGCTATAGGCTATTTCGTCTGCAAATCGAAACCAAATCTCTATAACACCAGTGTTTGCCTTATACACTGTATGATAAACCTGATGCATCGGGCGGTCGATCTGGGGAAATAGGTCTATAGTTATACTCGCAATTATGTATACTGTTCATGATGTTTGCAGTAGATGGGCTGCTTGTACCGCTCCAAGCAAAGCTTATACGCTACTGACTGGCCATCTGATTAGGCTACTGGTTAACCGTTCAGGTCTGAGCCTGCCTAGAAATTGCGGTTAGGTAAAACCATCGATACACATTTGCTTTGCTTGGAGCGGTACAAGCAGCCCATCTATTATTTCTCAGGGCCCCAATTGTACCAATTTTTATTTTAACTGCAAACACAACACATCACGATTATGGCATGTTTTAGCATCTCAATGAAATGTAAGACAGTCTACCATACATATGCTGGTCAGCAATCGCCTATAAATTAATAGGGTACAATTTAGCTTTCAGAGTATGGACCATTGAGCTCGAATGAGATTGGCCAAAGCGGTCATTTTGGTGGCATGCGCCTCCTGCGAGATTCTGGAAGTGATTCTTCCTTTTGGATCGTGAAAAATAATTAATTTCTTGAGACGCATAATACAGAATGTTAACAACCAGATGTTGTTAGATGTGACAATCGCCCGTCAATCTAATCCAGTGGAAATAAAGTTTATTTGTATAACATAACAAATAAAAACAAATAAATCGTTGTTGCGTTATAAGTTTGGCTGAGTATATTTGAAGCACGTTTTGGATGCCATAGCATCCGTATTTTGTATGAACGCCTCATGAAATGGAGGTAACGTCTCGGCTTGAACATAGCTGTTGAATGGGGCGTTAAGCATTAACTAAACAAACTAACTAAAATAAAATGTTGGCCTTCATCAATACGGAACCAATGAATAAAAAATAGGATTCGGTGGCTCAGTGGTAAGCTATGTTGTCATCTGTCCAGGCAATCCGAGTTCGAATCCGGTCTTGGTAATATTTTGTTTTGTTTTCCCTTCACATAAGCACGTCCGCCATTTTTAGTTTACTATTAAATAAGTTCAATCATAAGTGTCCTGTTGTTAGGACTAAAGTTAGGACATCTTAAGGATGAGACATGTCTTATACCAAAATTAGTACTTAGTTCAAACTTAGGATAAAATATGTCTTAAAACGCTTTGTGAAACGAGCCCCAGTACTGTAATTATCAGGGCCTGTATACATATATAGTGATTAGCCAGCTTTTCAAAGGCGGCTCTGCTGTGAATTATCTTCATGGTCACTGTTGGTTTTGTCTACTTCTGTTGCACTCGTCACTTTTGTATTAAGTTGATAATACCGTGGTGGCTATCTTGTTGGGAAAGATCTTACCATCGTGTTTTTTACATGTTGTAACAGTTTTGACGTTCTGTACTGTATTTTCGTTCTAGCCTGGTGTCTGGATTTGTGATTTTAAATTTGATTGAACAATTTCCGTGCCTTACTACATGTATTTTATTTTATTTTACCATTGTACTGAATCCTTGTCGCCATTATCGTTGTGTTTCCATTAGTTGTGGTATTTTTCTGCAGAGGGCACGTTAATATTCTTATTTCAGGCTATCGGAAAACTAAATGCCAATGACGATTTAAGAGTCGATGGTGCCCAATATGTGCTTATCCGCGAAGACAGATATGACGATACGTTGAATCTGTACAGAGATCATTTCTTCCCGGATGAACCAATATCAAAGGGGTATAACTTTGTTGACTTTTATGGTTCTTAAATTCACTTATCAGTTTGATTGCTTGTTGTTTATGTTTTATGTTTGAAACTGAAATTGTGTAACTGTCACATGTACATTTAATTTGCATGTACATATTTTAAAAGTAAAAACACGGACTGGAGATCGTTTTTCACTCATGGTCTCTCAGATACCTGATCTGTAACAAAATGTTATATCTACTATATATATACTCATGGTCTCTCAGATACCTGATCTGTAACAAAATGTTATATCTACTATTTATACATGGTTAGATGGCATTACCGAACTTGACAAGAGAAAGAACTAACCACATCAGAAATACCACCTTGGATCGGTCAGTGATAAATTACTGTGAATCATACGGCTTAATGACACATCAGCCTTAACTGAAATGCAACCATTTATCTGTGTGTAAGCCCTGCTTCGTTGTGACCTGTATTTCTTTATATTTTACACAGCGTTGGCCTAACAATGGATGATGAACTTCGTGACTTCATGCGTAAGCCTCTTCTTCAGAACCTGTCCGTCGCCCTCGTCTCATCTCAAACAGGGGAGTTAATTGGTGGGAGAATCATCAAGGTGAATAATCGTCAAGAAAATAAGCTGCCGATATCTACGTTTAAATCAGAAGCGATGAAGAAGTTTGCATATATAAGCACCGAAGCTGATAAGCGATGTAACATCTTCGATCATTACAATGTGGAAGAGGTACTTCACTTTTATGGCATTGCTGTTCGAAGGGATTTTAGACAAAGAGGGATTGGATACAAATTAATGAGAGCAGCAGTGTTATTTATTCGTAGTTTGGAGTTAGGGACAGTTGTTATAAAAGGAGGTGGAACGTCGTTGCATTCTCAACGTTTATTTGAGAAGACTGGCTTTGAAAAGTTGTCAGAAGTGGTTTATTCAGAATTTAAGATGGATAACGAGATTGTCGTGCAAAATACGGGCGAGAATAAATCTGAAATACGATATGGATTGTGCCTCAGCTGATACGCTAAACCATGCCTTGTAGGCGTATAAACTTAACTCTTGTGACACTACTAAAATTAAGGAACATTCCATGACAAAGGACAACACTTTTCATCGCAAAGCAGTTTGAGGACGACATGACAATGTTCAACACGTGTTTATTTATTTATTTATTTTTTTTTTTTTTTTTTTATTTTTTTTTTTTTTTTTTTTTTTTTTTTTTTTTTTTTTTTTTTATTATTTTTTTTTTATTGCAGAAACTACGAATTCGGAATAATAAGCATAATAACGTAGAACTTGCATTTAATTTTAGCTGTATGATAAAATAAAGGTTAGTTCGTCCATTTAGTTAATATTTTCATATTTACACGTAGCCAATTGGAGCGAGATTTGGGATGCGTTATCGGTTCATTGAGTCATCTTGGGTCATAACATTTACGCTACCCATAGTATGTGATGGTTCCGTCCCGACAAGACATATTTGTGACGGGATAGCCTCCCCTGGTAAAATACGTTGGTGCAATGTATTAGCGGCATCTGTAGTGCTAGTAATGTGCAAATTAAAAACCCGAAACTTTGTGAAGCGAGTAAGTGTTATATAGCGCAGTAAACCACCCTTGGTTGATAAGCATGTTTTTCCACCGACGGGGTTTGCTGTGGCTTGTCTCGGATGCACCGGTTACATTTGGTAGCAGCGTTGGGACAATGACAACTGCCAGACCGGAGTTGCCTTACCCATGTAGTCCCTAGGCCAAGATTCTCGGAGGGGGGAGTAATGTGACGGGATAGCCTCCCTTGGTAAAATACGTTGGTGCAACGTATTAGCGGCATCTGGAGTTCTAGTAATATGCAAATTAGAAACTCGAAACTTTGTGAAGCGAGTAAGTGTTGACTATATAAACCACCCTTGGTGGATGAGAATGTTTTTCCACCGACGGGTTTTTTTCTGTTGCTCGGCTCGGCTGTTCGTTACATATTGTTATTGTCGATGACGCTATTACAACATCGGGCTACAGCAACATAATATTGATGAACACAAACAAACAAATGAAGGATAAAGTAACCGCGGAGGGAATGAATGAATGACCTCGCTATTTATGGTTCAATTATATTGTAAATGTGGGTCACGAGTTATGTGTCAAAACAACCGAGTTTCAGTTTCAAAGTTTAAGGGCCTTTCTCCGCTCATCTAAGTCGGGCGAACTCCGAGCAAACGACGAAAGTAATGGACTTCATAATACGGGAAGCGAAGCCGGAGGACTGTGACGCTATAATGGATCTCATTCAGGTGAGATCTGTTTCGATCAATTTTGATAACACACGTGGTTTGCTACGAACAATAACTTACAATATGTATATTACAATTGTAATCCTGTTACATTACAACTGCGTTCTAGAAATCTCTTGACTGTCGGGTGTTTGGGTATTCAAGTAGACCAAACAATAGCATAGTCCGTGTCAGAGTATTTCTTAGACTTGTCAAACATATCCATTTGGTAAGAATAAAAAATGAATTATTGAATTGAATTTTTTATGCTTAACGTTTGAGAACTGTGAATTATAAAGACGGGATGGTCTGTTTTCAATGGCTAGATTAATATTAGGTTTAATTTCATTTCAGGAGTTAGCGGTCTATGAGAAAATGCCAGACGGGGTTAAGATAAATGCTGACGGTAAGCAGTTATGTCTTTCACTAAACAACATTACATAATTCCATCGCACATACTAACACGTTCTATTTAGACAAAAAATGGTAGGTAAAAAAATGGCTTATTTCGTGTACGTGAAATTTTGAGATGAAATCATTTTCATGTTTATTTAACTTGCATTGCCAGTCTAGTTGAAAAAAGCAGCGTGTATGATACAGTGGACTCGACAATGGCGAACCACTAAGAGGTCAAACGTTATTATTTTAAGTACGACCATGAGAATGTTTTTCTATTTGGTACTAAGAACATCTAACATATCTCAGCCAAACAAGAAAATAATAATTTTAATTCATTCAATTTCCTAATGGGAGATAACTCTGTTGATATGATACCTCCCGCATTAGACAATGGCGAACCAAACTCGACAATGGCGAATCAAATAGTCTACAGCCCAAAAGAAACCATTTTAGAATGCTATTTTTGCACACAAATGGTGCCATCATCATGCGAAACTAAATGGTGTTCGATAATATTGTGTTAATTTGCTTTTGTGCTTTACGTTCACTGTCAACAACAAATTCCCCATCAGAAATGTCAATTTTACCAATTTAAGCATGTCTTATTGCTTTAATGAATCGATGTAAGCCTTAAATCAAGAGGGTTAAACCACGACTTGCACCAATATTACTTACGTCATTGACCAAACCCAATTGTTCATGGGCGAGCGTTTCAAAGGTAGATTATCAGTAATTTGTGCACATTCTTTTTACCACACAAACTATGATTCGCTATTGTCGAATTTGCATGTACACCTTTCCACGCTTATATCTATCTTCAATGTCAAAACTTTTATCAAAAACATGCATAATGTATAACAAGGGATAATAGGCATTAAAGTAATGCAAAAATGGTTATAATAAAACGCTTAGAAACGGGTTAAGAAACACATTTTATCTGAACGGTACTTTCTGTGGAACAATAGACTAGACATCTTAGTTAAGGGGTCAAGCATTTCAGCAACCCTTATTTTATTGTCCGGTGGAATTTTGACTCCATTCTTTTACCAAACATCAAGGCATAGATGAAAGTAAATGACTGAGTTATATAATAAATTTAATAATATTTTGTCTAAGATTCAAGAAATTCTGCAATATCTTTACGAGTGATTCGCCATTGTCGATGATTCTCCATTGTCGAGTTGACTGTGTGTACGTCATGCTAAAGCATACACCACATTGTTTATAATCTATCGTGATGATTCTTTTTGTTTAGTTTTGCGTCGTGACGGCTTTGGCGAAGACAAACTGTTCAGATGTTTAGTAGCAGAGACACCCTTGTCAGGTAATTGTATGAATCTGTATGTGGGAAAACCTACTAGAGATTAAATAAAGGTAAAAGTAAGCAATATGGTGCAATAAGAAAACAAAATCCAAACAACAGGGTGGGAGAGAACACTAAATTGACAATTAGGTACTTACACAACGAGAAGTTAAGGATACCTGGCACCTGGGACACTGAAAATAGAATATAAAAAGTTACCTGATTTATACAAAAACTTGATTGACTTAAATGCTGAAACAGCAAACTCGAGTGAAGAAACTTGACTGACCTAAATGCTGAAACGGCAAGCTCAAGTGAAAGGGGGTGTAAGGTTTTGTGTCATGTTATAAGAAAACAGGCTGGCAGTGATACTACGTACATCAAATCACTACAGTACGTTGTACAACATATGAGCCTGTGCGTGAGAAAACCAACAATTTGTTTTTCTGACCAGGTCCGACACAAACCGGGCTGTACAAGCACAGAAGATGGCTAGAGGCTTGAAAGTTTGGATTTAAGAAGAAGAGGGACTGTACTATCTGTGTAGCGAAAACAAAGGCGCTGATCAGCTTCGCGGTTACCGCGAAGCTGATCTGCGTCTTTGTTTTCGCATAGGCAGATTGTTGGTTTTCTCACGCACAGGCTCATATCTTCTATCTCAGACAGGCTGACAGTGGTGGGATACGCCTTGTACTTTTTCTCCTACTCAACTTGGGAGGGCAGTTCTCTGTACCTAGAAGACCTGTATGTGAAGCCAGAATATAGGGGTAGGGGTATAGGTACAGCTCTATGGAGACAGGTCGCCAAGGTGAGTCACACATATGCGCCAACTACGTCTCTCTAAAAAGTCTAAAAAATGTGAAAATTTGTAACATTTTTTTTACTTCGTATACAGTGCTGTATCCTATGGGTCAAGAGCACTGTAGCAAGCAGGTCGCTCTGAAAATCAAAGTGTGACGTCATTGTTCGAATCATGAATCATTAAAACTCACGCCAATCTATATGTCATTTAAACTCCAACGTCCATATAAAACGATAAATGACCAAAGCTTAATTCACCAGTCATTTGTAACCACTGCCTCCCCACCTACGGGGATGGGCGGGGACAGCAACTTTTTACAAAATAAAGCCCTGCTATAACCCCCGCACTGTGGGGACATATTGGAGGTAAAAACACTGCTCTTTTTCCCCCACCCCCGGGGACATGTAAACAATTTTGATTGTAGATGTCAAATATTTCATCAACAAAAACATTTACCACTTTTATGTAAATACAATGCCCTGCAACAGATCTTTTTGCAGTACATCATTTTGTTAAAATTCAGTTGAAGTCTTAATACATGTAAACTGTCTGCATTGATTAATTACACTCAGAGGCCATAAGTGAGTTCCCAAAGTGAAAAAATGCAAGATCTTTAGTCATTTTTTGTCAACATAATATAATTTCTATCATATTACATACCATCATGTAGGGAAAACATTTCCAAGCAATCTTAAAATATTTATATTATTCTTGATGCAAATGGAGTTTGTTGGTAAGCAATTTTAAAACACCACATAAAATATCTAAAGCATCAATCTGCTGTTTGTGGTTGCCATGGTAACAGTGGGGTGAGATGAAATGTAAGATATTAGTCGCTAATCTATAAGTGACCTAAAGGTCTTAAAATAATGAAGTTTGAAATGGCACTAGTTATATGCAGCACAGATTCTGAGAACACCTTCACTCCCATTGACTCCCATAATAATTTTGTCTTTTTTGCTTGACAAAAATTTAAAAGGCTGCAGTTTCATTTTGGCGTGTTCAAACTTGTCCAAACATATATTTATGCAAAGGTAAATACATAGTACTTACTTTCAGTGGTAAATCAACCAGGTGTTAACATGTATGTTACCATGGCAACAATTTTAGTTGAACGGGTACCCATTTTTTTCAGTCACGTTTTTAAATTGCCTAGCAACCAGCCAAGAATTTAAGATCGCAGTTATGATCAACAAAACATTATTTTCTTTTAGAAATTTTACTTTATAACATAACAAGACAAGAATTGTTTTGCAATATAATTAAAATTCATATTTCTATCCCCCAAATTCACTTAAAAACTTGCATTTTTTTTCACTTTGGGAACTCATTTATGACCACTGAGTGTACATCGATTCAAGGAGGGAATAAGCTTTCACTAGGATTTTGAGAACAGGATTCTGAGAAGTTGGAGAAGAAGAAGTTGGAGTCAGAAATGAAAACTTGGGAGTCAGAAATGAAAACTAGGAGTTTGACCATGAAAACTTGGAGTTTTACCCTTAATAATATATTTCAAAAACTTTTTTTTCAACTAGGATTCCACTGAAAATTTGCTCATGTCCATTTTTTTTTTACAAAAGCCAATACTTGTTTTTCCAGACGTAACAAAATTGTTAGAGAATACTGAAGTAGAAGCAGCCAAAATTTATAAATTAAGGTTTTTATCACACATGAAGGCAATTAAGACCAATACCGATGCCAGGAGACTGCTGAATATTCATTACAAAAATAAAAATACTTGTGCTTTAAAGGGACCGATGTAATGTCATTAGTTTTCGTGGCCGTAGAAAGGTGTGTTTTTTCTCTTCTTTTCTGCCGATTTCTCATTCAGAAGTTCTTAAAATCTGAATCTGAATAGTTTACTGGTGACACGCCAAATAACATTATTTCACCAGGACATTAAAAACATTGTGATTCATTCTCTCATTCAGAGAATTTTTATGCAAATAGTACAGTGAACTCGACAATAGAGAATCATCGACAATGGCGAACCACTCGTAAAGATATTGCAGAATTTCTTGAAACTTAGACAAAATATTATTTATTATATAACTCAGTCATTTACTTTCATTTATGCCTTGGGGTTCGGTAAAAGAATGGAGTCAAAATTCCACCGGACAATAAAATCAGGTTGCTGAAACACTTGACCCCTTAACTAAGATGCCTAGTTTATTGTTCCACAAAAAGTAACGTTCGGATAAAATGTGTTTCATACCTCGTTTCTAAGCATTTGATGATGGCCACTTTTGCATTACTTTAATGCCTAATATCCCTAGTTATGCAATATGCATGTTTTTGATAAAAGTTTTGACAATGAAGGTAGATATAAGCGGGGAAAGATGTACATGTAAATTCGGCAATAGCGAATCATACTTTGTGTGGTGAAAAAAATGTGCATAGGGTAATGAAAATCTACCGTTTGAAGGCTTGTCCTGGAACCGTTTGGTTTGGTCAATGGCGTAACTAATATTGGTGCAAGTCGTGGTTTAACCATCTTGCTTTTAGGCTTACATCGATTCGTTTAAGCAATAAGACATGCTTAAATCGGTAAAACTGACCTTTCCGATATGGCATTTGCTGTTGACAATTAACGTAAAGCACAAAAGCAAATTAACACAATATTATCGAACACCATTTAGTTTCGCTTGATGATTGCACCATTTGTGTGCAAAATACTCTTCTAAAATGGTTTCTTTTGGGCTATAGGCTATTTGATTCGCCATTGTCGAGTTTGGTTCGCCATTGTCTAATGCAGGAGGTATCATATCAACAGAGTTATCTCCCATTAAGAAATTGAATGAATTAAAATTATTATTTTCCTGTAAAGCTGACATATGTTAGATAATCTTAGTATCAAATAGAATAACATTCCCATGGTCGTGTTTAAAATAATAGCGTGAGATCTCTTAGTGATTCGCCATTGTCGAGTAAACTGTATCGATAGTGGAAACATGTGCAAAAAAAAACGGGAAATTCGCACAAGAAAACGATCTCTCTATTGTGTAAATTGTTCCGTCTCTTTTCCTTCCAAAATTACGATGAGCATATTTGCGTAGACTTATTTCACTGCAGTGTCTTATCGCTAACAATATATAACTACATCATGAGCTAACACAAATTTGTGATCCGTGAAAATTGACCTGTCAATCTCCATCAACAAAAACTTGATCGTCAGCTTACTGCGCTCTGATTGGCTAAGGGCACAATTAGTTCACGCCTACTGCTTCCCCATGTCAGTGACACGTGTCCGTCACTAACAATGATGCCTTGATCTCTCAGCAATAGCTAATTTTCTCACCTAATTTATGGAAAATTTTGGACGCGTCGCCAGAAACAAACATGGCGTAATGCGCGAGAATCCACGGCAGTGAATTTTAGGCGTGCGAAATGCAAAACACGCGTCAAAATACGCCCATATTGGAGTTATCGAGAACGCAGAAGCATCTGCGGGAATAGGTATTTTTGTTAAAAATATTGATAGAATTTTCTCACTTTTGTTTTGCTTCGAAGCCACCATCTTCTTTGAAATGTCCTCGGGAGATTTCATCGTTACTGCTCTGCTAAAAGACGACCATCGCTCTGGTAAAACACGCGTAAAACACTGCTATTTCTCCGGCCAATTCCACGGCTATCGCCCCGCTATTTTGGCGCCAAATCACTATCCCAGCACTTACACGGCCCTGCCGGGGCACTCAACAAGTAATTACCCCGCTCATTAGCCCGGCCATTCCCCGGCTATCCCCGTAGGTGTGGGGGGGGGGGGGCAGTGGTTGCAAATGACTGGTGCATAATTAAGATACTCGTTCCATTTCTTCTTTTACAGATTTGTTTACAGAAGCACTGTGTTAGAATGGACTGGGTTTGCTTGAACTGGAACACATCCTCTATAGAGTACTATAAGAGAAAGGGAGCTATAGATCTGACAGCTGATGAACAATGGCATCTGTTTAGAATGAAAGTACCAGAGATAGAAGCTTTTGCGAATGGAAATTCTTAGCTGAGATTTTGGACTATTGTGTGTTTTCATTTACAGAGTGTTTGGCATGCCGCCGATGTTAAAAAAACAACAGCGAATATAATGCTCTTCGAAAATTGAACAGTTTATTTTTCCTAAACCTTTAAAACAGAAAGAGTTTTGCCAGGCTGTCAACGTCCATGCGAGGTCAAAGTCATCAAATGGGGTTCCCTCCAAGTTAGACATGCGGAATATATACATCAGGAAAACAAGTCCGTGCAATATATACCCCCTTAAACCCCACTTTTATATAGTAAAACTGGGGTATGCAGGGGTATACCTATTTTACTTATTTTTGTTCCAAAACATAGATTGTGGGTACTCGTTAGAACCGCCTCGACAAGGCGGTTCTAACATGTACCCACAATCTATGTTTTGAGCAAAAATAAGAAAAATATTTAAAAAATTCAGCTGAAAATTTTCCATTTTAAAGCAAAACAAATCTCCGTTTATGGCATGGGCAAGTTTTCGTAATGGTTGTCTAAATACATGTGGCCGTACGTCTTTTTGTTCGTCTTTTATTGAGAATTACTATCTATATTTCTTCATACATGTATATGTACACGTGCGTTTTCTTTTGAAACGCACATGCACATGCTTATATTGGTGTAAATACCGAAAAGGAAAATAAATGGAATTAAAATCATTTCAAACTGTCCGATCAGTAGTCATTATTAACTAAGTTGCTTACGTGGACGAAACCATGGAAACAAACTATTTCCTGAATCTCTGGAATTCTTGGTTTACGAACATTTAGCTCAGCTATTCTTGTCATCACTTGGTACAAGATCAAACTATTTAATGTATTCAATACTTAAATGGGTACTTAGTTAAGACAACAAAGAAGTCACACAGGAATAGTCAGAAAATATTTCTTCTTATTTTACGGGGCCCCAACTTTTGCTCTTATTTGTTCCTTTGCAAATGTATTTAATCTATTTCTAGTCTCTATCATTTCTAAATATTTTCTAGAACAGTTGTACCCATTTGTGTCTTGCAAACGGAGAAGACGGTTCGTCTGTATAAACAGTCCAGCCTGAACTAAATATTTTACATCAAATTAAATTAATAACAAACAAAATCATGATGTATTTGTTTTCCGCATTCCTTTTATTTTGATTATAGTAATACTAAGGTTTAGTCGGTGCAACATTTCAACTTTTAGACAAATAATGTAGGTCATACGATAAATTCAACACTATAGAGGAAAATTCGATATTTTTTCACTCAACATAAAAAAAGATAGATTTGTTGTAATGGACGGGGCTACCATCCGAGAGGCGACGGTTGTCGACTGTGAAGTCATTATGAATCTCATAAAGGTAAGAGTGCTAGTTCACAGGGAGCGGTAGCTTCGTTTCAACATGATTTAAGATTTGTTGAGTATGGCGTTATGCTGAGATAAAGATAGTATATATCTCTGCGTTATGCCATTAAAATCCAATTCGAAACAAACCAAACCATTTTTGACGTTCTAAGTTTGATTCGGGTCGCCTTCAAAAAGAAATTTGAAGGACGAAAACTTTTTAAAAAGGATTCTTGAGTAGATAATCCTGTCGTCACGGGCCAAACTTATTTTGCGTGAACTCGAACATGCATTTCCCAATCTCGATGTCTATTATTGCATAAATACCCGTGACAGCCATTTATTAATGAAGAGAAAGCCATGCATTAATATTGCAATTCACGCGCGCTCGTGCTGTTAATACATGACTTTTACTTATGCTCGTTACCGGGTGCCACGCAAAGCAAATGCTAGTAATGAGAAACTGAAGTCCACCCGGAACGAGCATAAAAACGAAAGCTTTTACGCGTATGAAAATGTGATGAGGCTGTAAAATATAGTGCGCCATGTTTCTTCCGTTTCTGCACCTTATTTCTTTCGTTTCTGCAGAATTAATGCAATAATAGCGTTCAAAAATGATTTTGTCATTTATTAACATTCGCTAGCTCCCTCGGGGAGTGTTAAAAACCGAGGGCGTAGCCCGAGGTTTTCAACACTCCCCTCGGAACCTAGCGAATGTTAATGAATGGAAAATCATGTTTGATCCCTATAATGATAACTGCATCCACATTAAACCTTTAGTACGCAGCACCATGATATTTCAAGTTCACATTATAAACATGTGCCGAAATTTTACCCTGTTATGTCATTGTCGGATTTCATTACTCAGTTATGTGGATTTCTTTCCAATATAAGAAATTCTGGCCCTCCCAGGGTTTTTTGGGATTCAGGGAGAAGGGCTATTTATTTTCAGGGATTTGGGGAGAAAAGTCATTCATTTTCAGGGATTTGGGGAGAAAGCATAACTTTTTGGGGTTTTAGGGAGCAGAGGGCTGAGGAAAAAGATTTTAGGGAGCTGGGGAGAAAGCTCATTTTTCTTTCAGGGAGCAGGGAGCAGACCCTCCCCTGGGGTGGGGGCTCATTTATGATGATTCCGTCTGCATTATGGCTATCATCTCTCTATCTTTCTGACTGTATTCATAGATACTGAGCTAGTATCAGATTGTGTTTGTTTTTGTTTGCTCTGAATCTGAATAGTTTACTGGTGACACGCCAAATGACTATTTCACCAGGCGTTCGGATGCGGGGAGAAATTAGTCCCTAGAACACACGAATGAAGCGAACTTGGACACACAATCATCTGACATTTCAGCAGTAGATAACAGAGAGTCAGGGAGGTCATTCCAGTCCCTGATAGTCTGGAGAAAGAGCCTCTATACTAACAGATGGAAGCTGCTACCCAACCGGGTAAATTTTAGTTCCTGGTCCGGCATTGCTAACTTGTAGTCGCCTTTTATAGGAACTGGCAACTTCTTCGAATATGCCTGCGGACAGTCTCAAGATTGATGTAAACGGTAAGAACCTCAATATCTACACAATAACATGCCGATAAAATCTGTTTTTGGATTTTAGCAAGATCAGAATCAAGTTCAGACATGCCTAGATAAAAAATTATAAGGAATAGAGATTGCTCAATCACATTTAAAATCACACACTAGGCACCGGGCGGGAAAGAGATAAACACATTACAGAAATGTTACGCCGCGCATGATGAAGAGCAAGCTCAATGACTAGAGACCTGAAAAGTCCGAGTTCAGAAAGAAGAGAACTGCTTTAAATTGAAGATAAGGAAACTCTGGCGCCAGCAAAATCAACATGTAAAATGAATCGAGGGCGTCCAATGCAATTTTCGTTAAATTCATGTATGTGTCTGTTAAGATTGCAAATGTCTTTGTGCATGTGTAATGCGTTTTAGCTTTCCAGTCAACATTTTAAGTTAGGTCAGGACGGGTACTAAGAGTTATTACACAACGCCATAACACTATACCAGTATGTTTCGTACCCAGGGCCTCTCATTTTGGTACCTGAGGCTCTATCACTAGGCTATGTACAGCGCTTCCCAAACATGTATTTTTTAATAATGTTACAATTTATGGGCGGTTTGCCTTTATTACGCCAGGTTAAACATTTGTCACCAACATAACAGCTATATGTATCAGTCAGGCATCGAACCCTCAACCTCATGACTGCTAAGCGAATACGCTATCCATTACACCAACACGACTGTTCATTTTTGTGTTCTGCACATCGTCTGCAATGGAGCTATAAACACCATACGGTTACCATGAAAATATTTTTTTGTCATATTTCCTTAAAGATTTACGACGTGATGGTTTTGGAGAAGAGCGACTGTTCAGAGCTATTGTAGCAGAAACACATGAGTCAGGTAAACATGTATTTTTTTCCATTAATGAGCCACCTCGTGGGAAAACCAACAATGTGGTTTCCAATCAGGTCTGACACAAACCAGGCTGTACAGTCACAGAAAAGAGCTATAAGCTTGAAATTTTGGATTTAAGTAGAAGAGGAACTGTACTATCTGAGTAGCGAAAACAAAGGCGCTGATCAACTTCGCGGTTACCGCGAAGCTGATCAGCGTCTTTGTTTTCGCCTATGCAGATTGTTGGTTTTCCCATGAGGCGGCTCATATAAGTAGGTTTTCTATTCAATGCGTTTAATCTCATCTTACATATTTTAAACACACATTTGTTGGTATCAGATCATACTATTATAGTTTTTTAAAGATTGTTTGATCGTTATTTACTGAATTTTAGGTCACTGGTCAAAACCATAGAAACCCAGGAAAACTACCGATCAACATGTCACATGCACATGCCACATGCACTGACCTGGTCCGTAGAGGTGACAGAAGAGTTTATTATCCACATAACTGTATAACAGAATATGAGATGTTAGTTTTTTCTCTCTGCAAAGCTCAAAAACATGTGCTTTTGTTTGGTAGGCATACTCCATAGCTTTTATCTCATGTTTTGAACTAGGGAGCCATATAGTGGTAGGTTACGCCCTATTCTTCTTCTCCTACTCCACCTGGGACGGCATATTTCTGTATCTACAGGATTTGTATGTTCAGCCACAGTATAGGGGAAGAGGTATAGGTACAGCTCTATGGCGAGAGGTAGCTAAGGTGAGTAGAGCATCAGCCATAAACAAGGAAAAATTGTTTTGTGTTTATGATTTGTTCAGGTCAGTTGTTTTGGACTTGTCATTCATTCAAATCAACTGTCAGATGTTGATTTCCTATTATAGACAGATGCATTATATGTCTCTGATATTAAGACTGTACAAGCCCTACTTCATCAGGTGTGAGGGAAAGGTCCCAAGAGAAGCTTTTCCAGATCTGCAATAATCCATAATGATCTCTAAAGCTTAGCAGACTTGTTAAATGAGTCACTGTTTTATCATACGTGACTGCAACCTAGTATTGGGAATAATCTTGAGAGCTCGAAAAAGAACTGGCTCACGTATTGGGAAAATAGCTGCCCATTCGTCTTACTATATGCTTTCTTTGTATAAGTACTTGATTATTTAGTTTATTACCCACTACGGTTTTTGGAATGGGAATTTCTTTCTGATTGCACAATTTCCTGATCGTTGCCTATTTTAAATTTCTCATTAAAGCGATATAAATCAGGAGCTACATCATAGGTGAGAAAATCTGACAATCATAATCTGTTCTATTGTATTTCTGTTACAGATCTGTTTAAAGAAACGTTGTGTTAGAATGGACTGGGCATGCCTGAACTGGAATACAGCATCTATGGAGTACTATAAGAGCAAAGGTGCTATAGATATAACCACAGATGAAAAATGGCATTTGTTTAGAATGAAAGAACCTGAAATGATAGCTTTTGTAAATGGAGATTCATAGATGATCCTCCGTTTGGTGTCAGAGACTAGAAACTATTTTCAAGACATGGTGCTCATAGAACTACAAGCATAGTAGATGTATTTGATAGTGCTCTATACATGTTCCTGATGTGTCTGTCTAAAAGCAACTTTACAAATCAACTAATCATGATTTCATCGTGCTTTTTAAGTCACTATTGTTTACCCGTGTTCAGTTTTTTTTTACAACACAGCAATTGTTAGCACTGGTCAGAAACAAAATAAAAATAATTTTGTATGATGCGAGTTGTATAAGGATGATCATACAACAAACAAACAATAATGTCTCTATTTTTATTATTTTCTACTGTAGACTTAGGAATGACAATATAAAAACATAAAAAAAATAAAATAAAATGATGCAATATTATTTTGTGGTTAAACACTTTTCAGACTTATTCAGCAGGAGCCACCAATTCCTGTGTATTAATTGTGAGTACTTATGGGAACTAATATGAGTCTGTGAATGAGAAAACCCAATAATTTGAGTTTCCAACCATGTCTGACACAAACCAGGCTGTACAGTCACAGAATAAAGCTACAAGCTTGAAACTTTGGATATATGTAGAAAAGGAATTGTTCTATCCGTGTGGCAAAAACAAAGGCTCTGATCAGCTGTGCAGTTACTGCACATCTGCATCTTTGTTTTTGCATATGCAAACTGTTTGTTTTCTCATGCAAAGGCTCAAATGTCTGGCGCTCAAGGACCCAACACAAGGTCCCAACACGCCACCAGTGGGGTTTGAAAACCAAGGCCCTCTCTATTAGAGTCTGACACACTACCAGTAGGCCACTGCACTCTCCAGTAAAATATTGTAAGGAATGTATCTAAGAAAACAATCTAAGCAGCTGCAAAACATGGTCAGACATGGTTGGACACCCTGAAGACCGTTTTTCTCACGCCGAGGCTCATTTGTTGTGATCAAACTTTAAAGCTTGCAGGCTTAATGCACTGTAGCAATTGGGTAGCTATTAAGTGTGGCTGAGTGGGGGCTTTAAGCCGTTGATGTTCAGAAAACCTATAGACAGCTTTTCATTTTGAGACTCATATACAAGGAAAATGTTACCTCAAAATGTGTCTAACAAAACTGAGATAAAAATGATAAAAAATTACAATTATCACAGACAATGTTGTATGGTGTATGCATATTGCAACCATATACATGTATATCTAAATGCATCAAAAGAGTCAATGAGTAATAAATACAAAGTTAAAGTGATGTTTCTGATCTTTCAAAGAAGTTGCTTCAAGCAGAACCTAGGGTGCAGCTCATTAGTAGCAATACAATTTCTTAACTCTCTCAATCCAAAATCCTCTAACAGCCTTCTAAGGCGCAGTTGAGTTTATGTTAAACCTGATCTAAATCATCTTTCAACATTTGGCAATACTAACAATACAAAGTCGTTAAATGTATAAACTGCGTAGTTCTAGACAACTTTGTGGTACTTTGTGCCCCGTTTATCTTTTGTCACATTCCTTCTAATAAACACACCACCTTCATCGTGGCTCTTTTTCTTTGTTCCGAGAGATTTTTTCTTGGCGATGTTCACCCGCCGTGGTCTCTGGCCATAGTGATGGTCATCATCATAGTCAGACTGAAACAGTGAGAAGGAATGAATAATTGAGCCACATCATGAGAAAACCAACAATGTGGTTTCCAAACAGGATGACACAAACCGAGCTGTACAAGCATAGAAGATGGCTAAAGATTGGACACTTTGGATTTTGAAAGTAAATAAATTGTACTATCAGTGTAGCAAAAAACAGAGGTGCTGATCAGCAATAAAGTTACAACAAAGCTGATTTGCACCTTTGTTTTTGCATATGCAGAATGTTTGTTTTCTCATGGCGTGGCTCAATTTATACAAGATACAAAATTTTTATTAGAAAATCCTTAAAGGACATCATAAATTGAAAGTGAACAATAGAGAATGAAAAACAATGATAAACAGCAAATGAAAATGAACATTGATGTATTAGCCTTTTGGCTTAAAAGTATGCTTTAACTAATTCCTCAAAAGCACATCTGATTTAATTCACAGTTGCCTTCACTGATCTTTACTGATTAGTCACCTTTGATTAGATCAGAGAAACTTATACGGGATACTCCTATTTTTGTTTACCAAATCAGCTAAATCCAACAATTACGAATGAAAGGGTCAAATGTTAGAGGTATAGATTAAGTATTGTCAAATCTTCAAAGTACATATTTTGTATCTAGTTTTATTTGTGTTAGCAGCAATGGCTATGTCAGACTAAGAGCAGATCTATCAATCTGATAAAATCTCATCTACTGGCAGGTTATTTCAAATTCAAGTGTCCCATATGAGGCTATTCTGTTTGCTTAGAGGAATTTCATCAAAAAAATAGAAAATTCAAATTCACTCCTAATGGCCCTTAAAATGACAATGGACTCTACCAAATGATATTGATTGGGAAGTCCATTCGTCATAATTGGGCTAAATCTTACCCCTGAGTCCTCTATCTCTCTGCTCTGTAATCTGTAGCTCAATTCTGCCATATCTCTTCTATACTGGTCCAGCTGTGCCTCTAGTTTCTCTCTCCTCAGTCTCTCATAGTCTAACTGGGCTTCAAGCTCATTTATCGTCCTGAAATTATGCAAACTCTAACATAAGCAGTATCTGAGGTCGGCTGTATTTTTTTAAATTCAGTTTTATGTCCCATTCATGATCATTTCAGCTCATATGAGAAAGACCAATCAGTAGGTGGGCAAAAACGGGAGACAAAAACAATCTGGCACACCCACAAGCCGAACTTGGCTTGTCTCACATGTGGTAAGTGCGGGGCTTGAACCAGTGCGGGTCTCGAACCCACACCTGAAATGATCGAGTGATTAAGAAACAATGCTCTTAACCACTAGACCACTGGGGCCGCTGTTGGCAGTATGGCCAAATAAAACCACCAGAAGCTACATCTGTTAGATTTATGATGAAGAAGAATTATCCATGCCACATGACCACTTTTTTGTGTCGCAGTCACTTACTTGTCTTTGTCTCTGAGATCCTGCAGACTTTTCCTATTCTCTGAAAATGTACCACCCAGCTGGGTATAGTTACTCTTGCAACCACCAACCATGCTTTTATCTTACTCTATATGATTACATGTAACTTAAAATGCGGTATAGATCAATTTTGGAAAGATATTTTACTCACTTATCTTTATCCCTAAGATCCTGCAGTCTTTTCCTGTCCTCTGACAGAGTACCACCCAGCTGTGTATAGTTTCTCTTGGCAACCTCCAGTAACCTCTCTAAGTCTTCTACCTTCCTCCTGGCACGGCCTAAAAGTAATGAAGACTGTCATAACAACTAGAGCTAGTATCTCACAGGCATGCAAATTCCTTGTGACTGTTTTGCGAATTTAGTCTCGGCGAGTGTCACAAGAATTTTCATGTTGATCTTGTCTCAAAGATTTAAACATGTTCAAACATTTTATGCAAATTCATTCGCCAAAATATTCATGAAACTGTCGCAGTGCTGCACAGCTGATCTGCGACTTTGTTTTCCAATATGCAAGTCTTTGGTTTTCTGATGTGGTGGCTCAAATATTTTTAGTTACCTCTAGATTCTTTCTTCTGTCTCTCAGTCATAGATACAGACACTCCCTCTGTGTTGCCTTCTGTCCCTAGTTCCTCATCATCTGACCAGTCTTCTAACTTGTCAAGGTCATCTGAAATAATTGTATCAAAATTTAAAATCATAGATTACGCATAGAGTTTCAATTTCCACTTTTTTTCTGTTGTGGAAACCAAGACACCCCCTCTGTTTTTAGAATGGCTCTTTTTCAGTTCAATTATCTCCCTTTGTCTCAGTCAGCTACTTATGCAGCAAATTAATCTAAAACATGTATAAAATATAAGATTATGAGACACAGCCCCCCCCCCTCCCCAGTATTTCCTTCACTCCCTAATTCTTTGTCATCTGACCAGTCTTCTAGCTTGTCCAGATCATTTATGGGTAGAAATGTACAACAAACCTGTTTACACAGTTAATTAACATGTTGATCAGTGCTTATGTTAACCTAAATGGGTCATTTAAATCTGATTTTTTCTATTTTATTGGATATTAAAATTTCCATCTTTTAAAAAAAAGTGTTGTGACAATCTTAAAACTACAGAGAATAATGCTTACCAGTCTCATTTCTCTATAAAGTTTTGTCCACGTTAATATGGTCACTGTGTAATATGAAACTGAATCACAGTCTGATCGCAGCAGCTTTACCTTCTATGGTGATATTCTTTTTATTTCAAATTGTTAAGTCTCACCTGGATTTCCCCCTAGTAACTTCACACAGCTTCTGTTACCAAACCTCCTGGCAACATCACAAGGGGTTTTACCATTCATATTTCTCAGGTTCATGTTGGCCCCTTTACCCATCAACCATTGCAAGATGTGGGCATGGCCCTGTGCAGCAGCTGAATGATATAGAATCAAGATTTTATGAGCAATACATGTACTAACATCTGGTATCTAAATTCTGTAACTCACTGTGGTACAGGAATTTTTTAAACTGGTTAAAGCCTCTGAATGATTCAATGTTACACCTGTTCTGTGAGCCTTTGTTTTGTTTTGGTGTTTTGTGTGCTGTGTGTTTAGATATCTAAAGTTCAGCCTTGATAACAGAATGGCCAACATTTTGGTAAAGAGCTCAGAGGTAAAGATGACCATTTTTCTCTAAGAATCAGTAGTTATTTTTACTTCAGTTTGTTTCCCACCTCCGTGCTTGGGGTGGGAATTTGCGATATGAAAATACGCCCATGCAATATACAGAGATTTTTTTTCAGCTGTAAAAATAAAAATTTCACAAGAAAAACTTTGATATTTTTAATATTTTTTTGCTCAAAACATACATTGTGGGGGTTCTAACAAGTACCCACAATGTATGTTTTGTATCAAATATAAGAAAATTAAGTATACCCTACAAACCCCAGTTTTTTCTATATAAAAGTGAGGTTTAAGGGAGTTCACATTACACAGACATGTTTTCCTGATGGACTTTGCTTGAGACGGTTTCTGGTAACTGCCTACTTGTTTTCTTGTCAGTGAACTGCACAAAATTATCATTACCTTTATGTGCTGCTGTAGATCCCTTTTCATCTTGTTCATTAATGTTACTGACCCCTTTCTCTATCAGGTTCTCTAAATGTTCTAGATCACCAGAGTAGGCTGCTAGGTGGGCAGGATAGGATAGGTCTGTGGGGTAAAACATAGGTGAGCACTTATTGAAACGATGGCAAAACTTCTTAGACTTGTAGTTTGAGAAAAACAAATCTCCATTTAAACAAAAACATAAAAGGTTCACTGTGTTCTGGTTTGTTTGAGGTTAAAGGTCATTGTCAATAGTTTTTCAGTCATGTCAGGATGGAACAACATGCTGAGGCTCTGCTGTTGTAACTTATATTAATTCTGATGACATATCAGCATTTATGAGCAGGATATGTTTAATGCTCACTTGAGCATGCAAAATGTTTTATGAACAATCTTACTGAAAATCAGGGTACCAACCATCAGCTTCCTCTTGCTCTCCTCTCAGTAACGGGTCCCGGCCTAGCAACTTCACACAGGCCAGTTTAGAGAACCGCCGGGCAACATCTCTTGGGGTCTCTCCTGATTGGTTGGTTATAGACATGTTGGCTCCCATCTCTATCAGCCATTGGAGGACATGGATATGACCTTGACCTGCAGCTGTGGGCAGATAATAAATTTAGGTAGGATTCACTTTCTAAAGGAGAAAAGTACTGCTGAGTAACATAACAACTATTTTGCATATTTTGTGGTTTACATACCAGTCAACAATATTTCAGTTATTTCAGGATGCTTAGTATTAATCAGGACAATGAAGTGTATATATGTTTTGCTCTATAACATTCTCCAAATAATTTTGCTGTAGTTTCTGAATGAAACTGTTTCTTACGGTATATTAAAGGAATTTCACTTTATAGGCAGTCTTAAATGAAGGAAAAAAGCATTACATTTAACAGAAATGGAAAACAATAACATGTAGAAAGGAGAAAAATGGTAAAGAATTAAAAAATATGATAAAAAGATTATGATATGACAATTTTCATATCATACCCACGTATCAACCCTCGAATCCCATATCAGCTCTCGACTCTCACATCAGCCTTCGGCCCTTGGGCTGATACGAGAGTCTCGGGCTGATACAAGATACTCCGGTTGATACGAGGTATGATATGAAAATTGTCATATGATAATCTCTATACATCTTCACTGTAGAACTGAAGAGGAACTTATTTTTCAGTTTGCTTTTTTCGGTGAATACCAAATATATTTCATAGTCAGTTAAAACATAAACATATTCACTCGTGCTGTGCATTCATGAAAATTCTGATGTTTTCAACTCACTCGATGAAATATATTTGGTATTCACCTCAAAAAAGCAAATATCCTCTATATATCAGTTACCTTTATGAGCAGGTGTAGAGCCCTTATCATCTCTCTCATTGATATTGACCACACCGTTCTCTACCAACATTCTCAGGTGGTCCAGATCACCACTGAATGCTGCTACATGGGCTGGGAATGCCAGGTCTGAAAATTTACATATTTGTCCTATAGAATTCATCATTTACAATAACACAAACGTTTTTGCTCTTTACAAAAAGCAAAACACTTTCTGCTATCACTTGTACCCTATTTATTGCAAATTTAAAGTGTGCTGTGAACTCTTGATCATAATTTATTCGACTAGTTTTTGTCATCAATGGTTACAACTGAGATCATAATTCGGGACAGTTTGTTGTCCTGGCCTAAGTATCAGTATATACACTGAAAAAAAGTTATAAGAGGCCACTTTTCAAAGTCATTTTTTGTTTCTAAGCCATGTTCAAAATTGCACGATTTTATGCCGAAAGACGTGTCTTTCAAGTAAGTAAAGTTCCAAAGTGTTAAGAAATAATTTTCTTTCACTAAAAGCGTTTTTGGAGTAAAAATGCAAAAATCAATGTTTTTAAATAAAAAAACTGGATACAGCACACCATTTATTGAAATTAGGAATGGGTGTCATCAAAGGGGTTGTTACGGCTCGGAGAAACATCAAACATTCGAATTTTCTCTACTGGTAGAATTTTTATGCATTTTTAAGAATCACCAATTTTGAGATTTTTTGGAAAATTCATAAATGTGCCTCTTAAACATGTTGACCCCTGTTAAATTCACTTGATGAGGCCTGGAAATGAGAGATATAACTCGACTGAACTGTTTGAGACCATTTTCGAGGACCAACATGTCAAGGCTGCCGCACACTTCCGGTTGTAATGCCAATTTTTAACGAACAAAATAACAAAATTTGTGGACGATTTTTTGAATTTTTAAAGTTTATAAGAGTCTAGTATTTGACCTAAATAATCACTGAAAATTTCAATGCCATGCTGCTGATAATAACGCAACTGGAGAAGAACAAAGTTGGTATGCAAATTGCATACAAAAGCTGAATTCCTGTTATTCAGGTTGTTGTCTTCTTGCATGTACAAAACAGAAACGAAGATTCTTATTGCAGCAACACTTTTGACTTAATTTTATCTTGCATCATGGCAGTCAGTAGCACTTTCAAATAAATTAAAATGTAAAAACACAACGTCATAATATGACATTTAATTTGATGTTAATAAAGTGTGACTTTTTGAAATGAGGGTAACTTTACACATGCTTCGACTGTGTGAGAAGTATCACGCATTTTGGAATGCAGAAACCTGCAGAGCCACTGTTAGACATTGGTTTATTCATATGATAATGAATTTTAATTGATCGTATTTTACTTTCTGAACTAGAAGAAAAAATATGAGGTGGACTCTTATAACTTTTTTTCAGTGTATGTGCTCATTTCTTTAGCTATTACATTCTTGAATCAACAGATAAAAATAATAGCAAATGAAAAATTTTAAATGACATGAACATAATAATAATAATTGTAATACTGAATAATTACTCTCAGCCTCCTCTGGATGGTCTCTCTCCCACTCTATCCCTGTGATATATTCTAGTATATTATCCTTGTAGAACTGCTGGGCCAGGTCTTTAGGAGTCTCTCCCTGGTCATTACGGGCACCTAGTACGTGGGTGGGGCTGATACCCATGCTGACAAGGAACTTCAGGCAGGCTAGTTGGCCCTCCATTGCTGCATAGTGGGCTGAATCAAGAAATATGCACAGTCAATCATTAATAGAGAATGGTTGAAATTCTAAAATATATATAGTTGAGATTTACGTTCTCTTGAAAGTGATTAAGGGGCTACTTTTGACATATTACCCAAAATGGTTTGGTTATGGCTTAACATCCTTGCCAAATATGTTATACGGCATGTGTACATCATAAATGTGTCTTAGCCATTGAAGGCATGCCACATCTAATTGCATATTGTTTGGATTTGATGTGTTGGTTTGTATTGAGGTTTAATATCCCAGCAAAAATTTTTTGGTCATGCCAGGACAGAGCCACTGCTCTCTGGGTAATACCCAGGCTCTCTGGGTAATACCCAGGCTCTCTGGGTAATACCCAGTACTTTGGGGAGTAAATGTGTCTTGCTCAAGGATGGCATCTCAGAGTGGGAATTGAACAGAGGACCTCTAAATTTGGAGTCTGATGCTCTATTAAAAGGCTACTGCATTTGAATTTTAATTAAGTTCCAAGGTTCCTGGTATTTGAAAACGTTTTTTCTTTTTTCTGATGTTATGGCTAGCTCACCTGGTGTGTTTCCTGTATTGTCAACTTCATCTATACTGGCTCCCCACTTGTTGAGTAGCTGTAGACACCCCAGTCTACCATGGTAACAGGCTGCATGGACCGGGGTCCAGCCATTCTTATCTGTAGCATTGATGTCCTAGAAAAAAGTCAATACAAGCATGAATTTGAGAAGGTGCATGAACCAGGGTACTGGTGTGGTTTCAACTTATCCAGTAGCTGGGGGCATCTAAGTCTGCTGTGGTAACAAGCTTCATAAAAGCAGTCCAGCAAATTCTTATTTGCAGCATTGATATCCTGAAATGTGATAATTAACAGTAAAATTGACTTTTTTTTTCATTTTATTGATTTCTCTTATGAATACATATTGATGAGAAATATGTAAAATTTTCTTTAAGTTGGATGGTCAGTCTATGTATATATGTTCTCAATATCATAAATCATTTACTGTCAAAATAGAGCCACAAAACATGCAAAATAAGCATTTCTTCTAGATGGAACACAATTTTGCAAGCACCTGTCTGAGAATTCAATCATGTAATTAAGTATGCGATCATTTCCAACAGAAAATACCTATGTAAGAAAAATGCACAAAATTTGTAGTTGCATTGGTCCATAAAACATATTTCATGCAGCTAAAAATCAGAAGATTATAAATAATGAAATCTTACAAAACCTGCTAAAGTTTCATTTACTGTACAGTATAAAATAAGTTTTTCTCTATGGAGAGACATTCTAGTGTGATTATGCCAGAGTGAATTTCAGATGTAAATAATTCCACATAAACAGTTTTAGTAAATATAACTGAGCTAAAAGAAAACAGCCATTTGTGAGTAATAAATGAATACAATATCAAACCACTTTATACAACACAGCAAAAAAAAAAAAAAAAAAAAAAAAAAAACAAGTCACATACGTGTCATATGAATAAATGACATCCACAATACATGATTGAAACTTGCATTTGAATATAAGAAAACTTTCAAATTTGCATTGAGCAGTAAATAAGCAATCAAAACTAACCATGTTCTGAATTGTAACAAAAAGCATGTTAAAGATTTTCAAGCAAATTGACATGTAAAGCAAACACAGACTATTGTTACAACATTTGAGCTTTGGCATGAAAGCTGAATCAACAGATCATCTGTGAGTAGGGAAAAAACTTGCACTAGCAGTTGCAGATTTAAAGGGGGTTCACTCCAACCCCCATCTATGGAGAAATTTGAGAAAACTCTGGTAAATGGTAGAAATGATCCCCCTTGATTGGTTTGAACACCCCTTATAAACTTCCTGGATCTGACCAAGCTGACCAGCTTTATCCAATCAAGTCAGATATTTCCCTTGCAACACAAGAGAAGAAATCCTGTATAACTATGTAATTTCTTGCATGCCTGGAGCAAATACAATGCCATGTGTGAAACTTTTTAAGGGTACAGATGATATTGATTCATTCACCAAGCATTTGCTCACTTCACTGATGCACCAAACATTTCACAACAACAAAATCATAAAACCCTGTGTAATACACATACCTTTTGACCTTCAGAATTCACAAAACCCTGGTAAAATATTAGTGTAATAATCAATCTAACTGTTTGTTTACTATTTTGTTTGTTTGTATTGGGGTTTATCTATCCACTGAACAATTTTTCAATTATGTCCTGATTAAGCCATTGCTTCGGAACAAAATTCAGAAAATGACTTAATGTGTCTGGCTTAAGACACAACATGGCAACCCAGTTGGGTTGGAACCTAGGGCCTTACAATTTGTATTCTACCACTCTATCACATTGTCTGAGGCAAACATGCTCCCTTTTCATACTACTGAAACACTAGCCACTTCCAAGATCAATATACTTCACTTAACACTATGCACTATAAAATGAGTCTACTAATGAGAAAACCAACACTTTGCATATGCGAAAACAAAGACACAGATCAGCTGTGCAGTAACTGCAAAGCCGATCAACGCCTTTGTTTTCACTACACGGATAGTACTATTCCTCTTCTACTTATATTCAAAGTTTCAAGCTTCTAGCTTTATGCTGTGACTGTACAGCCTGGTTTATGTCAAACCTGGTTGGAACCCCAAATTGTTGGTTTTCTCGCGTCGTGGCTCAAACAGTAAACTTGATGCTATTAAACATGTCATGGACCAAACGGATATGCTCAAAACAGTTATGGATACATAGCAAAGTTCTGATTAAAGAAGAGATCCATAATTTGGAAGCTTAACTCCTACTTTATGCTCTTTATCTATGACATCTATGTTGGCATCTTCACAAGCCAAACACTCTAAGACCACTTTGTAGGAACAAAAAGGACAGTCGGCATGCACAGATTCAAACTAGCCTAGGCCCTAAGGTTGAAAACTCTCATAAAATCTACTACAATGATTGTAATACTCACAGTTCCAGCTCTGAGTATGGTATTAAGAGTAAATGAGTTGCCGTGGGCAGCTGCTAGGTGTCCGGGGGAACTGCCTCTGTGGTCTTTAGCACTCAGGTTGATACCATTGTTGGCTAATGCCTAGAAGAAAGTTGAAAGTTCTTATAATCATAGTTATTGGTAAATTATGGAATTTTTAAATAATTCTGTACTCTAAATTATTGCATAATGTGCCTATGAATCATAATTTGAGAAAGTTATTATGACGAAAAACAGTTTTGCCCATGTTGATGTTTAATGAAAACATATTTTTACTTTCAGAAACTGAGAGGCATTTATTGCAAATGGTGTTCTTCTGTAGTTTGATGCCTTGCAAATTTACAGTTTTCACTTATAAAGACCTATGATACGCTTTATAGACTGCATGAGTTCATGCTTGTGAATTGAAGAACTTGCTAATAAACGTAATTCAAAATCATGATTTGAAAATCTCACAAAAATTTTCCGGTCAGTTGCAGTTGTGACATACCTGTAGACAAGCATCTTGCCCTCTGATAGCCGCTATATGAGCTGGGGTCCAACCCTTGGTAGTTGTCACATTGGCATCAGCTCCATGCCACAGCAACCAGTGAAGACACTGAAATGAGCCGCATCGTGAGAAAACCGGTCTTCGGGGTTTCCGACCAGGTGCGACACAAATCAGTCTATACAGTCACAGGAGCAGGCTAGATACTTGAAATTTTGGCTATGAGTAGAAGAGGAATTATACTATCAAAGTAGCGAAAACAAAGGCGCTGATCAGCTTCGCGGTTACCGCGAAGCTGATCTGTGCCTTTGTTTTCGCCTAGGCAAAAATCCGGTTTTCTCACGATGCGGCTCAAATATGAATGAAGAAGAAAATATTTCAAGATGACATTCAAATGACTTCATTTATGACACATCGATAAAGGGATCTCTGAAAATCTCATGTTTGGAATTATAAGAATCTTACATGAGTGTCAGGTATGGATAGACAAATCTGTCCCGAGGGTCACATTTTGGCATCACGAGGCTCGCCGAGTGATGCCAAATTGTGACCCGAGGGACAGATTTGTCTATCCATACCTGACACGAATGATGGATTCTTTTTCTTGCTCACCTTAATGCAGCGAAGATTGTTTTTTATACTATTTACCTAGAAAAATGCTAAAATCACGGCGTCCGCCATTTTGATTTAAAACGTTTTGACGTCATTGTGACGTGTGCGCTTAGCGACAAAATTACGTGACGTCCTATACAACCAATGTTAAAAAAGAACACTTGAACGCATAGTGCGACCTGGGTGAGATAACGAGGGTGAGATAAGAATTTCTCACACGGGTTAAAACAGAGGATTTTTCTATCTGGTGTGCAAGAAATGTTTTTATCTGTCACTGGATGTACATATGTGTTTTAATACTTCATGAGCTACAAAAAGGCTGGCAATCACAAATACCAGTACATATACATGTAATAGGGAGTAAATGTTCAACTTCATGCACACAACAATTTTAAAGGATAAATAAGGTGTTTTACATTGGAAAGGTCTAACTTTATCTGCACTGTGACTGATTCAAGAATTTCATGGTGCATTGTTACCACAACATAAAAATATAGTTTCCAACATGTTGTAATGTAAACCATCACCCACCTCCAATGCCCCACTGTTACAGGCCGTGTGTAGAGGTGTGAACTTATCTCTGTCATCAACCTCATTGATACTGGCTCCATTCTTCACCATAGACTCTACAGCCGTAACATCACCACTGGCTACGGCCTCATGGATATTGTTGTACTTCTTCTGAGCTATATTGTAAGACAATAACAATGATTTTATTTGCATCGAAACACATCCACAGTGAATCGTTATGTAATAAATGACAGACATCATTATCAAGTAAATGTTATGAAAACATATCAGGAACATATGACAGAGCAGTGGTGACAAACAATGCACACAGTCTAGGCAGATATACAATTATTACTTTAAAAGTTCACATAATCAGAGATATTCCTAACATACTTAACAGATTTAAAGGATGTACATTATTATCATTAAAAAGGTAAAATAATTGAAACCTATTTTGTGCAATAACGTTGCGAGAAAATGAAGTCCTATTCTATAGTCTGTGTATTATATATATATGAGCCACCTCATGGGAAAACCAACAATCTGCAAAGGCGCAGATCAGCTTTGCAGTAACCGTGAAGCTGATCAGCGCCTCTGTTTTTGCTACACGGATAGTACAATTCCTCCACTTTCTAAATCCAAAATTTCCAGTCTCTAGTCATCTTCAGTGCTTGTACAGCCCAGTTTGTGTAGGACCTGTTCGGAAACCACATTGTTGGTTTTGCCACGAGGCGGCACATATATATATATATATATATATATATATATATATATATATATAGGGGGATTAAACCATTAACAGTGCAAGAATAAATCAAACTAAGCGCGCTTTCGGCTTTTGTCTTCTTCAGAGTCAATATGTATTTACAGGTAAAAACTGGAAAAAAAATGAAAATAGGTAAACAAACAAAATAAATAAATAAGAGCTGTCGCAGGACAGCGTAGCTCGCCTGCCTTGTGCTTTGCCACTAAATCTATTAAATCTATGACCAAAGACATTGACCTCAATGTCACTCAGGTGGGTCGTGATACTTCAGACCAATATCTACCAACACGCTAAGTTCAACTTGATCCATCTACATATTTGATATAGACTTATATGTTATAAGATATATAAAATCTAAGTCTGTGACCTTGACCACAGGTGAGTCAAGATGCTACAGCATAATAAAAGAATAATATCTTACAGCAAAGTATCGACTAGATTCCATCTGCTCCAGCAATATACAGTTCAAAACACTTTAAGCAAAAGCTTTAACATAAAATTTCAAAGTCTGTGACCTTGAACTCAAAGTCACCCAGATGGGTCATGATGGTATAGCATAAAACTTCAGACCAATATCTACCAACATGCAAAGCATCAACTTGATCCATCTATATATCCAAGAGATATAGACTTATAAAAACTTTAACCAAAAACTCTAACACAAAATTTCTAAGACCGTAACCTTGACCTCAAGGTCACCCAGGTGGGTCATGATGGTACAGCATAAAACTTTAGACCAATATCTACCAAGATGCCAAGTATCAACTTGATCCATCAACAACTTTAAGAGATATAGACTTATAAAAACCTTAACCAAAAAACTTTAACACAAAATTTCTAAGTCTGTGACCTTGACCTCAGGGTCACCCAGGTGGGTCATGATGGTACAGCATAAAACTTCAGACCAATATCTACCAACATACAAAGTATCAACTTGATCCATCAACAACTTCAAGAGATATAAACTTATAAAAACTTTAACCAAAAACTTTAACACAAAATTTCTAAGTCCGTGACCTTGACCTCAAGGTCACCCAGGTGGGTCATGATGGTACAGCATAAAACTTCAGACCAATATCTACCAGCATGCAAAGTATCAACTTGATCCATCCACAACTTCAAGAGATATAGACTCATAAAAACTTTAACCAAAAACTTTAACATTTTGAGCAACGCCGACGCCGACGCCGACGCTAACGCCGACGCTAACGCCGACGCCGACGCTGGGGTGACTGCAATAGCTCTTCCTGTACTTTCGTACAGGCGAGCTAAAAACAATGCAAAAATACACAAATACACAAAAATCACATGAAATGTGACAAAGTTGACACCACTGTATGTTCGGCAGTGGGTAAACGACTTAAAATTAATTCATGAACGCCCTTTGAAAGGGCCCAGTATCTGCTAAAAATGGCGGCAAAAATTGCGCGTCACTTTACTACATAAGGTCAGTTTGTAGCGGTGTGTTTAATTTACTCGGTAATTGTGTATTAGCTATGTAAGTTAAACATTGGGGAACCAGGGCTGGAGGCAACCAGATAAAAATCAAGGTAATAAGCACAAAATAGAGTCAAACAGAGTACTTTCCATGAATGCAAATCATCCCAGAACTGCTCATGGACGGTGCTTGGAAGGAGAGACGGCGAAAATGGCCATTCTCGATTTTTGAAATATAGAAATTTAGATAAAAATTGCCTTTGTGCTCAATTGGCGAACATTTGATTTATTGAAGTTTGAAGAATTTAGATGAAAATCACATTTATGTGGTCAGAAGAGGAGGCGAACACACCGCTACAAGCAAGAAAAGGGGGATGCGAAAACCATGTTTTATGCCGAGAGACGAGACAGATATACGTATGTAGCTGAAATGGCCCATAGGTTGACACACTGCTACAGAATGCATAACTGGTAAGCTCTGGGGACCCAGGAAAACTGGGGAACCCAGAAAAACGAGTAGGATAAAGCAATTACTGCTACAAAACGAGAACAGATGCCAGTCTGCATATCACTGAAATGTGTGTGAAACTGTAACTTGTGGAGGGAGCCCAGGAGAAATGGTAAGCTGTAGGAACCCAGGACAACTGGTATATTGGGTGAACCCAGGAATGCCAGTAAACTGGGAGGACCCAGGAAAACTGGTAAGATGAAAGAATCATTGCTACAAACCGAGAACAGATGACGGTCTGCATGTCAACTTGTCTGGGGAACCCCGGGAGAACTGGTAAATTGGGGAAAAAACTGGAAACCCAGGAAAACTGGTTGTATGAAGGAAACTAAAATGTGTGTGGAACTGCAACTTGTCGGGGGAACCAAGAAGCACTGGTGAGCTGGGGGTGCCCAGGAGAACCGGTAAACTTGGGGAACCCAGGAAAACTAGTAAACTTTGAGAACCCAGGAAAACTGGTTAGGTGAAGGAAACACTGCTATAAAACGAGAACAGATGACGGCCTGCATGTCATTGGAATGTGTGTGTAATTCCAGCTTGTTGGGGAAACAAACAGGTGGGACTGGCAAACTGAGAGAACCCAGGGAAACTGGTCAGATGAAGGAAACCATAATGGCTGGTCAACTGAAGAGATTTTGGACTAATCTCCTTTGTTGATGCCGCTTGGATTCAGTGTGTTGAGACGGCGTATCCAGTAGCTCTCACGCTGTTTTCTGGTCTTGTCCGTCCAACCCGAATTGTGGTCCACAATTCGGGTTGGACGGACAAGACCAGAAAACAGCGTGAGAGCTACTGGATACGCCGTCTCAACACACTGAATCCAAGCGGCATCAACAAAGGAGATTAGTCCAAAATCTCTTCAGTTGACCAGCCATTATGGTTTCCTTCATCTGACCAGTTTCCCTGGGTTCTCTCAGTTTGCCAGTCCCACCTGTTTGTTTCCCCAACAAGCTGGAATTACACATACATTCCAATGACATGCAGGCCGTCATCTGTTCTCGTTTTATAGCAGTGTTTCCTTCACCTAACCAGTTTTCCTGGGTTCTCAAAGTTTACTAGTTTTCCTGGGTTCCCCAAGTTTACCGGTTCTCCTGGGCACCCCCAGCTCACCAGTGCTTCTTGGTTCCCCCGACAAGTTGCAGTTCCACACACATTTTAGTTTCCTTCATACAACCAGTTTTCCTGGGTTTCCAGTTTTTTCCCCAATTTACCAGTTCTCCCGGGGTTCCCCAGACAAGTTGACATGCAGACCGTCATCTGTTCTCGGTTTGTAGCAATGATTCTTTCATCTTACCAGTTTTCCTGGGTCCTCCCAGTTTACCGGCATTCCTGGGTTCACCCAGTATACCAGTTGTCCTGGGTTCCTACAGCTTACCATTTCTCCTGGGCTCCCTCCACAAGTTACAGTTTCACACACATTTCAGTGATATGCAGACTGGCATCTGTTCTCGTTTTGTAGCAGTAATTGCTTTATCCTACTCGTTTTTCTGGGTTCCCCAGTTTTCCTGGGTCCCCAGAGCTTACCAGTTATGCATTCTGTAGCAGTGTGTCAACCTATGGGCCATTTCAGCTACATACGTATATCTGTCTCGTCTCTCGGCATAAAACATGGTTTTCGCATCCCCCTTTTCTTGCTTGTAGCGGTGTGTTCGCCTCCTCCTCTGACCACATAAATGTGATTTTCATCTAAATTCTTCAAACTTCAATAAATCAAATGTTCGCCAATTGAGCACAAAGGCAATTTTTATCTAAATTTCTATATTTCAAAAATCGAGAATGGCCATTTTCGCCATCTCTCCTTCCAAGCACCGTCCATGAGCAGTTCTGGGATGATTTGCATTCATGGAAAGTACTCTGTTTGACTCTATTTTGTGCTTATTACCTTGATTTTTATCTGGTTGCCTCCAGCCCTGGTTCCCCAATGTTTAACTTACATAGCTAATACACAATTACCGAGTAAATTAAACACACCGCTACAAACTGACCTTATGTAGTAAAGTGACGCGCAATTTTTGCCGCCATTTTTAGCAGATACTGGGCCCTTTCAAAGGGCGTTCATGAATTAATTTTAAGTCGTTTACCCACTGCCGAACATACAGTGGTGTCAACTTTGTCACATTTCATGTGATTTTTGTGTATTTGTGTATTTTTGCATTGTTTTTTATTTATTTTGTTTATTTACCTATTTTCATTTTTTTTCCAGTTTTTACCTGTAAATACATATTGACTCTGAAGAAGGCGAAAGCCGAAAGCGCGCTTAGTTTGATTTATTCTTGCACTGTTAATGGTTTAATCCCCCTATATACTTATTTCAATCATTTTCGAATCCTTTCTTAGGATCCAGTGCCACCGGGAAGATTTTTGTTTGATGTTTGTCCTATTTCTCCCAATATATATATATATATATATATATATATATATATATATATATATATATATATATATATAGATGGTCAGGTTTGAGAACCAATACTGATGCACATCGCTGCTGCATCACTAAAGAAGTACTGACGTACATGGCACTGACGTACATGAAAGAAAAAGCTATCACTGTTTGAATCTGAGGCATGTTAAAAATGGCTGACTATAATTAAAATTTCTATTCTGTCCACTTTTGTATGATTTACCTTGGACTGATATGTTGCGATTTACTGAAAATTTATGCATAGATGCAGGTCCGACACCTTTGGAGTGTAGCAGATGTCAAGCAGGACTGACCACTGAATATTGTGTTCAACCATTCAGCACTGCAGTGTACAATGCACTTAAGGTAACCAAATGTAGGACTGAAAGGCCTCAAGCTTTTTTGAAAAAAGCTTAAACTTGTTGTCTTTAAGGCTTGTAAAATCAATTAAGAACAATTAAGAAATCAACTAATTTTATATCAAATAAATCGACCAATCGCTTTGGAAATGCAATTAATTAAATCTGAAATTGTTAAATGAACATTCTATCAGTAATTAGAAAACATTAATTCAGCATTCTGATAGCAAATAATAAAAATATCACAAAGTTTCATGTACCTGGCATTTTGGTTGCCAACAAATTGTTTACACAAAAAAGTAGTTCCGCGGCAAATCAATTAAAACGTTTTGAATATTGATATTAGAAAAACAATTGAATAAAATAATTTGAAAAAACATTATGGTATCATTATGAAATTGATTTATCGAAAAATTAATTAAATAATAATTCATTAATAGGTTCGCACTTGACTAGTAATACGATCACCGTGTAATTTTGTTGTTGTCGTTGTTGTATCTGGAATCCAGCCTTGATAGGCTCAACCCCTGCATGCCATAGGGCAGAGGAGAATTTGCTACACAGACACTCAGATACCATTTCGCTTCAAAATTGAATTGAGTGCCCCAAGGAATTTCTTTTAAATGATAGCAACAAAGCTTTTACCAGAGTTTTTTTTTGAATATCTTAGGACTCTTTGACTCTTTGACTCTTTTTTTTTTTTTTTTTTTTTTTTTTAATATGATTCTTGAAAGCTGTGAAATTATTGACATTGTCCTGGAAGCTGCACTGACCGCGCTACAACCCGCGGGAGATTTGACACGAAACCTACCCAAGAAACACATTTATACCAAGCTACAAACCATATTGACTATATTAATTCCTCTGTCATCATCTCGGATTCTGAACTGGGTTGTGGAGGAGAAGAGAGTGACGTTCAAGTGCAAACTGTATGAGATCATTTTAATGTTTGTTTTAACGATATACCCACAGTTTTTCAACCTCTTCTTCCTCTGTGTTAAGAATCGGGATCCTTCTGGAACGTTAAAGCAAAGTGGTGAATGTTATGTACAGCAGTGCAGTACTTACAATGATTTTACAGCTAAAACGTCTTTAAAGCTATGTACAGTTGGCATGACAGGGGGTTGGGCGTGGGGGCGTGGTAAACCGATTTCACAGGACCCCAACCTCACCCTCAGCTTATGATGTGGAAGGTCTGTTTTCGGGCCGCCTTTTTTCGTGTAACACAGCTAGGTGTTGTGGTCACAAACCTTGCTACCCACTTCTGGACTTGGTCCAGGATATGTATGCTGTTGTGGGTGGCAGTATTCCAAACTGTTAAGGTATACTCGAGGCATACTCAAGGGCCAGGTGAAACGTGAGTAGAGTAGTTTGACTGGCTAGGTGCATTCCCCAAGGTCAAGCTTGATAAAGCCTGTGGTTCTATTTTATGTGGCCGTGACATTCTGCACATTTTTGTTCCAAGAGAGGTTGTTGGTAAGCGTCACTGCTATGTACATGCACTTACTGGCCTCTGCCACTAATGGAACGTGTAGTTTGTCTCTTTGGCTTAACTGTCTTTGGGCAGAAGCGGATATGGCTTTAATTGTATTGAAGCTCATTAGTCATTCCTTCTCTCATTGCTCCAGGGCTTGAAAATCCAGTTGCAGTTGCTTGCTGTCCTCTGGCATTTAATCAACCATGCAGAACAGGCTGTCATCTGCCAAGAAGCGTACATGTATTTGAGTCAATGCATCCAGGCAGATCATTAATATAAGCGAGGGAGAGCATATGACTGTGTCCTGGGGAATGCCTGATAATCTTCAAGGACGACTGGCTGAGAAAAGCCTTTGATCCAGTTTTTGACAATTTCCCCATATGCCCGAAAGAAGTCCATTTTAATGCGCCTTGCTTTGTTGTGGACAGTATTAATCAGCTAGGTCTCACACTAGCGGCGTTTTCTGAAATCATGTCGGCAGCCACATAGTATATTACATATGAAAAAGTGGGACATGATACTGCTACAAGTTGGCTTCTTTAAAAAGAAACCAATGAAAAGGTCAGCAGCCGTTTGTTATAAGAGATTCCTTTTTATCTAGATTTCAGTGTTGTTGATTCTCTGGTTTGTCATTAATTTCGATTCTCATACGTTTCAGTTTCGTTTCCTATACATGAATGTCGTTTCTTGTTATGAACGCTTGACCAGTGTGTGTATCTGTCACTCAAGGCATTGACCAAAATTTCTGATGTTATGGAACCAAAGCCAATACTAAAGGGAACACGGTTACAATCAATATGTCGATGTGTAGAAAACCATTTTGCAGTGCAGTCAATTTGTGACAGAGTTCTGAATTTTGACCTGCAGCCTCACTACCAGAAACAGACCCATGGGACCGATGTGATGGACTAAAAGTCAGCCATATAGAGTTCCTATAATTTCTGTACCCCTCGTCAGGGTATCTACGATCTAAACCTAGATGCGCTATGATAAGCAGTCACCACGATCGAGACTGCTTGCTAGATTTTACCGCTATTTGACGGGGAGTGTCAAAAATGGATAAATTTAATTGATTGCGGTTAACTGTCTAGTCAGTATAGACGGGTTCACTAGTTTTTATTAAGCGATTTATGTGACAAAACGCGTAATTGAGAGAGAGCAGTCGATCATGGGTAGAATTTTCTTCATATTCAAAGTAAACACTGTGGAAAAGGTCCTGAGGGACCTTTTCCAATGAACTATGTGCTCCAGAACCTTGCATACGACAGAAGTGAGTGATACTGGACGATAATTCTATCTCCTTTCTTGAAGATCGGAACCATATTAAAATCCCCTCGTTCTTGTGGTTTTCTCCTGAATCATTTTGACACCAGGGCTGGTGCAAGTTCCGAGGTTCCACAAATGTAGGTAAATTTCAAACTCTGTGCAATTAATCCATATTCTAAAGGTATTTTCAAAGTCTTTTGTGGGTTTGCCTTTCAGACACTATCACACTACAGAACCCACAAAACAACGACGCTAAATATTTCTACCAGCCAGCATTTTCTATTTTCTTCAATCGAGGAAATAAAAAGTAGTCACATTTGGCCAGGTCTGGTGAGTAGAAGGATGGGGCAGGACTATCACATTTGCTTTCTGCAGAAATTCCTTCACAATACGCACATTGTGTATAGGTGTGTAGTGGTGTGGAAGACAAATGTGCTCAAGTTCTAAACAGTACGAAAACTTGTTCATGCATTAGAGATTTGTTTCAATTGTAAAACCAAATTTAATTTTTTGTTGATATTTTTAATATATTTGCTCAAAACATTGACAGTGGATACACGTTAGAACCGCCTCACCGAGGCGGTTCTAACAAGTACCCGCAATCTATGTTTTGGATAAAAAATAACAAAGTTAGGTTACCCCCATTTTTACTATATAAAAGCGGGACGTAAAAGGGTGTACATTACATGGACATGTTTTCCTGTTGTTTGGGCGGCGTTTACTGTAGTAATGCTTAAGCTATTTCAGGACCTTGCCACGGCAGAACGTACCAGTGACCTCTTTACACTGGCACAGAAATTTGAACCGAGGTGGTTCTAACGTATACCCACAATCTATATTTTGATAACAAAAATATATAAAAAATATTTTAAAAAATGTTTACTGAAAATTTTCCTTTTTTAGATCCTTAAAATATCTGTATATTGTATGAACTAGTTTTCGTAATGATACATTATACAATTCATGACGATTGAGTCATTGAATATGATGTGATATCCAACAGAGACTTACAATATTGACCGAGGCGTACATGATAACAATAATTTTAAAACAACTATTTTTATTTGTAAATGAATGAGTGTATACATATAGTTTACATATAGTCCAAGCATGACTGAAAAATGTTCATTGGGACATTACGTCTGAATTCAAATTAACTAAACAGTAATAAACATCATTTGTACTTCTTCGGCATTACTGTTTGACAGTAATCAATGTACATTTCCAATGACAGAGAGAGTTCTAAATTTAGTAACATATATCCGATGGGGAATAACCCAGGTCATAGAATATGATAAAATATGCAATTGGCTGAAAGCATTGTCTGAAATACTGTCTATTTATAGTTATATAATAAAACTATTTATTTAACTGCCTCCTGTCAATAAACGGCCTCTTGGTGTTTAGCGTTGACCAAATTTATTTTCTAACCTTTCACTGTGGTTCATAGAAATGAGTCCTGGTTTCATCAAAATATCAGCAAACCATTTTTTGTCAAACTTTGGACAAAGTTTCAACATTTCTTTTGTATATGCCCTCTTTTGGTCATCTAACAATCAATTGATAAATATGGTATCCACCTTGAAAAATGCTCGAAGCATAAAGTCATATTTTAGACACAACCCCAGTTATGTTAGCTAGCTATAGTACACCATAGTTGTACATAGCGTCCGACAGTTTTTAATAATTTAAGAATTTGCTTCCTCAGTCTTGGTGATTTTGCTGAGCTTTCTGCTATTTCTAATATATATTAGAACTTTGATTCAATCCTACCTTGGGAATAGGTACCGGCAGGTTGTCATTGATGGCGAGGAATCTGACTCCATACCAGTTAAATCCGGTGTCCCTTAAGGATCGGTTTTGGGTCCAATCCTTTTCCTCTCCTATATCAATGACCTGCCTGGTGGGATCTCCTCCCAAGTACGTTTTTGCAGATGATACTGCATCTATCTCACTATCAAGGGTGAGGAAGACAGCTCGGTACTTCAGAAGGACCTGGACATACGGTCGGTATGGTCGTCCAAGTGGAACATGCAGTTCAACCCATCTAAATGCCAGGTTTTACAGGTGACAGAATCTAAGAGTAAGAAACCTATTAATTCATAATATTTTCTCCATGGACAGGTTTTGGAGACTGTCACTTGTGCCAGATACCTTGGTGTTGACGTGTCAAGCAACCTATCTTGGAACTCTCATATCGATCGTGTTTGTCACCAATGCTAACAGGACCTTAGGCTACATCAGTAGAAATGTTTTAAAAATGACAAAGTACAGATGTCAGCCTATAATACTATAGTTAGGCCCCAGTTAGAGTATGCCTCTATACTGTATGGGGCCCGCATACTAAAGAACATATCTCTAAAATTGAAATGGTCCAGCGAAGGGCTTCTCGCTGGACTATTGATAATTACGACAATCAGGTAACTGTAACTGAGATGATAAACAAACTTAGATGGAGAACATTGGAGCAAAGACGAGCCGATGCCCGTGTGTCTTTTTTATAAGATTGTATAGGCTTGGTAGCAGTCCCACTCCCAGATCATGTGCAGTATGACCACACAGAATCTCTAGATACTGATATTCGATGACCTTTAGACAGGTGTAGCCTCCAAGAGATTATTATTAAGTATTCATCGCCATTGTCCAGTGGAATGCCCTCCCTAAGTCCGTTGTATGCTTACAGAGTTTGGATGCCTTAAATTTCATCCTTTTCCTGTCTGATACTAACAGACTTTGCGCACACCTGCCTAGAATGTCCGAGAGGGCGTATGGCAGTATATAGAGAAAGATAGGGGGCGCCTGGATAGCTTTTACTGGAAAAGGTCCCTCAGGACCTTTTCCACAGTGTTTACTTTGAATATGAAGAAAATTCTACCCATGATCGACTGCTCTCTCTCAATTACGCGTTTTGTCACATAAAGCGCTTAATAAAAACTAGTGAACCCGTCTATACTGACTAGACAATTAACCGCAATCAATTAAATTTATCCATTTTTGACACTCCCCGTCAAATAACGGTAAAATCTAGCAAGCAGTCTCGATCGTGGTGACTGCTTATCATAGCGCATCTAGGTTTAGATCGTAGATACCCTGACGAGGGGTACAGAAACTATAGGAACTCTAGATGGCTGACTTTTAGTGCATCACATCGGTCCCATGGGTCTGTTTCTGGTAGTGTGGCTGCAGGTCAAAATTCAGAACTCTGTCACAAATTGACTGCACTGCAAAATGGTTTTCTACACATCGACATATTGATTGTAATCGTGTTCCCTTTAGTACTGGCTTTGGTTTCATAACATCAGAAATTTTGGTCAATGCCTTGAGTGACAGATACACACACTGGTCAAGCGTTCATAACAAGAAACGACATTCATGTAAAGGAAACGAAACTGAAATGTATCAGAATCGAAATAAATGACAAACCAGAGAATCAACAACACTGAAATCTAGAGCAAATTTAAAGGAATCTCTTATAACAAACAGCTGCTGACCTTTTCATTGGTTTCTTTTTAAAGAAGCCAACTTGTAAATGACATGCCTGAAACCATACAAAGTAACATCCGTCTGTTTGCTGATGATACAATCATGTATCTCACCATATCCAGCCTGTCTGACTGCCAACCCTACAAAATGACCTTTCAAAACTTGAAGCACGGGAAAGTGAGTGGCTAATGGCCTTCAATCCAGACAAGTGTGAGGTGATAAGAATAACAAAAAAAAAAACACAAACCTTTTATTTTTGACTATTGTAACGAACAGCCGAGCCAAGCCACAGCAAACCCCGTCGGTGGAAAAGCATGCTCATCCACCAAGGGTGGTTTACTGCGCTATATACCTAACACTTACTCGATTCACAAAGTCTCGAGTTTGAAATTTGCATATTTCCAAGGGAGGCTATCCCGTCACATTACTTACCCCTCCGAGAAGACTCGTCCCGAGTCTTGCCCTGGGGACTACATGGGTAAGGCAACTCCGTTCTGGCAGTTGTCATTATCCCACCGCTGCCACCAAATGTAACGAACGGCCGAGCCAAGCCACAGCAAACCCCGTCGGGTGGAAAAGCATGCTCATCCACCAAGGGTGGTTTACTGCGCTATATACCTAACACTTACTCGATTCACAAAGTCTCGAGTTGGAAATTTGCATATTACCAAGGGAGGCTATCCCGTCACACTATAAACTCCACAACAAAATACTCCAAACTACTAACAATGCCAAATACCTGGGACTGAACATATCAGACGATCTCGAGATGGTTCAACACAGGGCAGTGTCATACATCTTAAATGACTACTCAAGAACTAGCAGCGTCACTCAAATGTTAAAAAAGTTAAGTCTCCCAACTTATAAACCCGCAGAAAAATATCTCCCCTGGTTATGTTCTACAAAATTCAATCAGGCCTAGTCAGAATCCCTTTCCCATCTCACATCACTTCCACAATGCGTAACAGACTCTCCATCCCATACTATCGAATTAACGCCCATCTGTATTCATTTTTTTCTAAGACCAGCAATACTCTAAAATTATATCCCCCCCCCCTGACCTGACCAGTTGTCCAGACTTGGAATCATTCCGGGGTGGACTAGCATCTCACCTCAAATAAAACGAAAATCATCATCATCATCATCATCATCATCATCATCATCATCATCATCATCATCATCATCATCATCATCATCAATTCCAAATTTCACTAGAAATTTAACCACTGTCCACTACCAATACTCTTTTTTTTTTATCATTTCTTTGGGCCATTTCCACACGCACTCCACGTATTACTCATTATGATGTGCATGGAATATCTGGCAGAATCAGATTCAGAATTATATTCAGTGCTTTTGACTTTGTGGTTCTCCTGATAGAGGAGGGATTTACCAAAAAGATCAGGATTAGGGCTGAAGTGACCCGAAACCGAAACGTAAACTGAACAAATAGTCAGAAACACAAATTTTGATGACGTTTCTCACAATGCACAAATGTTTACATTTTGGTTGCTGTCATCTTTAGAGAAAAAAGCAAACAAGTTGGCTTCTTTAAAAAGAAACCAATGAAAAGGTCAGCAGCCGTTTGTTATAAGAGATTCCTTTTGCTCTAGATTTCAGTGTTGTTGATTCTCTGGTTTGTCATTAATTTCGATTCTCATACATTTCAGTTTCGTTTCCTATACATGAATGTCGTTTCTTGTTATGAACACTTGACCAGTGTGTGTATCTGTCACTCAAGGCATTGACCAAAATTTTTCTGATGTTATGGAACTTAAGCCAATACTAAAGGGAACACGATTACAATCAATATGTCGATGTGTAGAAAACCATTTTGCTGTGCAGTCAATTTGTGACAGAGTTCTGAATTTTTACCTGCAGCCACACTACCAGAAACAGACCCATGGGACCGATGTGATGGACTAAAAGTCAGCCATATAGAGTTCCTATAGTTTCTGTACCCCTTGTCAGGGTATCTATGATCTAAACCTAGATGCGCTATGATAAGCAGTCACCACGATCGAGACTGCTTGCTAGCTTTTACCGCTATTTGACGGGGAGTGTCAAAAATGGATAAATTTAATTGATTGCGGTTAACTGTCTAGTCAGTATAGACGGGTTCACTAGTTTTTATTAAGCGCTTTATGTGACAAAACGCGTAATTGAGAGAGAGCAGTCGATCATGGGTAGAATTTTCTTCATATTCAAAGTAAACACTGTGGAAAAGGTCCTGAGGGACCTTTTCCAATAAAACTTTAATTAAGTAGAATTCTAGATCTTTCTGAGTGTTACTCTATGTGAATATCTGACTGGCTTTCAGCACAGAATTATCCTGGACCAAATTGAACCGAACCATTTCTACAGTCCTTGGTCCTTTGTATAGAAAATTCAGTGACGCAGTTTACTAAATCAATGTCTGCAACTTGGCAATATTTGGTATGTCACAGGTTTAATTTTTTTCCAATGTGAGTCAAGTTATATTTGCACCCACTACAGAAACCTGAGGTGATGATCAGAAATTGATCGACTCCGTATCAGAAGATAGAAACAACTGGCCAATATGAAAATTAAGTCATTTTATTGACCCGGTCGGCAAAAGTCATTTTATTGACCTGGTCGGCAAGCTACTCTTTTGTTAGAAAAAAATCAATATTGGTTACCGGAACTGCACCTTTCCCGCCTCTTTGCTCATTCGGTCGAGGGTATGATTCGGTCTATATCGCTGTGATTTAATCATTTTCAGACGCTTATAGAATCATAATTTGTCAGAATAATAACGGGGTTCATACCTTGAGTATAATAAATAATGAAGATCTAAAAAGACATACAAAACTTTTATTAATATTTTTATTTTGTTTTCATATTTTCTGACTTTAGTTCGGTAAGGTTACAGCGATAAACACCGAGGAATTCACCTCGTACGAATGACCTATGACCTCGGATCCAAAATAACCCGTATAAGGCACTGAAGCGAGTGTCAATTCATGTTGTCTCTGCTTGATTTTAAGTATCACAAAACACATAAGGATGGTCTAAAATGAGTTTAAGTGACAACTAAGGCTCTAATAAGAGGTTTTTATCATGTTTGACAAAAATTTCAAGTTACTTTGAAAGCAAATGGAGTTTTTCCCTTCATTTTTACCAAATTCTGGTGATTTTCTGTCAAAAAAGCTGAAAACAGTGAAATTTGATACCTAGTTTTCTTGACGATTTGTGCAGAACATGTTGGTTTCTCCAGAAATAAAATGATACTGTCTTAAAGTTAATATATCAGGCTATTGCTTCATGAAAAAATATCATGGATATTTGCTCAAATAATTAAATTATCAGCTTTTAAACTCTATCAATTACAGCTTTGACAATCTAGCCGAGACCTCATATTTCCAATAAATACCATAAATATACCATAGTTACCTATCCGGGACGTCACACCGATCGTATCAATTCATAATCACATGTACAATTTGTTCGGTTTCTGTCAGGTATTCGCTCATACTTAAGTGTTAATATGGACCTAAGGCACACTGCCTTATCACACACATAGTAAACCTTATGCTCGAAACTTTTGTTGATAAACTTAACATAATCGTTTCTGTTGAGTGTGTCCAGTTGTCCAGTGGGAGAATACCAGACTATGTACCAAAATGGTCTACAAGTCTCTTGTAGAGTAGGTAGGTAGGTAGCACATATACAGCCGGTCCGAAACGACCTGGTCTGAAAAGACTCAGGACCAAAATGACCCCCGAGACCAAAACGACCCAGGACCAAAATGACCCTGGACCGAAATGACCCCGGACCGAAATGACTTTGGACAGAAACTACCCGGTCCAAAATGACTAGGGACTGAATGACCCAAGACCGAAACAACCAGGGACAGAAATCACCCCGGACCGAAACCACTTGGTACCGAAACGACCTTAAACTAAAATGACCCTGGACCGAAATGACCCGGGATCGAAACCACCCAGCTCCCAAGTGACTCTAAACAGAAATCACCCTGGACCGAAATGACAGGCCCAAAACCACCGGGGACTGAAATGACAGGGACTGAAATGACCCAGGAACTGAAACGACCATACTGCCTCCCTCCTATATGACCCTACCACCACCCCTAACCTAACCATTACTACCCAACCACCTGCCCTACCCTACCCACCACTACCAAACCACTTCACCTCTACCTACCTTACCCTCACTTCATACTGTATCATATTTTACATGTACCTTCTACCCTTACCTAGCCCTACTCCATACAAACAGAGATGTTTCCATAATGATGAAAAGGCTCATGTAAGTATCTTATTTACATGTATCTAAAAATATACACTACGAAAATCATTGAGTATTTTTATAATTTCAGCCCTTCAAATTAAGGCTGTAATTGGACAGGAATGAAGTCGGAGACCAAGGCTGGTTCCTGATGTTTAACCAACCGTCTAGCTTCGGAGATGGCAAGTTGCCGATGTTTGTCTTTCCTTCCACCCTGACATTCTACTCTGATGATCAGTCATCACACAAACAGGTTCTTACGCTGTACAACCCGTATGAGTTCCCACTCAAGTTTAAAGGTAAATGATATCCTTATTTGATTTCATTTTTTTTGTAATGTTAGTGCTTTACATTCCCGTCAACAGCCATGTTGGGTCAAGTTAGACAACAGATCTGATACACTTCAAAAGTAAAAAAAAAATGAATATTTTAAACATGGTCATGAAAAGTTTCCAAATGGGTATACACAGCAAAACATTCTATCTGAAAGAAGCAACTTTGTAAGACTTTGTAACTATGTAGCTGGCTGGCTTTTTCAACAAGGCTGCAGAAGTGATATTTACACATCTATTGAGGAAGAACGGCGGCGTAGTGGTAGAGCATTGGACTCCAAATCAAGATGTCCTTCGTTCGATCATTCCTGCTGGCGGCACTGTGTTGTGTCCTGGAGCCAGGCACATTAACTCTCCAGAGCACTGCATAAAACCCAGGAAGCAGTCGCTCCATCCTAACATGACTGAAAAATTGTTGACTGAGATGTTAAACCTCAAAACAAATAAATAAAATAAATCTGTTGCACGTTTGTTATAGTTTTTCAGTTTCTGTCTCAACATGGCTGAAAAAGTTGACTGGGACTGTAAGTCAGGCCAAACAAACCAACAGTTTCTGTGTATTTTTAGTTCTGTGTACAGCTCCACAGAAGTATACAGTAGTAGATGCAGAGGGAACTATCAGACCACGCTGCTGTGTTGATGTGTAAGTGTAAAGGTTTTACACAGTGTTTCAAAAACAAATAAAAGAGTACATGAACCTGCAAAATATCATAATAACGTTATAAGGTAGTGGTTAAAACCAATGCTTTCATAAGATAGTTGTTAAACTCAGTGTCAGAAGTGGTGAAGCAATTGACAATGGGCAAATCATTTATCAAGAGTTTGCTTCAGGGCATCTCCTCTCTTTAGGATTAAGACTTTCGCCTTCTTAACATAGCGTACACATCTCTTATAAAATTTCTGTGCATTTTTTCTTCCTTGAACCATGAAGTTGGCATATGGTTTCAGCTATAAAACTGGGCAATAAAGTGTTGCTGATGCCGAAGCTCACTGCAGGGGGTGTGTAATTAGCTGATCATGTCAGATAAAACACTGTTTTCATCAATGTGCAAAATCACTAATATTTCATGTAGAAAACAGATTGAAAATGCAATTTTATTCAAAAGATTCTGTTAATTATCAATTTTTACTTTGTTTTCGTCTAAAATGTAGAATTAAATATTCTGATTTTTATATAGATATATCAATTATCAACAGATAATTAATCACAAGATAACCATAGCAAAATTTGCATAATGACCACAGAAGCACTGGGAGAGTTAATTATTTTATTACTTTGTAATTTGCACCATCTGTACCCGAGATACCTTTCATCTCAGGCAGAGCGAAAGGTATCTCGGGGTCCAAAACAATAAGACATGTGTACGCCATGACAACTTCAGTAAGTGCTTTTGTTAGTTTGATTTAAAGCTTACCACCGCCATCAACAGATAAGGTAATGCCTGCCATGATGATGAATTATCCTAACTGCACTATCACAATTGCTCTTGAAATAACAAAAGAGGTAGATGTCATGTGTATATTTCAGTGTTGTACGACATACAGATATCTGTATAAACAATGAGGGTGCAAATGACAAGTTCAGGATCCAGGTATCTGAGCATGGTCAAAGGAAAATACTGGGTAAGTTACTTGTATTAGTCTTATTAGTTACATTGAAACTGATGGCAGATAATGATTAAGTATGAGTCAGAAAGTGTTTTTAAAATCAAAGTGTGTTTTAATTATTTCATTACCCAAGTAGAATATTCATTGAACCAGTATTATTCCTGCTTGCTAATACTTCATGTTTGTATAAGTTAATGAATAACCAGTCATACTGACTGTGCTCTGCCATAAAGCAATAGTAGTTTGTCTTCACCTAAAAAAAATAACTATCCAGTAATGAAAAAAAGGTACAAGTAGGCAAAGATCAGGAAAAGGCGCAATTAGAAAATGATTCCCACTCCAAAAACCGAGGTGGGAAAATAAATTAACAATCAGGTACTTATACCATGAAAACATATCTTAAACCGAATGAGCAGCTATTTTTCCAATAGGTGGCCACTCAATTACCTAAACTTAACTAAAATTATGAAAACCTAAGCTACAGTCACACTGTCACGTTTCGAGGCCTACGTTTGACTACGTTTCCAAGTCCCACGTTTTGCCCTAAATTTGTCCGGTTTTGCAGGTTGTTAGGTTTCAGTACGTTTAAAGCTACGTTTTGCGACGTTTTACTCCGTATCGCTACGTATTGTCCGGTTATCCAACGGCTTCGGACCACAGTTTCACTAGGGATTGGTACGTTTAGCTACGTATTTACTACGTGCCGATACGTTTTCCTACGATTCAGTAGGTTTTATCAGGTTATCACTACGTAGCGTCCGGATAGTTCATTTGTACCCGTGACGTATCTATTGGAATTATCGCACCAAAATTAATTAGTTGCATGATGACCACCAAGAGGATCCAAGAAAAGCTCCACGGGTGGCAAATCTGCGCAAGCACCGGGGCACCGGGACTGTTAAGTGCACTGCAAGATGACACAGAAGAGGTAACCTTTTTCTCTATATTTTGTGACTCGATTTATTGCATTAAAAAACCAGAGGACCAATGGTCCTGTAAACGCTCACCTGAAACCCGAGATATATACCAATAAACTTGTTTGACTAGAATGGTAATATAATGCATATAACCCCAGGGCCGGGTCAGAGCAACCCCTGGAGTCAATTTTTTTTTTGAAAACATAAAACTTCAGTCCAGTTGCCAATTTACTGCCCTTCAAATGACATTTTAACAATTTTCCCCATTCAAATGCATGGGCGACCTAAGTTGACCTTGCCGTAAAATAGGTCAAGGTCATCCAAGGGTCACGATTTATATAAACTTTGTAGAGCTCCATTGCCTGATGCTTCATGCCAAGTTTCAAAATCATAGGCCTTCTGGTTCTGGTGAAAAAGATTTTTAAAGGTTTTTGCTATTTATAGCCATGGCAGCCATCTTGGTCATGTGACCTTGACCATTTATATATTTTTTCAGAATCATCAATCTTAAGTCCATCTGCCCATTTCCTGCAAGTTTTTCCCTACAAATGACATTTTCACACTTTTCCCCATTCAAATGCATGAGCGACCTATGTTGACCTTGCCATAAAATAGGTCAAGGTCATCCCAGGGTCATGATTTATATAAATTTTGTAGAGCTTTAGTAACTGTTGCTTCACAACAAGTTTCAAAATCATTGGCCTTCTGGTTCTGGAGAAGAAGATTTTTAAAGTTTTTTTTTTCTATTTATAGCCATGGCGGCCATCTTGGTCATGTGACCTTGACCATTTATATAAACTTTCTTTCCCCCTTCCCAAGGATGCTCCATATGAAGTTTGGCTTTGATTGGCCAAGCGGTTTCAGGGGAGAAGACGTTTCATTATTATGGAAATATACATGTATATGGGTCATTATCAAAAAATGGTGCAATCCTTGTCCTTGATAATTTTCTCGCAAGCGCGATGTCCGAGGTTTGCTTTTTCCATGTATAATATTAGTTTCCGCGGTGCTTTACTAGAACCACACGCGATTTCACGTTTCCGAGTACGTTATTTGCAAAAAAGAGATGCTAGAAGTGCTATTTTATCGATTTTTACCGTGTCCCTGGGTCAGGGTAAGTAGATTTATTTGTTTCCATTGCAAAAGAAGCTTGACAGAAATCACATTTTCTGTGACCATCTATTGCATAGAATGTTATTGAAGTCAAATTCAAAAATCTTATGATATATAAAGTGCTATTTAAGGGTGGGGGCACATATTTAGTGTTGTCCCTGGAAAACGTATCAGTGCTGTCACAGTTATTGAAAATCGATTTTGACCAGAGTTACAAATCAGTTTCCCGGATCAAAACAATTGCATTTTGTAGACGACACCAAGCTGAAGAAGTTACGATAAAAAAACTTTTGAACAAATCGCATTACTCTGTTGCTATACCATAAAGACATGTCAGAATTGGAGTGGGAATTTTACAAGCATCAGTCCTATCACGCGCATTTTGCCGCTTATTGTAAATATCACATACATTTTAAAACCATGACTGAATTTCAACTTAGGAGCAGTAAGAATAGACATGCAAAGTTTTCATCCTGCATTCTGTTGTTAGTCACTAGAATTAAATTTCTGTGTGAAACTCAGTACTGTCACGGATCAGTGCTGTCACGGTCGTGACAGTAATGATGTGACAGCACTGAATTGACTTCTGTCAGCAGGTGTGGATTCAGGTAATTTCCTAGGCTGACAAGAGTTAGGTTGCCTTTCACCAGAAGGTCTCAGCTACTAACGCCAGCAGCAGCCAGAAGTGGCCAATTCATATCGCTTTGAAAATCGTTCGAGGTGTGTGACTGTGTGTGGGTGATACAAAACTACAAATTCAAAATGCTTCGTCGACCACGGTAAACAAATAGCCCTGAGGGTGGTACTCCCATAATGATATTTAGACAGTTTGTGTATGTCGCACGATAAATGCCCTTTTTGGCGGTCCATTCCAAATTAGATTACCCCTTTTCAGTAAAAAAAAAAAAAAAAAAAAAGACATTTTAAGCCCCAACTTTATACGGAAAAATCGCCTTTTTGTTTAAAACGCCATCACTTTCCTCGAGGGGTGGGAGGGGAACTCGGGGTAATGCAAGTACGGATGTGCCGTAAAACCTACCAAATGCATACACCTCGAAAAAAGGGACCCAGTAATATACACACTAGGGGTCTATGGTACATGAAAATACGAAAATTTTAACCTTTTCTGACGCATGTGTCTTTCAGTGTGTTTGTATGTTGCATACCATTACGAAATTATGTTACCCATGCAATATACAGAGATTTTTTTAGCTTTAAAAATTGAAGAAAAAAATATATCTGATTGTCAAATTTTAGAAACAAAAAGCAGTAACATTGTATACCTCATTTTACCCTGTATACGTCACTATACATAAAATGGGATTTAATGGGATATATGTGAAAGCAAATGTGCAGCTCGGCTGCAAGTTAACCTAAAGTTGAGGCCCATCCAAGGAGGTATTAGATCCAAGCTCACTAAAAGAAAAATGACCTTTCTCCCTAGCTCCCTAAAAATCTTTTCCTTGCTCCCAGCTTCCTTAAACCAAGAGTGTTCTCTTCTAGTAATCCTCAATTCCCTTCAATTGTTTTCCAGTTTTCCCAAGCTCCCTGAAAACAATATGGCCGTGGGGAGCGCGGTGGCGTAGTGGTATAGCGTCGGACTCTGAATCGAGAGGTCCTGGGTACGATCACCACAGGCGTCACCGTGATGTGTCCTTGGGCAAGACACATTAATTCCCTACAGTACTGGTTAAACTCAGGAAGCGTTGGCTCCGTCCCGACATGACTAAAAAATTGTTGACTGGGACGTTAAGCCCCAACAGAAACACAAACAAACAAAATGGCCCTGCTACCCAGCTCCCTAAAATCCGTGATATAGTCCTAAATTTAATGCGGTCTTTTGTCGTGAACTATCCTGGTTGTCTCAGACCTGGTCGAAAGCCCCAAAGACACATTTTCTCATGCTGCTGCTTAAGATGAACAGCGCTTCTACTGCGCTTTACGTGTTACATCGCATTTGGTTTGCGTGAAGTGAACATGTTTTTTTTTAGCATTGGATCTACGCAAAAGGTGTCCCTGGTTAGAGCAACAGCAAAGGCTTCGTTGGTTGCTACCTTAAGTGAGTCTCTGCCCCTAAGCTCATCGGTAAATGGTCAGAAATTAATCATTTCCGCACACATTGGAATGAAAAAGGCGAGATCGGATTATTATCAGTGCGGTCACGACAACATCAGTGCTGTCACGATATCAGTGCTGTCACGGTCATAATTATTTAAAATACTTAAAACGCATCATATAAAAGTAATTGCTTTTGGTATGTTATGATACTATACTGAAATTGTAAACGTTTAGCAGAACTTATTTTTGGTTTAATCCCACAAGATAATGTCTACAAAAATAAAGCGTTTCAGAAACGGAACAAATCACAGTATGTGCATTTTCATTGAAGATCTCTTCCCCGTTAATTCATTGGAAGTATTTAAGTTTGTGAGAACTATTGTTTGTGACAAGTTATATATGCCCCCACTTACAGATTGGGGAAGTCTTATCAAATGAGCGTTTTACGCAAGAAAGTTTGTTCGTGACAGCACTGATATTTTTTCAAGGGTACCATACAATTAATTAATGCTGGTGCACTATTTGTTCAGTTAAACTCGGCATATTTTATTTCTATATTCTATATGCTCCTGTTAATAAAACTATCCCATTAAAAAAGAAAAAATGGACAATTAATTTTTTTCGTTTTGCCTTTCTGGATTGCTCCATTTTTTGATAATGACCCATATACATGTAGCCCCGGGGCAGGGGCAGACAACCCCCCAGGGGCTAAAATTTTCCATTAACATTAATCTTCTGTCCATTTGCCTATTCCCAGTAAGTTTTACCCAATAAATAGCATTTCACCATTTTTTCCCATTCAAATGCATTGGCGACCTAAGTTGACCTTGCCGTAAAATAGGACAAGGTCATCCTAGGGTCATGATTTATATAAACTATGATGGGCCAGCGTCCCCAATGCTACATACCAAGTTTCGTGGAAATCGGCCCACTGGTTCTGGAGAAGATTTTTTAAAGGTTTTTGCTATTTATAGCCATGGCGGCCATCTTGGTCATGTGACCTGGACCATTTATATAAACTTTCGTTCCTCCTTCCTAAGGATGCTCCACATGAAGTTTGGCTTTGATCGGCCAAGCGGTTTCAGAGGAGAAGATCTTTGAAATTGTGGACGGACGACGGACGGACGGATGGATGGACAACGGAGCATGGCCATCCTATAAGCTCACCTTGTGAGCCTTCGGCTCAGGTGAGCTAAAAAAAAAACAACCAAACTGTACGCATTTAGTGCATATATTGCTATTTGTTTCGAAATTGCACCCAATTCTTAATCCCATGCGTACTGGCCATGAACTTGAGCGTTCGATGATCGTATTTTTTGGAAATTTAATCGTATGCTTTTGTGTCCTTCTTAAGACGTATGAAATATATTCATATAAACGCCATGATTCCATATCATATAAAATGTTTGGGAAATCAGCATTAACCTCTATTACGGCCCGTATGCGTAACCAAACGTAGTAATACTTAGTTAAATCGTAGTAGAGCGTGTCAATACGAAGTGATACCTAGTAATACCTGCTGAAACCTACTGAAACCTATCAAAACGTAGGGTAACACGTAGCAAGTCATAGTAAAACGTACAGAAACGTCATAGGCCTTCTGGTTCTGGTGAAAAAGATTTTTAAAGGTTTTTGCTATTTATAGCCATGGCAGCCATCTTGGTCATGTGACCTTGACCATTTATATATTTTTTCAGAATCATCAATCTTAAGTCCATCTGCCCATTTCCTGCAAGTTTTTCCCTACAAATGACATTTTCACACTTTTCCCCATTCAAATGCATGAGCGACCTATGTTGACCTTGCCATAAAATAGGTCAAGGTCATCCCAGGGTCATGATTTATATAAATTTTGTAGAGCTTTAGTAACTGTTGCTTCACAACAAGTTTCAAAATCATTGGCCTTCTGGTTCTGGAGAAGAAGATTTTTAAAGTTTTTTTTTTCTATTTATAGCCATGGCGGCCATCTTGGTCATGTGACCTTGACCATTTATATAAACTTTCTTTCCCCCTTCCCAAGGATGCTCCATATGAAGTTTGGCTTTGATTGGCCAAGCGGTTTCAGGGGAGAAGACGTTTCATTATTATGGAACTATACATGTATATGGGTCATTATCAAAAAATGGTGCAATCCTTGTCCTTGATAATTTTCTCGCAAGCGCGATGTCCGAGGTTTGCTTTTTCCATGTATAATATTAGTTTCCGCGGTGCTTTACTAGAACCACACGCGATTTCACGTTTCCGAGTACGTTATTTGCAAAAAAGAGATGCTAGAAGTGCTATTTTATCGATTTTTACCGTGTCCCTGGGTCAGGGTAAGTAGATTTATTTGTTTCCATTGCAAAAGAAGCTTGACAGAAATCACATTTTCTGTGACCATCTATTGCATAGAATGTTATTGAAGTCAAATTCAAAAATCTTATGATATATAAAGTGCTATTTAAGGGTGGGGGCACATATTTAGTGTTGTCCCTGGAAAACGTATCAGTGCTGTCACAGTTATTGAAAATCGATTTTGACCAGAGTTACAAATCAGTTTCCCGGATCAAAACAATTGCATTTTGTAGACGACACCAAGCTGAAGAAGTTACGATAAAAAAACTTTTGAACAAATCGCATTACTCCGTTGCTATACCATAAAGACATGTCAGAATTGGAGTGGGAATTTTACAAGCATCAGTCCTATCACGCGCATTTTGCCGCTTATTGTAAATATCACATACATTTTAAAACCATGACTGAATTTCAACTTAGGAGCAGTAAGAATAGACATGCAAAGTTTTCATCCTGCATTCTGTTGTTAGTCACTAGAATTAAATTTCTGTGTGAAACTCAGTACTGTCACGGATCAGTGCTGTCACGGTCGTGACAGTAATGATGTGACAGCACTGAATTGACTTCTGTCAGCAGGTGTGGATTCAGGTAATTTCCTAGGCTGACAAGAGTTAGGTTGCCTTTCACCAGAAGGTCTCAGCTACTAACGCCAGCAGCAGCCAGAAGTGGCCAATTCATATCGCTTTGAAAATCGTTCGAGGTGTGTGACTGTGTGTGGGTGATACAAAACTACAAATTCAAAATGCTTCGTCGACCACGGTAAACAAATAGCCCTGAGGGTGGTACTCCCATAATGATATTTAGACAGTTTGTGTATGTCGCACGATAAATGCCCTTTTTGGCGGTCCATTCCAAATTAGATTACCCCTTTTCAGTAAAAAAAAAAAAAAAAAAAAAGACATTTTAAGCCCCAACTTTATACGGAAAAATCGCCTTTTTGTTTAAAACGCCATCACTTTCCTCGAGGGGTGGGAGGGGAACTCGGGGTAATGCAAGTACGGATGTGCCGTAAAACCTACCAAATGCATACACCTCGAAAAAAGGGACCCAGTAATATACACACTAGGGGTCTATGGTACATGAAAATACGAAAATTTTAACCTTTTCTGACGCATGTGTCTTTCAGTGTGTTTGTATGTTGCATACCATTACGAAATTATGTTACCCATGCAATATACAGAGATTTTTTTAGCTTTAAAAATTGAAGAAAAAAATATATCTGATTGTCAAATTTTAGAAACAAAAAGCAGTAACATTGTATACCTCATTTTACCCTGTATACGTCACTATACATAAAATGGGATTTAATGGGATATATGTGAAAGCAAATGTGCAGCTCGGCTGCAAGTTAACCTAAAGTTGAGGCCCATCCAAGGAGGTATTAGATCCAAGCTCACTAAAAGAAAAATGACCTTTCTCCCTAGCTCCCTAAAAATCTTTTCCTTGCTCCCAGCTTCCTTAAACCAAGAGTGTTCTCTTCTAGTAATCCTCAATTCCCTTCAATTGTTTTCCAGTTTTCCCAAGCTCCCTGAAAACAATATGGCCGTGGGGAGCGCGGTGGCGTAGTGGTATAGCGTCGGACTCTGAATCGAGAGGTCCTGGGTACGATCACCACAGGCGTCACCGTGATGTGTCCTTGGGCAAGACACATTAATTCCCTACAGTACTGGTTAAACTCAGGAAGCGTTGGCTCCGTCCCGACATGACTAAAAAATTGTTGACTGGGACGTTAAGCCCCAACAGAAACACAAACAAACAAAATGGCCCTGCTACCCAGCTCCCTAAAATCCGTGATATAGTCCTAAATTTAATGCGGTCTTTTGTCGTGAACTATCCTGGTTGTCTCAGACCTGGTCGAAAGCCCCAAAGACACATTTTCTCATGCTGCTGCTTAAGATGAACAGCGCTTCTACTGCGCTTTACGTGTTACATCGCATTTGGTTTGCGTGAAGTGAACATGTTTTTTTTTAGCATTGGATCTACGCAAAAGGTGTCCCTGGTTAGAGCAACAGCAAAGGCTTCGTTGGTTGCTACCTTAAGTGAGTCTCTGCCCCTAAGCTCATCGGTAAATGGTCAGAAATTAATCATTTCCGCACACATTGGAATGAAAAAGGCGAGATCGGATTATTATCAGTGCGGTCACGACAACATCAGTGCTGTCACGATATCAGTGCTGTCACGGTCATAATTATTTAAAATACTTAAAACGCATCATATAAAAGTAATTGCTTTTGGTATGTTATGATACTATACTGAAATTGTAAACGTTTAGCAGAACTTATTTTTGGTTTAATCCCACAAGATAATGTCTACAAAAATAAAGCGTTTCAGAAACGGAACAAATCACAGTATGTGCATTTTCATTGAAGATCTCTTCCCCGTTAATTCATTGGAAGTATTTAAGTTTGTGAGAACTATTGTTTGTGACAAGTTATATATGCCCCCACTTACAGATTGGGGAAGTCTTATCAAATGAGCGTTTTACGCAAGAAAGTTTGTTCGTGACAGCACTGATATTTTTTCAAGGGTACCATACAATTAATTAATGCTGGTGCACTATTTGTTCAGTTAAACTCGGCATATTTTATTTCTATATTCTATATGCTCCTGTTAATAAAACTATCCCATTAAAAAAGAAAAAATGGACAATTAATTTTTTTCGTTTTGCCTTTCTGGATTGCTCCATTTTTTGATAATGACCCATATACATGTAGCCCCGGGGCAGGGGCAGACAACCCCCCAGGGGCTAAAATTTTCCATTAACATTAATCTTCTGTCCATTTGCCTATTCCCAGTAAGTTTTACCCAATAAATAGCATTTCACCATTTTTTCCCATTCAAATGCATTGGCGACCTAAGTTGACCTTGCCGTAAAATAGGACAAGGTCATCCTAGGGTCATGATTTATATAAACTATGATGGGCCAGCGTCCCCAATGCTACATACCAAGTTTCGTGGAAATCGGCCCACTGGTTCTGGAGAAGATTTTTTAAAGGTTTTTGCTATTTATAGCCATGGCGGCCATCTTGGTCATGTGACCTGGACCATTTATATAAACTTTCGTTCCTCCTTCCTAAGGATGCTCCACATGAAGTTTGGCTTTGATCGGCCAAGCGGTTTCAGAGGAGAAGATCTTTGAAATTGTGGACGGACGACGGACGGACGGATGGATGGACAACGGAGCATGGCCATCCTGTAAGCTCACCTTGTGAGCCTTCGGCTCAGGTGAGCTAAAAAAAAAACAACCAAACTGTACGCATTTAGTGCATATATTGCTATTTGTTTCGAAATTGCACCCAATTCTTAATCCCATGCGTACTGGCCATGAACTTGAGCGTTCGATGATCGTATTTTTTGGAAATTTAATCGTATGCTTTTGTGTCCTTCTTAAGACGTATGAAATATATTCATATAAACGCCATGATTCCATATCATATAAAATGTTTGGGAAATCAGCATTAACCTCTATTACGGCCCGTATGCGTAACCAAACGTAGTAATACTTAGTTAAATCGTAGTAGAGCGTGTCAATACGAAGTGATACCTAGTAATACCTGCTGAAACCTACTGAAACCTATCAAAACGTAGGGTAACACGTAGCAAGTCATAGTAAAACGTACAGAAACGTCATAGGCCTTCTGGTTCTGGTGAAAAAGATTTTTAAAGGTTTTTGCTATTTATAGCCATGGCAGCCATCTTGGTCATGTGACCTTGACCATTTATATATTTTTTCAGAATCATCAATCTTAAGTCCATCTGCCCATTTCCTGCAAGTTTTTCCCTACAAATGACATTTTCACACTTTTCCCCATTCAAATGCATGAGGGACCTATGTTGACCTTGCCATAAAATAGGTCAAGGTCATCCCAGGGTCATGATTTATATAAATTTTGTAGAGCTTTAGTAACTGTTGCTTCACAACAAGTTTCAAAATCATTGGCCTTCTGGTTCTGGAGAAGAAGATTTTTAAAGTTTTTTTTTTCTATTTATAGCCATGGCGGCCATCTTGGTCATGTGACCTTGACCATTTATATAAACTTTCTTTCCCCCTTCCCAAGGATGCTCCATATGAAGTTTGGCTTTGATTGGCCAAGCGGTTTCAGGGGAGAAGACGTTTCATTATTATGGAAATATACATGTATATGGGTCATTATCAAAAAATGGTGCAATCCTTGTCCTTGATAATTTTCTCGCAAGCGCGATGTCCGAGGTTTGCTTTTTCCATGTATAATATTAGTTTCCGCGGTGCTTTACTAGAACCACACGCGATTTCACGTTTCCGAGTACGTTATTTGCAAAAAAGAGATGCTAGAAGTGCTATTTTATCGATTTTTACCGTGTCCCTGGGTCAGGGTAAGTAGATTTATTTGTTTCCATTGCAAAAGAAGCTTGACAGAAATCACATTTTCTGTGACCATCTATTGCATAGAATGTTATTGAAGTCAAATTCAAAAATCTTATGATATATAAAGTGCTATTTAAGGGTGGGGGCACATATTTAGTGTTGTCCCTGGAAAACGTATCAGTGCTGTCACAGTTATTGAAAATCGATTTTGACCAGAGTTACAAATCAGTTTCCCGGATCAAAACAATTGCATTTTGTAGACGACACCAAGCTGAAGAAGTTACGATAAAAAAACTTTTGAACAAATCGCATTACTCCGTTGCTATACCATAAAGACATGTCAGAATTGGAGTGGGAATTTTACAAGCATCAGTCCTATCACGCGCATTTTGCCGCTTATTGTAAATATCACATACATTTTAAAACCATGACTGAATTTCAACTTAGGAGCAGTAAGAATAGACATGCAAAGTTTTCATCCTGCATTCTGTTGTTAGTCACTAGAATTAAATTTCTGTGTGAAACTCAGTACTGTCACGGATCAGTGCTGTCACGGTCGTGACAGTAATGATGTGACAGCACTGAATTGACTTCTGTCAGCAGGTGTGGATTCAGGTAATTTCCTAGGCTGACAAGAGTTAGGTTGCCTTTCACCAGAGGGTCTCAGCTACTAACGCCAGCAGCAGCCAGAAGTGGCCAATTCATATCGCTTTGAAAATCGTTCGAGGTGTGTGACTGTGTGTGGGTGATACAAAACTACAAATTCAAAATGCTTCGTCGACCACGGTAAACAAATAGCCCTGAGGGTGGTACTCCCATAATGATATTTAGACAGTTTGTGTATGTCGCGCGATAAATGCCCTTTTTGGCGGTCCATTCCAAATTAGATTACCCCTTTTCAGTAAAAAAAAAAAAAAAAAAAAGACATTTTAAGCCCCAACTTTATACGTAAAAATCGCCTTTTTGTTTAAAACGCCATCACTTTCCTCGAGGGGTGGGAGGGGAACTCGGGGTAATGCAAGTACGGATGTGCCGTAAAACCTACCAAATGCATACACCTCGAAAAAAGGGACCCGGTAATATACACACTAGGGGTCTATGGTACATGAAAATACGAAAATTTTAACCTTTTCTGACGCATGTGTCTTTCAGTGTGTTTGTATGTTGCATACCATTACGAAAATATGTTACCCATGCAATATACAGAGATTTTTTTAGCTTTAAAAATTGAAGAAAAAAATATATCTGACTGTCAAATTTTAGAAACAAAAAGCAGTAACATTGTATACCTCATTTTACCCTGTATACGTCACTATACATAAAATGGGATTTAATGGGATATATGTGAAAGCAAATGTGCAGCTCGGCTGCAAGTTAACCTAAAGTTGAGGCCCATCCAAGGAGGTATTAGATCCAAGCTCACTAAAAGAAAAATGACCTTTCTCCCTAGCTCCCTAAAAATCTTTTCCTTGCTCCCAGCTTCCTTAAACCAAGAGTGTTCTCTTCTAGTAATCCTCAATTCCCTTCAATTGTTTTCCAGTTTTCCCAAGCTCCCTGAAAACAATATGGCCGTGGGGAGCGCGGTGGTGTAGTGGTATAGCGTCGGACTCTGAATCGAGAGGTCCTGGGTACGATCACCACAGGCGTCACCGTGATGTGTCCTTGGGCAAGACACATTAATTCCCTACAGTACTGGTTAAACCCAGGAAGCGTTGGCTCCGTCCCGACATGACTAAAAAATTGTTGACTGGGACGTTAAGCCCCAACAGAAACACAAACAAACAAAATGGCCCTGCTACCCAGCTCCCTAAAATCCGTGATAGGGTCCTAAATTTAATGCGGTCTTTTGTCGTGAACTATCCTGGTTGTCTCAGACCTGGTCGAAAGCCCCAAAGACACATTTTCTCATGCTGCTGCTTAAGATGAACAGCGCTTCTACTGCGCTTTACGTGTTACATCGCATTTGGTTTGCGTGAAGCGAACATGTTTTTTTTTTAGCAATCGATCTACGCAAAAGGTGTCCCTGGTTAGAGCAACAGCAAAGGCTTCGTTGGTTGCTACCTTAAGTGAGTCTCTGCCCCTAAGCTCATCGGTAAATGGTCAGAAATTAATCATTTCCGCACACATTGGAATGAAAAAGGCGAGATCGGATTATTATCAGTGCGGTCACGACAACATCAGTGCTGTCACGATATCAGTGCTGTCACGGTCATAATTATTTAAAATACTTAAAACGCATCATATAAAAGTAATTGCTTTTGGTATGTTATGATACTATACTGAAATTGTAAACGTTTAGCAGAACTTATTTTTGGTTTAATCCCACAAGATAATGTCTACAAAAATAAAGCGTTTCAGAAACGGAACAAATCACAGTATGTGCATTTTCATTGAAGATCTCTTCCCCGTTAATTCATTGGAAGTATTTAAGTTTGTGAGAACTATTGTTTGTGACAAGTTATATATGCCCCCACTTACAGATTGGGGAAGTCTTATCAAATGAGCGTTTTACGCAAGAAAGTTTGTTCGTGACAGCACTGATATTTTTTCAAGGGTACCATACAATTAATTAATGCTGGTGCACTATTTGTTCAGTTAAACTCGGCATATTTTATTTCTATATTCTATATGCTCCTGTTAATAAAACTATCCCATTAAAAAAGAAAAAATGGACAATTAATTTTTTTCGTTTTGCCTTTCTGGATTGCTCCATTTTTTGATAATGACCCATATACATGTAGCCCCGGGGCAGGGGCAGACAACCCCCCAGGGGCTAAAATTTTCCATTAACATTAATCTTCTGTCCATTTGCCTATTCCCAGTAAGTTTTACCCAATAAATAGCATTTCACCATTTTTTCCCATTCAAATGCATTGGCGACCTAAGTTGACCTTGCCGTAAAATAGGACAAGGTCATCCTAGGGTCATGATTTATATAAACTATGATGGGCCAGCGTCCCCAATGCTACATACCAAGTTTCGTGGAAATCGGCCCACTGGTTCTGGAGAAGATTTTTTAAAGGTTTTTGCTATTTATAGCCATGGCGGCCATCTTGGTCATGTGACCTGGACCATTTATATAAACTTTCGTTCCTCCTTCCTAAGGATGCTCCACATGAAGTTTGGCTTTGATCGGCCAAGCGGTTTCAGAGGAGAAGATCTTTGAAATTGTGGACGGACGACGGACGGACGGATGGATGGACAACGGAGCATGGCCATCCTATAAGCTCACCTTGTGAGCCTTCGGCTCAGGTGAGCTAAAAAAAAAAAAAAAAACAAACTGTACGCATTTAGTGCATATATTGCTATTTGTTTCGAAATTGCACCCAATTCTTAATCCCATGCGTACTGGCCATGAACTTGAGCGTTCGATGATCGTATTTTTTGGAAATTTAATCGTATGCTTTTGTGTCCTTCTTAAGACGTATGAAATATATTCATATAAACGCCATGATTCCATATCATATAAAATGTTTGGGAAATCAGCATTAACCTCTATTACGGCCCGTATGCGTAACCAAACGTAGTAATACTTAGTTAAATCGTAGTAGAGCGTGTCAATACGAAGTGATACCTAGTAATACCTGCTGAAACCTACTGAAACCTATCAAAACGTAGGGTAACACGTAGCAAGTCATAGTAAAACGTACAGAAACGTAGTCCCTGCGTATTGATACGTAGAGCTCCACCGGGTTGTAATTTACGTTTTAGTACGTATTGGTTACGTATGTACTACGTTTTACTACGATTCGACTACGCTTTGCTACGTTTTACTAGGTATAAGCTACGTAAATCAGAGTGCCACGTTCGAACTGTTTTTTTAGTTCGAACGTGGCATGGGCCAGGTATATAGCCGTATATAGCCGTATGTAATACGTTTCACTACGTTTTAATACGCTTTACTGCGTATATTGCCGTATTGCTACGTTTCAGAAACGTAGTAAAACATAGGCCTCGAAACGTGACAGTGTGACTGTAGCTCTACATAAGGAGCCAACAGCACAAAAATCTTTAAACACCAAGACATAAAACAAAAAGAACCACCACAGAAGTATCACCTTGGAACGATCAGTAATACAAAATTACTGGCAGGCTTAAACCGGTTTTACATGGCCATAATCTCACCCTCAGCTTCCGCAGTGGTTCATAACATTTAGTTAGTTTTTCGGTCCTCGTGGTGAATCTCTAACTAGTCAATGAATCATCAAGAGGAAACAAATAAATCATGATAAACATCCTGATGAATCAAAGACCAGGACTCACAGATTGAGTAAGCTGCCCTATGATGGAGATCCCTGGGCGCCGAATAACTTACTAACTCTGGAGCAAAAGAAAAACACCAGTTGGACCCCGGTGGGCCAAGCAACAGACAAGAAACTCCAGCCCCAGCCAACTAAAATGAATAGCATATAAGTCGGGGCCATCATAGAGTCTGACGCCCGACCCACCGGCGTGCAATTAAAGAAGGCAGCATAGTTATCAACCATGATTGGGTTAAAAACTAAGCATGCAGACTTTCGCATAACATTCAAGGGTTCAGTTCAGATTAGCTGTTACAATGTGATGTTAATGAACCACTGCAACAGTGTGATTCATTTTATATGTTTGATATGAAATTATATGAGCCGCCTCAATAGAAAATCGGAGTGTTGGCTAGGCAAAAGCAAAGGCACATTTACCCTGAAGCTGATTAGCGCCTTTGTTTAAGCTGTATGGATAATACAATTCCTCCTCTACTTATAACCAAAATTTCAAGCTCCTAACCTTCTTCTGTGACAGTACAGGCCAGTTTCTGTCGGACAGGGTCGGAACTGGTGAAGACTGGTTTTTCTGGTCTTGGCTCATAGGTGCTTCATGTGGTGTTCCATCCAAACCTGAGACAAACTGAACTGGGCAATATGGACACATGTGAAAGATTTGCACCTTATTTTATTTGCCAGGTAAGAAGGATGTGAGTGCTGTGTTGTTACCAACCAAAACAAGGGAGGGGAGCCCTGCCAGGGAGGACAGATTTCTATCTCTTCCACAGCAGACCGGTGTACCAGAGGCTTCCAGTAGTCGTAGTCTACCACAACCTCCTCAAGGTAGAACTATATTTTTAAGGAAGCCATAACCGATAGCAGTCGCTTACAGTTTTAGTGTTAAATGATCGTTCTGGTCATAATGTTACTGAATACTGATTTCAGAGGTAAATGATTGAGACCCATTTGAGCCGTCTCGTTGGAAAACCAACAATGTGGTTTCCGACCAGGTTCGACACAGTCCAACCTGTACAGTCACAGAAAAGAGCTAGAAGCTTGAAATTTCGGATTTAAGTAGAAGAGGAACTGTACTATCCGTGTAGCGAAAACAAAGGCGCTGATCAGCTTCGCAGTTACTGCGAAGCTGATCTGCGCCTTTGTTTTCGCCTAGGCAGATTGTTGGTTTTCTCATGCGAAGGCTCATTTGTTAAAGTAGAATGAATTTTTCTTTTTTGACTGAAATGACACTGTGGTCTTGATGTGGCATTGAATTGAGGTAATTCTTACACATTTTTTTAATAAGACAAAACTTTTATGTCTATACGTTACAAAAACTTGCCCATGCAATTTACAAAGATTTTTAAAGTTGTAAAAAATGAAAATTTTCAGTAGTAAAATTTTGATATTTTTTCTTATTTTCGCTCGAAACATTGATTGTGGGTACAAGTTAGAACTGCCTCAGCGGGTGGGTTCTAATGAGTACCCACAATCTATGTTTTGGATCAAAAATGTGAAAAATAGGTATACCCCTGCAAACCTCATTTTCACTATTGAAAAGTGGGGTTTAAGGGGGTACTGATGAAAAAGGTATTGTAACATTGAAATTCGTAACCTTCTCTTGATTGTACTTCTCATTCCTATTTCAGGTGGTAGGAACGTGGGTGGTCCAAGTTTTGTTGTGATATTTACTGCGTTTGCGTGTATAGCTGCCCTCATGTTGCCACTACATGGGGATGGGGGCTCTAGCTTGCCAGATTATCTACACCTCACGGTGAACCAGAAACTGATAGCTGCTTATGTCTTAGGTAGGTTGGTTGTTAACTTGCCATTGCCATCCTATAGTATTGATCACCAAATTAGCTTCAATCTTGTAGAGAACGAAGAAGGAGAAAGAAGTATATTTGATGCTCAAATTTTAGAAGAAACAAATCCGTCTGCAAAAAAAAGATGTTAATCCAAAAAGGGGGTTTATTAGTTGAACCAAAACAAGTGGAAGGGAGCGCGGTGTCGGAGTGGTAAAGCATCGGATTCCGAATCCATATTTTGTAAAAGCAAAGGGCAACATTTTTAATACTCGTTTAAAAGCAAACTAATCTTTTTTTTTTTCTCAAAACTATGAAAGTCCTTGCTTCTAGTCACTTGTGAAAAATGAACTATGAAGTCAGAGCCATCCAAAAATTAAAGTTTTAGCACATTAATGTGAGATTCAAAGTTTTGTAGCTGCATTAAATTGTCTTTGCACAAAGTTTAAAGAAAAAAGGAATTCTTATTTTTAATTTCTTTATTATTTTTTCAGGTCTTGTAACAATGCTAATACTACATGTATGATGATGGGCCAGTCTCTTAGGTGTATATATATTGTGTTGTGATAGGATGAAAGGTTGGAGTGGCATTGAAAATTGTGTATATCCCATTGAGCTTCTTCAATACTGTAAGTTCGGAAATTTTTGTGAGAACTTAATTTTTGCTGATGGTTGAGAATTTGATGCCTCATGAACTCGTAAGTTCTTGGTAATAAAATACATGCATAAGATTAAAGAAGACAAGTACTCTCTCGAGAACTTAAAAACTCGCTAATAATTCTGAAATGGATAATTTGCGAAATAAAAGTTATTCTTGCATAGATGTCTATGCGCATAGCTGTTTGAAGCCGTTTTCGATTGGTCGAAAGCCGTGTTCAAACAGCAAAACCCATGTTCAAATCATGAAATTCATGTGCCGTTTGAACATGGGTTTTGGCCGACATCATTGGTCAATGCGACGTGACGTCATGTGTTTTGTAGAAACAAAATGGCCGACGTTGCAGAAGCTCCGCGTGTTCGGTGAGTTTTTACCTTGTTAATGTTATTTTCATGAGATTTTAAGTGGATTAGAGTGAAAATGCAAGAATAGCGATCAACGATGGTTTGTTTCAGTGTTCAAACATTCGCTTGATCACTGGTGTTTGAACACGCGGCCTGCGGCCTTGTGTTCAAACACCTTTCTCGTGATCCATCGAATGTTTGAACACTGTAAACCATGGTTGATCCCTATATTCGAAAATTTTCAAACTTACAGACTTTTACAGTTTGAGGTCATGTAAGAGGTGTTGTACATCAGCTTTATTCCCTTGTTTTTTTGTTTGTTTTTTTTTTTTCAATTCAGTTTTACTTCCCTTTCAAGATTATTTCAGCTCACATGTGACGGGCCAATCAGTAGGTGGGGCGAAAACAGGAGAACCCCCAGAAAAACCACCTGCCATACCCGCAAGCAGAACTTGTATTGTCTCACATGTGGCCAGAGCGGGGCTCGAACCCACACCAGATTCAGTGGTGAGATGATTGAGTAATTAAGAAACAGCGCTCTTAACCGCTCGGCCTCGGGGGGCCGCTACTTTGTTTGTTTTGTGTACAGTTTGCATAAAATAAGCTCATATAGTATGTGTGTAGTTCATGATTGTGTTTCTTAATCATTACGGAAACTTGCACAAGCAATAAACAGAGATTTTAAATGTTGTAAAAAAAAAAAATGAAAATTGTCATTGGAAAAATTTTGATATTTTTCTTATTTTTGCTCAAAACATAGATTGCGGGTACAAGTTAGAACCGCCTCGGGGAGGCGGTTCTAACGAGTACCAACAATCTATGTTTTAGAGCAAAAATAAGAAAAATAGGTTTACCCATGCAAACCCCATTTCTTCTACATAAAAGTGGGGTTCAAGGGGGTTTACTTTTCATGGACATGTTTTCCTGATGGTTTAACAATAATAAGATGTGCATGTGAAGTATATATATGTACTGGAAATGGCTTAAAAGACTATGAAATATGAGCTATCGCATGAGAAAACCAGCAGTCTGGGATTTCGACCATGTCTTACATAAACCTTTCTGTGCAATTACAGGCACAGACTAAAAGCTTGAAATTTCAGGTTTAAGAAGAAGAGGCATTGCACTATCAGAGAAGTGAAAACTAAGATGCTGATCAGCTGAGTATGTAGTTACTGCACCTTTATTTTCGCATATGCAAATTGTTTGTTTTTTGATGTGGCGGCTCAAATATGTTCTACCTCAATGGAAACATACATAGACAGTCCACTATAATCCCCAAATGATATACATTTATCACAATTTTAATGTCATAAAATTGCTGTATTTCCTTTGGCACTGTACTTTAGAACTTACCACATCTTGTATGTGCCTTGTCACAACAAAACTGTCCATTACAAAATCACGCTCATGCAATATACAGAGATTTTTAAACTTGTGGAAATGAAAATTTTTGATATTTATCTTCTTCTTTTTTTTTTGGCTCAAAACAAAGATTGTCGGTACATATTAGAACCGCCTCGGTGAGGCTGTTCTAATGTATACCCACAATCATTTTTTTTTGAGCAAACATGTTAAACCTATCAAACTTTTTCCGATTAATTTTTCTATTTTTAGGGTTGAAAAAAAATCTCTATATTGCATGAGCAAGTTTTCTTAATGGGTATTGTTCTTTAGAACTTACCACATCTTGTATAAGCCTTGTCTCTACGGAACTCATAAGAAGTTTTTGTAGAAGATAGAGTAAGGAAATAGTTCTCTGGCTTTGAATGGTGCTTTAAATGTTGTCAAAGTTCTTTCTAGTGGTTGTTCATTTTCTAAATTCATAAATTTCACATTCTTTTCTGACAGATGTAACTTTTTAAAACACTGCAGTTTTGTCCTATTCTTGTTCATTTCTGAACATAAACTAATATTGAACATTTTCATGTTAAACTGATTTTTCATTCTGCAATACGTCTGTCTCTTATCAACAAAATATGAAAAGTTATAATCCCCTTTATGTAAGCATGTTATGTCAAAGGTCTCTTTTGGTTCCGAGTTCTGTTAAATAAACAGGTAAACGGGACAATGCAGGTCAGAGGAGACGACAACGAACAGTGCAAGGATTATACCCAACTACCTGATGCAAATATTGATTTTAAATGAGGATAATTGTGTTTGACAATTTCTCCATGATGCATGTTTCTGAATTATGCTAAGCTGCTTAGTAATAAATTTTACTGATAGGATCAGGGATTTGTGAATAATTTTAATTATGGTTTTGGCTTTGAAGGAAATTTATAAAAACATAATACCAGAAAGAACTTTAGATTGGTATATAACAGCTCTGTAAGCATTGCCTAAGATTGTCTTGGATTATGACTGCTTTTATGTGCACTTCTGGGCCCAGTTGTTCAAAACTTTGTTAGCTTAACTCTGTTGTTAAGCCCTCAATTTGTTAACTATATATCGTCTTCAAAAGCAGATACACTGTTATTTGTTGTTGAAAATATGTGAGAATCCTTTTGCAAAGGATTCTCACATATTTTCAACAACACACAACAGAGTATTTGTAATATTGCCATTTAAAATTTTAGCGAATCGTTAACTAACAACATCGTTAATTCTGAACAACTGGTCTTGTTTTAATGTTTCATGTATTATGATGTAAAATATGTAATTTATTATTTTAAATTCTCCAAATGTGCAATACTTGGTGAATAAACATGTCAGTTATTATGTTTTCTTCATCTTGCTTTTTCATGTGACCTACTTTAAAATTAAAGAAACCTGCACAATGCAATACCTCTCTGGGATTTTTAGCTCACATGAGCCGTTAGGCTCACAAGGTGAGCTTATAGGATGGCCATGATCTGGCGTCCGTCCACAATTTCAAAGATCTTCTCCTCTAAAACCGCTTGGCTAAATTTTATATAAAGCATCTATAGGCAGGGAGAACCAATGTGTGTATAAATAATCCGAGTCATATGACCAAGATGGCCGCCACACCCATATGTGGTAAAAATATTTAAAAATCTTCTCGAGAACCTGTGAACTGATTTCAACGAAGCTTGACATGAAGTATGGATAAATCAAGTACTACAATGTATTTATAAATCATGTTCCTGTGATGACCTTGACTATTTTACGGCAAGGTCAACATAGGTCGCCAATGCATTTGAATGGGGAAAACTTTTAAAATGCCATTTAAAGTCTTGCAGAAAATTGGCAATAGGACTGAATTTTGATTATTCTGATGAAAAACGACCCCAGGGGCTCATATGCCCCCACCCTGGGGCAATATATATACATGTATATTTCCATAATATTCAAACATCTGCTCCTCTGAAACCACTTGGCCAATCAAAGCCAAATTTTATGTGAAGCATCTATACGATGGGTTAACCAATGTAAGTAATCCAGGTGGCATGACCAAGATACCGGCCATGCCCACATATGGTAAAACCCTTCAAAAATCTTCTTCTCCGGAACCGGTGGACCGTTTTCGACGAAACTTGGCATGTAGCACTGGGGACTGGAGTACTACAATGTGTTTATAAATTATGACCTTTGGATAACCTGGACCTATTTTACGGCAAGGCCCCCGTGCATTTAAATGAGGAAAATTGTTAAAATGCCATTTGAAAGGAAAAACCTGCAGGAAATTGGCAAATGAACTGAAGATATTTGTTTCTGAAAAACATTGGACCGCTGGGGTTGGTATGCCCCCGCCCTGGGGCAATATACATATATTCAAAGATATTCTCTGAAACCACTTGGCCAATCAAATCCAAATTTAAAGGAAGCATTTTTAGGAAGTGGGAACCAATGTGTTTATAAATAATCCAAGTCACATGACCAAGATGGCCACCATGCCCTTACAAGGTAAAAACCCTTCAAACATCTTCTTGTCTGGAACTTCTGAACCTATTGCAATGAAACTAAACATGTAGCAGTTCGGTCCATAGTACTACAATGTGTTTTATAAATCATGACCCTGTGATGACCATGACGAGTTTTAAGGCAAGGTCAAGTTAGGTCACATATTGCAAAAAGCTGTTAAAATGTCATTGAAGGGGAAAACTTCAGGGAATGGGCAAATGGACAGAATATTTATCATTTTGAGAAAGAAATTGACGCCAGGGGTTATTCTGGCCCTGCCTTGGGGCTATATACATACATGTATATAACATTATAGTCAAACAAATTTATTGGTATATCTCAGATCCCAGGTGAGAGTTTACAGGACCATTGGTCCTCTGGTTTGTTTACCCATACCAAGACATTTTTCCATGGCAGCCAAATTTCATGCAAAGCCTCAATAGTTATACATGTATATTGGAATCGTTTACTACTGTCCCTGCACCATCTTTCAGAAACTGCTTTTTTCAAAATCACCCTTTTCTGAAACAAAGTCTTAAAAGGTGCCTCAAAAAATCTGCTCATTAATAAAAAAAAATATGCCCAAAATTATCTTGAATAGGCATTTTGCATGTGCAAGGGAGGTAATCCAAATACCTCAAAACTGAAAATCAAACATATTTAAGAAATAATTTTAAGAGTTTAGAGCTCAGCTATGGATACTATGCAGTTTGTTTTGGTGCATTTTAAATGAAAAATAATTTTGATTTTTTTTCAGTGAAAATAGATACTTCCCTTGCTTATACATGTATTTTCACAATGGAAAAAAGTCTGTTCGAAATTAAATTCTAGCATAAAATTTTTATTTGGTAACAGATTTCAATTTTTTTCCAACACTTTGTATGACTCTTGACATGCAAAAAGGTGACTTGAATTAATTATATTTTTCTTGAGGTGTTTCAGAAAAGAGATTTTGAAAAATGCAGTTTCTGACAGATGGTGTATGGACAGTAGGTTATTACTTGGGGTGATATTTTGTAAGCACATTTTGTTTGTACTGTCATCCTTATGTTGAGTATAAGTCCCATTAAATGGAGGCCACATCCCAGCATGACCATAGCTGTTGACTGGGATGTAAAGCATCAATTCAAATAAACAAAGGAGCAAAGGGGTTCTTCTTGAAATCTAGCAGGTAGCATTAGGGGCATGAGCCCTAAAAACCTAGTTTAAAGATATTTTATTGCAACTGTTTACATGTACATGCATGCAATGGGGTTGGGCCACAAGTTCTTCAAACAAACCTACTGCAAATCATGACATGATCTGAATGAACATCCCGACATGACCATGGCTGTTTACTGGGACGTTAAGCCACTAACAAACAAAACTTTTTGAATGGAAGTGGAATGCAAGAACAGAAAGGTCAAAATGGTTGGTTCAAAATTTTCAGAAGTAATAATTTCTTATTGCCACATTGGTAATTTGGGCATACTTTTGCCTAAATTATTTATTGTTAAAACGGCAACAGTCCCTACATGACCACAATTGATTACTTGGATGCTAGGCAACATAAAGACAGACACATATTGTTAAGAATGCTGGCGTTAGTAACTCAAAGCCATCTTAAGCTTACGATCAACTTAAGACCAACTTAAGTATCTCTTAGGGATTATGGTGAATAACTGAAAAAGACCTTAAGTTACGGTGGCAACGTAACAGCATTGTAACTTTACGGTCAACTCAAGCCAACCTTAGCGTCGTCTTATCTTACGAAGTGGCACCTTTTATTTAAAAAAAAGTTACGATACATGTAGCTTTGAGTAACTGGAAAAGCCAGAGTGTGAATTTTATGTTGATCATCTTTAGACCATCGTACATGTACATGTAAGTATGTCGTAGGGGAACTTAAGATGCTTTCGAGTTACTAACCCCAGGTCATCTAGACTATAACTATTTCTAATTGAGCCGCGACGCGAGAAAACCGGAGTTTTGCCTATGCGAAAACAAAGGCGCAGATCAGCTTCGCGGTAACCGCGAAGCTGATCAGCGCCTTTGTTTTCGCTACTCGGATAGTACAATTCCTCTTCTACTTAAATCCGAAATTTCAAGCTTCTAGCCCTTTTCTGAGCTTGTACAGGCCGGTTTGTGTCGGACCTGGTCGGAAACCCCGAAGACCGGTTTTCTCGCGTCGAGGCTCAATTAACTTTCGAAAATGAACACTGTACTATGACAGCAGAAGTATAGTTTTATTGCAATATGCACAAACACGTAAAATACAATGTAACATGCAATTGTGACAGAATTTTACACCTCTATCCAACCACGGGTGCTGTACCATGTCCCCCAGGCACCATAGATCTCCACCCCGACCTCAGAGAATGGTGTAGCTGTTGTCTTATATGGGCATAACCCGATTCATCCGCGACGTTGTAATTTTCCTCGGGATCTTTGGTGTGGTCGTACAACTCAACGCTGTATACAGTATTCCAGTCTGGCTTATAACTTGATGTATACAGGTTTGTTACACGTACCCATTCCGTATAGCGGTGTTGGCTAGTTGTCATAGTGTATCCCATAGCTTTCTGTCCGTGGGCTCCATGCACATTTCTTGGGTATTGTGAAAAGGCTGCGGATTTCCACTGTGCGCTAGGATTTCTGATCAGCGGCATCAAGCTCGACCCTTCAGTACACAGACGTACATGGCTAGAATCAGGTGGACAGACATTCAACTTCGGTAGTCCCGCCGCTTCGACCAAAGTCGGGAAAAGATCGACAAATTCCGTCAGTTTGTCTGTTGATTCCCCGTTATCCGTCAGTCCTGGCACGCGGATCATCATTGGCGCATGCGTAGCGATATCAAAGTTTGTATGTTTGCACCACTCACCATGTTCCCCAAGTTGCCACCCGTGATCTCCGAAGAATGAAATAATCGTATTGTCAGCCAGATTCAACTTTTCCAGTTCATCAAGAATCCGACCAATATTATAGTCCATCCATGTTACAGCACTGTAATACGCACGTCGCAGTTCTAAAACTTTTGAAGCCGGTAGCGTTGTATTTATGTTGCCTGTCGGATGTAGCGCCTTAACGTCATTGAAATTCCTCAGCTCTGTGTAGGCCGCCCAAGCCTCATCGGGCATGTTGACTGGTGCGTATGGGTTGTCCGGTAGATGTATCGCAGATTCTGGGTAATGATTCAACATTGAGGCGGGGAAAACAAAAGGGAGGTGTGGCCTGTGGAACCCTACCGCCATGAAGAACGGCTTGTGGGCGTGGCTTGATAGATTGGCGTGTGCAGCGAGACTGCGCAGTGTGTACAATGCGTGATTGCTGATTTGTTTATCAACTAAAGGATGGTGGTTTAGTTCATGATCAGGCACCGCGGTCCAACTCCTGTTCTTTGTGTCTTCCCAGGGAGTACGTTTAGAGTGCCAGTATTTCTTAGACCACGATATGGGGTCGTCATGGCCTGAAGCAGCGTTGGGGTGAAATATCTTCCCCATCCCAACGGAGTAATACCCATGTTCCTTGAAATACTGTGGTATTGTGGTAAAGTTGCCACCCACCTGGCGCCAATAGTGGTCCAAATCCCAGATCTTGGTAGTGTCAGGACGTCGGCCCGTCAGTAGTGAGGTCCGTGACGGCGAACACAGCGCCTGCTGCACATAGGCTCGCTTCAATACCATGCTCTTGGCAGCGAGTTTGTCGAGATTCGGTGTATACATCTGTGGATGTATTGGAGAGGCGAAGTTTGGTCCATCGTATGCACCAAGCTGAACACGTAAATCATCCGCCACGAGAAATAACACATTTTTACGTCCAAGAACTACGGTCACGTGTAACACAGTTATTAGAATGAATATCTTTTGTATAATTTCCGAAAGTTTTAACATTTTGACTGATCGTGTGTATGTACTGTATGTCCGGTAGTGACCGAGTCTTATAAATGAGCCTGTGCATGAGAAAACCAACAATGTGGTTTCCGAACAGGTCCGACACAAACCAGCCTGTACAGTCACAGAAGAAACCCAGGATCTTGAAAATTTGGGTATAAGTAGAGGAGGAAATGTACTATCCGTGTAGCGAAAACAAAGACGCTGATCAGCTTCGCGGTTACCGCGAAGCTGATCTGCGTCTTTGTTTTCGCCCATGCAAATTGTTGGTTTTCTCACGCACAGGCTCATATGAGATTGCTTATCAATTAATTCGTGTTATTGTTCTGTACTACAAGACCTTTCAATTCCAACATGATCGTAAATCTGGGTTCATATTCTGGGTTAAATTTTGGACTTTTCTCAAACATTAACTGGTCAAAATAAATTTAAGCCCCAGTTGAATCTTTTCCATGGACTTACTGCAAAAACGTCAAAATTTGTTTGTCATAACTTTTATCTTAATAAACTTTTTATATGCAATTATCAGCCTTGAAGCTTTAATCATTTTGTTAAGGATAGGTCGATTTTCATTTCAGTACCTTTTCTATAGAGTAACACGTTTCAGTAGATGCATTACGAAAACTTGCCCATGCAATAAGCAGAGATTTTTTTAGCTTTAAAAATTGAAAATTTTCGGCTGAGAAATTTTGATATTTTTTCTTATTTTTGCTCAAAACATAGATTGTGGGTACACGTTAGAACCGCCTCGCTGAGGCGGTTCTAACAAGTACCCACAATCTATGTTTTGGAGCAAAAATAAGAATAATAGGTATACCCCTGCATACCCCAGTTTTGCTACATAAAAGTGGGGTTTAAGGGGGTATGCATTACATGGATATGTTTTCCTGATGCTACGAAAAGCTCCATATTATTCCTACAGTAAAATTTGCTAAAAATCTGGACACCATCGGATAACGAAGCACACACAACACAAGGCAATCTTTTGAAACTTCACGGACGTGTAATCATGCTTTAGATCTTTTTATCTACCTTGGGTTAGGTAAGTATTTCCATTCGCATATGAACAGTTGAACGTAGGCAATTCAGCCTGCTAGAACAACCCTTCTTAAGTTTCGCTGACAGCTGTCGCATGATCTGCATTTAAATGTATACCCCCTTTAACTTTTATATAGATAAGTAAAGACTGTGGTATACGGGGGGCACACCTAATTTCTTAATTTTGATCCAAAACATAGATTGTGGGCACTCAGCGTTAGAACCGCCTCGCCGAGGCGGTTCTAACGTGTACCCACAATCAATGTTTTGAGCAAGGATATTTAAAACAACAACAACCAAAAAAAAAGTTTTTATTTTTTACAGCTGACAAAATTTCTGTATATTGCATGGGCGAGTTTTCGTAATGTTAAGGAACTAACACAACGTTTGCAGTAAAACATACTTTCAGTTCTGTTCGGGTAACTGAGTGGCCGCCTATTGGGGAATAGCTGCCCACTCGGCTTACGATATGTTTTTTTTTTTTTTTTTTTTTTTTTTTTTTTTTTTTTTTAATATAAGTACCTAAGTGTCATTTTAGTTTTTTCCCACCCCTCGGTTTATTATGTGGGGATTTCTTTCTGATTGCGCCATTTTCTGATCATTGCCTTCTTGTGCCTTTTCAATATACAATACATGTGCCGCGGTCGAGAAGTACATTTTTATAGAGGGCCACATGGTAGAATAGCCACCTGGCTAAATGTGTCTACCCTCTTTAAATATTGTAAATAAATAAATAAATAAATAAATAAATAAATAAATAAATAAATAAATAAATAAATAAATAAATAAATATTGTTTGACTCCAAGGAGCGATCTAATCATTACAATTACACCAGGCATAAGTAAAAGAAAACATATTTTTGACGCTATATATATGTTTTATTTATTTTTTGTACCAACGATAGTCTCTTGTAATTTTGAAAAAAATGGTTGATATATTTTGTATTGTTATATGTACAGTGGACTCGACAATGGCGAATCATTATGAGATCAAACGCTATTATTTTAAACACGACCGCGGGAATGTTATTCTATTTCGTACTAAGAACAGCTAACAAACATATCTCAGCTTTACAGGTTTTGATTCATTTAATTTCCTAATGGGAGATACCTCTGTTGATATGTTACCTCCCGCGTTAGACAATGGCGAACCAAACTCGACAATGGCGAATCAAACAGTATATAGCTCCAAAGAAACCATTTTAAGGAGGATTTTTGCATACAAATGGTGCCATCATAATGCGAAACTAAATGTTGTTCGATTATGTTAATTTGCTTTTGTGTCTTACGTTCACTGTCAACAGCAAATGCCATATAGGAAAGATCAATTATACCGATTTAAGCTTGTCTTATTGCTTTAACGAATCAGTGTAAGCCTAAAAGCAAGAGGGTTAAACCACTACTTGCATCAATATTAGTTACGCCATTGAACAAACCAAATGGTTCCTGAACAAGCCTTCCAAAGGTAGATTATCAGTACTTTGTGCACGTTCTTTTGACTACACAAAGTGTGATTCGCTATTGCCGAATTTGCCTGTACATCTTCCCACGCTTTTTTCTACCTTCAATGTCAAAACGTTTATCAAAAACAGGCATACTGCATAACTAGGGATATTAGGCATTGAAATAATGCAAAAATTGTCATAATCAAATGCTTAGGAAAGAGGTTAGAGACACGTTTTATCTGAACGTCACTTTTCGCGGAACAATAAACTAGGCACCTTCGTTAAGGGGTCAAACGTTTCAGCAACCCTGATTTTAATGTCCGGAAGAATTTTGACCTCATTCCTTTATCAAACCTCAAAGCATAGTTGAAAGTAAATGACTGAGTTATATGATAAATGATATTTTTGTCTAAAGTCCAAGAAATCCTGCATTATCTTTACGAGTGATTCGCCATTGTCGATGATTCTCTATTGACGAGTTCACTGTATATACTTATATTGTGTATATCAACATGAGACTCAAATAAACAATAAACTGCCACAATTCTAAAATCATACTATTATTTTTACTATTTTTGAAATTTTGTTTTATCTAATGGGAATATGTTTGGTACAATGACAGTAAAATCAAGCAGCATAAATAGCCATGAAGCACTTTGGGTCAAAAGTGGGCAAAACATCATGCCTGATTTTCATCAGGAAATGATCCGTGCAATGAATAATGAATACCCACTAAAACCCCACTTTTATATAGCAAAACTGGGCTATGCAGGGGTAACCTATTTTTCTTATTTTTGCTCCAACACATAGATTGTTGGTACTTGTTAGAACCGCCTCGGCGAGGCGGTTCTAACGTGTACCCACAATCTTATGTTTTGAGCAAGAATAAAAAAAATATCAAAAGTTTTCTACTGAAAATTTTCATTTTTCACACCTTCAAAAATCTCTGTATATTGCATGGGCAAGTTTTCGTAATGATATACATCGACTGCATACGAAAAAGTTTACATGTACGAGGGATGTTCTTTAATTCTTGTCATCGACTCAATTTCTCCTTAGCCAGCATCTGTACCAGAGTAAAAAGACTTGGTTATTATAAAGGAGTTATTTGCGATATTGAAATCACCGAACAATTTTAGGACGGTACAATTTATCATAGCAAACTGAGACTCTAAAGAGGGGCACCCTAATGACACTGCAAATACCTTCTTCATCCTGTCCCAATAAACAGTATAATGTTTGAATTAAAAGGGTTAGAATCACGACTTTATTCCTGTGGGATCTCCATAACCTTGAAAACGCATTGGTCGAAAGTTATTTTTCTAAAACAGAAATTACAAGTTTTACGAGAGCTGTAATCATAGTACTATGCCAATTTTTACGTGTTGATAAATTGAATAAACGTCAGAATAGAAGTTTCAGAGCCTAATAATTTCCTGTCCAGTTATTACTCATCCAAAATGTTAATGCTGCTTTGTGTCAGATCTTTGCTGATTCCATTGATATAAGTTTTGGATTATTTATCCACTTAAATCTTGGTTTATGAGTAATAACATTTTGAAAGATAACACAAAATGTCACTGGAAGAGCTGCTCATACGACAATAATAGCGTGTACAAATACTCCTACAACTTCAAAAAAAATATTTTCTTGATACTTTCTAGAAGCGTTTTGGTTGACGTTGTCAGTCATGAAATTTGACAGTGTTTCTATTATTATAGAGACGGACAGCTCTCTTAGAAATTAAGCACCTGCTCCACCTTACATGTGAAGGAAATGTTAAGTTGCCTGTATAGTCACTTACAGCGAATGTCCATTTAGACCGTTTTAGACAAACTTGAGATAACTATCAATTTGAGATATTCACCAGACAATCCAATTGACAAAATTTAAAACTACGAAAAGGTGTAACCTGTGCGGTGATTTTGAATGACGTATATTAAAAATATTATGACGTCATAAAGCAGGAGCAATAACTCTTTAAAGTCAAAATAAAAATATTCTACAAAAGTGTTTTCTATTGCTCAAATGAATGACAGCATAATGTGTAAAATAAAATTGAACCTGTATATACTATTGCGAAAGTTATAGCCTTCTCTATACTAGGGATCGAAATAACATATTGTGAATTAAATGAAAATTAACGCAGTGCCATTACTGTACCCTGTTTTAAAATGCAATTACTATATGACCGTGCGTCGGACAGCAATATTTTTGATACCAATCTGATCAAAAAAGATCGGGCTTTCACCACATATGAACAACATTCCCATTGATTGTCCACAGAAAAAATAATCAAACAAGTGACAAGTTTTAAAGAACATCCCTCGTACTCCTGTTTAAACAAAGAGCTTTGGTGGCTGCATAACTCGGTAAATATAGAGCAAGACTAGTTCGCCTGGGGAACAGTGGCTACTAATTAAAATTGTATCTACGTCATAAGTTTATCTCGACTTAAAATCAGAATTTTGATTCGATGGTTTGGACGCAAAAAGACAAAGTCAATAACTAAACGAATATTGAAAAGACTTGATCGCCAAGCAGTCTGATCAAAGCATTCGTGTACGCACGGGAATCAAATGTCTATTGTGTTACTTATTAGCACATGGCGAGAACTACGGTTAGATTGAGCTGAACTGGCCTGCGCCTGGTCGCGTACATGGTGTAACCGACCGATCCACTTTGCTTCAAGCGGCATCCTTTATTTAAAACAAAATAATTCAAGCGAAATAATACTAGTTATTTTCGAACTTTTCGATGCCACATGTAAACATATTTCAGTTTAACAAAACATAACGTAATTTTGATGAATATTTATTAAATTGTTTGGAATAAAACGACTTGGATACAACAATGGCAATATCAAGGTATGTTTATGTATTACAACCAATCGATAGAAGATACACTGATACTCATCCCGTATCATGTCAGATTTTAGTCAAAGCTAGCAGAGTTTAACTCGATAAGTCTTATAAAATGGTTTTAACATTATTCAGCTACCCGCTCAGGCAACTTTCAGTACATATTGGAGCCGCCTCATGGGAAAACCAACAATCTGCATAGGCGAAAACAAAGGCGCAGATCAGCTTCGCGGTAACCGCGAAGCTGATCAGCGCCTTTGTTTTCGCTACTTGGACAGTACAATTCCTCCTCTACTTAACTCCAAAATTTCAAGCTTCTATATAGCCTGCTTCTGTGACGGTACAGGTTGGTTTGTGTCAGACCTGTTCGGAAACCACATTTTTGGTTTTCCCACGAGGCGGCTCATTGCATAAAGGTCAGTAGTATAGATGTTTTGTTAAATTCTGAAATCAAACACACTACTTTCTGTATTATTTCTGTATTGCTAAATTATAAAAGTTATCATCTTTTAACTTTTATATTATCTCAAGACCAACTTCTAGATCAAACACTCTGTTCTTTCAGAGTTATCGCCCTTCTGTGCTGTCTGGTGGAGGCCATATTGTGCTCGTCAGTTCCTATCAGCGTGCATCAGATCAAAGCCAGTGGGAAATCAGGAACAAAATACAAACTTACGGGGAAATGCCTTTTTACTGATCTTGACCCAGTAATCACGACAGGGAATGCTAAATTTAATATAGAGTTGGATAGACCAACAACAAATTTTAAGGTACTAGTACAATGCATTACGAAGACTTGTCCATGCAATTAATAGATTTTTGAGCTTTAAAAAAGAAAAAAAAAATCAGCTGAAAGTTTTGATATTTTTCTTATTTTGGCTCAAAACATAGACTGTGGGTACACGTTAGAACCGCCTCCGTGAGGCGGTTTTAACGAGTACCCACAAAAAAAAAAAAAAAAAAAAAAAAAAAATAGGTATACCCCTGCATACCCCAGTTTTGCCATATAAAAGTTGGGTTCAGGGGGATATACATTACACGGACATGTTTTCGTGATGTATTAGATAATCTTTTCAGTAGATGCAAATTGTCGTACAGTCAACAAGCCGTCGAGCACGTCATACACGGTGATCTATAAAGATATAAACATATCTGATGTCCTTAAATATCCTTATTTTCAACATACCGGTTTCATGTTAACAACATTTTAATTAGTCACATTTGACTATAACTTAAATGCATGTACATTGTAAGTGTTTTAGTCGAAGAAAATGACCGTACAGTCAAGAAACGACACAAGATGCATAACATGATAACTATATTACTTAGTCCACTTTTCACAAATCATTCGTACAACGCACCACCAATGCGCTAAATATTATTTAACGTCCTGCTAGTGTAACTTTGATGCATGTTTTCAGTTCAGCAAGTGACCGTACAGTCACCTAACGGTATGTCGTACACAGTGATCAACAGTAGTGATATGAAGATGTCAAAAAATTTCATATCATTCACTGTCGACTTCAAGACACTACCAGTAGAATTATTTAATCACCTAAATGAGCCGTCTCATGAGAAAACTAACAATCTGCATATGCGAAAACAAAGACGCATCGCCTTTGTTTTCACCACACGGATAGTATACTTCCTCTTCTTCTTAAATCAGAAATTTGAAGCTTCTAGCCTGCGTCCGTGACTGTGCAGCCTGGTTTGTGTCAGACCTGGTCGGAAACCACATTTTTTGTTTTCCCACGAGACGGCTCATTAATAATATTCATTTCCATTCCAGTCAAAGCAAGTGACCGTACAGTCCACTAACGACACGTCGTACACAGTGATCAACAGTGGGGATATTAACAAATCCAAGTATTTGATAGCATTCACCGTCGTCTTCAGCACACCGCCGACATGCTTCCCGACTGGTACCTGTACATTAGGTAATATGTTGGTCACACTAATATTACGAAAACACGCCCATGCAATATACAGAAAAAAAATTTGGTTGTAAAAATGAAAAATTTCGCTGGAAAAAAATGATATTTTTCTTATTTTTGCTCAAAACATAGATTGTGTGTACACATTAGAACCGCCTCGGCGAGGCGGTTCTAACGAGCACCCACAATCTATGTTTAGAGCAAAAATAAGAAAAATAGGTATACCCCTGCGTACCCCAGTATTGCTATTTAAAAGTGGGGTATAAGGGGGTATACATTTCACGGACATGTTTTCCTGATGAAGATAGCCCTCATCACGGTTTTCCATATACTTAGTGGTAAATTTTGTATTTCAAAAATCAGTGACTCTTGAAGCAAGTTATACGGTAACAAAATCATTATAGTGTTGTACATATCGGTTCCACCTTTGATTTTATTTATTTTGGCCAGCTTATATAACTCTCTTTATCTTTTCTCGAGTCCGTAACAATTAGGGTGAAGAATTACGCATAGATTTTTCTTTGGCTATGGGTCAGCCATTACTCATGTCTTCAATGACCTTAAATATTCATTTGATTTGACTTCATTTTCACATTACCTTGTTAAAATGTTAACTTACCCAATTTGTTATTTTGTAACCAACGAACCTGCTCGAGGTCATATTTTGCATTAAATCTTTGGCGTCTACAGATGTTGACGGATTTAAAGTTGACGATAGATAAAATTGAACTTTATCTACAAAAATGAGAAGGGCAACGTCTTCTTATGTACACATCACGAAAACGTGTCATATATACCCCTTGAACCCCACTTTTATATAGCAAAACTGGGGTATGCAAGGGAATACCTATTTTTCTTATTTTTGCTCCAAAACATAGATTGTGTGTACTCGCTAGAACCGCCTCGGCGCTAACGTGTACCCACAATCTATGTTTTGAACAAAAATAAGAAAAATATCGAATTTTTTCAGCTGATTTTCAATTTTTAACGCTCAAAAAATCTCTGTATATTACATGGGCATGTTTTCCTAAAGAAATTGCATGTTTATCTTGCAGTTCCTAAGCGTAAGAATGTACTATTTCTTGTGGCGGATGATCTACGAGTTCAACTCGGAGCGTATGAAGATGCAACGCCGAAGAAGATGCATACGCCAAATCTAGACCAACTCGCTGCTAAAAGCATGGTCTTGAAGAAAGCGTACGTTCAACAAGCGGTGTGTTCGCCGTCACGTGCGTCACTGTTAACAGGCCGACGCCCGGACACAACCAAGGTGTTCGACCTTGACACATACTGGCGCAATGCTGGGGGTAATTTCACAACTATACCGCAATATTTTAAGGAAAATGGTTACAAATCAATTGGAATGGGTAAAATCTATCATCCCGGCGCTTCTTCTGGGTATGATGATCCGTTATCATGGTCTGCGGACTACGATTATTTTAGACCGGGACGAAACGACATAGAAACGAGCGGAATCAGCTGGATTGCCGTCCCAGATGCAGACCTTGTTGATAACCCTCTACGTGACGAGCTTGTAGCTGATCAAGCTGTTGACACGCTACGCACCCTGGCACAGGATGCCGAATCCGGTGATTCACAAGACCCATGGTTTATGGCGGTTGGTTTCTATAAGCCTCATCTTCCATTCATTTTTCCAGAATCAGTACTGGATTATTACCCTGAAGATACCATAAGCCTGCCGGATAATCCATACGCACCAATCAACATGCCGCAGATTGCTTGGTCATACTACGGAGAATTGAGAAATGGGTACACCGACATACAAGACTTGAATGTTAATGGCTACATAAATACAACGTTACCGGATACGAAAACACTCGAACTGCGACGTGCATATTACGCAGCTGTCACGTGGATGGACTCCCAACTTGGGCGTGTTTTGGACGAACTTGATAGACTGAATATGTCTGACAACACGATAATATCGTTCTGGGGTGACCATGGGTGGCAACTAGGGGAACACGGAGCCTGGTGCAAACATACAAACTTCGACCTAGCGACACACGCACCGATGATGATACATATTCCCGGAATGACAGACGACGGACAAACAACGGAGAAACTGACGGAGTTTGTCGACCTTTTCCCAACTCTGGTCGAGGCCGCAGGGCTGCCGCAGTTACAAGTTTGTCCGGAGGACTCCAGCAACGTTCCCAACTGCAGGGAAGGTTCCAGCTTAATGCCGCTGATCCGCGATTCGAACGCACCCTGGAAGAGTGCAGTGTTTTCCCAATTCCCAAGAAGTTCCCGTACCGTGATGGGCTACTCAATGACAACGAGTCAGTACCGTTATACGGAGTGGATTGGAGGGACATACACGCCAACAGAGGTCGTGCCAGACTGGGATGATTCCTACGGAGTTGAGTTATACTGTCACGTGACTGATCCAGAGGAAAATAACAACAAGGCAGACCAAGTGGAGTATGCCGAAATAAGGCAGGCGTTGAGTACCGCATTGAGAGCGGGATGGAGGAACGTACTACCGTAAAATTGGACAGAAAGTAACGACTTTGGATTGATAATGATGTACGCAAGTTTGCATGTAATTTGATATTTTCTGACAGTTAAACTTTCAAACATGGGAAACATGTTTGTACAAATTTAAAATGGAACCGACACAAACCGGGCTGTACAGTCACAGAAGATGGTTAGAGGATTGGAATTTTGGATTTAGAAAGTAGAGGAGTTGTACTATCATTATAGCGAAAATAAAGGCGCTGATCAGCTTCGCAGTTACTGCGAAGCTGATCTGCGCCTTTGTTTTCGCCTTTGCAGATTGTTGGTGTTCCCATGCGGCGGCTCAATGATAGTATTTTCAAGGAACATACATGTACATTTAACTTTGTGTAATAAATAATTATATTCTAGAATCTAACAATACATGATTGAATCAATTAGAGCAATAGTCATTTAGTTTTGAAGGAAATTTGCACTGACTAATACGTTGCTCTAAAACAGAAATCATACAAGACAAACTTATACCCTCTTGAACTTCTTATATCCAACCAGTGAACATAGGTAACCTTTGTCAGTTTCAGCATAAAAATAAATACATGTATTGAGAGCTTTATAACGGTGTTCTGAACTGCTATTACATGTATATCAGATAAGTATGGTTCCGAGTATACTTACGTCAATAAAAACGACTCATCGAAAATGTTGATTAACTTGGCCAATAGATACACATATTGAATATGAACGGTTTGCATTCACCTTATTTTTTGGTTCTCTGTTACTTGTAATAGCATAAACCGAATTTGGTTAAGATGCGCACGTTTTTCAATAAAACTCGCGTGAATACACCATTTTAACAATTGTATACTGACGTCATGATGCAGGCTATTCTATAAAGCCGTGCAAAAAGGTATACGTAGGTAATGATCAGGAAAGAGCGCAATCAGAAAGAAATTCCCACTACAAAAATGAGGTGGAAAAAACACATATCGTAAGCCGAGTGAGCAGCTATTTCTCATTAGGCGGTCACTCAGTTACCCGAACTTAAAAAATATGAAAACGTATATAAGGTTCAAATAGCACAAAAACTCGACTCCCAAAACATAAAACAAATGGCACCACAACAGAAGTAACGCCTTGGAACAATCAGTAATATAAAATTACTGAGAGGCTTCTATCGATTTTACAGGCGCCTAACCTCACCCTCATCTACCGCAGTGGTTCACAACATTTAATCAGTTGTTCGGTCCTCGTGGTGAATTTAGTCAAACTAGTCAATGAATCATCCAGGTCAAACAAATAAATCATGATAACTACACTGATGAAACAAAAACGAGGATTCCACAGATTCAGTAAGCTGTCCGATGTCGGAGATCCCTGGGCGCCGAATAACTTATTTGAGACCCGGATCAAAAGAAAAACACCGGTTGAACCCCTGTGGACAAAGTCGTTTTACACACTCAAGAACACCAACATGTTGAAACGAAACATTACTGGATTACGTGAAGTTAAATACTGAAAATAACATAGGGACATTTCACAAGAAACAGACGGAACGAAAAATATACTGCTAGGTTTCTGGCGTCTGAATCGTGACCATCGTTCGCTTCGGTATAAGAGTCCCTCTATCGATTTTTATTGCTGTAGCGCTGCCGCTCCTGCAGCCTTCTCTAATGCTTAGGAGTTCTAATGATGAACCATTTCAAAAGCTACGCCGTTATATTTCGATAACACTCTAGTTTCATATAGTAATAACGTAGTCGCATTATTTCAACTAATAGCCGAGAAGCAATAGAGCAATGTTATTCTAACGCTTTTTTCCCTAGACGTCAAAACATGTTATCTGTCAGGACATCCATTTCACGTTGAAAGGCCATCAGCATAACATGTCCGTGAAATCTTTAACACTTCATAACCCACTATTATACATGAACCTGTGCGTGAGAAAACCAACAATTTGGGGTTCCGACCAGGTCTGATACAAACCGAGCTGTACAAGCACTGAAGCAGGCTAGAAGCTTGAAATTTTGGAGTTAAGTAGAGGAGGCATTGTACTATCCAGGTAGCGAAACTAAAGGCGCTGATCAGCTTCGCGGTTACCGCAAAGCTGATCTGCACCTTTGTTTTCGCCTATGTTTTCGCCTGCACAACCTAGAAGCTTGAAATTTTGGAGTTAAGTAGAGGAGGAATTGTTATATTCGAGTAGCGACAACAAAGGCGCTGATCAGCTTCGCGGTTACCGCAAAGCTGATCTGCGTCTTTGTTTTCGCGTATGCAGACTATTGGTTTTCCCATGGGACGGCTCATATATAGAAAGGTTATTTTGCAGGGATATTTAAAAAGCAATTTCTTTCCAATGAAATTTTCATTCTTTTTTATTCTGAAAAAAAAAAAAAAATCTCTGTATATATATTGCATGGAAAAAGAACAAGTTTTCGTAATGCAGCGAAATTATTAAGGATAGAAACCACTGTTTGTTAAAAAAACTAGATGAGCTGCGACGGTCGTCGTGTCTCTGACAAGGTCCGCCACAAAGGATCTCGGAAGATTTCTTTAGTGAGATTGCCCAAGAAATCCTCAAAATCTCAAGTTCCAGGCACTTAAATGAAGTTTATTACAATCGAAAAATAAGTTTCCGTTCTATTTAGACATGTAATGTTGTGTGTAAGACAAAAAGTGACTTCTTTACAATTGGAAAAAAAATCTTTGAATTTCATATAGGATCATATAGGAAATAGGAAACTTTTTATAAGTCCATGTTCCCCCCCTTGCCCAATCAAAATATTTTGGACACAACTGTATTTTTGTAAAGGACATATTATATCAAAATGTCGTGTTTGGGCAAGGGGGGAAGGCTGTCAAAAAGTAAAAAAAAAACAACTGATAAATGGGCTCACCTCTATTATTTTTCATGTACCAAGGCTATGGAAATATACTGTATATGTATGTTCTACCTGAATGAACAGACTATCTGTCCTATTTTATTAAACAGGTATACACATTAAGTGTACATGTTACAATGCATATAAGTATACTGTGCAAAATATGTTTCTCAAATTTTGACTGTTTATGTTTTATTTGAGATGTGCGTCCGTGGACTTAAAACCTAACAATACTTCAGCACCACACAACTATTGGTTTTACCTTAATTTGATACATGCAAGGCTTAGTCGGAAGAACTTCCCTAATGTCTATAAAACATATGGAGTCACTGTTCAAAGTGAATGCTGCTTAATGTTTTTGCAAAGTATATTTAAGGTACAGGCTTTTGCAAAAGTGATGAGCAGTGTTATTTAGAATTATAAATCTGATAAACATGATGTACCCGTTATTAGTCCATAAATAGCTTCTACCCTAAATTTTAAGTTGCAATTAACATATTGTAGTATTTTTTTTTTTTTTTTGATAATTTATGCCAAAAAAGTTGTTTTCTGACAAAATATTTTTTTTCTAAAAAATCTGACCTCTTCCCCTTTGTCACAGATTTATGCTGTAGGCATGTAACATCAAAAGGTTTCATCCATGTTGTTGCATTAATCAAACCTTTAATTTTTCGGAGAATGCAACATTTTTTCTTTAAAATCAACACAGAAGCTGCTAGAAACACTCAAACTTTGGGCGGAAAACCTATATAGTCTTCCGAGATCCTTGGCCTGTACGGTCACAGAAGGAAGCTAAAATCTTGAAATTTAAGTAGAAGAGGATTTCTACTATCCGAGTAGCGAAATCAGGTTCGCAGATCGGCCTCCTCGATAAATGATTTTCCACACGTTCCAGAGATGTGTGGTTTAACTCCGGCAAGAATTAGCATATGAGCCTGTGCATGAGAAAACCAACAATTTGGGGTTCTGACCAGGTCCGATACAAATCAGGCTGTACAGTCACAGAAGCAGGCTAGAAGCTTGAAAGTTCGGATTTAAGAAGAAGAGGGATTGTACTATCCGTGTAGCGAAAACAAAGGCGCTGATCAGCTTCGCAGTTACTGCGAAGCTGATCTGCGCCTTTGTTTTCGCCTATGCAGATTGTTGGTTTTCTCATGCACTGGCTCATATGTTGTGTTAGGTTATGTTTATACATGTTTCACAGCTGTATACTAAGCGTTCCAATGCGATACTTCTGTGGTGGTTCTTATTGTAAAATATGTTTTGGTGTTAAATATTTGCACAGTTTACACCTTGTGTATGTTTTCATAACTTAGTGTTTCATATCTTAGTCAATTTTTTTTTTTTTTTTTTTTTTTTTTTTTTTTTTTTTTTTTGTAACTGAGTGACCGACTGTTGGGAAAAGAACTTCCCAATTGGCTTACGATATGTTTTCTTAGCACAAGTACCTGAATGTTAATTTATTTTTCCCACCTCGGTTTTGGAGTGGGAATTTTTTCTTAATGACTGCAACATTTCCTGATTGCCTACTTTTACCTTTACAGTAAAACGATTAGGCGATAACCGTATTCAAATGAATCTTTCACTGTGTTTGTGAGTCCTTATGACAATATTTTATATATCATTTGGAAGTTGAAGGTGAATGAAATTTTGTATAGTAAGTTATGAATACGAGGCTAGAAGAAAGCTTTAATAAAGTTTTGTCATATGTCAAATTTGATGTTTCATCTTCTACATGTTTTGCTATAAGAGCCTCTGCATAAGAAAACAAACAACATGATTGGGCGAAAACAAAGGCGCAGATCAGCTTCGCGGTAACCGCGAAGCTGATCAGCGCCTTTGTTTTCGCTGCACAATCCGAAATTTCTAGCTTTTGGCCTGCTTCTGTGAGTGTACAGGCTGGTTTGTGCCAGACCTGGTCGGAAACCCAAATTAGTGGTTTTCTCACGCACAGGCTCTTCTCGCTTCGGAGTCCATCGCTCTACCACTACCCTAATGGGTTAGCATGAAGACATAAAATAAATAAACAAATTATAGATATTTGCTTCTTTCTATCGAAATAAAGATCAGCTGGCTAACTGTCATTCCGCTCCACTTCGGTACCTCGTGCTACTTCCCTGACATGGGAGAGGTGTAACGGAATACCGATGGAAATATTCCGTCTAAGGGAAATAGCGCTGAATAAATAATCCAAAGAGAAAGAAATATTTATCTATTTGTGTATTGGGGGTTAAAATATAGGCATTTATAGGGGAAGGACATTACATTTGAAAACAACATCACATAAATGTTTGTGCAAATTTTGCATGTCCCATGAATATATACATGTATAAGCTCAGGGATATGTAGGAATGATGTATACACTTGAAAATAAACTAAAATATATAAGATAGATTGGCTTTTGCTCTTAAAAAACATTTATTACTATATTGGGGGACGGACATTTCAAGTTTTGTGTAATATCCGCCCCCTTTAATATGAAATTATATCTGAATTTGCCGTTACAGTCTTCAACCAGATTTTAAATGCTATATACCATTTTCAAACTTGATTTGAAGAAGTTAATACCACACCCGGTTAACAAGGTATACGAGGTATATGGGAGGCGAGAATTTTACGGCTATCGGTCAATTGCCTATATTTACATTTTTATTGCAATCGCCCTAGATGGAAGTATCTTTTTGAATGCTCTTCATTTTCCAATGAAAAAAAAAAAAAAAAAAAAAAAAAAACATTAAGTCACGTGATCTAGATGCCACGCCTATGGGCGGGGCGATGTCAAATCCACCCAGTGCCGCTGTTTGTGTACTCTGCCGCATATCGCCATGTCGTTAAGCGCGAAAATTTGACGTTTTGGTTGTTCCAAAATTATATTAAGTCGGATTTAAAGTCAAATAACATGAAACTGAGCGATGAGGTGTGTAATTAAAAATCTCATATTTGAATGTAAATATAAGTATTGAAATTCAGATTTTACCTTTCACTGGATGATGGAATGTTTTTCATCATCAAGTGAAAGCTAAAATCCATCAGGCAAACATATTCGTGCAATGTATACCCCCTTGAACCCCACTTTTATACAGTAAAACTGGGGTATGCAGGGGTATACCTATTTTTCTTATTTTTGCTCCAAAACATAGATTAAGGGTACTCGTTAGAACTGCTTCGGCCAGGCGGTTCTAACGAGTACCCACAATCTATGTTTTGAGCAAAAAAAAAAAAAAAGAAAAATATCAAAATTTTTCCACCGAAAATTTTCATTTTTTACAACTTTAAAAATCTCTGTATATTGCATGGGCAAGTTTTCGTAATGTGAATTTCAATCATTTATTACGGCTACGTCATAGAGAATTGCAGACTAAGAAAATAATAAAGGGGGCTTCGGTATCTGTTGTGTTGGCTTTATTCAACTGTAGTTCAGATGGATAAATATGATTGACAATGCCTTCAAAATAAGGATTGTCAATGTTCAAATGGTCATCGAGTCGAATTCAAGGCCTCGATAACATCATCTTGATTGTAACATCTTGATTGTCATGGTTAAGAGAATTCGTAGCAGTATAAAAATAAATAAGCTATGAGAGGGGCGCAATTTGTACCCATCGGAATTCCAACAATGTGTCTGTATAACACATCAGCGGGGGTATTTTGAGAAATGAGAAAAATATCTTTGGGTTAGATTTATTTTCCAACCAACGTTTGATATATTTGGTCCCATATGGATTATACTAGTCTTTGTATCGACTATCCTGTTGAAAGTGGCAAAATTACTATCATTCCCTTTGGTTCCTCACTTGGTCACTGAAGAGGCTTATGTAGCCGAAACCGCGGTATGGCCCACCCGCTTTCTCATTAATATGTGCGCTGCTCTTAAAGGTTTTTATTTTTGTTTTTATTCAGTGATAGTACAAGAACTAGACTTTGCAATAAATCTAGCCTTATACGGTCTTGTGAAGCTTAGGTAACCGATACATTCTTGGAATTTTGTCTTGGAGTTCATTGACACAAACAGAAAACTTAACAGGTAAATAATTTAAATGAGCATTGACTACAGATATTTCGACACTAGGAGTCACCTTATAAGCCCTGGTACCAATAAGTTACTGTTTTAAGGTGTTAATGTAGTGAATTCTACCAACAACGACTACATTGTTTGCGGCCTTGTCTGCTGGAACCAAGACATACTTTCAATGAAATTCTTGGATACCCTGCTTCAAATGCCTAAAGGACGATTTGAGTGTAGGAGGTAAACGATAAGTATAAAACTCCATTGATTCCCGCAATCGTTCAATGCACAAGCAATCTCCTAGCTACATTTGTCGAAACAAATGCAGCAAGGAAATCTATATTTCGGACCTATAGAAAGGTACAAGTAGGCAAAGATCAGGAAAAAGCGCAATCAGAAAAAGATTCCCACTCCAAAAACCGAGGTGGGAAAAAACCAAACTAACAATCAGGTACTTATACCATGAATCATATCGTAAGCCGAATGAGCAACTATTTTCCCCAATAGGTGGCCACTCAGTTACCTAAACTTAAATCAAAAAGAAAACATACTGAAGGCGCCAACAACACAAACATATTAAACACCAAGACATAAAACAAATAGAACCACCACAAAAGTATCGCCTTGGAACGATCAGTAACACAAAGTTACTTGCAGGCTTAAACCGGTTTTACATGGCCATAACCTCGCCCTCAGTTTCTGCAGTGGTTCATAACATTTAGTTACTTCTTCGGTCTTCGTGGTGGATCTCTAACTAGTCAACGAATCATCAAGATCAAACAAATAAATCATGATAAACATCCTGATAATTCAAAAACCAGGACTCACAGATTGAGTAAGCTGCCCGAATTTTTGAATTTGCGAATTCTACATACGAAATTAATTTTAATTTTCCAGTTATTATATGTCAAGCGGGTTGATAACGATAGTTTGAATCTTTACAATCTCAAGACTTAGGAGTATAAACATGAATATCAAGATCAGAAACAAATTTATTGAAATACAGCTCCGCTTCAAAAGTTTAGTACATGCCGCTTTGTTTCATAAGTAATGGCATAGCAGTACCAGTACTTGTAGCTTTGTCAAATGTCATTGGGTGTTTGCAGATTTGAACGGATTTCGTTATGTCAAAATTAATACAATACACTATTCACTGATTGTAACATTTTAGATTTTAATTGATTGATTTATCAATAGTAACACATTAAAATAACAACCAAAATATCATAACTTTAAGGATACAAATATCAAATTTAGCATTCATTTCAAACACTTCAAGAAAGTTTAAACCAAAAACAGATTATATTGTTAAATTGGCATTTCGCCCGGCATACTACACCTAACATAATATTTGGTCTACCCTATGTATATTCAAGTTTATTGAAGCTTGAATTATTGCACACAAATAGCCATGGTACACTAAATTATACAATCAGTCAGCGTTTGATACATATTTACACATACAACCGTTTATTTTTACAAATAACACTGATCAAACAGTAGAATATAAGTATTTGATCCAAAGAAAGCCGATCGAAAAGGTTCTGGGAAACAAAATGGCAAAACGACAGTCCAAACAAGGTAAGGCAGTCTAGTAGGATGCAAGATTTCAAGCTTCGATAACCAAGACTGTACATAGTGTAGACCAAATATTATGTAAGATGTAGTCTCCTGGACGCTCTGTCATTTTATTGGAATAAAAAACGTTTAGTTCAAACTTTCATGTAATGTGAGAAATCAATGATAAAATTGATATTTGTGTCACAGAAGTTATGTTATTTCGTTTATCATATTTTATGTGTAATTATCTATTTATAAATCGATCGAAATCTAAATTGTTACAATCAGTGAACAATTATATGTATTAGGATTGACTTAGCGAAATCCGTTCGAATCTACAAACACCCAATAAAATTTGGCCAAGCTTCAAGTACGGATACTGCTATGCCATTACTTTTGAAACAAATCGGTATGTACTAAACTTTTGAAACGGAGCTGTAAAAATAATAATTCTGATTGGTTTGTTATGTTTGTAACAAATAAAAGGATGTTCTGAATTTTGGAAGTACGAAAGTATAGAGAGTGAGTCACCGATTTATCCTGGAATATAGTTGGTAAAGCAATAAAGTCAATTCCTTTATTAATGAAAGGAATTTTGATAAAATGCCTATTAGTAATATATGATAAGATTCAGAATCGGTAAATGGACTAAGAGCATGTTGAGTATAACATCTTGTAAGCAGAGCAGCATCGTACATTTGATGATTTCTATCGTAAAATTTATTAGCCTCTGTGTCCAAGGAACGTAATACAGCAATGGGAAGGGAACTAAGATAAGAAAGCATTAAATGTCGACCGTGAATCGTAAGTTTAACCGCTAAATCATAACGGGAAGTGTTCAGTTTCATTGCAGCGCACTGTTTACATTTGTCATTACCCTTTTTCCGTATACCGTGAGATGTAGCTTTAGGTTGTCGGCTTACTCGTGCGAACTAGGTACTAATTTCTCACCATCTGAACCCCTGGTGAAATAATGACATTTGACGAGTCAACAGTAAACTATTTAGATTCATACTGAGATTCAGACCTGGTGTCTATGATGGGATTTAAAATTTAATTGCATCGATTCCTGATCCCTCTATTCTTACTTTACCAATTTATATATGAAAACATGTACAATGACTTTATATCATTTCATAATCTTGGCTAATCTACTACCGTACCATGTTATAACATACATAACTTATCTTCATCGTGTATAAGCATATGCATCGTAAGACTGTTTTTTTCTGTGTACATAATTATATGCACGTTTCATAACTTTGTATATCTCCAATGTGAATTCGCATATGCTCTGTAATATAACGTTTGCTTTCAAATGATTAACCACAAAACTCCCAGTGGTGTGGTTGATTTTCGGTATGATTGCGCAAATGTTTTGTTCAATTATTTTTCTGTGCAGATGATTTTCCGCCAAGTTCACAACTGTGTTATTTATCTCCAGTGTGAATTAGCATATGTTTTTTTTACTATGTTTCTGACTAAATGAGTTTCCACAAACATGACATGTGAGTGTCTTTTTCCCAGTGTAAATAAGCATATGTCTTTTAAGATTGGATTTATGAACAGATGTTTGTGCACAAGTTCCACAACTTATTTCTTCATCTCCAGTGTGAATAAGCTTATTTGCTTTTAGAGGTTGTTTCTGATGGAACCATTTTCCACAAACATAACATCTGTGTGACTTTTCCCCGGTGCGAATGAGCATATACGTTGTTTGACTGTCATGAAGAGTAATTGTTTTCCCACAAGTACCACACTCACGTGGTTTATCTCCGATGTGTTTCTACATACGCGTATTAAGAATGCTTTTTTGTAAAAATGATTTTCTACAAAAAATCACAATTGTAAGGTTAATCTCCAGTGTGATTAAGTATGATTACTTAGACAAGTATCACACTAATGTGGTTTATCTCCAGTGTGAATTAAAATATGCCTTTTAAGATCGCTTTGCCATGTGAATGAATCCCCGCATGTTTCACAGCTATGTGGACTATCTCCAGAGTGAATAAGCATATGGGTTGTAAGGTCGCTTTTTCGAGTGAATGATTTCCCACATGTTTCACAGCTATGTGGTTTATCTCCAGTGTGAATTAGCATATGCATTTTAAGATCGGCTTTTAGTGTGAATAATTTTCCACATGCGTCACAGCAATGTCGTTTATCTCCAGTGTGAAATAACATATGCGTTTTAAGATTTCCTTTATGTGTGAATGATTTTCCACATGCGTCACAGCTATGCGGTTTATATCCAGTGTGAATAAGCATATGATTAGTTAGATAAGATTTAATTGTGAATGATTTTCCACATATTTCACAATTTTGTGGTTTATCTCCTGTGTGAATAAGCATATGGGTTGTAAGTCTGTTATGTTGAGTAAACGCTTTTCCACATACACCACACTCATATGGTTTATCTCCAGTGTGAATAAACATGTGCCTTTTAAGATCACTTTTCTGTGTAAATGATTTCCCACATGTTTCACAATTATGTGCTTTATCTCCAGTGTGTATTAACATATGCCTTTTAAGATGGCCTTTTTGTGTGAATAATTCCCCGCATGTTTCACAACTATGTGGTTTATCTCCAGTATGAATTAAAATATGTCTTTTAAGTTGCTCTCTCTGTGTGAAAGATTTTCCACATATTTCGCAGCTATGTGGTCTTTCTCCAGTGTGAATAATCATATGGGGTGTAAGATAGCTTTTTCTTGTAAATGATGTCCCACAAGAGTCACAATTATGTGGTTTATCTCCAGTGTGAATTTTCATATGCCTTTTAAGATGGAATTTCTGTGTGAATAATTTTCCACATGTCCCGCAGCTATATGGTTTATCTCCAGTGTGAATTAACATATGCGTTTTAAGATGGGCTTTCTGTGTGAATGATTTCCCACATGTTTCACAATTATGTGGTCCAGTGTGAATACGCTTATGGTTTGTAAGTTCGCTTTTCCGTGTGAACGATTTTCCACATGTTCCGCAGCTATATGGTTTATCTCCAGTGTGAATGTTCATATGCCTTTCAAGAATGCTTTTCTTTGTGTTTGATTTCCACATGTTTCACAATTATAAAGTGTATCTCCAGTGTGAATAAACATATGCTTTTTAAGATTTTTATGTGTGAATTATTTTCCACATGTTCCGCAGCTATGTGATTTATCTCCAGTGTGAATTAAAATATATATTTTAGATGGCATTTCTGTGGTCTTTCTCCAGTGTGCATAATCATATGGTTTGAAAGATCGCTTTTCCGTGTGAACGATTGTCCACATGTTCCGCAGCTATGTGGTTTATCTCCAGTGTGAATTTTCATATGCCATTCAAGATTTCCTTTCCGTGTGAATATTTTTCCACATGCCCCGCAGCTCTATGGTTTACCTGTAGTGACTAAACAAATGCGTTTTAAGATTTCCTTTTTGTGTAATGATTTTCACAGGTTTCACAGCTTTATGGTCTATCTCCAGTGTGAATAAGCAGATGGTTTGTAAGACGGCTTTTTTCGTGAATGGTTTTCTACATATTCCACAGCTGTGTGGTCTATCTAAATGGCCAACAAGCATTATTATGCAAAATATTTCTATTCGACTGGCTGTTTTTGACGAATCAAATACCTGTTTACTCGTAGTAAATAGCAATACATTAAATGTAACTCCAGTCTAATTGTACAAATAGGAAGTAAGATTTGTCTTCTGTCGAAATTAAATCAGTCGGTTTATCCCACATGTGAATTAGTATACCCTCTATGTAATTACGCATCAATGTTGAGAGTTTCCCAAACGTGACAGCTATAGTGTTTATCGTTGTTGTGAACAGACATTCGTCTTGTGATATAATTTACTGAACCAATACTTTTTGTATTCTAAGGGTGAGAATTTAACCTCTGGCTCCTGTTTTCTTTGTCTACCCTGAAACAAAATAAAAATAGAAAATAAAACTGTTAAGTTCGGAACTCCCAGGGTGAACAGAAAAAAATGAGATCATACAGGCAAATGTTGGCTTTGAGATTTAATGTCTTTGAAAAAATCTATCAGTATAATAGCTAGAAAAAATGCCTTGGGAGGCACATATACACCGGCTAGAAGCCACCAAGTACCCATCCCTACCCCAACAACCCGGCACATGCTCATTCCAGACATTGAACCTCAAATTCCCAATGAAAGACAGTTCCCTTATCAAGCATATTAGAAATAAGCGTTGTATAGCGCTTACAAACATAGGGGAGTGTAGTTTTAGAATGACAGATCTATTTTAGAGCATTATACAGAGCTGACTTGTATACTCAATCTAGGGCATAATCACGGACATTGTGGGTCAGGTCCTCAGTCCTAGATTGAAACTAGAAAAAGTGCCTTGAGAGGCACGTATACCCCCGACTGGTAGCCACAAAGCCCCCTCTCTACCCCCTACCTATACAACCCTGCACATGCTCACCCCTGACATTGAACCTCAAATCCCAATGAAAGACAGTACCCTTATCAAGTACACTTTAGAAATAAGCACTGTAAAGCACATTACATACATACATGGGGGAGTGGTGTTTTAGAATGACAGATCTATTTTAGAGCAGTATACAGAGCTGACGTGTATACTCAATCTAGGACATAATCCACGGACATTATGGGTCAGGTCCTCAGTCCTAGATTGGACTGAAAAGAGAGTGTCATTCTTAAAAAAAAAAAAAAAAAAAAAGCCCCAGACCTTGACCTCAAGTCCCACCCCCACCACATGCATGGACCCTTGGGTCCATCCCACCCCCACCCCCATGCATGGACCCTTGGGTCTAACCCTTATGTGGTACCTATGTTGTAAGTATGAATGCTTTCTGACAAATGGTTGTCAAGATATAGACCTACAGAATATTAATCTAGGTAAATATTCTGTATTTTATAAACGTGTCCTAGATTTTGACCTCCAGCCCCACCCCTAGAGTTTGGTGCCATGGAATTTAATTCAACCCTAAAGGGTATCTATGATCCAAATAGGAGTCTTTGTTAATATATGAACTTAGAGAAGAAAAAAACACTATGTAAATAGCACATTTTCAAGGTGACCTAGATTTTGAACTCTAGCCCCACCCCCCGAGCATGGACCCTCAGGTCTGAACTCACGGAAACAAAGCAAACCTTATAGGGTACCTAAAGTCCAAATATGAATGATTTCTGAAAATTGGCTCATGAGATATACACCATTAGAGAAACTTTAACCAAAACTTTGACGCAAATTAAAGGTGACCTAGATTTTGAACTCTAGCCCCACCCCCAGGCATGGACCATGGGGTCCGAACTCTTGGACTCAAAGCTAACTCTATAGGGTACCTAAAGTCCAAATATGAATGATTTCTGATAAATGGTTCTTGAGATATACACCACTAGAGAAACTTTAACCAAAACTTTGTCGCAAATTAAAGGTGACCTAGATTTTGATCTGTAGCCCTACCCCCGGGCATGGACCCTGGGGTCCGAACTCATGGAAATAAGGCAAACCCTATAGGGTACCTATGGTCCAAATATGAATGGTTTCTGACTATAACTGCATGAGATATACACCACTAGAGAAACTTTAACCAAAACTTTGACGCAAATTCTACTGAACTAACGAACTAACGAACGAACGAACGGACAAACGGAAAAGCGAAAACTATATACCCGTCGGCATAAATGCCGGGGGTATCATGAAAATAGAATGTCATTCTCAAAGAAAAAAAATATCCCACCCCCATCCCCAGGCATGGTCCCTAGGGTCCAATCCTTACGAGGTACCTATGGTATTAGTGCTTTCTGACACATGGTTGTCAAGATATAGACCTACGAGGGATCATCAAAAATTACGTGGACTTTTCCCATAACTTGACAACAATTACGGCAAACATATTCAAATTTCAGCTGGCAATAAACTTGCATATCTCCACTAGATTCTGAAAGTTTGTTTAATATAAAATGTTTTATTAGCAGTCGGTGATGATTTTTCTTACCCCACCCTCCCCATGGCGGAGCACGTCAGAAATGACGTTAAGTTTGGCACTGCAGTATCGCATTTCTTTTGCGTTTTCTTCAAAACGGTTTTGCAGATCACAGCCAAACGTGCCATATGTCTTAATAAATCCATAACAAAACAATTTATGCTTGCTCAAAAATTACGGTGGTCCGGTTGTGCACCTACGTTGTTTTGCTTAGGCATACATGTTTGCTTTTTTCAAAATGTTTAAGTGATGTCTGAATTGCATGCAACACAGATCAACCGGCAATATTGTACAATTCCCATTTGAAACTAATCCTAATTTTGTAATTTGCCGGTAAAACTTCAAGGTCCTTCGATAAAGTATTACAAATGAAACATTTTGTGCACGTTTGAACAAATAGGACCCCAAATAAATATCGAAATTCTTATCCGTCACTTAAAATGTTCTAACGTCTAAATTATAATGTTAAAAGTCAGCATCCTTATGCCCAGTCCAAATTTATTTTCAAATCAAGGCAATGCATTAAAAAATTTATATAGATTTGTAATTTAAACCATGTCCCAATAGTTAAATAATCTTTTAACATACTTTGAGCAGTAAAACTGTAAAAATCAGTAGCCCTAAAAAGCACATTTTGTGGTTCAAAATCAGTGTTTTTGCGTCGACGTCACTGACGTCATCGGAGTGCTCCATGGTGGCGAAAGTGGGTGTTTTCATTTCACAATAACTTTGTAACGGATGAAGGGATTGTGATAAAATTTTGCACACTGCTGCATATTACATGGGTCCATGTGGATTGAAAGTTTGAGTGGAATCGAGTCATATAATCATAAGTTATCAGAAAAGTCCACGTATTTTTTGATGATCCCACGTACATAATATTTATCTCGTAATCTATCACATTATATAAATGTGTCCTAGATTTTGACCTTCAGTCCCACCCCTGGGGTTTGGTGCCGAAGAGTAAAATTCAATTCTCAAGGGAATTTATGATTCAAAGGTGTAAAAAGGTACAAGTAGGCAAAGATCAGGAAAAAGGCGCAATCAGAAAAAGATTCCCACTCCAAAAATCCGAGCCGGGAAAAATACAAAACTAACAATCAGGTACCTATACCATGAAAACATTTCGTAAGCCGAATGAGCAGCTATATTCCCAATAGGTGGCCAATCAGTTACCTAAACTTAACTAAAATATGAAATCATACATAAGGCGCCAACAGCACAAAAATATTAAACACCAAGACATAAAACAAAAAGACCACCACAGAGGTATCTACTTGGAACGATCAGTAAGAAAAGGTTACAGGCGGGCTTAAACCAATTTTACATGGCCATAACCTCACCCTCGGCTTCCGCAGTGGTTCAGTGATATACAAGAAATAAGAAAAAATATATTTAGAAAATACTAAACATAGAAACCAACGTTTAACATGAATAAAGGAAAGCAGGGTGAGCAGCTATTGAAGGTATAAGGTGGTCACAGTGCTAGCTACATTTTTTAAAAACTCTAGGGCAGGTAACTCCGCAGTCAGAAGTCTGATCTGGTCGAAATTCGAACTCATTCGAGATATTGTAGTTATCCTTGTTACTTGCAAGAATGAAGAAGATCCACAAAGATGCTAGAGTGGCCACAGCACAAAATATGGATTTTTCAAACACTCAAGGGCAGATAACTCCGCAGTCAGAGGTCGGATGTGGTCGAAATTCGAACTCATCCGAGATGTTATGGATGTCCTTGTTACTTCCAAGAATAAAGAAGATCCAAATAAAATGAAGGCGCTAGTGTGGCTACAACACTAAATATTGATTTTTCACAGTCAAGGGATTAACTCTGCAGTCAAATGTCGGATCTGGCTGAAATTCGAACTCATCCGAGATGTTATGGCTATCCTTGTTACTTCCAAGTAAGAAGAATATCTGATCAAAATTGAAAGCACTAGAGTGACCACAACACTAAATATTGATTTTTTAAACACTCAAGGGCAGATAACTCTGCTGCCCGAGATCAGATCTGGTCGAAATTCAAACTCGTCCGAGATGTTACGAATGTCCTTGTTACTTTCAAGAATAAAAAAGATCCGAACAAAAATTTGGCCACAACACTAAATATTGATTTTTCACATAGTCAACGGCAGATAACTCTGCAGTCAAGGGTTGAATCTGGCTGAAATTCGAACTCATCCGAGATGTTATGGCTATCCTTATTTCTTTCCAAGTATGAAGAAGATCCGATCAAAATTGAAGGCGCTAGAGTGGCCACAACATTTACCCCATTATAACTCAATGGGAGCTATCTGTTGCCATGGGAACCAGAGTTCCGATCCGATCTGCTTAACCAGAGGACCATTGGTCCTGAGAACGCTCACCTGAAGCCTGATCTTCAAATATTAAGTCATCATGAAACGACCTTGACCTTGAATACTCACACACCTTTATTGACTTCATAAGTTGTCTGAATCTGCAAAGTTTCAGGTCTCAGGCTGCAATAGTTTCCAAACCCAGTGATTTCTGAGAAAACCATAATTTCAGTTTTGATATTTAAATGACCTTGGGTCAAGGTCAAGAAATGACATTGACCTTCATTAATTACTAACATTCATTGACTCCATTAGTTGTCTGCATCCAGCAACTTTCAGGTCTCAGGCTGCAACAGTTTCAAAAATATCCATTGATTTCGCCTTTTCCCATGTAAAAGCCTATGTTTCCATAATTGACCTTGCCGTAAAATATGTCAAGGTCATCCTAGGGTCATCATTTCAACAAACTATGATGGGCTGGAGTCCCAAATGCTACATACTAAGTTTTGCGAATATCGGCCAGCCGGTTCTGGAGAAGAAGAATTTTTAGTGTTTTTTACCATAGGTGGGCATGGCGGCCATCTTGGTCATGTGACCCAAATTTCACGATCAAAATTTCGTTCCCCCTACCCATGGACGCTCCACATAAAATTTCACTTTGATTGGCCGAGCAGTTTCAGAGAAGAAGATCTTTGAAAAGTGTGTATGGACGACAGACTGGCCAAGGTCAAGAGATGACCATGACTTAAATTAATCACATACCTTCATCTACTCCGTTAGTTGTTTGTATCTACAGTCCCGGTAAAAAATCAACAACATATTCTTCTTTTCTCGGAGGACCCTAAGCTATTTTTCTCGGAGAAAGAACGCTAAATTTCTCTTTTCATTAAGATATTTCGCGTTTCGTTCAGTTCGATTTCTCGGAGAAACACCGAGAAATTTCACCGCGACCGCAGGTATTAACCGGTGAAATCAGGTAAGTCCAGATTTACTTGTTCGCGGTGTTTCTCGGAGAAATATTGTGCACGATTGTGAAAATCGATTTTACCATATTTTTAATAATTAAAGAAGTTTTAGACCTTTAACAGATCAGTATTTATAAGTGTTTCTGTATATGGCACCTCTAACAATTTGACACGTTTTAATAAGGCACATTAATTACTGAGCAAACATTCCACAATCTTCTTCACTGGTTTCCGTTACGGTTGGTCAGGCATGACTCGACTCGCATTTGACATACAAATTAAGAAGTACTTTGTTTCATCTCAATTATGTCTTTATCCAAGTAGTTTCATTTGTTTGAGCTAGGAAACATAAAAGCAATAGGCCATAAACATGTACGAGTATAATAGGTAACCATTTTGCGCATTCTTGAATTCATATTGTAATGAAATAAATGTTTTCTGGTTCTGGTTGTATGTCAAGCTATGGAAACGTGCATGTAGAATGAAATGGCATAATTTCATCACATTGTCAGCTTATAGAGCAAGCTATTTTTTTTTAAATTTTATTGACCCGATTACCCTGCCGCGATCTCCTAACTCCTATATATGAATATGCATTACAACATTCTCGATGATAAGGATACACAGTATTTAACTAGCACACATAAGAATAAGGCGGATAACGAGAAAACAATTTATACACTTTTCTTTTTTTAAGCATCTGTTTTTCTTGCTAAATGCATAAACGCAAAACCTATTGCCATGCATAACGACAACTCCGCCATGAACATTTTGTGTTGGCGGCATGTTGTTTTTACAAGGTGCGGTCAGAAATGTCAAGTGCATAGGAAAGTGCATGCTACGTGGTGAAAAATGACAAGTAAAGACAATTTATCAATTACTGATAATTGATAAATTAATTGATAATTAATCGAGTAAATTAACAAACGCATTTACATGTTCATGTGCTTTAAACCCATATACATTGTATGAGGTATTCCTCAACATATTTACACACATCATGATAACATGTCCATGTAATGTATACCCCACTTTTATATGAGCTGCGTCATGAGAACGCTGGACTTATACTCATGCGATAATAAAGGCACAGATCAACTGTGCAGTATCTGCACAGCTGATCAGCGCCTTTGTTTTCACTACTCGGCTAGTACAATCCCCCTACTTCTTTAATCTGATATTTCTGTACGCTGTGGCTCGGCTCGGCTGTACGTTACATGTAACGTGGCTGTACGTTACATGTAACGTACAGCCGAGCCAAGCCACAGCAAACCCCGTCGATGGAAAAGCATGCTCATCCACCAAGAGTGGTTTACTGCGCTTTATACCTAACACTTACTCGATTCACAAAGTCTCGAGTTTGAAATTTGCATATTTCCAAGGGAAGCTATCCCGTTACATTACTTCCTCCTCCGAGAGGACTCGCCCCGAGTCTTGGCCTGGGACTACATGGGTAAGGCAACCCCGATCTGGCGGTTGTCATCATCCCACCGCTGCAACCAAATGTAACGAGCGGCCGAGCCGAGCCACAGCAAACCCTGTCGATGGAAAAGCATGCTCATCCACCAAGGGTGGTTTACTGCGCTATATACCTAACACTTACTCGATTCACAAAGTCTCGAGTTTGATATTTGCATATTTCCAAGGAAAGCTATCCCGTTACATGATCAAGATGTATAGATATGAATTTTTCACCGTATTCGATCTAATAAGTGCACTTGTTCCAAAAATCGCACATCCTGATCGTTTCCGAAAAACATGTGCAGCTCGACTAGCACACAGCTCAACTGGCGTATGGATATCTTACATCAAATTTACACGTTAAATCGCCGATTAAAACTTAACCTTTATTAATGTTTCCGTAGAAGGCAGGAACGGATACTCTCATTTTACACGAAAACAAATACATGACCTTATATTTTGGTGTCAGTTTTAAAAATTACCGGGACCGTCTAAGTATACAAACTTTAATATGCATGTGCATGAATAGAAAAATCACTGCGCAATATTGCTGTTACTAACGTCCTTGTCCCCAGCCACGGTTATGTCGGTACGTTTTCGTCGCTTTATGGTACTGTACAAGTTTGGGATGTCCTGACGTTCGAAATGGGCTACACAACATTCGTATTTGTAAACCCTTCACTTACAAAAACTACCGAAACAGCATCCGACACGCTATGAAGTGCAGATACTTGAGTATGTATGTTTTGTATGTTTGATGCATCCACATTTTTATCTCGATGTCGTAACACAAATGACGACAAAATAATGGTGCATACTAAAAGAAAAATACTATCATAACCGACATTGTCCCAAATTCATGTACATGTAAAGAAAAGTTTGTATATTTCAGCCACTTACTTTGATGCACTGTGTGACATATCCTATACAAAAGTATTTGTTGCACACAATGCATTTTTCATCTAATAATATCAATCAGATTTAAAGAGGGAGCGAAATAAAAATTTAAGACCATTAAAATTTCTCGTCTGTATATACATGTACATTTACAATGTTCCATACAAACCGCAATTCTGCACAAGGTATAACAAACATGTAAATGTATTTATGAGGTTTTCCGATCTCTCCTTCCGAAAGCGTTGCTGCCTTTTGTGTCGATGATGTTTTAAAGAAATAATTTCATATACCGTAACTTTAAAATTACGAAAACATGCCCATGCAATATACAGAGATGTTTAAAGATTAAAAGAAAAAATGAAAATTGTCAGTAGAAAATGTTTGCTTTTTCTTATTCATGCTCAAAACGTAGATTGTGGGTACACGTTGTAACCGCCTCACCGAGGCGGTTCAAACTAGTACCCACAATCTTATATTTTGGAGCAAAAGAGCAAAAAAAAGATATACCCCTGCATACCCCAGTTTTGCTTTTGATGGGATACACATTTTCCATGAAATGTTTTCCTGATGTAAAATGTTTGAACAAGAATGATTTTAATGATGCAAATGCATGTGCGTGAATAGCAATGTATGGACATGTACATTCATATCTACGTGATGTATTTAGCCGTCAATTGGGAGTAAGTCAATGACAGTATTGGCTGCACGGTCGGCATTTTTATTTGCTTGACTTTTTATTTCATTTTACGGCAGACAGCTTCCTTATCATGTGAAGGAGCAGTGTCAGCTTCGTGTTCATTAGAGAATGTGACACAAGAACATGACTGTGTATGCCGAAACACACTTCCTGGTAATACTGCAAATTCTATCACTTGGCCAAATCAGTCAACAGTGATTTCTGTAAATTTTGTTGACCATTTATGTATGTTAATACCATGCAATATTACGGGTGAAAGGGCATCAATTTAGGCGATCCCATAAGTTCATGATTTAAACGGCTTTGTGGTTGTTCATGGAGAATAACTTTTGATGCAAATTCTTTCCTACTACATGTAGTCTCGATCTAAAACATACAAGTATATATACATGTACATGTACATGTACGGATGCTCAAATTATTTGCGATTTATATTGAACCATAATCTGAATATTTGATAACGGTTACGTTAACAGCTTACCAAGAAATGCTGGCGGACAAGTAAGGTCCGAACATTTAATAAGACAGGCCGCGATGGTTTTACATGTATAGATAGTGCGTTCGCTTCGAAAAAAAAAGTTGCGATTTCGATCTCCGGCCGGTATATTCATGTTATTTTGATGACTTGTATTTATCCTGACATAATTAAAGTAAACCGCCTGTTAAATCATTGCTATAGTACATAATTAAATACCTTTGATCAAATGTCATTAAACTTATATATTCATTCAATGAAAATGATTCTGATTATCCACATAGTCACTAGAAGTGTGGTAATTTTATTCTTTGTTGGAAAGGACAATGCTCAAGGCGCGAATTTTTAATGACGCCCTTGATTTTTAAATGATTTTTTCGCTTCCATTCTTCTGTTCAAAGATCGAATAATCATGGATGATGTGAAAAGCAACACAAGTGACAAAGGTCATCATAAATTTTAATGTAATCAAGAATATATTTATGTGGATTATAAGCCATCTAAACAAATACGTAACATCTGCAAGTTTCATACTTGCAAATACTTAAAATATTATTTTTTTTAACTTATTGTTTTATATTTATTCAAAAATTATAAACATGCATTTGTCTTTTAAATTCCTCCGAGAAACTCCGAGAAAAAGAGTTTTATCGATAAATCCAGGTAATTACCTTTCTCGGAGAAACACCGAGAAATTTCACCGAGAAACACCGCGAAATTTCGCGCAGACGATTTCTTCTACCTGGCTTATTTCGCGGTGTTTCTCCGAGAAATAAAAATTTCGCGTTTGCCATGGTTGCGGAGAAACGCGGAATATGTTGTTATTTTTTTACCGGGAGTGTACCACTTTTCAGGTCTCAGGCTGCAACAGTTTAAAAAAATCCATAGTTTCACTTTTACACATGTAAAAGCCTGTGTCTCCAAAATTGACCTTGCCGTAAAATAGATCAAGGTCATCCTATGATCATCATTTGATCAAACTATGACGGGCTGGAGTCCCAAATGCTACATACCAAGTTTCATGAAAATCCGCCTGCTGGTTCTGGAGAAGAATATTTTTGAGTGGTTTTTACCATATATGGGCGTGGCGGCCATCTTCGTCATGTGACCTGGATTTCGCGATCAGACTTTCGTCTCCCTTACCCTTGGATGCTCCACATAAAATTTCACTTTGATTGGCCAAGCTGTTTCAGAGAAGATCTTTGAAAAGTGTGTATGGAAGACAGACTGGCCAAGGTCAAGAGATGACCTTGACCTAAATTAATCACATACCTTCATCTACTCCATTAGTTGTTTGCATCTACCACTTTTCAGGCCTCAGGCTACAATAGTTTTCAAAAAATCCATAGTTTTCACTTTTTCCCATGTAAAAGCCTATGTTTCCAAATTTGACCTTGCCGTAAAATAGATCAAGGTCATCCCAGGGTCATCATTTGCGCAAACTATGACGGGCTGGAGTCCCGGATGCTACATACCAAGTTTGGTGGAAATCGGCCCGATGGTTCTGGAGAAGATTTTTGAGTGGTTTTTACCATATATGGACGTGGCGGCCATCTTGGTCATGTGATCAAGATCCCGCGAACAAACTTTCGTTTACCTTTCCCATGGATGCTCCACACAAAATTTGGCTTTCATTGGCCAAGCGGTTTCAGAGAAGAAGATCTTTGCAATTGTGGACAGACGACGGACGACGACGGACAGACGACGGAGCATGGCCATCCTATAAGCTCACCTTGTGAACCTTCGGCTCAGGTGAGCTAAAAACCTATGGCAGGCAATACCCCACCCCAATGCTGCTTCATGTAAAATCTGACTGCAATCGGCCAGCTAGTCTCAGAAATATTCAAGATTGAAAGTGTGGACACACGGACGCACGCACGGACGGACGGCTCGACTACCATACTATAAGCTCACCTTGTGAGCCTTCGGCTCAAATGAGCTAAAAATAACTTTTTAATTGTCACAAAATGACAATTTTTTAACTATTTTTGCCTAGCTGCTCTTTCAACAAACGAAAAGTAGTTACTTTTGATAGTTCATTATTACAGCTCATGCAATATATGTAGCTTCAGTTGTTATACCATAACATGCTCTCCGTTCAGTGCCTCGGTCAGACAAATTGTTTACCAATTGTTTATTCATGAAATTTGATGGTAGTGTGTCACTTTGGTTTATTGAATCAATTAGGCATATGCATTTTACATCGATTTCTGGTCATTGTTTTCAATTTAAAACTAGATGTATTCATAGAATTACAAGTAATTACAGGATTATCAACCGGTTTACTTGAATTTTCAAACTTGAATAAATGGTCTTATTCATTATTTCTTATTCATTGCCGCAAAATATTTTAATCCCGCCGCAATCCCGCCGCAATCCAATCCCGCCGCGGATTGCGGCGGATCCGCGGAGGATCCTCCCGTTACCTGTATAATCCCACCGCGGGTTTGCGGAGGATTGTCACATAAAAATATGACGTCAAAATGATTGACAGCTGACCAATTGCCTAGGTTAACGTTGTGCCTGTTATTGTTATATGAAAATACGATTTTATGAGCATTTTCTTATTTGCGTGGAGCTCGATTTTACAAGCGATATAAGCGACATTTTCATTGCATCTGTGCATACTAGTCTGCGATAGTCTTTGTCCCTAGCCCTGCCTTGTGTCTTTATTTTGGTATGATTTTTTTCGAATATGGTCTTGCGCTGCGTCTTACTTGGCCAGTTTTCCATAACATAAGATTCATTAGAACATGCTGTGTAGAGTCAAATTTATGTTTTGCGAACACAAACGTAAGGGCATATGTGTTTACGTAGTGTTAACATCTCCATACCCCAAAACTTATTTTCAAAGCTGTCAGTATCGATTAATATTGTCTTGGCGAAATTAACTAAATGGGTAATCGACCAGCTTTGTGACAAATAGTGAAAATTATCAGCTTCTACGAATTAAATGCAAATCATGACTTAGGGTTCCGTATTGCTAATGCATGTAAAGAGAATCCCCGTTATGCAATGCACAGTGAAATGACATTATGTGAGCGCGACGTACCGTATTTTTCATGGCATGCTTGTTGTACGACTTAATTTACTCAATATGATCGTATAACAATTACTTTTAAGAAATAAAAATATATACTGGAAATAAACCCCGCCTTCTTTCCTTATTCAATCTCATCCCACCGCGGGTCCGCGGTGGAAATTAAGCGACAAAATTATTTAAGTAAAATTCTGAAAGATGGATAACTGATGTGTTAATTGCACTGTGATTATAACGGCAACTGCATTCAAGAAATACAACAACAACTGCAATTGCAAAATGTATGCTATCACGCTGTGTATCAAGGATACATTTCGACTTCGAGATATTTAGATAATCTATAGGATATTGGCATGCGCGGATTCAGAGGGGGGACCGGGGGTCCGGACCCCCCTGGAATTTGAAAATTTTACCTAAAAAAGGTAATTTCGGGATTTATTGGGGGTTGGACACCCCTCGTCTGTGACCAAAAATTTCCATTTTCGTTGGACCCCATCTCATGAAAATTTCTGGATCCGCGCATGATTGGCAGTCGCTATTCGAGAGAAAACCAGCCTTATATGTCCATCTAACAGATACTTCAGTTAGATAAAGCTATTCTGTTGTATCGTAGAGCTCCGCCGCTGACATTTCGGCGCACCCAGATATTTTCATGGGTGCCAAATCGTTCACTGGGACCCAAGAATGCAACGAAGTTTTGTCCTCAAAGAAAAACTTGTTTGCACTACGAAAAATGCATGATTTCCATGGCAACCGTTAACATGATTCCTGAATTATCCACCTTATCTGGATCACTGCCCTAGGTAAAACTTGAATTGTATAATGAACTTTTCATCATGTAACTGAATTCACATTTATTTATGTTTCCACATGAAAACTACATTTGTTTCAGTAGCTATCCCATTTATGATGTCAATATTTCCATAAAATTAAACAAAATTGACAAATTTATTTACATATTAATCACATTAATCCAAGCTCTTTAAATTACATACAATACAAAATGATGCTTATCTGATTCTCTGCCACTGCATGAAAAAGTCGATTTAGGCACCATAGTAAAAGTGTTGCAAACATACTGAAATGCCAGAATTTACTAAGGCTTGCTTCATATTTGACTTCATTTGAAGTTCATGCGCATTACATTTGCCTATGGAAAATGTCTGTGTTTACACAAGTATACGGATGGTGGCGCACATTTAGCTTGCCGCATTTACTTAATTGTGTGCGACCTGTGCATATGTTAAATGCATTATAAGATTCAAACCCTTATCGTGCAGTACGTAAATATTTTGTCAAATTTTATTGTTTACTTTAAACGTTTTACCAAATATTTGCATAGCATGCTATTTCCCGTTCATGTTAACCTTTACTACGTATGTGAATATTAATCTGCATGTAGCAATTTACCGACTAATGCAAATAAAAACGTGAGCAGTCATTTTGAATACGCTATGCAAATGTAAATCAAATAAAAAATTTGCCATGCAAATGCAATCCTTTTAAATGACTTGTTTAATGTAATTCAAATTGTACAGTAAATTGATTTCAAATATCTATTTTTCAACCTGAATGGTACATGTAGCAAATATAAGAAAAATATAAGTATGCCAATCGCAATTCAGAATCATGTAAACATGCGCGCATATTATTCTTGAATTAGATTTGCATATCTATGTAAAGGCTGCAGAAATGAGATATTTTTATCTTTCAAACATATGCAAACATGTGGCAAATACAAAAATGAGACCACGTTTGCAGGTGTCAAATATAAATATAATATTCATGTTTGCTAACGTATGTGCAGACTGCATACAAATATATTTACGTAGTATATTTGCTGTTGTATGATAGGGTAATATTTGCAATATATTTACATAGGTTGGTATGCATATCGGGGTTATTATGATTTGATCTGGTAGTGGGGTATGCTTTCTGGTAGGTTTGGTTGTTTGATTGTGGTTTAACGTCCCACCAACAGCTAAGGTCATATGGAGACGGGACCTCGGTTTATAGTCCCATCCGACGGACTGGAGAAGCCAGGGGTCGAACCTGCGATTGATTGTGGTCAAATTACATCTTTTCTTTCCCTAGATCCATTAACTGTCATGATTGTCGATCCAGTGCTTCAAACCGCAGAACACATTGTCGCCACCAAAGTCCTTGACTAGTTAATATCCTTTTGGTGTACAGTTAATTAAATATGCACGATATCATATGTGAATCATTGAGTTAGCAAAACAATATGTAGCCTCTTCAAGCCATAAATTAGAAATGGTATTTTTTTTACGCAAATCCTTATCAATACATGTATTTCGGTTTATTGAGGAAACTCTTTCCTGTGCGCTTTATTTTGTTGAAATATTTGAACTTACAGCTCTCGAATTTCATATGTAACTGATTTATAGTTATGAAATTATTATTTTTAATAAAAAGGGAGCCTATTGGAGTGCAATTGCCCACATATTAACTTGAAATATTACACGTAGTTGCAATTAAACTAAATTGTATTTCGATAGCATGTTGGATATAAATTTTAGAAAATTGCGAGTTTTGTGGAGAATAAAATGTAACAAAAATCATTGAAGAATCGTACATATATAATGTCAATAACTATCCTGTCGACGCAAAATTTTGCTAGACATTTATGTTAAATATTAAATAACGCTTTTGTTTCATATCCCAGCTAACTGATCGTTAAACAGACAACACTATGAAAACGAAAACGTGTTACACTTAAAAGATGCTCGACAGTTTGAACAAAACGATGGTTAAATTTTGTTCTCTATTGTCAATGTCATTACCCCGAGATGCAGAGTCATAATGTTAATTCTACATAATAATGAATAAATGTTCCACAATGAATTTAGCACCGATGTTACAATAGTTTTTTTTTGTAAGACACACGCGGATGATGCTTCAACGCTACGAATAACGAATATTCCCCGAAAACTTGCAGTTTGTTATAAATGATTTCCAAGAAATGTTGTCAATCCTTTCTGAAGCTACTCAAATCCTTTTATGAATAGCATACGATAAGATAAGAGGCGGGCGTGTTTACGCACATGTGTTCCGCGCACATCAAAAGAATGATTCCAGACGCATAGGTTATTGCATAGCTAATTGGTTAATTAGCGCCTACATCAATCAAATGAAACTGGAATGTATTTTATCTTAAAAGACGGTCTTTTGAGACGCTATACATACAATCCTCTTAAATAAATTTATTTATTTATTAGAAAAACGGACAATTCCATAACATTATCGGATTGAATACCCACATCTTGATACGCCTTAAATTTTGTTTTATTATAATTGAGCCACCTCGTGGGAAAACCAACAAATTGAATGTGGTTTCCGAACAGGTCTGACACAAACCAACCTGTACAAGCACAGAAAAGAGCTAGAAGTTTGAATTTTCGGATTTAAGTAGAAGAGGTACTATCCGTGTAGCGAAAACAAAGGCGCTGATCAGCTTCGCGGTTACCGCGAAGCTGATCTGCGTCTTTGTTTTCGCCTATGCAGATTGTTGGTTTTCCCATGAGGCGGCTCATATGCTAATGTTTATATTCTCCTTCAGATAGCATCAAAAACCTAATCTTTAGTATCCTTTTACGATCAGGTACCATCAGGGTCAGGCCACGACGATTAAGTCGAATCTGTAATACTGGCACGCGCGCGCGAGCACACATCATGTACAGGTCGTGTACAGCATTACTACAAAGTAAGATGCGGAAACGTTCTATATAATTCTGCACAGACTCAAGCCATCCTACTGAAAACATATATCTGATCTTCCGTCCAGGTCCAACAAAAGCATTTCATGAAACATGATGTACATGGAGCCTTGTTATCACTGCTCCGGTTTAACTGCCTGGTTTATCCCGGTTTAATTGTTTGTTTATATTGAGGTTTAACGTCTCAGTCAACATTTTTTCAGTCATGTCGGGACGGAGCCATTGCTCCCTAGGTATTCCCAGTACTGTAGGGAGTTAAACGAAACTCTCTTAGCTGTTATCCCGCATATCCGTCACATTTACTGGTAAAGTGAAAGCCGCGTCCGGCACAATATATGGTGGGAATATGGCCGCCGCCCTTTGAGGCCTAAAGAAATAGATGGGCTGTTTGTGTCTTCAGTGAAAGCATATACATGTACGCTACTGACTGACCATCGGATTACTGGTTAACTGCTCAGGCGGAGCTTGCTCAAGTTAATCCGTACATATATTCTTACTGGCTTGTTAATTTAGTTTTTCCCCCCACCTCGGTTTTTGGAGTGGGAATCTTTTTTTCTGATTGCGCCTTTTCCTGATCGTTGTCTACTTGTACCTTTTTCTGTGGGTGGTTAGACTGAAGCACGTTTTGTACATTCTAATTTTGTAGATAGGAGTCCCATAAAATGAAGACCACGTCCCTACATGATCATAGCTGTTGACTGGGATGTCTAGAATTAATTCAAACAAACAAACATTAAATGCTAAACTGTCACGAGCAGACTGACATAACTACACCGAAGAGCTTTGAAAACGCAAAAGTTGTAATTCAAATGTTTTTCATGTCTATAAAAATTCGATTTAATCAATTTTGACACAATATAAGCATTCGTTTGTTTGCAAACTATGTTGTGAATTTCGTATCGAAATAATTTGTATTAAATGTGACTTAACAGTCCTAGATATAGCAATTCCACTAAAATCCAAAACTGCTAATAACTGATATCGAGCACGTCAACAATTTGCCCCTTGCCATGCACAAAAAAACATTGCTATCTCATTGAAAACATAAGTTTTTCCAGTTTTAAGTTGCACTGATTGGCAATGATGCTAGCTTGTCTGAATGGTCATAGTCGACGAAATCGACCTAATATAGTGTATTTACGTCGAATCTGTAGAGACATTAAATGCATTGGTGTGCAAAGTTTGGTTTATCAGACCGGTGTCAACATAGCCTGGGAGAGACTGCAGCAGTGCCGTATAGTTATAAGATGGCAAATTTGAGGTCACGTGACGTCACATATACGTCATCAAGTTTGTAAAAATCCAATTGTGCCGGATAATTCATTTTCAAAGAACAATTGGCACTTATTCATCTGTGAAGCACTGGTATTCATTAATAGGTCATAAGACACATCAAACCTGCACATGGTCTAAAAGCTGCATGGTTTCAAAGTCTTTATTTTGATATATTTTGCATACCGCTACTTCAAAAAAAAAAAAAATGAAATGGCAGCATTTTACATGTAGCACCAAGAGCCGTGAAAAATCGCAAGTTGTGCCTGAACATCTTACGCGACGTCTGTATGTGACGCATTGAATTCTTCATGGGCTGTGCGAATTCTGTACCAATAATTTACATTGTAGCGACAAGCGGCCTTTAAAACAAAATTCCTGACCGAAAACCTGAATTTTCTAGGTCATTATTTGCTCAAGTGCCTGTCCCACTGCGCTTAAGATATCAACAATTTAGATCTGTCACTGATCAGAATGTGTAAATACATAAACTGGTCATTATATTCATTAGATTCTGGTATGTGTATCTTCTGTCCCATTCATAGAATACTATTTCTAGTGACTGATAAGTATTATCTCTGGAACTTGCTATCTGCCATTACTTATGTTTCTACTTTCTCCAGTCTATAATGAATCATAATTTATGCAAGCTCCAAGAAACAGCTTTTGAATTATATGGCCATATGTGGTCCACGCCAAAGAAAGGAACTTATTCCTAACAGTCAACAGTATTAATAAGCACCTATTTGTTATCATTATCACCAAAAAATGCGTTCTTTGGGGTTTAAGATCGCTAAATACGATTGTGGGGGTCATTTCTTTGGACCCGATGTGCAGATGAAGAAAGCATAAACACGTTGGAAAACATTCTACATAATTTGCATGCGCAGTCTTACCACAAAACTGGTGATTTAACAATCGTACGATAGCTTACGATTCCGTGGGACCGGTACTTTAAGTTCCAGTCTCACTGCGCTTACGATCGCAATACGATGGAAAACATTTTATAAATGCATTCGCAGTCTTATCAATAATCTTATGATTAGACAATCGTACGATTGCTTACGATTCAGTGGGACCGGTACTTTAGAAAAAAAAGTGTCTTTTGTGTTAATTAAAGCCAAATAAAATGCATTCAGAATTGTTCGATATTCAATGCCGTAAACAATGTACCGTTTATGCAAGACAGCACAGCACATTTGACCACGGTCCGCTGCACACAGATTTATTCCGTAATTCGTTCACTTTAAACTAAGCAAAATTAATATTCTAACTCTTGGAAATGTACTTTCTGCAAAACAGTTCAGGCATAGTCGAAAAATATTCGGTTAGCAATATTCAATGAAAAATAGGGGCGTGTTTATAACTTTTGAGTTTAATAACTGTAAAGTTTCGTTTTAAAATTTGTTGTTGCCGTTGTTTAGTATTTAGGATTGTTATAGGTAGATTTAATAAGATGCAGTTATATTCAATTTGAAAACAATCTGTTCTAACTATATTATTTTTGATGTTTCTTTGGCGAAAATAAAAAACTCTAATTATATAAAATGCAACATTGTAACATTGTTTTGTTTTCGAACTTTTTACGCAATCAAGTTACCAAGTAGCTCGCCAAGACTGCATAGAGTGTAATCTTTGCTACAATGAAGGCATTTGTAAGCAAAATGCATGTTAGGTATTTGGTTGACAGGACTCTTTGAAACTGTATTTATTCGTGTTGCCAAAAAGTTGATTTATGTAAATTGTGTTTGCTTGCATATCAATACATTATGACTGAGACGTCATACATGTAGCTTATCATTCCCCTGCACCTTTGATTAATTATCTGACCGAACCCCATATGTTGTCTGCAAATCTGTTTAATTAAACGTGGAGGGAAAACGAATGTTTCGTTTTGATCCTTATCATGAGAAAAACTGTCACCATCAGGCGGTTCTGGTCACACAACCGACTCGAAAGTGTATAATAATTTGTCGAACAGAATATCATATGATTAAATATGGTCTAATCACGAAACTAATAATTATGATTAGACTATCATTACATATAGAACTAACTAAATGTTGTGAACCACTGCAGAAGCTGAGGGTGAGGTTAGGTACCTGTAAAACCGGTTTAAGCCCGCCAGTAACTTTGTGTTACTGATCGTTCCAAGTCGATACTTCTGTAGTGGTTCTTTTTGTTTTATGTCTTGGTGTTTAAAATTTTTTGTGCTGTTGGCGCCTTATGTATGTTTTCATATTTTTAGTTAAGTTAAGGTAACTGAGTGGCCACCTATTGGGAAAATAGCTGCTCATTCGGCTTACGATATGTTTCATGGTATAAGTACCTGATTGTTAGTTTGGTTTTTTCCCACCTCGGTTTTTGGAGTGGGAATCTTTTTCTGATTGCGCCTTTTCCTGATCTTTGCCTACTTGTACCTTTCTATCACCGTCCAATGCCAACACTGAACATGAAAAGGCACAAGTAGGCAAAGATCAGGAAAAGGCGCAATCAGAAAAAGATTCCCACTCCAAAAACCGAGGTGGGAAAAAAACCTGAATTTAAATACCACGGGCGATGCCAGAAATGAATATTCATCAAATAATTCGAAAAATCTGTTACATTTTGCATAAGGTATGCAAAAGATTGCTAATGTCAGTTTTTGAACATGTACAACAGCGCAACAAAACGAAACAAACATTAATGTTTGCGGAAGATACGTCAATCAGCCATCAAATATTGACATAGCTAGATGTATACATACCATTTTAAATGCGGCAAGCTAAAGGCATGCATAAGGTATGCAAAATGATTTGAAATGCCAGTCTTTTAACATGTACAACAACGCGATCAAAAGAAACAAAGATTAACGGTTTACGGAAGATACGTAAATAAGTAATCAAATATTGGCATACCCAATATTATACATACCATTGTAAATGCGGCAAACTAAAGGCATACATAAGGTATGCAAAATGATTGCAAATGCCAGTCTTTGAACATGTACAAAAACGCAACCAAACGAAACAAATATTTACGTTTACAGAAGATACGTAAATCAGCTATCAAATTTAGGCATAGCCAATAGTATACATACCATTTTAAATGCGGCAAGCTAAAGGCACACATAGGGTATGCAATATGATTGCTAATGCCAGTCTTTGAACATATACAACAACGCAATCAAAAGCAACAAAGATTAACGTTTACGGAAGATACGTAAATAAGTAATCAAATATTGGCATGGCCAATATTATACATACCATTGTAAATGCGGCAAGCTAAAGGCACACATAAGATATGTAAAATGATTGCAAATGCCAGTCTTTGAACATGTACAAAAACGCAACCAAACGAAACAAATATTTACGTTTACAGAAGATATGTAAATCAACTATCAAACTTAGGCATAGCCAATAGTATACATACCATCGTAAATGCGGCAAGCTAAAGGCACACATAGGGTATGCAAAATGATTGCTAATGCCAGTCTTTGGACATGTAAACAACGTTATCAAAAGAGACAAACATTCGCATTTACGGAAGATACGTAAATCAGATATCAAATATTGACATTTCAATGATATGCATGCCTTGGTAAATGCGGCAAGCTAAAGGCACACATAGGATATGTAAAATAATTGCAAATGTCAATGTTTACACATGCAAAACAACGCAAGAAAATAAAAGTCAAATTCATCGCAACATTTACCTGTCATGTAAATTCCCAGCAAATTTCGACTCAACATTTGCCAAGTATTTTATTAATATGCAAGCACCAGTAAATTTTTGATACATTTACTTTTATGAAGAAACCATTGAAAATGATTAGCGCATGTAATTCCATAAATTTACCAAATATTTGCATATGTTTGTAAATTCGCGTAAATCGAGGTTTTCATGCAGTGTGCAGTGAAGTTAAGGTTTGTTTTCAAGGAAATCAAACACCCTAAGAATAATTAATCTGACAGAAATGATCCCTGAGAGATTAGCGATTTGCTTTTGTCCCTCTTCAAATCATCCAATCAGATAGAAATCTTGAAAAATCGCATGCCGTGAAGGGTTACAGTAGAAGCTGGCAGCTCTGTCTAATGTGCTCTTGCGAATATTAATAAAAATGTCGGAAATCAAGGACAACGAGGGAACAACTATAGCTATTGATAGGGTTCATCACAAGCAATGCTAGCTTTTCGCCGTACCGTCAATTACATATATGGCGGCACGAGAATGTAAAACTTAAATCATTTGAGCCGCGACGCGAGAAAAGCGTTCTTCGGGGTTTCCGACCAGTTCCGACACAAACCGGCCTATATAGTCTCAGGAAAAGGCTAGACGCTTGCAATTTTGGAATTAGGAAGAATAGGAATTGTACTATCCGTGTAGCGAAAACAAAGGCGCTGATCAGCTTTCGGCAGTTAGTGCGAAGCTGATCTGCGTCTTTGTTTTCGCAAAGGCAAAAATCCGGTTTACTCACGATGCAGCTCATTTAAGAGCAGCGAAAATGTCAATGAGAAAGGCAATGGGCCATGCCGTTGGTTTCGGCTACTTAAGCCTCGTCAGCGACCCTTAAGATTTAACGGCAACATGGAGCCAAAGAGAATTACTGTAATTTTGCATCTGGCAAGAATGCAATCGATATAAAGATTAATATTTTCAAAAAAATGACCAATTATATTATTATTAACCTATTCTCCTTCAGGAAAACATATCCGTGAATTGTATTATCCCGTATACCCCACTTTTACATAGCGAAACAGGGGTTTGCAGGGGTATACCTGTTTTTCTTATTTTTGATCCAAACTATGCATTGTGGGTACTCATTCGAACCGACACAGTATTCCCAAAATGTATAGTTTGAGCAAAAATTTAAAAACATCAATTATTTTCGACTGAAAATTTAAATTTAAGTATTTTAAAAAAAAAATCTGTTGTTCTCCCGAGTGTGTATGTGACCACTTAGTTCCAACTTTTTGCATGTTATATATGTATGTACCTCCTGTTGTTACATGAAACTGTTTCCTGTAGAGAAATAAAGAATTGAATTGAATTGAATTACAGCTGAAAAAACTAGCATAAGGCGACCAGTGATCGATGAGGGACCAGTGATCTATCAACTAGTGGTTATCGGCTATTAATTCTCAAAGGATACCTGAAGTAAATCTTATGCTAGTCTTAACTTTAAGCGCATTATATAACCTTACGAACATTAATTTAAATTCAATTGAAAAACTTTTCTATCTTGCATTTTTTTGCAAATTTCCAGCCTCTAGCCATCTTCTGAGTCTGTACCGCCCGGTTTGTCTCGGGCCTGGTCGAAACTCAAATTGTTGGTTTTCTCACGCACAGGCTCAAACATTATGCTAGAAGCAGTATCACCCTAGACAACACTGGTCAGTTTCATATGGTAGCAAAATATATCATTACGAGAACACGCCCATGAGATACAAAGATTTTTCTTGAGTTGTAAAATTGAAAAATTTAATTACGAAAATTTGGATATTTTTTACATTTAAGCTCAAAACATACATTGTGAGTACTTGTTAGAGCCGCCTCGCCGAGACGGTTCTTACGAGTACCCACAATTTATGTTATGGATCAAAAATGAGCAAATTAGGTATACCTCTGCAAACCCCATTTTTTCTATATAAAAGTGGGGTTTAATGGGGGTATATATTGCACGGACATGTTTGCCTGATGTATATTGCGTTGTACTTCATTGTTAATTACTTTTTACCCTGGTAACTTGTCTACCTGTATACATCAAGGATGAAACTGAACCCATTGCTACATATTTTATCATTTACAGACCCAGTATTTCCTAGAACATAAAACCTCAACGAAATCAACGTCAATACACGAAAAAGAGTGGCTGGTATCTATTGGTCACTACTGGTCACTGGATAGGCTAGTGTATGGTGTACATGGTAGTTCAGTGTTCATCACTGGTCACTGGTCACTGGTTACCCTGGTTCCCTAATAGGCTGGTGCACGGTGTACATGATAAAATATGGGCTGGTATCTAATGGTCACTAGTACTGGTCACCGGGCGTTCATACCCCTGGTTTCCGGATAGGCTGGTGTATGGATCATCTGGGCCCCAGGTTGGAACTACGTAGTCCAGGCTGTTGATGATGGCTGGAACGGATAAATAGAGGATATTTGCTTTTTTGAGATGAATACGAAATATGTTTCATCGAGTGACTTGAAAACATCAGAATTTTCACGAGTGCGAAAAAAGCAAATTTTCCTTTTATTTCATACTTTTAACTGAAAAAAGTAGTTCGTCTTCTACAGTGAAGATATAGGCTGATATCAGTCACTAGTTACTTTTGATATCAGTGAGATTTGATATCAGTGAAATTTCATATCAATGAAATTACCAATTTTTATGAAGTTTTAATATACATTGGTTTTCACTGTAAAGTATAAAATAAAATAGATACGCGATGAGCTGAGATCTAACTGAGAAAGCCTGCAAGTTTAAAGTTTAATATGGCGTTACAGATTGGTTCTGGTGCCCATGAGCGGTCAAACATGAGTTATTAAACAATCTCGGATTACCACCCTCAGTTTCCTGTCTGATTCCTGCTTCTTTGGCACCCGGTAGGCAGAACAGTACATCTCTAGGGTGGCACAGTGACCCTCTGAAAGATAACAACATAACAATCGGTCATCATCAACCAGTAGAACCACCCTCAGTTGCTTGTCTGGGTCCTGCTTCTTTGGCACTCGGTAGGCAGAACAGTTCATCTCTAGAATGGCACAGTAACCCTCTGAAAGATAACAACACAACATCATCAACCAGTTGAACCATCCACCAGTTTCCTGTCTGGGTCCTGCTTCTTTGGAATCCGGTAGGCAGAACAGTACATCTCTAGGATGGCACAGTGACCCTCTGAAAGATAACAACATAACATCATCAACCAGTAGAACCACCCTCAATTTCCTGTCTGGGTCCTGCTTCTTTGGCACCCGGTATGCAGAACAGTACATCTCTACGGTGGCACAGTGACCTTCTGAAAGATAACAACATAACATCATCAACCAGTAGAATCATCCATCAGTTTCCTGTCTGGGTCCTGCTTCTTTGGCAATCGGTAGGCAGAGCAGTACATCTCTACGGTGGCATAGTGACCTTCTGAAAGATAACAACATAACATCATCAACCAGTAGAATCATCCATCAGTTTCCTGTCTGGGTCCTGCTTCTTTGGCACCCGGTAGGCAGAACAGTACATCCCTAGGGTGGCACAGTGACCCTCTGAAAGATAACAACATTACAACCAGTAGAACCACCATCAGTTTCCTGTCTGGGTCCTGCTTCTTTGGCACTCGATAGCCAGAACAGTACATCTCTAGGGTGGCACATTGACTCTCTGAAAGGTAACAACATAACAACCAGTAGAACCACCATCAGTTTATTGTCTGGGTCCTGCTTCTTTGGCACCCGGTATGCAGAACAGTACATCTCTACGGTGGCACAGTGACCTTCTGAAAGATAACAACATAACATCATCAACCAGTAGAATCATCCATCAGTTTCCAGTCTGGGTCCTGCTTCTTTGGCAATCGGTAGGCAGAGCAGTACATCTCTACGGTGGCATAGTGACCTTCTGAAAGATAACAACATAACATCATCAACCAGTAGAATCATCCATCAGTTTCCTGTCTGGGTCCTGCTTCTTTGGCACCCGGTAGGCAGAACAGTACATCCCTAGGGTGGCACAGTGACCCTCTGAAAGATAACAACATTACAACCAGTAGAACCACCATCAGTTTCCTGTCTGGGTCCTGCTTCTTTGGCACTCGGTAAACAGAACAGTACATCTCTAGGGTGGCACAGTGACCCTCTGAAAGATAACAACATAACATCATCAACCAGTAGAAGAGTTTGGAAGCTCTCATAATTAAGCCGGAACGTATCAATCGCTTACCGCAACACGTTTGAAGCGTTGACTTATAGCATAAGGAAATTATTGATCTTTATCCATGGTTATTGTAAAAAAATATCACATTTAATTACGAAATCGAGAAACGTTTGAGGCCCGCTTAGAGAAATGACACATGATTTTGTGTGGCCGTCTAACATCCTTTCTAGCCTAACAATTGCCAATTCTTGTTGTCGCGTACTGGGGCCAGTTGTTCAATATTAACATTGTCGTTAGTTAACGATTCGTTAAAATTTTAAATGCAAATATTACAAATACACTTTTATTTTGTATCAACAAAAAATAACAGTGTCTTTGCTTTTGTAGTCCGCATTTACCGAACGAGTTGAGGTCTTAACGATGATGTTAAGCTAACGGAGTCTTGAACAACTGGCCCCCGGTATAATCATCTTTTTCAAATGGGTGTTTGTCGAAAGTAGCTGTCGAAGTACGTGCCATAGGAAATGCGCTTTAAAACAGACAAATGCAGATAGGAAGAAAAAGAAGAAGAATGATTCATTCGCGACTTAAACATACAGCTTTTAGTCGATAGGAAAAAGAACATCGCTTTCAGTTGAATAGTATCAAAACCAAGATCTGTTGAAAAAGACTGCATTGCTTCTAAATGTATAGGTAGATGCTTGAAAATTTACTACAAATCAAGTGTAAAATACCTCTGTTTCTTGATAATGAAAAGACCGACAGCTGTTATTACAACAATGCCGAGTATGCCGACAGTAACTGACAGCGCAATGAGCACGCTGTCTCTGGTGGAAGCTGACAATAGAAAGCAAAATGGCTTAACCCATTTGTAAAGTATGGACTTTCTCATATCTATCAATTAGATTAGTACACCTTGATGTTTAGCAACATCAGGTTTGATTTTGAAATGTTATTCCATTTATCGATGAAATTTCTCGAAGCAAACAGAATAGCCCCAGATGGGACGCCGCGTTCTGGGGCTATACCGCTTCACTGTTTCATAAATATACTGACGTCAATAAAAAACGCCTCATCGAAAATGTTGCATAACTTAGCCAATAGGTACACAATATGAACGAAATTTGCATTTTCCTTATTTTTACGTTCTCTCTCATGGTATAGCATACACCGAACTTGGTTAGGATGCGCACTTTTCTCAAAACTTGCCTGGTTGCACCATTTTTAAAAAATGTATCCTGACGTCATTGTTCACACGTGTTTGGCGTGAAAATTCTTGAAAGCCGTGCAAAGTCGTTTTACAAACTTAAGAACATCAAAATTTTGAAGCGTAACATTACTGGACTACGTGAAGTTGAAATACTGTAAAATAAAAACACGGGGACTTTGCACATGAAAAGAAATAGACAGAACGAAAAAATGATACTGTTCGGTTTCTGTCGTTCGAAGCGACACCATAGTCCGGGACTATCGTTAGCTTCGGTATAAGATTCCCTCTATCGATTTTTGTTACCTTAGCTCTTTCGCCGACGCTTCTGTAGCAAAATCTTTTTGACGTGGACGTCTCTTATGCTTACGAATTCTAATGATGAAACAATTTAGAAACGATGCCGTTATATTCGGATGCACACCTTGAGTTAATTTTCATAACGTAGCCACATTATTTCAAATGAATAGCCAAAATGGAGCAATGATATTCTGGCGCTTATTTCCCTAGACGTCAAATACACGTTATCCGTAAGGAAGTTCGTTTCACGCTGAAAGGCAGGAGAAGTAACAATAGAAACTATTCTTTGTCAAATAGCCATGCCAGGATAGCCTTTGAAAACTTTTTACCATTTTGCCTGCGATTACCATTTCAGCATTGATCATTAACTGCAGTGACGTCAATAACGCTACAGAACGAAATTCGGTTTTCAAAAATGTGTTTCAACAACATATGGTCACGTATGGATATCCCACTCCATGGCATATGTGTTGGTATAGCAAAGCAAACTCTCAGTAATCGAAAGGAGCGATGCCTGATAGACCGGTTCAGTAACAGAATAGGGATTTTACGAAGGGTGTATGTTTTCATCGGCATGTCATTTTTCAAGCAGCTGTCTGAATAATTTCAGTTTAGCATTTCCGAATGCGTAAAAGGTTAGCAAAAGATATGGCCAATATTTAAAATTATTAAAGTTGTTAATCTTGGCAGTATGGCGTGTCAAAATTGACTGAGGCGTTTTTTGTTGACGTCAGTATGGCACAAGTCTCAAATTAGTTATCATAATTTATGCAGATTGTCGCACATATTCAGAACATGATAATGCATACTTGTGGTCGACAAGCTTGTAGGTTCATTGAATAATGAAAAAAACTGTTTAATAAAAAGACAATCACAAATTATTTCGGTAGCCAGTTTCTTACGTATTTCACATAGTTTATCAGTATATCCTTCCCGACATACGTTGAGGCAGTGTCCCTCAGTCATGAGACACAGATCCAACATGCATCCCTCATAGCATTTCATAGAAAAAGTATCGCCCCAATATCCTGTTTTACAACCCTGACACATCACCTCACTCTCTCGGGTGCAACTCGAACATTGAGGACAATAATTACAGTTCCCGTTAAGGTCCATATAATAACCCTTCTTACACTGTTCACATGCACCTGAAGCGTCTGCACACCTGTCCTTACACCGGGTCGAACACTGCGTACACGCGCCTCCCGATAGATAATATCCATGAATACAGCCTTCTTTGTAGTATGCTGTTTTATCGTGACATACTTTGTTTATACAATGACTCGGACATGATTGACACACGTTATATGAGGTCATATGATACTGTTCAACACAGCCAAGGTCACATGATCCTGTAATACTATGACACTTCCGGTCAACACACTCTTTTGGACATTCTGCACATGACTGAGTAGAAATCAATACATCCATTAGTGCATTTAGCAGTTTTGTCCTCGCAAACACGATCTTTACAACCATTTGGGCAGGCCTTGCAGGCACCTTGCTTATCAAGATAATGGTGATCAACGCACCCCTGTAATTGGTAAAATGTCCATTACAACAGCAATAACATGTGACATTAAAATAAACCTTCAAAAGAAATACGAGTAATCAAGAACATTTAGAAATAGCTTCCATCTTATTTGGTACGTACGTGTATGAAAAAACAAGGTCGTTCTTATTGAGTTACGCTAGGTCGTAACAGATTTTGGGTGAGTTATATGGTGTTTACAATTTTGTGCTGTTGGCGCTTTATGTATGTTATCATATTTTAGTTAAGTTTAGGTAACTGAGTGGCCACCTATTGGGGTAATAGCTGCTCATTCGGCTTACGATACGGTTTCATGGTATAAGAACCTGATTGTTAACTTAGTTTTTGAAGTTGGAATCCTTTACCTGATCGTTGCCTGCTTCTACCTTATTAAATTCAACTGTGAATGATCATTGTATCATGAATTCAGCGTTACCGTTCCTTGAGAAGGGGACAATTTATTAACGAATTGTCTCAAAAATACCTTTGAGCAAGCCCCTGTTAGACAGTCGCAAGCGCGATCTTTACAGGTCTTTGATAAAGCATCACAAAACCCATCGCTACCTATATAATAACCGGCGCCACATCCTATATCGCACACCCCTGTTATCGGATCACAGAAGTCGTTTATACAATACTTGCAAGGCGTACACAGATTGCTACTTTGAAGATAATAACCAGGACCGCATCCGTCGATACAGCGAGCTGTGTGGTCATCACAGAGTTTGAAACCATACTTTACGAAAATATGTTTATGCAAAAATAAAAGCTATAAGAATGTAACATTCCGGATGATACTTTTAAAATATATGCAAATACACACTTTCCACAGGCCATTCACATGTTTACATGTAGCTTTGACAAAGCGCAGTCTCGAAGTCTTGAAAAGCTGACTCGATTAGTTAGAGTTTCATCACGAGAACCGAACAACTTACTAAACGTTGTTAACCACTGCAGGAGCTGAGGGTGAGGTTAGGTACCTGTAAAACCGGTTTAATCCCGCCAGTAATTTCATATTACTGGTCGTTCCAAGGCGATATTTTTGTGGTGGTTCTTATTGTCTTATTGTTGTTGTTTTTTTTTTTGTGCTGTTGGCGCCTTATCAATGTTATTATATTTTAGTTAAGTTTAGGTTACTGAGTGGCCACCTATTGGGAAAATACCTGCTCATTCGGCTTACGATATGTTTTCATAGTATAAGTACCTGATTGTTAATTTTTTTTCCCACCTCGGTTTTCGGAGTGGAAATCTTTTTCTGATTGCGCCTTTTCCTGATCGTAGCCTACGTCTACCTTTTGATGTGTGACCAGACCTATTTTTCTAATTTGGTAACATTTTATCATCAGCAGTTTTTCGAAAGATTCAATGATTCGTCTTTAAGCGAATATCTTTCAAAATGTTTAACGAAATGAGTGCTTTTATAGATATAAACATTCACATCACACTATATTTAGAAATGAGCAATTTCACAAAAATCCATTTTGTCATATATGTGACAAAGCCAAATGGTATATGCTCCCAACAGGTAGCTAGTTGCATGCCCAAATGTATTTTTCACATGAGCTGACTATTTTTATCTCTAACAAAAGGTTTTAAAATCTTTTTGAGATGTAGGGCAAGGCACAGAAAAATGTCATTTAAACCATAAAATCGTGTTGATTTTTTGCTCTTGATTTTTTAATCTTTATATCCCGTAGAATATGTTGGTTTTCCACTTCAGAACTGCATAAGTCTTTAATTATAAATGCAGAACACTTAAATGCTACACTCAAGCTTCAGGTAAAAAAACAACAACAACAAAATAATAAAACGATAAGAACATATCTTAATGCTCTGGCTGGCTTAATAAATTTACCTGTGAAATCAGCTATTCATTACGACATGAGTAGAACTTGTAATTGTTTGTCCAATTTTATCCTCCCCCCAGCAAACAAATGCTAACTATACTGAGGTAAAAAGATACAACAATTTGTCTTCCTACAGTGGCCGAATTTCTTGATTTTTATTATTTTTTCTTAAGCATATTCATCTAAAACATCTGAATATGGCAAGTGACAAAATGTATTAAATTTGCTTTTATTGAACATCATTTAAACTCGTAATAGCCAGATGGCTACTTTGTTGGGGATTTGAAAGATTTAGTCATTTTGCTCTCCATGCATGTTTTAAATTTTATGTGATGTTTTCTGATGTTTTTTAATCATTTTTTGTCTGCGGTGGATTTTAAATTGATTGTACAATTTCTGTGCCTCCCATGCTTACTTTACATATATTTTGTTTTTCCATCTTCACAATCTGTAACATTTTGTATTAGTAGTGGCTTAATTTACTGTGTGAATAGTGAAATGTTTTTGAAAGTATTTGAAAGTAATTATAATTACATCTGAGGTAAATTCAGTAATTGTAATCATAACATTACATGTATTTGAGCTAAGTAATGATTACAATTATTAATGATTTCTTTGGAAATAAATCGTATTTAATTACAGTTAATTACAATAAGTGATTACAAATACCACAGCCCTGATGTTGATTGCATATAAGATCTAGGTGTAACAATTACACATGACTTGAAGTGGAATACGCATACCACCAATACCTGTACTACAGCCAAACGAACACTTGGATTCTTCAGGAGAGACTCATTTTACCCCAAGATGTCAAAGAGGCAGCTCATAAAGGTACAAGTAGGCAACGATCAGGAAAAGGCGTAATCAGAAATAGATTCCCACTCCAAAAACCGAGGCGGGAAAAACAAAACTAACAATAAGGTACTAAGACCATGAAAACATTCAGTAAGCCGATTGAGCAGCTATTTCCCAATAGGTGGCCGCTCAGTTAACCAAACTTAACCAAAATATGACAACACACATAAGGCGCCAACTGCACAAAAAATTAAACACCAAAACACAAAACAATTAGAACCACAACAGAAGTATCGCCTTGGCACGATCAGTAATATAAAATTACTGGCGGGCTTCAACCGTTTTACAGGCGCCTAACCTCACCCTCAGCTTCTGCAGTGGTTCATAACATTTAGTTAGTTGTTCGGTCCTCCTGGTGAATCACTGACTTGTCAATGAATTATCATTGAAAAACAAATAAATCATGATAAATTCCATGATGGATCAAAAACGAGTACTCACAGAATGAGTAAGCTGCCCGACGATGGAGATCCCTGGGCGCCCAATAACTAACTAACTCCGGAGCAAAAGAAAATCACCAGTTGAACCCCGGTTGGCCAAGCAACAGACAAGAAGCTCCGGCCCCAAACAACTAAATTGTGTGAAATAATGTCGCACCATAAAGGACTGGTGCGACCAGTCCTGGAATATGGATGTTCTGATTCGGATCCTAATACTAAAGGCTTTCAGGAGAATTCGAGAAGGTACAGAATCGTGCCGCTAGATTTGTAACTATGAATTATACTTTCGAAGAAGGAAGTATGACTGACATTCTTGAACAACACAAATGGGAATCTCTAAAGAAAAGGTGGGTGGATAATCGACCTATATTGCTACACAAAAGTCTGAAGGGCAAAGCCAGAATACCTTATCCCCAAGACTAGGCGTTGTAGAAATAATAACAGCAAGGCATTTTAGCTTCCATCTGCTAGTATAGAGGCATATCAATGTAGATCACTTTCCCATACTATCAGGGACTGGAATGACCTCCCTTAATCCCTGTTTTCCACTGCTGAAATGTCAGATGATTGTGTGTCCAAGTTCGCCTCACTCGTTCGATCTAGGGAATAATATCTCCCCAATCCGCACCCCTGGTGAAATAATGTCATTTGGTGTGTCACCAGTAAAAAAATCATAATCAGACCTGGGCCCAGAATTACAATCCTTCCTTAACGTTAAGGAAGACCTAAGTTAAGGTGGCGACTTTTAACATCCAAAATATGCATTTTATTACTGCAGCTGGTGTTGTGCCGTGTGGCGGGGATATTCTGAGGAATCAAAATATTATTATCGGCTTAGATTCATTTTTAAACAAGGTTTTAATGTTTGGCCCCATTTTGAATTTACTAGTCTTTGTTTCGACGACGCTGTTGAAAGATGCAACATTACTGTAATTCTCATTGGCTCCATGTTACCAAAGCTATAGGGTCACTGAAAAGGTTAAGGTTGCCGAAATCACGGTATGGCCCATAATAATACTACTAATTATATTATTAATAATTATCTCTATAATTATAGAGGATAACGTATTTAGCACAACGGCCAGTCTTCCATACGGTCCTCTAGTGAATACAGACTTTGATTTTTTCGGGCCTTTTTTGTTATTATTCGTACTTATTTTTCATATTAGACATGCTAACGCAGTGATGCTATATTTTTGTTTTTGGCAGAAGAGAAGCCTGTGCTTGCCTTATTATGCTGGGCGTCAAGCAAGGTAGCCACTGGTACCATTTTAAAGTCTTTGGTATGATCCGGCCCAGGATCAAACCCACGACCTCCCGCCCCCGAAGCAGACGCTCTAACCATTACGCCATCGGAATCGGTGTTCACTGCTCTTAAAGGATCTCAGTTTTATTTTTATTTCCTATAACTGTAGTTGGTTGTGACGTGTTGCGGCCCTTAAAAGTCTCCCCGTACATCATCCATAGTGCAGATTATATTTTCCTTTTAGTCCTTTGAGACCATCGAGGATATTCTGAGAAATCAAAAAAAAGAATATCGGTTTAGATTCATTTTCTAAACACGGTTTTAATGTTTAGTCCCATTTTGAATTTACTATCATCCATAGTGCAGATTATATTTTCCTTTTAGTCCTTTGAGACCATCGAGGATATTCTGAGAAATCAAAAAAAAGAATATCGGTTTAGATTCATTTTCTAAACACGGTTTTAATGTTTAGTCCCATTTTGAATTTACTAGTCTTTGTATCGACGACGCTGTTGAAGGATGCAAAATTACAATTATTCTCATTGGCTTCATGTTGCCAAGCCTATAAGGTCACTTAAGAGGCTTAATTAGCCGAAACCGCGGTATGGCCCATCCCAAACTGATATCAAATTTCTTGGTATTATTATATAAATGACATTTTAATTTTACACACGTAAATTTTCGTAAAATTATTTATTGATTATAACGGTTATATTGTGAATCAAAATTTGTCACATTAAATAAGGAACGTCTTAATTTTAAGGAAGCATTGCAATTCTGGGCCCTGCTGTCTATAATGGGGCTTAAAATTTAATTGCATCGATTCCAGACCCCTCTTGTCTTACATTACCGATGGTTATATGAAAACATGTTCAATGAGTTTATATCAGTTTGTAAGTCTTGCTTAAAAAATCTACTGCCGCACCATATTATAACATACATAACTTATCTCCATCATATATAAGCGTATTCGCTGTAAGACTGTTGTCTGTGTAAATAGTTATACACGCGTTTCATAATGTTGTGTACTGTCAATGTAAATTCGCATATGCGCTGTTATATTATTTATGCTTTCAAATGATTTGCCACAAAAATCGCAGTGGTGAGGCTGATTGTCAGTGTTAATTTGCAAATGTGTTGCTAAATTGCTTTTCTGTGTAAATGATTTTCCACAAATTTATCATCTGTGTGGTCAAGCTGCAGAGTAAATAAGCATATGTTAAAATTGCTTTTTTGTGTAAATGTTTTTCGACAATTTCTACAATTGTGTGATTTATTTCCAGTGTGAATTAGCATATCTTCTCGAAGATGATGTTCTCGAAGATGACGTTTCTGATTAAACAATTTTCCACAAACATCACATCTGTGTGACTTTCCTCCAGTGTGAATAAGCAAATGCTAATAGATATATGGAGGTTGAGAAATAAACGCAAATCGCAATTTACATGGAAACGAAAAGCCTTAAATGAGGCAAGCAGAATTGATTATTTTTTAATACAAACTGAACTTGAAAATAATGTTATTTCATGCGACATCAGACCGGCGCAAATTAGTAAAACAAGCCACTTGTCAGTATCGTTAAAACTGAAAATATGTGACGAAAATAGAGGCCCAGGCATATGGAAAATTAATAAGAGCATCGTAAATGATACCGAATATAAAGCATTAATTAATCAGACGATTGAAAATTGTAAAACATTGCAAGCTACTGAGAATTTATCACCTCGTGAAGTATGGGAAAAGGTCAAAATAGATATAAGGGAAGTAACTCAATCTTATTCAAGAAATAAATCAAAACGGGTAAAAAGTCGATGCGTTTTTCTCGAAAATAGACTCAGTTCGCTTCATAAATTACAAGACGAAACTAATGAATCGAATGAAAATTTAACCATGGAAATAACGAATATCGAAACAGAATTAAACGCAATTTATCAGAATAGAGCAATTGGTGCACAGTGGGTAGAGCAGGGTGCGAAAAACACGAAATTCTTTTTAGGGCTTGAAAAATGTAGACAGAGTAAGAGATATTGACGGAGAGTTCAGACATTCTTAATGAACAGATAATTTTTACAGTAGCCTTTATACATTGAAAATAAACGATACCGCGAAAATGAAAAACTATCTCGACAACACATTTATCGAATACGCTGTTGCAAACAGATAAGCAATTATGTGACCAAACTATCACAAAAGAAGAATGTAGGAAGTCCCTTTTTTCTATGAAATTGAATAAAAACCCTGGTTTTGACGGGCTGTCGGTAGAATTTTATCAAACTTTCTGGGACCAGCTAGGGGACGTATTTATGAACGCAATGTACGAATCAATTACAAAAGGGCAGCTAACTGATACACAAGGGTCTGGAATTTTAAGTCTCATTTTTAAGTCTAGAGATGAAACCTCGCTCAATAACTGGCGCCCCATAACGTTGTTAAATCTTGACTACAAAATAATAGCCAGAGTTTTAGCTTAAAGGCTACAAAAAGTAATTGCAAAAATAGTAAGCTCGGATCAAAATGGATATATAAAAAAACAGATTCATTGGTTTCAGTATAAGGCAAATACAGGATGTCATTGATTACGCCGTAGACTGCAATTTAAATGGTGTTTTATTATTCCTTGATTATCAGAAAGCATTTGACTCGATTGAATGGAAGTTCATGAATATGACATTAGAAAAAATTGGATTTGGATCGTCCTTTATCAATCTTGTAAAAATGTTATATAAAAATGCAAAAAATAAAATAGTTAACAATTGGTGGGTATCAAATAGCTTTGGGATTTCGCGAGGAATCAGACATGGCTGTCCGATATCGGCGTTATTATATATTTTAGTAGCAGAAGTTATGGCTGAAATAATATGAAACAATAATCAGATCAGAGGTATAAAAATAGGAAGGTCAAAAACATTAAAATTAACTCAAATGGCGAATGATACGACTATTTATTTTAGAATCAGAACATAATATACCAATTATTAGACGAAATTCAAAGCTTCTAGAAGTATCGGGCTTAGTACTAAATAAATCGAAAACAAAAGGGTTACTTTTATGCAGAAATAAGCGTTACGTTCATTTTATCCATGGGATAGATTTCTCAATGTCAGCCATAAAAGCTTTAGGCATATATTTTAGTACAAATAGACAAGAGAGTCAACGGCTAAACTGGAATAAATTATTAGAAGATATCTAAAATTTGTTGAATTCTTGGAAAAGACGTAAATTAACATTACTAGGAAAAATTACAATTTTTAAGACATTAGCGTTGTCAAAATGCAATTATTTGCTACAGTGCATTACGGTGACCAGAGAAATGTTAGCAAAACGGGAACATCTGCTCTTTAAGTTAATTTGGAATGATAAACCAGACAAAATAAAGCGAAAGCAATTAACACAAAAATACGACAAGGGCGGCTTAAGGATGGTAGATATCAAAACGCAACAACAAACTTTTCAAATTAAATGGGTGCATAGACTAGTAAATGGTAATGATGCCAACTATAAAATCATACCGCAATTTTATTTTGATAAAATTAATATGGAAAACACTATTCATTATTCAAGATGAATTTCGGGTCAGAAAAGAATTTGAAAAATATAAAGCTTCCCAGTTTTTATAAAAATCTTGTTTCGGCTTGGGTAAATGCTGGAGGTTGCTGTACAGACGAGCCAAAATCATTTGTAAATATACGGAAACAAGTTCTATCGGGAAACAGGTTTATAAAATGGAACGGAAAATGTTTACTGTACAAAAATTGGATAGACGACAACATTCTTTATGTAAATGATATAATTTCGCCGGCTGGAGAAATTGACACTACCTTTGTGACTGCGTCTTTGTTTGCGATTCTGAGGAACGAAATAAACATGATCAAGTCGGTGAATCGTCTTGCTTGTAAAAGTGTTGGTTTTTACCCATTGCGTTGCGGCACGTTTTTGTGCAATCCTTTGTCTTCTTTGCGGGAAAGTTTTCCAAACCTTTTTTAGAAAGATCTGCGATATTTAGCTTACAGTTTCTTGCTATAAAGACGCCCAAAGAGGTAATTGTGTTGCGGGCACAGATGTCACGCTTGTAATTTTCAGGATTGATCTTTGCGAGTCACTCAAAGTTTGACATTGTAATGAACCTATATTCGGACATGAATTTTCGTACATTTGTTGATCACTATTTAAGGTGACAATTAATTCCTCAGCTCTAAATAGCATGGCTCATAATGTGAAACTGGTTTCTATTTTCAGTTTGACGTTGATGTTGGTTGATGCTAGTTCGTGTCAATTGATTTAAAGCAGTTGAAGTTGATCGATTATCTGCATCAATGTGACCTGATTCCCTGAGACTAACATTACCAGTAAACAAACTGTTGGGCTCGATTTCATTGTGTTCCCCATAACACCATCTCCTAAGGTCAAGGAACCGTAAGCCAGGGCGGCTAATTATTCGGCAGCCACAACCTTGATTTTAGAAAAGCTAAATGTAAAACAAAATTGGATAAGTGAGATATAAATGGTAAAAGAGATCAAACTCCAAGACTGAATTATTTGATTTGAGATATACAAGTTAAAACAGGCGATTCCAGAGACATGGAAAAATACATTAAAAAGCCGAGAATCTAGAGAATCAATAGTGAACACTAACACTGGACTTTTCATTATGATCAAAATAATTACAAAACATTCAGTTTGCCATTTGAAAACTTATTGCAAAATAGACATATTTCGTCTTTTTGAGAAACCGAAACGTAATTAGACCGATAATGGAGAAATACTGGGTAGAGCATCTGAATTTACCATCACACAGCGAGTTTTGGGTTTATACATCGTTATTAACTGACTTACAAAGTAACAAACTTAAAGAATACAGATTCAAATTAATAAACGCAGCACTTCCATGCAAACAACTTTTGTTTAAATGGAAACTAATCGACAATCCGTTATGCGAGATCTGTAAAATTACCGAAAATTATAACCACCTATTTATCGAATGCCCAGCAGTTCAGCAAGTATGGAAACATGCGATTCTTAGTCTTAAAAATGCAGTTTCACACACTCGCTTAAGCATTTAAAATATCTGATTGTTGGTTTTAAATCAGAACAAAGGCAGTATGTAGAACTAAATCACATTCTTACGACCATTGGATATACCATATATAAAGGGTACTGCATAAGCGAAAATCGTAAAAAATATCTTAATTTACTAAGATTAACAAAGACGGAATTTCAAAAATCTTTCGAAGTGGCAAAATCCCTGAATCTAAAGCAAAGCAAATTGTTTTCGAGCTTTATAAAATACTTTGTGCACGATGACTAATAACAATCATAAAAGTATTTCAAACTCATGTGCCTCTGCTAGTTATCTTTACGAAAGCGTAAAGTGGTCGGCAAAAAGAGGCAACTTACAACTACATGTGTTTAGAATGTACGAACGTCTTACGTCTTCCCAACAGGCTGTTGTTGCATTTCGTTTTCGTTCCAGCAAGACAACTGTACCGGGAAATTTGGGCGCGGTTTTTCTAAATGTTCGTACTAACACGCACTTTTAATCCTTATTGAAATAAAAAATAATCCCGTGAAAGATGAGTGAATCAATGGAATCTTTTTCTTCTTCAGTAAAGTTTATATTATCTTGAAAGACGCACTATTATCTATATGGGTGGAAGGGAACCCCGACCCTTCTCTCGCAATTGACGGGGGATTAAATTTACAAAAGGAAAAAAAAAATGCATTTTAAGACTGAATTTATAGGCAAATGTAATTCCACAAGTTCAACAACCAACTTGTTTATCTCTAGTATGAATGTGCATTTAGAGTTGGTTTCTGATGAAATTATTTTCCACAAACACCACATTTTTGTGACTTTTCCCCAGTATGAATGAGCATATACTTTGTGTGACTGTCATGAAGAGCAAACGTTTTCCGACAAGTACCACACTCATATGGTTTATCTCCAATGTGTTTCAACATATGCGTATTGAGAATGCTTTTTTTGTAATAACATTTTTTTTCTACAAAATTCACAGTTGTATGGTTATTTTTCAGTGTGAATAAAGATTTGATTACTAAGACAAGCATCTCACTCATGTGGTTTATCTTCATTGTGAATAAGCAAATGGGTAACTTTTTAGTGCGAATGATTTCCAACATGTTTCACAATTATGTGGTTTTTCTCCAGTGTGAATTAACATATGCCTTTTTAGAACTCCTATCTGTGTAAATGATTTTCCACATGTTTCACAGCTATGTGGTCTATCTCCAGTGTGATTAAGCATATGTGTTGTAAGAGCGCATTTCATTGTGAATGATTACCACATGTTTTACAATTATGTGGTTTATATCCAGTGTGAATTAAAATATGCTTTTTAAGATGGCATTTCTGTGTGAATGATTTTCCTCATGTTTCGCAGTTATGTGGTTTATCTCCAGTGTGAATACGCATATGGTTTGTAAGATCGCATTTCCATGCGAATGATTTCCCACATGTTTCACAATTATGTGGTTTATCTCCAGTGTGAATTAACATATGCTTTTTAAGATGGCATTTCTGTGTGAATGATTTTCCACATGTTTCGCAGTTATGTGGTTTATCTCCAGTGTGAATACGCATATGGTTTGTAAGATCGCATTTCCATGCGAATGATTTCCCACATGTTTTACAATTATGTTGTTTATCTCCAGTGTGAATTAATATATGCGTTTTAAGAAGGCATTTCTGTGTGAATAATTTTCCACATGTTCCGCAGCTATGTGGTTTATCTCCAGTGTGAATATTCATATGCCTTTCAAGATTGCATTTCTGTGTGAATGATTTTCCACATGTTGCACAGCTATGTGGTCGATCTCCAGTGTGAATAAGCATATGTGTTGTCAAACAGCTTTTCTGTGTGAACGATTTTCCACAAGTTCTGCAGCTATGTGGTTTATCTACAGTGTGGATAAGCATATGGGTTGTAAGATAGCTTTTCCGTGTGAACGATTTTCCACATATTCCGCAGCTATGTGGTTTATCTCCAGTGTGAATTAATATATGCGTTTTAAGAAGGCATTTCTGTTTGAATGATTTTCCACATGTTCCGCAGCTATGTGGTTTATCTCCAGTGTGAATCATCATATGCCTTTCAAGATTGCATTTCTGTGTGAATGATTTTCCACATGTTGCACAGCTATGTGGTCGATCTCCAGTGTGAATAAGCATATGTGTTGTCAAACAGCTTTTCTGTGTGAACGATTTTCCACATGTTGTACAGCTATGTGGTTTTTCTCCAGTGTGAATAAGCATATGGGTTGTAAGATAGCTTTTCCGTGGGAACGATTTTCCACATATTCCGCAGCTATGTGGTTTATCTCCAGTGTGAATTAATAAATGCCTTTTAAGAAGGCATTTCTGTGTGAATGATTTTCCACATGTTCCGCAGCTATGTGGTTTATCTCCAGTGTGAATTATCATATGCCTTTCAAGATGGCATTTCTGTGTGAATGATTTTCCGCATGTTTCACAGCTATGTGGTTGATCTCCAGTGTGAATAAGCATATGGGTTGTCAAAGAGCTTTTCTGTGTGAACGATTTTTCACATGTTCCGCAGCTATGTGGTTTATCTACAGTGTGAATTATCATATGCCTTTCATGAATGCCTTTCTGTGTGAATGATTTCCACATCATTCACAATTATGTGATTTATCTGTAATGTGAATTCACATATGCTTTTTAAGATTTCCTCTCTGTGTGAATGATTTTCCACAGGTTCACAGCTTTATGGTCTATCTCCAGTGTGAATAAGCATATGGCTTGTAAGATGGCTTTTCTTCGTGAATGATTTTCTACATGTTCCACAGCTGTGTGGCTTATCTAAATGGCCAACAAGCACTGTTATGCAAAATATTTCTATTCGACTGGCTGTTTTTGACGAATCAAATACTTGTATACTCGTAGTAAAAAGCAATACATTACATTGAACTCCAGCCTAATTGTACATACAGGAAGTAAGATTTGTCTTCTGTCGAAATTCAATCAGTCGGTTTATTCCACATTTGAAGTAGTATATCCTGTATGTAATTACGCATCAATGTTGAGAGTTTCCCCACAAACGTGACAGCTATAGTGTTCATCTTTGGTGTGAACAGACATTCGTCTTTTTTCTGAAACAATTCTTTTTTTTTTTTTTTGTTTTCTAAGGGTGAGGATGATACTGTTTTCTTGGTCAACCCTGAAACAAAATAAAAATAGAAGATAAAACTGTGTAAGGTTGGGAACTCCCAGGGTGAACAGAAAAAACAAATAGGATCATAAAGGCAAATGTTGTAGAGACTTTCAGATTTAATGTCGTTTAGATGTTTGTGGAAAAATCTATAAATATAATAGCTAGAAAAGGTGCCTTGGGAGGCACGTATACAGCGGCTAGTACCTACCAAGTACCCCTCCCTACCCCAACAACCCGGCACATGCTCATTCCAGAAATTTAACCTCAAATCCCCAATGAAATACAGTTCCCTCATCAAGCATATTTTAGAAATAAGCGTTGTATAGCGCTTACAAACATAGGGGAGAATAGTTTTAGAATGACAGATATATTTTAGAGCAGTATACAGAGCTGACTTGTATACTCAATCCAGGACATACTCACGGACATTGTGGGTCAGTTCCTCAGTCCTAGATTGAATGAAAATAGAACGTCATTCTCAAAAAAAAAAAAAAAAAAAAAAAAAAAAAAAAAAAAATCTTGACTTTTAGTCCCACCCCCATCACCAGGCATGTTCCCTAGGGTCAAATCCTTACGAGGTACCTATTGTATAAATGCTTTCTGACACATGATTGTCAAGATATAGACCTACAGAACATTAATCTCGCTATCTATCATATTATATAAATGTGTCTTAGATTTAGACCTTCAGTCCCACCCCTTGCGTTTGGTGCCGTAGAGTAAAATTCAATTTTCAAGGGTATTAATGATCCAAATAGGAATGCATTACTATACATGTGTCACATAGTAACATGTTTGTTCACATAGTGACATGTTTGTATTTGATATTTAGACTGAATATGGTAAACTACCTTAAGTGACAAGTTTTTCAATACAGTGGACAGTAATTATGGGATACCTGTAAAATCAGTCAATATTAAATAACAGTTTACTTTTACCTGAGAGCAGTGAAGTGTACGTGCATAGTGTGGTCAGTTTAGTTGAAATCACACATGTAGAAGCAGCTTTTGTGTTGAGAAAAAAAAACACTAAAGCATAAAGATAGAGACAATTTTGAAGTTGTGTGAATTGTGAGCTTGTGCTGTGTTTTAAAAGGAATTTGAAGGAATATCTTTCTCTAAGTAGCAGCTTATTTTAATTCATTGTAAATAAGCATTATACAAATGCCTCCTGTGTGAAAAGACATCATTTTCATATTGCAAAGAAAATTGGTCTTAGTGTAACTGTATAAGGGTTATAATAGTGCTTAGAGCTTAAATGAGAAGTCAGATGTGTACATAAAGTATTGCAATTCAAGGTAGGTCACTTTTAAACTCCCAATACTTTATCTATTAAAAGCAAAAGTGCAAATGGAATATAGAGGTTTTGTGCATTTTAAATATGGATGTACCAGTTTCACATGTATATTGTTATTGTACATTAAATATGCCCAAACTGTACGGTATGTTGATGTTAGTTGTACTGTACGCCTAGTTGTGGTAAACTGTAAGCTTAGTTGAAAATGTAAAAATGAAAATTTCAGTGATTATTTTGTACTCGCGGAATATTGTCTAGGTTTTAAATGTACATAAATTGAGTGAAATTATATTTGTTTGCAGGTGGCCGCCTACTGAGGCTCACCAAGAAAAGAGCGTTGTTGCAGGGCTGTGTGTACAGGACTGTGTGTCCCAAATTGCAGTATGACTGTGTGTCTGATCCTGATAAAGGGGCAATGTTGCAAACCTGCAGACGTGTTTATAACTGATATGATTGATGATGTCATTAAAATATGAAATCAGAACAGTGTGTTATATGTTTTGAAGAAAACGGTATCCTCGAATCTGTGACATTGGCGATCCCGGCAGGATGCAGTTTCCTAGTGCAAATCTGTGTATCAAAGACATTCATGTCAACAGTATCAACAAAGAAATGGGATGATTTTCTCCAACGTTTTGGGTGACAGGGAAACGCATTACATTCCGGTGCCGGTAAATCCAGCAAACTATAGCGGTGCCATAAAAACCTTTGAAGCTAAAGAAAACCAGCAGACCTATTTGTGATAGTGACACTTATAGTTCTAGCCAATCTATCCTAAGATTTATACGGTTCTCGCTTACTCAGTGACGGTGACATTTTCCATGCAGTGTATTTAGTGGCAGTGGCACATTGATTTCTTTAAGTTTAGCCTATTTATGACAATATACCATTTAAATTGCGAATAATATTTGGGGACACTTTCATTTAGCATATTTAATGATAGTGACATTTGGTGACTCATATTCTAATAAGTTACAGAGACAATTATCAGCACAAAGGTTATTCATTAACAGCAATTTAGTACACCCATCCTTAGATCAGCTAGCTAGCCTTCACTCCGCTCCACTTCGGTACCTCGTTCCACTTTCGCTAGAAGGCTTAGCTTAGGTTGTCTTTAAACTATGGTCGAACAAATTATGGATTTTGTAAGCAAACTTTAGTAGCTTTATTTGGCGATGCTCGTATAAGAAATGCATATGTATATGCACCAGAGGTAATTATCTACAGCTGACACAAATCATGCATTCTGAAACTACAAGGAAACAGAAAATATCGACTTTATATATTTCTACTTTCAGTTTGATGTGTTCTATTTATAGACACGTGTGTAGCGTTTTCTTTTTGAAATATGACATATTTAAACAACCCCAAGCATTCGTTGCACTGGAATAGTCGGTTCTCATGTCATATATGTTGAAAGAGACCTAACTTAACACAGTATTCCCTTTCTTTGCTGTTCTTGTTGATTTTTGACTTTCAACTAACTGTTCAATGTAAGCCGTTCCCGTCGGTGTGGATTATAACGAAACACCGATGGGAATATCCCGTCTAACCCATCCTTTGCAAGATTTTTGCATTTGCATTTTGTGTCAAAGTATAAGGTCATTGGAATATAAGATTGTTTTTTTAGTTTAAGAATTCAACATACAATAGAAACAGTAAATTGATATCTAAGATATTGAATATAAATCCAAGTACTATTCTAATCAAAGACAATTTACTTGATGTGTAAATTCATATTAATAAGTGTTACTTGGTGGTTTATTGGTATCTTAATCACCATGGAGATGTCGCAAATTATGAAAGTAGGGAAAGAGCTAGGCTTAGAAGGGGCATATTACTAAATTTCATTGAACGCAAGGAGAAAGGAGCGTTAGATAGAGAAGGAGGGAAATAGAAGCTTATGAGAGAGAGAAGAAAAAAGAGTTGGACAAGATAGCAAGGGCTGAGAAAGTTGCAAAAGAGGCAGTGAGAGAGAGGAGAGAGCAAAGGTGAGAGCGGATAGATTAAAAGAACTAGAACTTGAGAAAGAAAAACAATTTTAGAGAATGATAATAAAATAAAGTTGCAGGAGTTAGAAAATAATTCTAAATTAGAATTGTTGGATGAACAAATTGAACTTGAGAAAGTTAAAGCTATGTCAAAACCTGAACCTAAACATGAAATTAAAGGTCCCAAATTACCCCCTTTTGAAGAGGGAAAAGATGACATGGACGCATATTTACACAGATTTGAGAGGTTTGCTAAAAATTTAGGTTGGCCGCAGAAAGACTGGGCAGTGAGATTAAGTTCTCTTTAAAAGGGAAAAATCTTTAGAAACTTATACAAGATTATCCAATACAGAAGCAAACGATTTTGAAAAGGTTAAACAGGCCCTATTAAAATGATTTGAGCTCACACAAGAGGGTTTCAGACAAAAATTTAGGTCTTAACGACCTGATGATGGGGAAAGTGCTGCTCAATTTGCCTTAAGGTTAGAAAATTATTTGATAAGATGGATTGAACTCGCGGGGGCTGACAAATCATTTCAGGGGCTAAAAGATATCTCACTTAGGGAACAGTTTATAAAGGCTGCACACAGGAAATTGGCCTTATTCCTTAAAGAAAGGAAACCTGACAACATTAATTTAATGGCAGAATTAGCGGACCAATTTCTTGAAGCACATGGGTCTCAGACCATGTTCTCAAAAACAAAACTTATAATCCATGTAAGAAGCCTGGGTATTTGGATAAACAGGCCCAAAAACAAAACTCTGAAAGTGATGCAGGTAAATCCATGACAGGGAAGACAGGTAACAGGAAATTTTGTTACTTTTGTAATAGGAAGGGGCACATTACTGACGATTGTTGGGACATGCTGAAATTGAAGAGGGCACAAGGTGGCAAACAGGCAGCCGGTTTCATAAGCCTAGCTGGTCAGCTTACGGATGTGAAAGTTAGTGAAAAGCCTAATGAAAAGTCAGTCACTGAAGCATGTGCTTGTTCTTCTAGTGACATAGGAGGGCGTGACTGTTGCATTCATGACAATAAGGTTCGTCTAGAATGTGGGCATGAATTGCCGTTCATCAGTGCACTATGTGGGACAAACCAGGTATGGTCTATGCCAGTTGTACGCGGTATGCTAAATGGAGAGATGGTAAGTGTCTTACGGGATACTGGTTCTAGTAGCGTGGTGGTGAGAAGAAATTTAGTAAGTGCTGATCAGTTTACAGGTAAAATTCAGAGATGTGTGCTCATTGATGGGTCAGTTAGAGAAGTACCTGTGGCAAAGATCCAAGTGCCAACGCCTTATATACAGGTAATGCTGATGCATTGTGTATGGTAGACCCTATCTATGATCTTATTTTAGGGAATATTCACGGAGTTAGAAATCCAGACGAGTCAGATGAGTTTTGGAAAGGTAAAACTAGTAATGAAATAGAACAGAGAGAAGGCAAGGGACAGGATGAGAGCACATAATTAGATTCAGATAAGGTAAGTCCTAACAGAGAGAAAGCTGTCAGACCAGACTCTAAAGCTATAAATGACTCACAGAAGCAAATTACAGAGCTGGGAGTGGATGAAGGTAAATACCAAGAGGAAAAGGAATCCCTGACAGATAATGACACAGTAGAAATAGCAGACGTTAACGCAGATATGGGACAAGCAGTTCAGACAAGAGGACAGATTTTAAAGGAGAATAAAGGATTTAGTACTGTCAAGGTGTTAGATTGCATAAATGTTAAGTAAGATGAATTCAAGAAAAACAATAGGGTAGTTCTGATACTCTAAACTGGGTGCGAAGAAAAGCGAAAAGTTCTGAGAAAAGGGAATCACGTGGTATTGTATCATGGTTTATGGAGTACAATGTGCTAATCTATAGATACTTTGAAAATAAGCTTGACACCACAGGTGACACAAATAAGCAACTTGTTGTACCTAAGAAGTATAGAGGAACAATTCTAAAGTTAGCTCATGAATCCATTTTAGGTGGTCATCTAGGGATGAAGAAAACGGTATCCTCGAATCTGTGACATTGGCGATCCCGGCAGGATTGCCTGCCTCACATCTGATGTGATGAAAGAGGTAAGCTGACTTCTTTCAATGCGTATGTTAAACCCGACAGCATATCATCCAATGTGTAACAGATTAAAAGAGAAGTTCAACGGAACCTTGAAGAATATGCTGAAAAAGGTTTGTGCAGATAATCCTAGATACTGGAACAAATATGTCCCTGCATTATTATTTTTTATAGAGAAGCACCTCATAAGAGTCTTGGCTTTAGTCCATTTGAGTTGTTGTATGGCAGAACAGTGAGAGGCCCAATGGCAATCTTGAAAGATTTGTGGACTGATGAAGTGAAACAACCTGAGGTAAGGACCACATACCAATACGTTCTAGAACTGAGACAAAGGTTGGAAGATACTCTAGAAGTGGCTAGAAAGGAGCTTGAGAAATCTGCTAGCAGGTACAAATAGTATTTTGATGGGAAGACCAGGCCTAGGACGTTTCAAGTAGGTGATGAGTGCAGGTTATACTTTCTTTTTGGTCCTTTGAGATCAGCGAGTATATTCTGAGAATTCACAAAAAATTATTATCGGCCAAGATTCATTTTCTTGCTAATGCTTAATATATTTGGTCCCATTTAGAATATACTAGTCTTTGTGTCGACTACCCTGTTGAAAGTTGCAAAATTACAGTAATTCTCCTTGGCTTCATCTTGCAAAATCTAAAGGGTCACTGACGGGACTTTAATAGTCGAAACCGCGGTATGGCCCATCCCCTTTCTCATTATTGTGTTCACTGCTCTTAAAGGATCTCAGTTTTAATTTTTGTTTGTTACTGTTGTTGCCCACAGAGGAAAGCAAATTGCTTATGCAGTGGCAGGGTCCCTACAAGGTGGTTGATAAGATTGGTAGGAGTGATTATATACTTGATTGAGGTTAAGGGAAAAGTAAAACCCTTCCATGCAAATCTGTTGAAGAAATATTGAAGCTGTCGCAGTAACGATACAGGCTAAAGTGAGCAGTATATATGAGGTTGAAGCACAAGGATAATGTGAGATTGCGTTTGCGGGTATCATAGATAGTAGCATAGATGAGGATGCAGAAGTTGGAGAAGGCAGCTCTGTGAATGATGATGGACTCCTTGAAGTACCAGATGTTAAAGGTAATGAGTGTATAGATGATGTAAAAGTTAATCCTGAGTTATCAGAGAAACAGAAGAAGGAGATGAGAGATATTGAATGAATTTCAAGATGTTCTGACGGACAAACCTGGAGAGACGTCCTTTATTGAGCATGACATTAAGTTGACTTCAGATCAGCAGGTCCGAACAAAACAGTATCCCTTACCCTTTTCAATGACGGAAACCATAAAAGATGAAACAAAGAAAATGTTAGACATGGGTATAATTGACTCATCTAAGTCCCCTTATACATCACCTGTTGTGTTAGTCAAAAAAGCAGATCAGTCAATAAGATTCTGTATAAACTTTACAAATTTGAATAAATTAACAGTGTTTGATGCTGAACCTTTCCCGAATCCAGATGAAAGCTAGCAAATTGTAAATACTTTACAAAGATTGACCTGAACAAAGGGTACTGGCAGGTCAAGCTTACAGAACATAGCAAAGAAAAAACTGCCTTTGGTACACCTAGTGGTTTGTATCAGTTCAGGAAACTTCCCTTTGGTTTAGTTACGATACAAGCAAATTTTAGCAGGATGATGAGGTTGCTGTTGAAAGATTTGACTGATTTGACATTTTAGAACATACAGCTGAGTGGTTAGAACATATTGAAGGGTTGAGTAAATTACTGACTACTAGGTTGAGGCAAGCTAGTTTGACGGCCAGACCAAGTAAGTGTATGGTAGGATACACTACTGTGGAGTTTTTAGGACATACAGTTGGGGATGGAAAATTAGCTCCAAATGGAGATAAGGTAAAAGACATCATAGAGGCCAAGAGACCTGAGAGAAAGAAGCAGGTTATGTCCTTTTTAGGAATGGTAGGATTGATTTTATCGAAGATTCATTCCTCAGTTCGCTGAGATTACTTTCCCGCTTACAAATCTAACAAAGAAAGGTAACCAAACAAAGGTAATGTGGGAGGTGGAGCATCAAAGAGCATCTGATACCCTTAAGGGATACATGGTAAGATCTCCCATCCTTTAGCTACCAGACCTTTCTTGCACGTTTATACTGAGAACAGATGCCTCTAACGTAGGTATTGCCGCAGTTCTGTTGCAGGAGAAAAATGGGGTAAAGTTTCCAGGGGCTTATGCCAGCAAAATGTTGCTGCCAAGAGAAACTAGATATTCATAGAAAGGGAATGTCTGGGTTCAGTATCGGGTATTAAACGGTTCCAGATGTATTTGTATGGCGCAGAATTTCAGGTCGAGACCGACCATTGTCTCCTCATTTACATGCAGAACACTTAACAAACAGCAGAGTAATGAGACGGGTTTTGAGTTTACAACCTTATCGGTTCAGAATTGTAGCCATAAAGGGTTCACAGAACATAGGAGCTGATTACAAGTTTTTCAATACAGTGGTCAGTTATTATGGTTTACCTGTAGAATCAGTCAATATTAAATTACAGTTTACTTTTACCTGAGAGCAGTGAAGTGTACATGTATAGAGTGGTCAGTTTAGTTGAAATCACACACGTAGAAGCAGCTTTGTGTTGAGAAAAAAAAACTAAAACATAAAGATAGAGACAATTTTGAAGTTGTGTGAATTGTGAGCTTGTGCTGTGTTTTAGAGAGAATTTGAAGGAATATCTTTCTGTAAGTAGCAGCTTATTTTAACTAATTGTAAATAAGCATTATACAAATGCCTTTTGTGTGAAAAGGCATCATTTTCATATTGCAAAAAAATGCTCTTTGTGTAACTGTATAAGGGTTATAATAGTGCTTAGAACTTAACTGAAAAGTCAGATGTTTACATAAAGTTTTGCACCCCAATACTTTATCTATTAAAAGCAAAAGTACAACTGGAATATACAGGTTTCGTGCATTTTAAATATGGGTGTACCAGTTTCACATGTATATTGTTATTGTACATTAATTGTGCCCAAACTGTACGGTATGTTGATGTTAGTTGTACTGTACGCCTAGTTGTGGTAAACTGTACGCTTAGTTGTAATTTGTAAAAATGAAAATTTCAGTGATTATATTGTACTCGCGGAATATTGTCTAGGCTTTAAATGTACAGAAGTTGAGTGAAATTACATTTGGTTGCAGGTGGCCGCCTTCTGAGGCTCACCAAGAAAAGAGCGCTGTTGCAGGGCTGTGTGTCCCAAATTGCCGTATGACTGTGTGTCTGATCCTGATAAAGGGGCAATGTTGCAAACCTGCAGACGTGTTTATAACTGATATGATGATGTCATTAAAATATGAAATCAGAACAGTGTGTTATATGTTTTGAAGAAAACGGTATCCTCGAATCTGTGACAAAATGTAAGTATTTTTTAAGATCTGGACTTAGAGAAGAAAAAAAAACCTTTATGTAAACAACACATGAACACATTTTCAAGGTGACCTTGATTTTGAACTTTAGCTCCATCTCCGGACATGGATCCTGGGGTCCAAACTAATGGTAAGAAAGCGAACCTTATAGGGTACCTAAAGTCTTAATATGAATGATTTCTGAAAATTGTGTAACGAACGGCCGAGCTAAGCCACTGCAAACCCCGTCGGTGGAAAAGCATGCTTTATATAACTAGAAATGCGTGTTTGTAAAACACTATGCCCCCAACTGTATGCTTGTCCCTAAACTGGCAGTTTGTATGAACCATTACTTTCATTCAAATGAAAACAAAATAATAATTTCCTGAAGAAGCTGTTCGACTGCCTCTATTTTGACCTTGATCCTGAAACAGAATGTAAGCTTTTTGCAGACAAGTTAGAAATGGAGTAAAAATTAAAAAAAGGAGTAATTTTATCAACATCAGATGGAAAGTCCTCAAAAGTTAATCAGGTGATCTTCCTCTTAGCCCCAAACAGTATACCAAATATGAAAGCTCTCGCTCAAATACTTTTTGAAATATCTTGTACACATGATTTTCAAATTTTGATTTCAAAGGGACATAACTCCAAAAAGGGGCATAACTCGGACATGAAAAAAATACGGGTCAACTATTATTTCATGAGGAATTTGTATGTGTAATTTCTAAACTGTAGCATTCGCCGTTCAAAAGTTTCAAATTCCACTGAAAAGTGGAAAAATCAATCAAAATTGAATATTTTTGTCAAAATTTGACAGAAAGTTTTCAAAAGTTAATCAGGTCATCTACTCCGCAGCCCTAACCTGTATGCCAAATATGAAGGCTCTAGCTTAAATACTTTTTGAGATATCTTGCACACAAGATTTTCAAATTTGGTTTTTCAAAGGGACATAATTCTAAAAAGGGGCATAACTCGGACATGAAAAAAATACGGGTCAACCATTTTTTCATGAGAAATCTGCATATGAACTTTCAAAACCCTCGCATTCACTGTTCAAAAGTTTCGAATTTCACTGAAAAAGTGGAAAAATCATTCAAATTTTCACAATGCCATATTTTTGTCATAATTTAAAAGAAAGTTCTCAAAAGTTGATCAGGTCATCTACTCCGCAGCCCCAACCAGTATGTCAAATATGAAGGCTCTAGCTCAAATCTCTTTTGAGATATCTTGCACACAAGATTTTCAAATTTTGTTTTCAAAGGGACAATTGCGAATTAGTGTCTCCATTTGTCAAAATCAAAGACAACCCCAAGATGTTTTAACATCATACTTCAAAGACTATGAAAACCCTTTGTAGTAAAAAGTGAACCAAGTTAACCTCGAGACAGTGGCATAGAATTAGCCAATAATAGTTTACTCAAGCTGGTAGATAAACCTAAGTCCCGCCCATATAGTTTATGTGACAGCTGGTCAGTTCACTGACTCAGTTGAATTGAAGTAAAATCAATTAAATATTTACATGCTTCAAAATATCTAGTCTTCCTATGATTAGATCAAATTGCAAGATTAAATGTTGTTCTTGTCTATTTAAATGTGCTTTTGTATGTGTCCACAAGACACATATTTCATGTACTTTACTGAAATAAATTCAGCCACTGACAAGTGACAATAAATAATATTTAGGGGTCAGGTAGTCCTTCCTGCAGTGGTGGCAGGTGGGCGGAGCTAAACTTGTCCTTAGTAAATGGCTAGTTGGGTAAATTGTTTGTACTGAAAATGAACTGTTATTGTGGTGCTATTTTGGGAACTCAAATTCTTTGATCTTATGATTAGACATCATGCAGATGTTATGTCAGAAAACCACAAAAGGGGCTGGAATATCGCAAACAGCCATAACTCAGAAAAGGGGCATAACTCGGACATGATAAAAAATACGGGTCAACTATTTTTTCATGAGGAATACATATATGAAATTTCAAATCCCTTGCATTCACCGTTCAAAAGTTTCAAATTTCACTGAAAAGTGGAAAAAGCAATCAAATTTTAAAAATTCCATATTTTTGTCAAATTTTGACAGAGAATTCTCGAAAGTTGATCAGGTCATCTACTCCTCAGCCCTAACCTGTATGCCACATATGAAGGCTCTAGCTCAAATACTTTTTGAGATGTCATGCACACAAGATTTTCAAATTTTGTTTTCAAAGGGACATAACTCAAAAAAGGGGCATAACTCGGTCATGAAAAAAAATATGGGTCAACTATTTTTTCATGAGGAATACATATATGAAATTTCAAATCCCTAGCATTCACTGTTCAAAAGTTTCAAATTTCAATGAAAAGTGGAAAAATCAATCAAATTTTCAAAATTCCATATTTTTGTCAAAATTTGACAGAGAGTTCTCAAAAAGTGATCAGGTCATCTACTCCTCAGCCCTAACCTGTATGCCAAATATGAAGGCTCTAGCTCAAATACTTTTTGAGATGTCATGCACACAAGATTTTCAAATTTTGTTTTCAAAGGGACATAACTCAAAAAAGGGGCATAACTCGGTCATGAAAAAAATATGGGTCAACTATTTTTTCATGAGGAATACATATATGAAATTTCAAATCCCTAGCATTCACTGTTCAAAAGTTTCAAATTTCAATGAAAAGTGGAAAAATCAATCAAATTTTCAAAATTCCATATTTTTGTCAAAATTTGACAGAGAGTTCTCAAAAGTTGATCAGGTCATCTACTCCTCAGCCCCAACCAGTATGCCAAATATGAAGGCTCTAGCTCAAATACTTTTTGAGATATCTTGCACACAAGATTTTCAAATTTTGTTTTCAAAGGGACATAACTCAGAAAAGGGGCATAACTCGGGCATGAAAAAAATACGGGTCAACTATTTTTTCATGAGGAATACATATATGAAATTTCAAATCCCTAGCATGCACCATTCAGAAGTTAACAGACGCACAGACAGACAGACAGACCGACAGACAGACAGACAGACAGACAAGCCGAAAGCAATATGCCCTTCCAACTTTTTCAAAGTTGGGGGCATAATAACTGGCAACGGATAAAACCATCCGCCAGCTGCCACCAAAATGTAACTAAAAAGGTACAAGTAGGCAAAGATCAGGAAAAGGCGCAATCAGAAAAAGATTCCCACTCCAAAAACCGAGGTGAGAAAAAACCAAACTAACAATCAGGTACTTATACCATGAAACATATCGTAAGCCGAATGAGCAGCTATTTTCCCAATAGGTGGCCACTCAGTTACCTTAACTAAAAATATGAAAACACACATAAGGCGCCAACAGCACAAAAAAATTAAACACCAAGACATAAAACAAAAATAACTACCTCAGAAGTATCGAATTGGAACGATCAGTAACACAAAGTTACTGGCGGGCTTAAACTGGTTTTACAGGTACCTAACCTCACCCTCAGCTTCTGTAGTGGTTCAGTAATAAACAAGAAAAAAGAAATCATATTAAGAAAATACTATGCATAGATGCCAACGTTTAACATGAATAACGGAAAGCAGAGTGAGCAGCTATTGAAGGTATTAGGTGGTCACAGTGCTAGCTTGGACAGAACAAGTAAATGCAGAGGGCTAAGCGAACAGTCATTATATTCGGGTGGTCACAAAGCCATGCAACATGAAACTCGTAATTGGAATAACTTTGATAAGTGTGATCCAGAACAGCAGTACCGCCTTGGTACGGTCAGTTATAAAATAACTGGGGGGCTTAAACCAGTTTTACAGGTACCTAACCTCACCCTCACCTTCTGCAGTGGTTCATAACATTTAGTTAGTTCTTCGGTCCTCGTGGTGAATCTCTAACTAGTCAATGAATCATCAAGAACAAACAAATAAATCATGATAAACATCCTGATGATACAAAACCAGGACTCACAGATTGAGTAAGCTGCCCGACGATGGAGATCCCTGGGCGCCGAATAACCTACTAACTCCGGAGCAAAAGAAAAACACCAGTTGGATCCCGGTGGGCCAAGCAACAGACAAGAAGCTCCGGCCCCAACCAACTAAAATGAATAGCTTCAAGTCGGGGCCATCATAGAGTCTGACGCCCGACCCACCGCCGTGCATAAAAGAAGGCAGCATAGTTATCAACCATGATTGGGTTAAAAACTAAGCATGCAGACTGTCGCATAACATTCAAGTTATAACCTATACGTCTGTAACGTGTTATGATTTTTCTGAACTGAAAAGAAAAATCATTTATTCCTTTAAGTTTCTTAAATTTGTAAACCAAGTCACCATAAAATTTAGGTTTCGAAAGGCCCTCACTTAAAAGCGTCTTTAACCCAACATTATATTTGGAAATCAATTCATAGTGTCTACGATAAAATTTAGAAAAGGTTTTTCGAGATTATGATAGCGATAACCCTGTTGGAGAAGTTTTGCCGTTCAATATTTATTTCGAGCGTTGAAGTCTGCAAGACGACTGCAGACCCCAGCAAACCTAATAATTTGCGAAATGTATACACCATAAGAAGCACGACGATGAACGTCACCATCCAAAAAAGGAAAATTTACTATATCAAAATCAAAGTCATTGCGCTTATCATTAATTTTAGAAGAAACAAATCCAGTTGCAACAGACAGATGTAGATCTAAAAAGGGGGCTTCAGTATCTGAGATATTAGCTTTGTTCAACTGAAGTCTAGGTGGATAAATTTGATTGACCATACCTTCATAATAAGGGTTGTCAATGTTCAAAAGGTCAACGATGTACCTAGATGTGGAATTAAAAGCCTCGATAACATCAGCTTGATTATCATGGTTAAGAGAATCCATGAAATCTCTTTCGTAGCAGTATGAAAATAAATCAGCTACGTGAGGTGCGCAATTTGTACCGATCGGAATTCCAACAATTTGTCTGTATAAGTTGGTCCCAAATCTAATATAAATATTATCAAGGAGATAGGATAAGGCGTCGCACACATTCTGACATGACAAAAGTGTATACCGACTTTGGTCAGAGGAAGTGAAAAAAGCCTTTCTGTCATTATATGCCAAATAAAGTGAACCGTAGTTTTTGATGCCCTTTTGAAGGTCCACTCTATCAAAGCCAGAAGTTTTTCTTTAATTACATTATGTGGTTATGCTGTATATAATGTTGTGGGAAAATCGGGTGTAAATCTCAAAGAGAGAAGTAACTCCGAGCGGTCACTACTACTAACATTGGCTCTAGCCACTACAGTATGTGTCTGCCAAAGCTCAATACGATAATCAAATAACTTGATTGACCTGACGAACGGGTAGGTCATCATATAGCATCTAACGCTTATACAGAATATGTGAAAATTACCTGCTTCAGGTCCGATAAGTATGAGCCGTACCTGGAGCACCGCCTTGGAACGGTAAGTAATACAATAACTAGGGGGCTTTAACCGGTTTTATGGGATCCCAACCCTCGCCCTATGTCCTGGTATGGTTTATCTGCATCGTTTCATATCGTATTTGAATAACGATTGAACATACATTATTAAACAAGGGGCAACTCAGTCCCAGCTCTTTGCCGACACAACGCACACACATTCGACTTTCAACTACTACCAACACAACTTAACGCCACACCTGGACACCACAGTCAGCTACCCGAGCGCTAGTAATAGTAATCAGACGTCTCAATATCCCTCTCGGTAAAGCGAGGCTTCACAAAGAACCCGGGATAAAGTCTGCTACTGACATGGCCCAAAGTACCTGAACTGCTTAGTCCTTACGATATCTGTCTTCCAGTTCTCTACAAACATAGAGCTGCAGATCAAGAGTTACACAGCAACCAACCCGAGCACTAATAGTAGACTACTATCTTGCCCTCTCCGTACAGCTAGGCTACACTCAGAGAACCCGGGGAGATAGTTTGTTACTATTTCGGCCCAAAGTCCGTTACTTGTAACTCTAAAGGTAAACCTCCAATGTTACCTCTTCGTGGCTCAACCACAAACTAAACCGCAAACGTCTTGCTTTCGCCTTTTATACCCGTTCCGGCACGTGCACTTTTGGATTTTCCATTGCAACGGACTAGTCTATTCAAAATTACTATGTGGGTAAATCGGGTGTAAAACATTTTCTATTTAATCACCGTGTATGACAAATTCAATGGGGGGAAAATGAATTATGTCGAACAATTTTACTCGACGAATATCAAACTGCGAGCTTTTGAAGATGCTTAAGCAGAAACTATGGTTTAAATACAGATATTCGTCACAATTGGTTTATGAGATATACACCAAAAGATAAACGTTAACTTTAGCTCCATCTCCGGACATGGATCTAGGGGTCCAAACTAATGGTAAGAAAGCAAACCTTATAGGGTACTTAAAGTCTTAATATGAATGATTCTGATAATTGGTTCATGAGATATACACCAAAAGATAAACGTCAACCAAAACTTAGAACCAAATTAAAGGTGAAAAAGATTTTGACCTCAATCCCAAACCCCGGGCATGGACCCTGGGGTCCGAATTTATTGAAACAAAGCAAACCCTACAGGGTATCTATAATCCAACTTTGAATGGATCGTGGTGATTGGTTCATGAGATATACATCACAAGAGAACATTAAACCAAAATGTTGACGTAAATTTTACGAACGTTCCGGAATCACGAAATAACATACGAACGGACGAACGGAAAATCAAATCTTTATACCCGTCGGCTTAAATGCCGGGGGTATAAATATCACAGTTTATTGTTGGAAGCGGATATTACGATTTGAGGTACATCTGTTGGGTATAAATATCAATATATCTTTTTGGAAGCAGGTTTTACGATTTGGGACATCTGCGGGAGATCGGATTAATCAGTTGTAGATTTTGATTTGAACATCAAATGTGTAAAGCATACCATTTATAAAGCAAGTATATAACTGCTATAACTGCAGTTTTTTTTTTTCAAAGAAAATGCATAATTATCCTTATATTAATACACAAATTCCCTCGTTTATCTTCTTTAACACTTCGCATCGTAACCAATCGAACATTTGGGGAATTGGAAAATCGATCCTGACATGTTTAGATTCTCAGTTCCCCATTTTTGTTTGTTTGAATTGATGCGTAAAGTACTATTCAACAGCAAAGACCATGTCGGGACGTTGCCTCCATTCTATGGGACTTTTACCCATCAATAGAATGTCATGACACTCAAAATCTGCTTTACAATTCACCCAAGCGAACCAATATGGTTTATATGTATGTATGGTTTGCCTAAACCACTTTTCCTGGGCAGGCATAAACTTGAGCGGTTTACCAGTAATCAGATGGTTGGTCAGTAATTTGGAAGCTTTGCGTGGAGGCACCAGCAGACCATCTGTTTTTCCCAGGCCCCAGTGGGCGGGGGTCCATATTCCCACCCTAGTTCCCAATTTTTGCCTTTAAAGATACAAGTAGGCAATCATGTGCAGAAATGAAGATCAGGGGAATTAATCTGCTATAAGACGCTTGACCATCGGATTTCCAATACCAGCGGGAGTTAGCGAGCCTAATACCTGTTTTGACACTCAAGATAAAAACTATCGCCTAGGTAATATGCCCTTAGGCGTCGAATGCGCCGAGTTTGTCTATTTTTAAGGTTTAGATCTAGCAAGTAGGAGATTTGTCCCGTTTTCTGAGTTTTATTTTGAAATATGACTTTTAGATATATTTTATTTTGAAACGAATCAACTTTACGTTCAACACCATGGCGACAATGCTTATATTGATCTCGTAAACTTTTAAAAGTGAAGAAAAAATATTAATAAATAAAAAAATAAAAAAAAAATAATAATGATAATAATAATAATAACAAAAAAGCGCTTCTGCACAGACTGATCATCGGTCTCTTTAATTTTTCTCTTTGAACATAGTCATAGCAAAACGACTTCATTAAGCTAACCACAGACGAAATAATAAGTAGACGGAGTTATTGTTTGTGTAGAATAAGAAGAGAAGTGACACTGTTTGTAAAAAAAAAAAAAAAATCTCGAACTAGTTTGATGTTGACCACAGATCCAATAAAATGAATATGATTTTGAAACAATGCATGTAATAATATTCCTATTTTGATTATCATTCCAACATAACTGGAACAGTCTTGAAGATATCTGCAGTTGTTCTGGTATATGCGAAATAAAAATGCCACAATCAGATAAACTGTTTGTGTTTAGCTAATTATTTTCGTGCATTCTGATCAATATCACGTGCTAATATCGGAAATGTTCCAAGACCCGAAAATAGACTTTTCTTGCGCTGTGACTCATTTTATGGGGTCAAATATGCAAGTGTCAAATTCATGAAATTAGCCGCTGCATCAGAAAACAAACATTTTGCGTATTCGAAAACAAAGACGCAGATCAGCTGCGCAATACTGCACAATTGATCTGCGCCTTTGTTTTCGCTACACGGTTAGTACCATTCATCTTCTTTCAAAATCCGAAATAACAAGCTTCTAGTCATCTTCCATGTTTGCACTGCCCAGTTTGTGTCGGGCAGTGCACCTGTTCGGAAACCACATTGTAAGTTTTCTCATGATGAGGCTCAAAATATTGTTTTTACAGTCAAACTTCACACCCCAAGGCTAAGAACAGAAGCACGCGTGACCGTAAAAGATGTGACACACAAAAAAAAGGAAAAAAAAAAAAAAAAAAAAAAAAAAACAGACATATTCGGCGAAATGTTTTGTCAAGTCAAAACATGTTCAGCCGAAAGGAGAGAAAAAATAAATACATACAAAGTGATTTGCCGCCCGGAATGATTTTCCATTTTCTATTTCCCGGAAAACGAGATACCTAGGCTGATCCGAGTGACAGTTCCCCATATGGGGACAAAGAGCAATTTCGCCGGACAGTGGCTGTTTCATAACGAAAATGCTGTAAAAGCAATCATATTGAAAACACATCGGTGTGGTATGAATGATGGAATTAAGCTAAAAGTGACAATTTTAATTGATTGACACCTTAACGACTGCGCGTTATAGTGTGTGCACCGCCTTCGTTAAATGTCAAAACAGAGGGACATGATATAAAAGAAAGACGACACATTGACCAATTATAAGAACAAATGTTTTAAATCATTTATTGAGGGTCGCATTTTTGTGCATTTTTCTTTGAATCATACTTGTATTTAATTGTTGGTTATCCAACATTGCCTTAAATGTCGGGTACACATATTTAATTAAAAAAAAAAAGAAAAAATAATAATAATAATAATAATAATAATAAATAAATTATCACTATAAACTAACGCGTTAAGTCATTTACAATATTATGAAACATAGTAGCCATTTTCAGTAAAGTCAATAGGAGTTACCTGTGAATTTCAGGCCCGATTTTAAAGCGGAAAAATAAAATTTCGTTGCTCTGTCATTAGGATTTTCTGAAGTTTGACTCAATTTATTTTTATATTAGGTTTTTGCAATATATATCTTTAGAAAGATAATTTTGTCCCCTAATATAGTCCAGCAGAAAACAAATTTGACCTGGAATTGAGTTCTAAAGTTTTTTTCTTTACTGAATCATGTTCAGTAGACATTGCCTTTGAAGAATCTGAATGATGCCACCTTGGCATCATTGAGCATTTTTGTATTTTCAAGATGGCGTTTAAGATGGCGGACAGAATATAAAATACTCTTTAATACGGGTCTCTGATTGTTTTTATCTGGTAAAACTGTGGTTATTTCAGTGGCAAATGATAAAAGGTATCAGATTTGTGTAGGTATGTACATTCTATCACAGTTTTTAAGATAGGATACAAGATGGCTGTCAGCTTTCTTATAAAACACTGTATAGATGAAATAAGTCAAGGTTTTTCATGTTTTTGGTTTTACTTTCAAGTTTTGATTCATACAATTAGCACTTAAGCTTTCAGAACCATTGCTCAAGCTAGTTTGCCTTATCAAGATGCAGTGATTATCATATTCAAGATGGCATTCAAGAAGGCAGCGATGATTTCTTGTGCAAAACGAATTTGACCTAGAATTGAGTTTTAACATTTTCCCCACACTCTCAATTCAGAGTATGGGCTACTGTTGTCGGCTTACAAACCTTTGTGATTCTTGCGTCAGGGATTTTTTCTGCAATTTTGGGAAGGGGCCCTAGGGCCTTTCTGATTGGGAAAATTAGCGACATACACCCAGAATTTGGGAAATTTTCAAAACATTCAAAGTTGATGATATTTTCCAATTTGACATAGTTAATTAAGGTTAATCATTTTAAATCATTAAATTATAACTTAAAATCAACATTTAACATCATTTCAAACAGCAGAGTTTGATTTTCACAATGTTTAGGAACTGTTGAAAAAATTTTTTCAGCTGTGATTGGGAATTTTTTTCTTCAAATTGGGAAAAAAGTCACCTAATTTGCATTGGGAATGGGGCCTTATTTCGGCCCCTGAGACACCCGAAAAAAATCCCTGTGCGTAGCTTAATGTATATAGGCCAAGATCTGACAAGTGGGGTCTTATGTCCTAAAAAATCAAAATTAATATACATGTATATAAATAACAATGTGAAAGACCAGGTTTAGTTGAGTATTTCCTGAAAGTTTGAAGAGATTATCTGCATAAATATATGAGAATCAAAAGGTGTGTAGCAATCTAAACATGACGCCATAAAAAATATTGATGGCGTTTTGGCATTGATTATGTTAACGTCTTTATACCATTGTACTGAAAAGAATCTATGACTGAAATTCTCAAACTTCTATGTGTTCCTTGAAATTCAACACCTATACCACCGTTCAGATTATGAAATAGGCACAAATTCACACACAATTTGATAAATTATGTCCAAAAAAGAGCGTACCTTTTTTTAAAAATGAGGGTATTCCTGATGGCGCAAGGATTGCCATGGCAATATGCGTGATACTAATATCTTTGTTTCATAAGATATTATATGTGTCTTGGATTGTTTTACAATATCAAAGCAGTTTGGCATAAATATCAGAGCATGCAAAATATTTTAAATTTATTTGGTTTTTAAATTTTAAATGCATACAAGTACTTTACTGCCCAGGCCTCTTTTGTCTGATCCGCGCTCTTATATGAAATACTACTTGGCAAAATTAACGAAAACATCTAAGCTCTTAGCAGTGGATAGATTGTGGCCAAAATTAGACTGGACTGACATGATACACAAATGGATGACATGTATATTATTATGCAGGTTGCCAAAGAAATGAAGTATTGCACAGTTAATACAACCGTAAAGATACTATAAATACAGTTTTGATGTTTGACTACCATCTTGGATGCCATCATGCATATTGTAATTAGATAATTGTTAAAAAAGACATGCCTCCATTTCTTAAAATGATATGCCTTACACAAATTTTTTTACATTAGCACAATATCTCAAATGTGAACAGGTAAAATTGTGTTTTTGTGCTTCTTATCATGGCCGCCATCTTGGATGCCATCTTAGTTTCTTAAAGCTACAAAAATGCTATGACTTGTTATGGACTGTTATGTTTCATAACTTCTTTATCCATGCTTTACTCAAGAGCAAACCAATAAATCAAATCATACATTTGTCCCATATATGTAAAAATATTGATTTTTGCTATTTATGGCTTCCATTTTGGATACTATCTTGAATATATCAAAATGCTTAATTATGCCAAAGTGGCATCACTTGGATTCTTCAAGGGCTAGGTCTGCTTAACAAGATTCAGTAAAGAAAAACACTTTATAATTGTGAAGCATGTGGAAATCATACATAAAGAAAAGCATTCTTGAAAGGCATATGAAAATTTACACTGGAGATAAACCACATACCTGCGGAACATGTGGAAAATCGTTCACACGGAAAAGCGATCTTACAAACCATAAGCGTATTCACACTGGAGATAAACCACATAATTGTGAAACTTGTGGGAAATCATTCACACAGAAAGGCCAACTTAAAACGCATACGTTAATTCACACTGGAGATAAACAATATAGCTGCGGGACATGTGGAAAATTATTCACACAGTAAAATTCAGCGGTGCGCAAACAGTTTTTGGTTTTACGCATACTCAGATAAAAATACCCTTTAAATTGTCACACAATGGCCATTTTTAAACTACTTTTGCCTAGCTGCTCTTTCAACAAACGTAAAAAAAGTTACTTTTGATAGTTTCATATCACATCTCGTGCTATATATTTATGTCGCTTCAGTAGTTATAACATTGCATGCTCTCCGTTCAGTGCCTTGGTCAGACAAATTGTATTGACGGTATTGTGTCACTTTGGTTTATTATGTGATATTAAAAATGATATTATACTGACCCTTGTCTAAGGCGCCTCCCCGTATATCATCCATAGTGCAGATTATATTTTCCTTTTGATCCTTTCAGATCAGCGAGGGTATTCTGAGAAATCAGAAAGTTATTATCGGTTAAGAGTCATTTTCTAACCAACGTTTTAGTATTTGACCCCATTTGGATTTTACTAGTCTTTGTATCGACTACCCTTTTGAAAGATGTAAATCACAGTCATAATCTTGGCTCCATTTTGCCAAATCTATAGGGTCACTGAAGACGCTTAAGTAGCCGAAACTATGGTATGGCCCATCCCCTTTCTCATTAATATGTTCACTGCTCTTAAAGGATCTCAGTATTATTTTTATTTCCATTGTTTACCTCCGAGTTCCCCGAACCTCCGAGTTCGCTGTAACAGGTAATCCTGGGTGGCCATTACCCAGGGAGCCAAAAGTCTCTATCTCGCAAAAAAAGGTTGGAGGCTGCTATAGTTGTTTTGAATGCTTTTTTGGATAGCTCTGACCTTCCAAAAGAAGGTATAAGTGGACTGCTCTGGAAATTTTTTGGGCGTGATGCTTGAATCAGACGGTATTTAGACGTACTATTTGTTATATACAGCTGAAATGCACTACACAAATATATTAAGAACAGTCATATTTATATGTTTCTTCAATATCGTATACTATCCTGATGTCATTTTATCTTGTCTGATTGCAGCTGACTATGTCTTAGCCATGTATAAAGCTGTAAACGTGTCATTTGAGTAAACATTGAATTATCCCACCCACTTAATGTATATGTAAAAAATTATGTGCAATTGTGAGAATTGATATATTTTTATCAGTACATTTTTATCAATAAATGTTGATGTAATCATTATTTTTATAACAAATTTTATTGCTTATTTATTTCTTTTTGCATATTCATGAATTTTTATTAGAATATTAAAATGAATAAACAGAAACAATTAAAAATCAATTATCCCATAAAAACTAATTTCAGCCCTAAACTATCAGTGTGGCTCATTGTTATTGTACCAATAGTACTATTTGACAAATTTGTTGATGCCATGGGCCTAAATAAAAATTCTCATTTGCATTTTTATGAATATTAATGAAAATGATGAAAATCAAGATTAAAGAAAGGGAAATCTATTACCATCAGTTTTGAAGTGTTTGGGATGGGTTATGTTTAGGACGTAACTTCCACCCTTAGAACAAATGCTCATGGGTGCCAGTTTGGTCAGAGGATCACTTTAATGCCCATTTGTGTCACATAAAATCACAGAGTTTTCACCCACACCCATAATAAACAGAGGAAGTAATGTGGTACCCCTATATTGCCACATGTATCTTAGCTACTGATAGACATAGAGAGCAGAAATAGGTATCAAATGATCGTTTTGACAATTCTTTAACCATGTAATGAGATATAAAAAAGCGAACTGAATTCCTGGTGTTTGACTATCAATGAGAACTTTCTATATAAGGAAAAATCACATAAAAATGGAGTATACCAGCACAATTGATTATATCTCAGCAATCAAAAGATCTAGAGAGCTTTAAATGGTATCAAATGATTGCTATGACAATGTTCTATAACCATGTAATAAGATATATAAAAAGCTGGATAACTTTATGCTCAAATATTAAAGAGATCTTCAGATATTGTAGAAAAATAACAGATAAATGAAGGGGGTATACCAACAACATTGCTGATATCTCAGCAACCAAAAATTCTAGGGATTTGAAATTTACATCAAATTATTGTTATGCTAATGTTCTTTGATGATGTGATGAAGTACAGACATAATTTGACTTTCTATGTGTCCAAATATTGATGAGAACTTTCAGTATAAGAGAAAAATCACAGAACAATGGAGGGGTATACCTGCAGAAGCATTTATTGCTCAGTAACCAAAAGCCATAGAGAGCTGAAATTGGAAACAAATAATTGCTTTGACAACAACAAAATATGATACATAAATAATAAGACTTTTGTGCTGTTCGAGTTGTGATGAAAACTTAAAATATTAGAGAAACATCACAGAAAATGGAGGGGGTATTACTACAGAATTTTTTATATCTCAGCAACCAAAAGCCATAGAGAGCACAAATTGGTATCAAAAGACTGCTATGACTATATCCTATAACCATATATAAAGATATATAAATAAGCTGAATTCCTTGCTGCTTCAATATTAAAGAAATCATAAGATATAAGAGAAAAATCATTGGAATTCTATGGGGTATACCAATAAAATTGAAAATATCTTAGTGACCAAAAGCTCTAGAGAGCCGAAATTGGTTTCAAATGATTGCTATCATACTGTGCTATAATCATTAATAAGACACAAAAATACTTCTACTTTCTTGTTGTTGGGATATTGATGAGAACTTTAAAGGGCGGATTTGGTAGTCCAGGGGAACTGAAAATGACTGACAGAATTCATGATATTAATCAAGGTTAATGGCATTTGCTCACAGTTTGATTTCGTAATGGTTTCAGTAGAGTTGGTCATAAGGTCAAATCTAATTGCTTCAAGATCATGTAAAATGTTGTAGTCTTGTAGAACAGAAAAATTAGAGTTTGAGTTTTGTGTTTTATCGAAAACATGTATTTCATGTAAGGTTGTGGCTTTTGGGGGCATCTGTTTATAAAAAATAGGGTCACAATTGGGGGAAATGTTTGATGATAAAGGTTTGTTCACGAAAATATTTTACGACCAATCTTTTTGGCTGTTCAAAGAAGAGCACTCGTCAGATAGTGGTAAAAGAAATATATGCACTGAGTACTGGTAATCTGCCTCTTGTGAATTTGTCCAGTGAATCTGTCCTTGAATAGATTCTATATAGCGAAAACACCAACGCTTTTTTTTCGGGGGGGGGGGTGGGGGAGTCTCAATAAAGATTGAAAATTGTCATATGATTCTTTTTCATTTGCTTCTTAATTTTGCTCTAAAACATAGCTAATAAATAATGTGATGCGACAATCTATGTTAAGAACATAAATAAGAAAATAATATGAAAAAGAATCAAATAAAAAATCAAATATGAATGTTTGAATAAGTACATGGCGTAATCTGTTGCCCTATCCTGCTTTCAAAATGTAAATAGCCACAAGAAATATCTACAAAATCATGCATCAAATTCCAATGCCAGTTGGTTCAAGCAACTTCTAAATTGTACTGATGAGCATGTAACTGCAGATGTTATCAGTAATTGACTGTGTCCAGAGGCCCATAAAATTCAATCATTGTCAGGTTTATAGCCAATTTCTTCAGGTATCTTAGAGGAACAAAATGGTATCAAATCCGCCCTTTAAATATTTGATAAAAATCTAAAACATAGAGGGGGTATACCAATGGAAACGTTTATATCTCAGCAACCAAAAGCCGAAGAGAGCTGAAATTGGTATCAAATAATTGCTATGGCTATATTCTATAACCATTTTATAAGATATATAAATAATAAGCTGACTTTCTTGTTGCTCCAATATTTAAGAAAACTTAAGATATAAGAGATCAATATAAAATCATTGGTAAATGAAGGGGATACACCAATAAAATTGAAAATATCTTAGTGAACAAAAGCTCTAGAGAGCTGAAATGGGTTTCAAATGATTGCTATTAACTGTCTATAATCATGTGATAAGACGCATATATAATATTACTTTCTTGTTGTTGTGATATTGATGAAAATTTTAAATATTGGATAAAACTCTCAGAAAATAAGAGGGGGTATACCAATGGAAACGTATTTGTCTCAGCAACCAAAAGCCATAGAGAGCTAAAATTGGCATCAAATAACTGCTATGACAATATTCTATAATCATGTAATAAGGTACATAAACAAGCTGACTTTCTTGTTGCACCAATATTTAAGAAAACATAAGATATAAGAGAAAAATCAATGACAAACGAAGGGGGTATACCAACAAAACTGCTACTATCTCAGTGACCAAATGCTCCAGAGGACTGAACTTGGTATCAAATGATTGCAAGGATAATGTTCAATAACCATGTGCTAAGACACAAACAATCTGACTTACTTGTTTTTCGAATATTGATAACACTTTGAATATTAGAGAAATATCACAGAAACGTGGAGGGGGTATGCCAACAAAAACATGATAACTCGGCAACCAAATGTCATAGAGAGCCGAAATTGACATCAAATGGTTTTCATTATGATGTTCCTCCATAACCAATGATTAGATAAATGAATATGATAACTATCTTGTTGCTTAAACATTATTGATAACTTAAAATATTAGATACAAATCACAGAAATATAGAGGGGTTATACCAACGGAAACGTTTATATCTCAGCAACCAAAATCTCTAGAGAGCTGAAACTGGTATCAAATGATTGATATGACAATAATGAATATTTAACTAGATACAATTGTAGTATTTCATAGCCACTTGCTTAAAAGTATGCATGGTCCAGCCTATGGAACAATGAGAATTACATCTGTCATTTTATAGGAAACGGTAATCTGACCATGGACTTGATTTATAAAGAAACTGAATGACTGAAATAAACAAAAATACATGTATAATGTTTATGCGCACATCTCATATTCATTTGTTTTTCAACATCTCACAAATCAATATGCATTTATTTAACTTTCATGATCCATATTATTATGTAAGTGGGTGGGGTAATTCGGCATCATAAATACTAAAACAAGAGCTGCAGACCTGCAAAAGTATGAATTAAACAATATAATACGATTACTTCTTAATCTGTGATTCGTAGCATTGCTCTAGACTAGAAAATTAAGCAGTTTATGATCTGAAGCACACAAGATATGGTCATATATCTTGAAAACGTTTGTAATGAGTAGGCAGCTTAAACAGCATGAAACAATGCGTAATTTAACCATCGCGCCCAAAAAGATTCGTGAGCAGTCCACCCAGGCCTTCAATAGGATGGCAAAGCCTAACTTAAAATGTATTCAAACCAACTATAGCAGGTGATGTCACCTCCTCTCCCCAAAACAGGGCTTGGCTCCCTGGGTACATGGGGAAAATTAGGAAAATGTAATTAAATGTGGGAGAACTTGCTGGGAATATGCAAAAGGACAGAAGATTTATGTTTATGGAAAAAAAATGTACTCAGAGGATTGTCTGGCCCCGCCCCGGATATGACCATAATATTCAAACATCTTCTCTGAAACAAAGCCAATCTTGATATGGAGCATTGTTAGGGGAATGAAAGATAATATCAATGGTCAACACCTTCGTTTCCATTTTTGACAGACAGAATCTAAAACTGACACAGGTATGGTCCGAAACATCAGGAAAACATATCCGTGCAATATGTACCCCCTTAAACCCCACTTTTATATAGCAAAACTGGGGTATAGAGGGGTACACCTAATTTTTCTTATTTTTGCCCCAAAACATAGATTGTGGGTACTCGTTAGAACCGCCTCGCCGAGGCGGTTCTAACGTGAACCCACAATCTATCTTTTGAGCAAAAATAAGAAAAATATCAAAAATTTTCGAATGATTTTTTTTACAACCTTTAAAATCTCTGTATATTGCATGGTAATGTTTTCGTAATGCGAAATATACACTTGTTGTAGCCATGGCGGATCTGAAGATGATCCGGATCACAATAATTTTCAAAAGAATTTTACAAAAATATAAAACAAGATTTCTTAAAACGAACTTGGCCACTTGAATCTTGATTCAAACATGTTTCATTCCATCGCTAAATGATCGTGGATAATGAGGTCAACATCTTGATCACGTCAATGGTTCCCGGCTCATATACAGAAAAAAATTACGGCTATCAAAGGCGGTTCGCCGAATTTCAAGAAAACGAAAGGTACCCTTTAAGTTATCTTTCGATACTGATTGCTTATATTTTATCCTATTATTTCCTGTTATTTTGACGAAGTGTCCGTCCTAAAATCGAATATTACGACATATTTAATTAGAAACTTCGAAACGGTGTCATTGTAGTTACTCCGAATCACGTTTAACCGCATACCGTGATTTTATGCTCTCAAAGGACTTGGGTTGTCTGATGTTTGGAACTAAAGGTATATTTTTACATTCTGTGTGTTCATGTTATAAAATTATATGTAAACAATGAAATAATCTGCGTTTTTAATAAACATCATATAATATTCCGACGTTATTCAAATTACCCATGGAACATCGTGTGTTCGGTGGGGGTGGGGTTGAGCAAACATGGCTATGGGAAAATGCCACCGAAAAAAGGCATATATTTTGGTCCTCGGAATATTTGATAAGCTTCACTGTATGGCTACATGCAAAGAATTTGAAGGATAAACCCATCGGTGGTGATATATAGACTATGATTCGCATTACCTCCAACTGATTCACTTCGACTTCAATAATGCAGAGACTTTCACGCTCCAGTGGTCACAGTCACGTGCTTGATCAAAAATGAAAACCATTACAGTTGATGAGGAATAAAATTGGCTTCAAGATAATACTAAGTTTATAATATTCAAATCATTCATATGCGCATGCGCAGCAATTTACACGAACATGATCCGGAATGGACTAGAGTTCAACTTTCAGAGTTAGATAAAATATAAAAGTTTGATCCTTTGAAAGCAATAAAAAACGGTAAAACGGAGGTATTATGGGCCATATTGCGCAATTTTGGGTACTGAACCGTAATAAGTGACCCTTTATAAACTTGAGACGATAGCCAGATAACTATACTGCAATTTCAATAATTTACACATATGAGTCCGACATGGTTATGCACCGTGTTCAACCTATCCTAGACTCAGACCAATCACCTTCAGCTCTTATTTACAATTTACATGCATGTTACACAATCTAGCATTCAGAATTTGTAGTTGAGTGAGGTTTCTGAATCTGAATCTGTTTACTGGTGACACGCCAAATGACATTATTTCACCAGGGGGTTCGGATGGGGGAGAAATTAGTCCCTTGAACGCACGAGTGAAGCGAACTTGGACACACAGTCATCAGACATTTCAGCAGAGGAGATGAGTGAATCAGGGAGGTCATTCCAGTCCCTGATAGTCTGTGGAAAGAAACTACTTTTGTACGCTTCTTCGCTAGCTGAAGGTATCTGAAAAGCCAAAGGGTGTTGATTTCTACAATGCCTATTCTTTGGGATAAGGTCTTCTGTTGGTATTCTGGCTTTACCCTTTAGACCTTTGTATAGCAATATAAGTCTACTATCCTTCCTCCTTTTCTTAAGAGATTCCCATTTCAGTTGACCTAAAATGCCAGCCATGCTCCCAGTTTCAAAAACATAATTTCCCGTTACAAACCTTGCCGCACGATTTTGGACGTTTTCCAGTTCTTCCTGGAGGCCATGGGTGTGAGGGTCCCATACTGAGCTTCCATATTCCAAGACCGGCCGCACTGGTCAGTCCTTTATAAGCTGCTTCTTTCACATCTGGGGGACAAGAATACAAATTTCTCCTCAAGAATCCGAGAGTTCTGTTAGCCTTTGTACAAACATTGGAAATATGAGTATTCCATTTCAAATCATTTGTGATGGTTACACCCAGGTATTTTATGCTTTCAACTGCCCTCAAGGGTGTAGTTAGCCTGTATCTTACTAGACCGTTTATTTGTCAACTGCATCATGTTGCATTTGACGGGTTGAAATCTCATTCCCCATTTCCTAGCCCAACAGCCTAAACAATCAATGTCTCTCTGAAGTTTCAATGTATCCTCTTCATTTCACGATAGCAAAAACACAATCATCAGCAAAGAGTCTTATTTCAGACTCAATGTCTGCTGAGATGTCATTTATATACAAGGAAAACAGCAATGGGCCGAGAACGGTGCCCTGAGGGACACCCGACACAACTGGAGCCCAATCTGATTTTATACCATTAACCACTACCCTTTGTTGTCTGAACCAAAGAAAAGCATTTATCCAATTCAGCGTTGTTCCACCTATCCCATAGCTAAACAATTTGCTTTTAAGGAGTTCATGGGGAGGAGTATTGAAATGAAAGCCTTTTCAAAATCGAGCATAAAAGTGTCGACCTGGCCTTTTTTGTCTAAGATTTTGGCCCAGTGATTTATCGTTTCGCAACTAAACCTATCCATGTGTCAAAGAAAAATAAATCCAAGGTAGTGACTCCAACTGTTTTTTCAAACTCAACTTTTCTGCTCAGCTTTTACAAAAATGGTGTCTCCAGTCCTCTAGAAATATAGATTTACATCACTTTTCAACAAAGAAGTTCATTTAAATGAGAAACTATTGCCTTGACAACAGCCACATGCACTAAATCCTTCACCATTGTTGACAATGGTTGACAATGACTGATAGCCTCAAACCCAAAACAATACCTTGCAATTCATTTTTACTTTTATTGTTCTATTGCAAAACATTGCATGAAATAGTTTTTTAAGTAGTCAGACAACCAAATTAAATGCTAGAAAATTGTTCAATTTGAAAAATAATAAAAAAATCAAAAGGTCAAATAGTCTCAGAGCATGGGTCAAGCAGTGACCTGTAAGTGACCTCACAGGTTCCCAGCTATGCAATGGCCATGGCCATGGAGCAAGGTACCAAATCGAATATGGCCACTGAGCAAGGTATGAAAATGAAGTAAACAAAATTTATTTTGGCTTGCGCTTCAATGTGCTACTATGTATTCATTTCAAACTGGTCACATATTGTTTCTAACTTGCACAGATTCGTTCTATCACATACGGATTGATTCGGAATGAAAATGCGAAAAAAATAAATTTTCAATCAAGTCATCGCAACAGAGATAATCATCGAAAATGGTACTTGCTGATACATTAATTCATTTATGGATAAGATCCACAAGAAAGAAAAACATCAAAAGTCGATTTTAATGTCAAAACCACGCACTTCCAGTTGACACGATTTGACTAAGAAAAAACACTGGGTTATTCCGCCTGATTTCCGGTTCCCGGCTTTTACTGATCTCACTATCCAAGGAGATTAAAGGAAATAAAAGGAACGTTTTTCCCCCGAATATTTTAAACTTACCACCTGAATTAGGATTTTAGCCCGAGAACAAAACTTACCATATATGTTTCAATCCGTAATTCTCAATGAAGGTTAACTGTTGTTTTCATTGAGTCATTTCTACAACGGGAACTGCATGTTTATAACTACAATAGTAACTGCATATTTAGAAAAATTGTGCTGACAGCCGGGGAAGAAAGTTATTCATAAGGGATGATGCATATAAAAAAAAAACTAAAATGGGAATCCCTGCATAAAAGAAGGAAGGATAATAGAATTATATTGCTTTACAAAGGTCTTAAAGGGTGAGCAAAAATACTAGGGATGTCAACCGGAGTCCGAACGTTCGGACTTCGGATCCCATACCGAAGTTCGGATCCAAATTTTGGCATCCGGACGTTCGCTAAAAAATCAACATGTCCAACATTTTGGTAAATTTCCTTTTAATATATGGCAAAAATGCACAATATCTATTTAGCAGAATAGGAAACAAGGTATTTTTAAATACGAATTTCTAAACATGTAGTGTCAAAGGTCACTAAAGTGTAACAGATTTACGGGACAATGCAGGTCAAGGGGAAGCGCTAATAAACAAAGTAAGGAATAAAGATGATAATTGGCCTCTTTTGTTTCCTTTTGAAAAACGATATGATTCACACTTATCAAGTTTTAAAAATAATAATTATACAGACCGCCGCCCAGCAAAACAACATGCCAGATGATTGACTTTGGGATTAAGCAGAAACAAATATGCTTTAACAAGATTTAAACATGTGATAAGAGAGAAAAAGATATCTAATGAAATACTCAAAACGGAAAAATTAGTTCATTATAGATCGGATAATTCAAAAGAATATTGGAGATTACTAAAGGAAACAACAGATAATAGGACTGCCAACAGCATAACGTCTGAGGAGATTGAAAAGTATTTAAGGGGCTTAAGTGATCCAGACGATCCTTTCTATATCGCAGACGACGATATAAAGCACAATGACGAGCAATATGAAAACGGAATGTTTCAAATCTTATTTTAGGAATTGAATATTCCCATTCAAATGGAAGAATATAACAATGCATTGAAACAGCTGCGTAATAATAAAAGTCCTGGACCGGATCTTTTGTTAAACGAATTTTTTAAACATGGAACAGATGATACTAAACTTATTTAATACCGTATTTGAATCAGGATATTTTCCTGAGTCATGGGCCGAAGGTTTTATAATACCAATTCATAAAAAAGGTGACAGGAACGATGTTTCAAACTACACTGTACAGAGGCATAACCCTATTAAGCGCACTGGGTAAACTTTTTACACGCATTCTAAATAATCGATTGACAGCTTGGGCAGAAAAAATATGGAATATATATCGAAGCACAAGCGGGATTTAGAACAAATATGAACACGATTGATAATATCTTTGTTCTTCGCTCTCTGATAAGGCACTATTTAAATAAAAATGAAAATTTATTCTGTGCGTTCGTAGATTTTACCAAAGCTTTCGACTGTGTTGTAAGGGACGTAATTTGGTACCAACTGATTAAAATTGGCGTAAGAGGGAAAATGCTTGATATAATATAATCGATATATAAAAACGTGAAATCACAAGTAAAGCACAATAACACTGAGTCTCTAAGTAGCAGTTTCATATGTAATATAGGGGTTCGTCAGGGGGACTGCCTTTCACCTTTACTGTTTTCGATGTGTTTGAATGATCTGGAAGACGAGCTAAGGAACAGTGGTGTGCAGGGAATTGTTACTGATCTTATACATTTGTTTTTTTTTTTTTTAATTTTGTATCATTTTATTTTCCTCCTTTCATATAGCACAGCACATACAGTACATACATGTATACATTTTCATACTAACATTTTACTTCAAGTGTTGTTTCTTGACTTTGATGACATTATAAAACTTCTAATCCTCCATTTTACTTTGTACCTGTGTCTTTGTATACTGATAGCAATCAGTTAAGTTTAGTTTGGATTCCACATCGGCAAATAAATAAAAACCATTAGAAATAAATCTGGTTAATGTGTTGGTTTAAAGAAATATATCATTTCCAAACTGTTAGTAACTAGTGAACTTCCAGTATACAATAGACACAGCTACTATTAAACGTTTGATTTTAAAATTTAAAAAAAAAACTACATAGGCAACAAAATGTACTATAAAGTTGTACATGATTAGGGAAACTGGGCGGATTGGTAAAATGCTTTATCCACATTGTAACCGCAACATGTGTATCAGGCCCCGGTGGTAACTAGGGCCCTATTTTAACTAAGATTCCACATTATAGCCAAAAAACCTGTGGTGTTCACTACAAACCAAACTGTGACATAAAAGTATATAGGTTACCCCATGTTTTTACAAATGCCTCAGTTTTATCATTTATTTTTGCAATATATTGTTCGTTTGAGAATTTTATCTTCAAATATCTTTGAAAACCTTCAATACTGAGTTTTTTTAGGTTGAATTTACTTTTGTATATATAATATTTTGCTGTAACTGATATAAAATATTCCAATGCCTGGGAGCAGGCAGAGAATATAATCGACTTATAATCTAACTGGAGGTTAATATTGACATTATTATATAACCATATTTTTAACATATTCCAAAACTCTTTTACTTTTTCACAATCAAATAGAAGATGTGCGATACTTTCACTCTCTTTATTACAATATGAACATTTATCTGTTTCAATTCGTTTAATCTTGAAGAGAAACCTATTTGTCACCAAAATTCCATTTAAAATCTTAAATTGAAAATCTTTTAGTTTAACCTCCTTTATATGGGATAATTTTTTATTGTATGTTTTCCATTCCTCAATTGTTATATCATTTCGTTCTTGCTGCCATTTGGTTGGAATATTTATTTCATTTACTGGTAAAAGAATATCGTATATGTCCCTGCACCCTTTTTTGTTTTTTAAAATGAATTTAATATAGCAGTTTATTTGCACATCATTCTTCATCTTTGCACATTTATCAGATTCTACATTTATGATATCTTTCCACGTTTTTGGTATTTTACTTAAAAGTCGGTTGTAATCTAAATATGTTCCTTTTATATTATATGTTTCCTTTAAAACTCTAAAATCACTTATCCTTCCATTTTCATCAACGAGATCTATTATGTTCCTAATACCTTTGTCATACCATTCTTTAAAGATAAAATGTTCGTTACCACTTATTTGTGAGTTTTCCCAAAGTGGACTGAAAATGATTTCTTCTAATTCTCCAATTTTAAAAGATTTCAGAAAAGTTTTCCAACTTTCAAGTATATTTTTCCAGAAAGGATTATGTATATGTTTCAACATTTCCGCACTATATACGTCACCTAAACTATACAATTTACTAAAGTTCAGTTTGCTCAGATGGCTAAAACTATCATTGTTTGAATATATAATAAGTCTCCGCAACCAAGATACTTTTAAAGCTGTAATAAATGAACTAACATTGATCATCCTTAAACCGCCCGCTTTTATGTTTTTAACTATATTTTTTCTACTGATTCTGTCTGGACCGTTATTCCATAAAAACTTATAAAACGCTCTTTCTAACATTTTTATCAATTCTCCTGGCGGATTTGGGAGTGCTAAAAATAAATGTGTAAATTTTGCTAACATCAAAGATTTAATTAAGGTGATTTTTCCTGGTAATGTTAGTTTTCTTTTAGACCAATTGTTTATCAGTATATTTATTTTGTTAATAATATCTTCTGCATTGTGCTCCCAGACATTGCTTACATCAGCAGTGAAGGTAACCCCCAATATCTTAAGAGGTTTCTGTTCCCAATCTAAATCATGCTCAAGGCAGATTTTTTTCTTTGACATTGACATGGAACCAAACCAGAGAGCTCTTGTTTTTTCTTCATTAACTTTAAGACCAGACATTTTATAAAGGTTTGCAAAATATACATTAATTGTTTCATTGATTCTTCTGAACCATCTAAAAATACTTGAGTATCGTCTGCATATTGACTTAATTTAATTTCTTTCCCATTTATTCTTATACCATTTACTACCTTATCGCTTCTTATCATTTTTCCTAAAACTTCAACGCATAAAATAAAAATGTATGGTGATATCGGATCTCCTTGTCTGCAGCCTCTTTGTAGAGGGAAGTAATCTGACATATGACCATTTTGCAATATACACGATTCCGAACTTTTTTGAAATAGTTTAATCCATCTTTTAAAAGATGGGCCAAAATTAAAATAATCTAATGTTTTATCTATGAAGTTCCATGATATGGAGTCGAAAGCCTGTTGAAAGTCTATTGATAGGATCAAACCCGGAATATTTTGTTGTTTTGATTCAAACAGAATGTCATATATTAGTCTTATATTTTCTCCTATAAACCTACCGGAAATAAAACCTTTTTGGTCAGTGCTTATAACTTTGTCTAAAACCATTTTTATTCGATTTGCTATTACAGATGACATCATTTTATAAACCACATTCAGTAGTGAAATTGGTCTCCAATTTTTTAAAAAATGTTTATTCTTGTTTGGTTTTGGGAGGCAAGTTATAACTCCTTGTTTCTGAGTAACGGATAGACAATCGTTTTTATAAGCATAATTTATAGAATTTAGAATGAAAACACTCAAATCCTTCCAAAAAAATTTAAAAAACTCCGCAGTAAATCCATCACTACCTGGACTTTTAGAATTTTTCATATTTTTGAGAGCTAAAGATAATTCTGTTAAAGTTATTTCTCCTTCCAATTGCTTTGAATCATGATCTGTAAGTTTAGTTTCATTTTCACCAATCATGTCTTGTATAGTACCATCAGTAACCTTAATTTGATCTTTATATAAATTTTCGTAGTATCGCTTTTGAAATTCTAAAATATCTTTAGTATCTGTTATTTCTTCGTTATTTTCATCAATTAACTTGGCCATTACTTTATCAGTGAAATTTCTGTTTTCTAATTTAAAAAAGTAACTGGATGGTTTTTCACCTAGCTCTTCATACCTACAACGTGATCTTAAAATTGTTCCTTCTATTTTATTTTTCCTTAATTCCATAAGTAGATTCTTTTTTTCATCTAACATTTTAATGTCTTCTTCTGCGACTTCCTGAAGGTGTTTTGTTATATGTTGTTCTAACGTTTGAATATCTTTTTCTAACTGAATTTCATGTTTTTCGTTATTTTTCTTTTTATATGAGCTATATTTTATTGACTCGCCTCTTATCATCATAAGAATAGTTTCTAAAAGTAGCTGGTCATTTACTGTAAAAATTTCTTTATTATTATTATTATTATTATTATTATTATTGTTGTTGTTGTTGTTACATGTGTTATTACCGAAGACACTAGATATGAGAGAACTGTTATGTATGTTATCAATTTGGTTCCCTTTATCTACTAAATGCAGATTTAATACTTCTGTAATAGTTTTATGGACAATCTCTACATAATTTTTATCTTTAAGAAGCGAGTTGTTAAACTTCCAATAGCCTTTTCCCCTTTCTTGCTCAAAGAAATTTAATTTCAATACTACTCCAGAGTGATCAGTTCTGTATCCTGGAACAATTTTACAATCATCAAGATATAAAAACATAAACCAACTAATTAAAAAATAATCTAGTCTTGCTTGTTTTCTCACTGGGTTTAATTTCTTCCATGTAAATCCTTTTGTATCTTCATTTAAAAATCTCCAAGCATCCAGATATTCTTGTTCATTTAACAACTTTTTGACAGCCATTCTTGCTTTGGGATTGTTTACATGTTTATAGTTTTCAGTGTCTAAGTCAGGATCCATAACTAAATTAAAATCTCCACAAATAATAACATTATCATTTTCTATTTCTTTTATCTTTTGTTTAACTTCTTCATAAAACATAGGCTTGTCTTCATTTGGTCCGTAAAGATTTACGAGTGTTATCTTCTGATCTTTAATTTTTATTTCTAAGATTATGTAATTACCATTTGGATCTTTTATAACATGACATACTTCTACATCAAAATTATTATTTATTAATACCATTACACCTCGTTTATTGCTTTGATAGCCGGCCAAATATACATTAAAGCCCCATTCATTTTTTATGTAAGATTCTATTTTATTTTCTAAATGAACATCTTGCAAACAAATAATATTATATTTTTTTTGTCTCAGATGTTGGAAAAGATCTCTACGCTTCTGGTTACAGTTTATCCCACGTGTATTTTGACTATAAATACTAATCTTTCTATCCTCCAGAAAAAACACTGTCTTTGTCATGTTTTAGCAACCAGCCCAGCTTCCCTCTTACTTCAACAATACTTGATACATATATCACATATATTTTCTCTGCAACATGAAAGAAGCAAAATATTTTTTTCCTTTTTAACAAAAAAGAAATGATAAAAAAATAGACCATCTTCCGCTTTTGTCTGCATGAAGCTCCTGCTATAGCAGTATATATTTCAACATACAAAGTGTAGAGTCGAGATTAAACTAGCTTGTTTTGTGGTTTAACGACCAGTCAAATTTTAATTGCATGACTGACAATAACTTTCTTCTGTTTCAAAGGAAAGGTGATCATAAGTATGAGCTGATACAGCCTATAATCCAACTATGCCGGCTTGCTTTGTAGTTTAACATCCCAATCTAACCTTTTCCATCCATGCCAGATTGGCATTATATTCTGTTATTTACCTGTTAAAACGAGTCTTGGGGAGACAACAAGTAAACATTATACAGTGGACTAGACAATGGCGAATCACTAAGAGGTCAAACGCTATTATTTTAAACACGACCATGGGAATGTTATTATATTTAATAGTAAGAGCATCTGAGTTGTATGATAAATAATATTTTATCTAAGTTTCAAGAATTTCTGCACTATCTTTTCGAGTAATTCGCCATTGTCGATGATTCTCCATTGTTGAGTTCATTCTAGGCATTTTTCTAAACAAACAAACAATATCTTACACACACACAAAAAAAAACCAAAACAAAACTGGATTATCACATTTTAACCCCCATATTTTAGACCGGGTCCCGAGGTTGCAACACCCCTCCTCACGCTCAACTCAGCTGCGCTTGAAATTACAACTCCTCACAAACACCGTAATAGCATGAATACACGGAAACCAAAGGTTTAAATTTCCAAAGCCTGTAATTCATCCCGCTAACAAATGCCAAAGTGCCAACAGTCGTTGGCATTCTAACGCCTATGAGCAGGATAAATTTTAGTCTCAGTAGAGTTGAGCAAGAGAAAAGTGTTACAACCCCAGGGCCAGAATTATTTGTAATGCAGTACCTAGTATAAATAATGCAGTACATATTATAACTTTCTAAATACAATCAGAAACTTTTAATTTTCACATGCCTATTATTTCTCAGATGTTAAAACATTGCAACTCCACACGTAAATGTACTAGGCATGGACATAATGTTGAATGTATATTGATGTCTGACTAAGCAGGTTTTCAATTGACTTTATCATTTCTATTTTTACTATCTCGCTGGGAAACCAAATAACTATTTTAAAAATACAACGCCGTGCTAAATATAAACCAGTTTTTAAATACCCGGCACTTCGATTGGTTTACAGTACCACGCACGGAGTTATTTATAGTTTTTGACCTCATAATGAGTCCAATATAAAAATATGTTGAATGCGATTGGTTAATCTTTGGGAAAACACTTTAATTTTAGAATCCTTCCCAGTGGGCATAAATTTTCGGAAAACCGTAAATTCCTCTGTAGAGGTCAGGATAACTAAAAAAAGAATCATGTTTCTATGTCAAATATCTGGTCACTATCAACATAAAGCCCTTGCACTTAGTACATACCAAAATTTCCTCATCACAAATTTTCTAATTAGCCACACAAAGAAGCTATTTTCTGATTTGGAAATGTAGGCAAATAAATCAAAATTTTCATTTCTTTAGCATGTTTGTATACATGTACTATTAACTTTAAACTCTATCCAAACAAGAGTGTTTGTACAAGTGGCATTATTTAAACTTTGGAAGCATTTTTTTCTGAAATTCTTCAATTTTTATTATTGTCTGCTTAAAAGTGCTGAGGAAATTTCAGAAACAATGACATTTTTCAAGTCTGTGTACTTAAAAAAATACTCTCATCTTCAGGCTTCTAATGTCTTATAATATTGATACTCTTTTACTTGTCTATCTCAGTGTAAGCATCCTTTAAAAACATCTGACAAACACATGTTCACACAAAATACTCCCTAAAACCCCACTTTTATGAAGCACAACTGAGGCACACCTATTTTCCTCATTTCTGGTCCCAGGCATAGACTGCGGGTACCCACTGGAACCACCTAGGCAAGGTGACTCCAATATGCACCCACAATCCACGCCCCGAGCACCAACAGGGAAACTATCGAACTTTTTCAGCATAACATTTTCAAATTTTACAGAATTGAAGATTATCATATATTCTGTATGTATAAAGAGAATTTTTCAGCAGAACATTTTCAAATTTTACAGAGTTGAAGATTACCATATGCCGCATGGACATGTCTTTTGTTTAGTTTTGTAATGAATACTTTCACAGTTCAAGTTAAATTTCAATATAAAACAAGTGAATAAGTACATGTTATCCAAAGCCAACATCTAGACAACAAATTGCATGTGGTTTATAATATAGACCGCACATGACAAAATTTACCTTCGGACTTTCTGACTTTCTATTTAATAAAAAACTTTTCCAAAGCAGAGAAATCATGTAATCTATGTTTTAAAAATACCATTTTATTATTTAATCTTTGCATACATTGCTACTGGAGACTACTATACACTATAAACATTACATCATCCAAGTGAAGTAATCTATGATATATGTCCAAAGGTACATTTTCTCAAGTTGTGGCCCAAATTTGTCAAATATTTCCCCCTTTTTTTCTTTTCACCAACACTTGTGAATTGAACCGTACAGTTTTTGCTGCTTTACGCCCCACTCAACCGATATGGTCATACAAAGAGATAAAAGGTACAAATGAGAGTCAAGCCTCACATGCCATGTCTTTATGCACATGATCATGATACAGGTGTTAAAAATGCATTAACCACTACATCACTTCACAGCCTAATCTACTGCACAAATCATTCATATTTGAAATTGTTCATATTGTAATTTTAAACAAATTTGCATGTTTATCAACACCCTCATTACTGTTTCCAAATCACTTTTGATTGCCTTTATCAACTGCTCTTCATGTCCTGGCCCCGAGGTTACAAAACGCCTTCCGAGCTCAGCTAAGCTGAGCATGAAATTTTAACTGCTCATAAATGCTGAAATAGTCAGAAGTAGTGGAAAACTCAGGATCTAGACTCAAAAACTAGTAATTCATCCTACTAATAAACGTCAAAATACCAACAATTTTTGGCACTTTATAATCCATGAGCAGTATAAATTTGAGCCTCAGCCGAGCCGAGCATGAAAAAAAAAAAAAAAAAAAAAAAAAGCTCTACAACCTCGGGAACTGGTTGCTTACTGAGATACTTTACAGCATGAAAATTTATCACAGGCTTACAGTGTTAAACATTATGGTAGACAAATGCACATCTTTTGCTAGATCCCGACTGTCTATGACCACCGAGCCATCAAGCTTCAAGTGCTGTCTTTATACTAATGTCATGTCTCATATATCCTATTCTAGTTATATAATTTACAAATTACTAGAGGTCATCGTCTCGACAACACGCCCCACAATGCACACCCCCAGCACCCCACCCTCACAGAGTAAAAGGGGGTTATACCGGGGGGGGGGATATTCAGTGTTTATTATTGGTCCCCCAAACCAGCACCGCCTCACCGTGGCAACTTCAGTGAGCACCATCAATCAGTGGTTTGAGAAGAACCAACCACCATTTCAAATTTTTTTCATATAGAATTTTCTAATTGCCTTGCAAGCAAATCTCTGTACACCACATGGGCAAGTCCTCGAAACGCTTAACCTCATAAAAGCATTCTTTGATAATCACATATCAAAACTCTACATATTCAGTGACATGATATTGTTTCATTTGACTATATTATTGAAAAATGTACCTATTTCATGTTGCACAATATAACTTGGAAATCAAGATACAGAGTCGAAAATCCTTATCTGAAAAATTTCAATTCTTACAGCTGTAAAAACCCATGTTTACCCAGCAACTATTCCGAGCAAAACTTGGAAAACAAGATACAGAGTTGAAAATCCTTATCTGAAAAATTTCAATTCTTACAGCTGTATAGAAGTGTACTTTGAGTTGAAACATATATTATTATCAAATTAGAAAAGAAAAAGAAAAGAAAAAGAATCACCAAGGTGACTTAATGAGTAATATGTGTTTGTTTTTTTATTTATTCTTCATCACTGTTCATGTCTGTATGCGTAACTCTGCATATTTAACATGTATGATACAATTCAGTGGGAAGAAGTTTGGGAGGGACCAGTCCGTCTTACACCAGTCTTTTAACCCAGTCATCTGCCTCTGTCTTCCTTACTTCTAAGAACACATCGAGTCCTTTATCTTTTATTCGCGTTTGCATCTCCTCATTCTTTCTTATATGATATGCTGCTGTCGCGATTCTACTGCGTTCGTTTTTCATACCCTGCGGTAAGTCTATCAGTACCCTTTTCTTTAGACCCTTATAATTTTTTGCCGCTGAGAGAATCAATTCACGATCTGCAATGGATGTGCACCTCAGAATGATTGGCTGTGGCCCTGGAGATTTAGTTGGGATTCTATGCCCTGCCGCGAAATACATGTTTCTAACTCTTTCTTCGTCTAGATGGAGGTCATTGATTAAACTGTCCCGGATTACTCCGAAAACATTTTCCCCTGCCACTTCATGAAAACCATAAAACAACAGGTTGTATCTTATACATTTGTTTGTATTATTATATGCAGACGGCATTATACTAATGGCATCGTCTGCGGAAGACTTACAAAAAGCACTTAATACTCTTGCAAATTACTGTTTGAGATGGAAATTAACTGTAAACGTTAATAAAACCAAAATAATTATATTTAGAATAGGGGGCAGACTACCGCTTAACATTCGATTTACATATAATGGGACTGAAATAGAGATAGTTTCTGAATACTCATATTTGGGAATCCTCTTTACAGCTGGCGGGTCTTGTTTGAAAACTCAAAATACCTTGGCAGGGCAGGCTTTAAAGGCAATATTCACTCTAAATAAATATCTGATTAAGTTCTCTTCGTTAAAAGTCTCTCACGTATTAGATCTGTTTTATAGACTTATTGCTCCAATACTTAATTACAGCAGCGAAGTTTGGGGATTTCAAAAGTCGAAAGACATTGAAGTTGTTCACTTACATTTTTGTAAGAAATTGATGGGAATAAACCGGACGACCCAAAACGATTTTATATATGGGGAACTTGGAATAACGGATTTACAGTCAAGGCGATTTACAAACATCATAAAGTATTGGTTAAAAATATTAACAAGTATCGAGAACAAAATCATTAAACAAACGTATAATACAATGTTAAATGACTTAATATTATACCCCAATAAAGACAACTGGGCCTCCATGGTGAGGACATTATTAAGTAAATTAGGCTTTTATGAGGTTTGGTTAGCCCAAAGTGTTGGAAACATCACGAAGTTTTTAACTATCTTCAAAACAAGAGTGAGAGATACTTTTATTCAAGATTGGCATTCGAGACTCGAGGATTCTTCTAGAGCAAGATTTTATGTAACTTTTGCAAACTTCAAATACCAAAATTATCTAGACTGTTTAAGTTTAATTAAATTTTGAAGAGTATTGACAAGGTATAGGGTCTCGTCTCACAAGTTAGAAGTAGAGGCTGGAAGGCGGACCAAACCCAACAAAAACCCACTTGAAAACAGAAAATGTAAACTATGTAATGTTTTAGAGGACGAGTACCTTTTTGTGTTGGAGTGCGATTTATACAAAGAACTACGCAAAAAATACATTAAAAGATATTATTGGTAAAGGCCAAACATGATGAAATTAATTGAACTTGTTACATCAGAAAATAATAATACTATCAAACGATTCAGTGATTATTTGGAAAAAAGCATTTAAACTGAGACATGATTGTTTGTATTCATAAAGGAGGCAACTCTCCTGTATTAACAGAAATAAATATAATAAAAGTATTCGTATTATGACGAATATCTGTATTAAAACCATAGTTTCTGCTAAAGCATCTTCAAAAGCTCGTAGTTTGATATTCGTCGAGTAAAATTGTTCAACATAATTCATTCCCCCCACCACTGAATTTGTCATACACGGTGATTAAATAGGAAACGTTTTACACCCGATTTACTCACATAGTAATTTTGAATAGACTAGTCCGTTGTAATGGAACAATCCAAAAGTGCACGTGCCGGAACGGGTATAAAAGGCGAGAGCAAGACGTTTGCGATTTAGTTTGTGCTTGAGCCACGAAGAGGTAACATTGGAGGTTTACCTTTAGAGTAACAAGTAACGGACTTTGGGCCGAAATAGTAACAAACTATCTTCCCGGGTTCTCTGAGTGTAGCCTAGCTGTACGGAGAGGGCAAGATAGTAGTCTACTATTAGTGCTCGGGTTGGTTGCTGTGTTACTCTTGAGTAACTCCATTGAGTGCTGGGGTTAGATATCTATCTTTATCAAGAGGTATGAATCTTTTAAAAGAAAGTTAAGGAGGACTTCACCCTGCGGTCCTCCAGGGATGGCCACTCGAGTTCGTCGAACATATCGTCAACGCTACTCCTGTTACGCCATCGCCTGCAGGTCCATCTGGCTGCTGTCTTCTGCACTTTCTCAACCTTTTTTGTCTCAGTTTCATTAAGGGGATGCCTGTTCAATTATATTTGCGCTCTCGCCGTGCTGAGATCACAACAAATAAAGAGATAAGCATACTTTACACTTTGAGCAGCTGATGAGCTGGCATCTGAGCTAGGTCCAGTATATTTGCACATCTTTTTCTCAACAGTCAATAGTTTATAATACTCTATGATTTCTGTGACACCCTTATTTCTGAGTATATTATGCGCTCTGGTGAAATCCCCAAAGAATGGTCTTTAGCAAACATTTGTCAGGTCAGAGAATCTCATGAAACCACATAATTATTTTGAAGGACAGAAGTTCTGTCGTTTGACAGATCTGACTATCTGCCGATCGACAGATACATGCTGTTTCAAAAGTTGTTTTCATGAGCAAAACATGCAAATCAACAAAACCACATTGAGATACATGTTGAAATCATTCATTTTTAATGGAACCTTCCATTTAGTGAAGATCAGAAGTGCCTCTAGTGCATTTTCAATATCTGAAGAAGTCCAGCAGTCATATTTTGCTGTTACTCTGGATCAGCAATCACCATCTTCATGTGAAAATAAAAAAATTAATTGTGATAAAATTTCCAGGTATCTGCCGTTTCATAGATAGGTACAATCTGTCAAATGACAGAATACCTGTCCTTTGACATAATTATGTCATTTCATGATTTTTTTAGACCTGTTTGCCTCCAGTTCAAAAAGGCTGACGGGTCTCTTGCTTGCAATTATTTCATGGCCTATGTTTTCTTTACCCATGTGACCTTCAAAATTCTGGAACATACAGTATAGCGTAAGGTGACCAGTTATCAATCAGGGAACAATGATCAATCACCTGGTGGTTATCGGCTATTAATTCTCAAAGGATGCCTGATGTAAATCTTGTGTTAGTCTCAATTTAAAGTGCATTATATTACCTCACAAACATAAATGAGCCACCTCGTGGAAAAACCAACAATGTGGTTTTCGAACAGGTCCGACACCAAACTAGACAGAATATTTCCATCGGTATTCCGGTAGACCTCTCCATACCGACGGAAAAGACAAAAGCCCTTGGTCGAAAATAAAAAATCATCGAAGACGCCAAATAAATTAAAAATTATGTTATGTTATATCTTTTCTGACTGATAGGACTTAGTTTTTACATATTCTAGATGTAAAGATACACAGATTCCAAAAATACTCCATGTTTTCTGTGGAAAATATCACATGCGTCTATAAACAGATAAGGGGAGACTACTGAAGAATATGGGACACAAAGTAGAAAATCGATTGCTTTTTGCAAATTTATTGAAATTCTGCAGGCTAACCAGAGGTTTACAAAAAGATTTTTGCATTTTCTAACAAAACATAAGAAAAATTCTAAAAATTCTCACCAAATAAAGCAACTATAGGCTTCTTACGAAATCCATAATCTGTTCGACCATAGTTTAAAGGCAACTAATGCTAAGCTGTCACGAGAGAGGAGCGAGGTCACGAAGTGTATCAGAGTGCAGGTTAGCTAGCTGATCTAACACCAACCGACCTGTACAAGCACAGAACCAGGCTAGAAGCTTGAAATTTCGGATTTAGGAAGAAGAGGAATTGTACTATCCGTGTAGTCAAAACAAAGGCCCTGATTAGCTTCGCAGTTTCGACCACAACAATATCAAGCTGACCACCGATAGAAATATCAAGTTGACCACTGGTAGAAAATTTATGTCAGCGTGGAAAGGAAAGCATGAATGTTTTTTTTAAAATGATGGCTGAAAAGCAAAATTAAGTTTTGAAAGATAAAATACACTGCCGTGAATAGAGGTTATAAAAACATGAGTACAGTCATGTTTTCTTTCAGTTCACATTCTAATACTCCTAATTCTTGAGATTGTAAAGATTCAAAATATGTTTATCAACCCGCTGGACATATTGTTACTGGAAATTTAAAAATAATTTCGGATTCTAGAATTCGCAAAATTGTTTCTAAAGGTCCGAAATATAGATTCCCTTCCTACATTAATTTCGACAAATGTAGAGAGGAGATTTCATCTGCTTTAAATGATTTCGGTAATCGATGGTGTAAACGAGAGGGTGTTGAGGATAATGCTCTTAAAGATTGGAAAAGAAGTATCTTCACTATCGTGGATAAACGTATTAAGTTTTATTCACAAAATACTTATCTTTTACCTCCTAAACCCAAATCGTCATTTAGGCATTTGAAGCAGGGTATCCAAGAATTTCATAGAAAGTATGTCTTGGTTCCGGCAGATAAAGCCGCAAACAATGTTGTTGTCGTTTGTAGGCTTCACTACGTTAACACCTTAAAACAGGAGCTTGATGGTACCAGGGCTTATCTGGAGACAGATACTGATGAGGTGTCTGTAGTTAATGCCCACTTAAACGATTTACCTGTTAAGTTTTCTGTTTGTGTCAATGAAGGCCAAGACAAACTTCCTACGATGTATTGGTTACCTAAGCTTCACAAAAGACCATATAAAGCTAGATTTATTGCAAATTCTAGCTCTTGTACTACCACTGAACTTTCTAAATTATTAACTTCCTGTCTTACTGCTATCAAATCTCATGTTATAAGATACTGTGAGACAGTGTATGAAACTTCAAATAAAAATTGGTTTTGGTCAATTAAAAATTCTGGTGAGGTGCTCAGTAAATTGAAGTGTAGAGGGTTCCGTGCGACAAGCTTGTCCACATATGATTTTTCTACTCTGTATACAACATTACCACATAATCTAATTAAAGAAAAACTTCTGTATTTGATAGAGTGGACCTTCAAAAGGGCATTAAAAACTATGGTTCACTTTATTTGGCATGTAATGACAGAAAGGCTTTTTTCACTTCCTCTGACCAAAGTCGGTATACACTTTGGTCATGTCAGAATGTATGCGACGCCTTATCCTATCTCCTTGATTATATTTATATTAGATTTGGGACCAAGTTATACAGACAAATTGTTGGAATTCCGATGGGTACAAATTGCGCACCTCTCGTAGCTGATTTATTTTTATACTGCTACGAAAGAGATTTCATGGATTCTCTTAACCATGATAATCAAGCTGATGTTATCGAGGCTTTTAATTCCACATCCAGGTACCTCGATGACCTTTTGAACATTGACAACCCTTATTTTGAAGGTATGGTCAATCAAATTTATCCACCTGAACTTCAGTTGAACAAAGCCAATATCTCGGATACTGAATCTCTGATTGCGCCTTTTCCTGATCTTTTTAGATCTACATCTTTCTGTTACAAATGGATTTGTTTCTTCTAAAATTTATGATAAGCGCGATGACTTTGATTTTGATATTGTGAATTTTCCTTTTTTGGATGGTGACGTTCCTCGTCGTGCTTCTTATGGTGTATACATTTCGCAACTTATTAGGTTTGCTAGAGTCTGCAATCATGTTACAGACTTCAACGCTCGAAATAAATGTTTAACGGCAAAACTTCTCCAACAGGGCTATCGGTATCATAAACTTCGAAAAACATTTTCTAAATTTTATCGTAGACACTATGAATTGATTTCCAAATATAATGTTGGGTTAAAGACGCTTTTAAGTGAGGGCCTTTCGGAACCTGAATTTTATGGTGACTTGGTTTACAAATTTAAGAAACTTAAAGGAATTAATGATTTTTCTTTTCAGTTCAGAAAAATCATAACACGTTACAGACGTATAGGTTATAACTTGAATGTTATGCGACAGTCTGCATGCTTAGTTTTTAACCCAATCATGGTTGATAACTATGCTGCCTTCTTTAATTGCACGCCGGTGGGTCGGGCGTCAGACTCTATGATGGCCCCGACATAAAGCTATTCATTTTAGTTGGTTGGGGCCGGAGCTTCTTGTCTGTTGCTTGGCCCACCGGGGTCCAACTGGTGTTTTTCTTTTGCTCCGGAGTTAGTAGGTTATTCGGCGCCCAGGGATCTCCATCGTCGGGCAGCTTACTCAGTCTGTGAGTCCTGGTTTTTGATTCATCAGGATGTTTATCATGATTTATTTGTTTGTTCTTGATGATTCATTTACTAGTTAGAGATTCACCACGAGGACCGAATAACCAACTAAATGTTATGAACCACTGCAGAAGCTGAGGGTGAGGTTATGGCCATGTAAAACCGGTTTAAGCCCGCCAGTAACTTTGTGTTACTGATCGTTCCAAGTCGATACTTCTGTGGTGGTTCTTTTTGTTTTTTGTCTTGGTGTATAAAACATTTTTTGTGCTGTTGGCGCCTTATGTATGTTTTCATATTTTTAGTTAAGTTAAGGTAACTGAGTGGCCACCTATTGGGAAAATAGCTGCTCATTCGGCTTACGATGTGTTTCATGGTATGAGTACCTGATTGTTAGTTTGGTTTTTTCCCGCCTCGGTTTTTGGAGTGGGAATCTTTTTCTGATTGCGCCTTTTCCTGATCTTTGCCTACTTGTACCTTTTCATTGTAGAAGTTTATTTTGTAGTATTCATGCTTTGGCAATGATCATGTATAGCAGCCCCCGTGGCCAGGCGGTTAAGAGCGCTGTTTCTTAATCACTCGTTCATCTCACTGATCTGTCTGGTGCAGGTTCGAGCCCCGATCGAGCCCCAATCTGGACAAACCAAGCTCTGCTTGCGGGTGTGCCAGGTGGTTTTTCTATGCTGGTTCTCCCATTTTCCCCCACCTACTGATTGGCGAGTCTCATATGAGCTGAAGTAATCTTGAAAGGGAGGTAAAACTGAATTAAAAAAGAAAGGTCATGTAATATGATTTACTTTGTTCAATTCCAGGCACACTCAAAAGCTGGCTTATCTCATGGTTACATACTTAAAAGTAAAACACAGAGACTTCTGCTAAAACAAGAGGTAGGGACAAAACAGGAGGCCTAGGAAACTCTAGAAGGTGTTTCATATCAATCAGGTATTTTTGCACAGAAGCAGTAAGTTAAGTGCACAATGGGTGGCCAGCCTGATTAGTGACATATTTGTTTATGGAATTATTTCTATGGCCATTTTAAGCTCACCTGAGCCAAAGGCTCAAAGGTGAGCTTATAGGATAGGTAGGTATCCGTCGTCCGTCCGTCGTCTTCCGTCCGTCGTCGTCCACAATTTCAAATGACACCTCCTCTGAAGCTGTGTGGCCAAAGCTTTTGATATTTGGCATAAAGCATCCACAGGAGGGGGGAACCAAAAATGTAGTTTTTTGTTCAGATCGGAAAAGAACTCTGGTTGCCATGGCAACTTATACGTCCCATAGACTTATAATGGAAAAAAGTGGAAATTGCAAATTTTTGCTTTCTCATTGGAGATATTTGAGTTTTATTTTTAGAGAAATGTTTATTGAGTAGCGCTCTACCTTTCAGATGACCTTCATCCTGATCGCTTATTTTGATTGGTTGCTGGGGCCCCAAAAAGGAAAAATTCTCGAAAAAATCTTTAAAAACCTTCTCCTCAGAAACTGTTTGCTTTATGAAGCTGATACTTTGCATACATGTTCCTGGCATTAGCTTCTACAAAAAAAGTTGTTTTTTTTTTTGTTTCAGTCAGATAAGAACTCTGGTTGCTATGGCAACTTTCAGTTTCTATAGACTTATAATGGGAAGTCTCATTGGAGATATTTGAATTTTATTTTTAGAGAAATGTTTAATGAGTAATGCACTATGTTTCAGATGACCTTCATCCTGATCACTTATTTTGATTGGTTGCTGGGCATGCACGGATCCAGAAAATTTTCTCAGGGGGTAGGGGGTGGGGGGGGGTCCAAAATCCCAGAAGGGTCTGATGGAAAATTTCAACATGGCAAAAATAAATAATCTGGCAATTCCATGGGGGTCCGGACCCCCTGTCCCCCCCCTCTGGATCCGCCCATGCTGGGGCCCCAAAAATGGAAAATTTTCGAAAAAAAAATCTTTAAAAATCTTCTTCTCAGAAACTGTTTGCTTTATGCAGTTGATACTTTGCATACATGTTCCTGGCATTAGCCTCTACAAAAAAAAAAAGTTGTCTTTTGTTCCAGTCAGATAAGAACTCAGGTAGCTATGGCAACTTTCAGTTTTCATAGATTTATAATGGGAAAAGAGGAAATTTGCTATTTCTGCAGTCTCATTTTTATTTTTAGAGAAATGTTTATTAAAATTCTTCTTCTCAGAAACTGTTTGCTTTATGAAGCTGATACTTTGCATACATGTTCCTGGCATTAGCCTCTACAAAAAATATATGTTTTTTGTTCCAGTCAGATAAGAACTCTGGTTGCTATGGCTACTTTCAGTTTCCATAGACTTATAATGGGTGAAAGTGAAAATTTGCTATTTCTGCAGTTTTATTGGAGATTTTGCAGAAATGTTTATTTAGTAGTCCTCTATGTTTTATATTACTTTTGCCCTAATACCTTATTTTGATTGGTTGCTGGGGCCCCCAAAAAGGTAAATTTCCATTAATTATTTGAGTATTAGAGGTCAAGTTTACATTGACCAACATGACCTTAGCTAAAGGTCATGCAAGAACAAATCTCAGGTGAGCGATTTCAGGACCAGTGGTCCTCTGGTTCTTCTTCTGCTGATTCAAGAACAGCTAGTGGTGAAAGAAATGAGCACAAAATGCTGGTAACCTGCCTTTAAGAGTCTTCCCCAAGAATAGTTAAAATTATAACTGACCTTAGCTGTTGGCTGTGAACTGAACCAGTCATTTCAGAGGTCTTACAGTGTCAGATAATAATAATAATAATAATAATAATAATAATAATAATAATAATAATAATAAAAATAATATAATATTCTTCATTTAAAGTCGCTTTATATTTCAACAATCAACATAAGCTCTGTAGAGCTTTTTATTGCGACTTATTAAGAACATATGTACATTATTTACACATCATGCTGTGGAAATGTGACTTGCTCAAGGCCACAACAGACGACGACCCGGACGAGGATCGAACCCGGGACCCCTCGGCCCAAAGTCCGATGCGCTACCAACTGCGCCAGTCCGCTCCAGATTGAAAATCAAACCAGATTTTTTGCTCAGCTGTGTTGAGCATGAAGAAAAATTTATTATCTTGAGATCAGATGAACCAAACTTTAGTATGTGAATTATCTCTGTTACTCAGGTTCAGTATAGTTATACCCCTAGCATTTATGCCGACATGTATATGAGGGTCTGGATGGGGGGTCCTGGTATTCACTAATCACTAAAAATTTAGCCATTTATTCACTGTCATTAAAATTTTGGCTTATTCATTAAAATTAGCTCGATTATTCATTAAAATATGATAATTACTAGAATCGCCTTCTTCACCCAGCTAATTTCTAATAGCAAATATAGGTATTCCCAACCTAAGGCATCCCTTATCTAAAGCCACAATGACTAATTCTATGATACTTAATTGTAGACTGCTGAGTGCAACCTTGATTTTAACATCTTGAGAGAAGCATATATTATCTGCTAGACCACAAAGCCTCATAGAAACTTTCCAAAATAATTAACTGATTTTTTAGCAAATCCTCTTTTACATCTGTTGGGAATATAATCCCCTCCAAACTGTATACTGAATATGCCCTGAGTTTCACCCTGAATCTTTCTCTTCAATTATGCATATCAAAGGTTAATTTAAGAAAAATTGTAACTTCAGGGGTAAAAGTTATAATAAAAAACTGTTGTTTTTATTTAGTTAACTAGTAAGCATAGGAGTACTATGTGAAGTATGATTTTGTGCTTGTGCCTGATTGTACAAAACATTTTATAAATGTCTTAAATACCGAGCGAGCGAAGCGAGCGAGGAAAAAATTATGTAGCGCCATATAAACTGCCAGTTAGATTTGCATTAACGTTCTTAGTACTGGCTTGTTTCTGATTGCAAAAGTCACCATAATTATGCTCTGTCATATAAAAAAGCAAAGTGATGTCCGTCCACAGAAAAGATTATCATTATAGGATTGGAACATACATAATAAGGACAAAGTGGGGTAACAGAATAAAAAGAAAATACATATACATAAGCAAACAAAGTATCTGGCTCAGGAAATGACACATTTTTTTTAAAAGATTCATGAAGTGAGTCCCTACATGCTATGTCTTTCCAAACATTCAAAGATTTCAGAAATACAACTATAACATTTGAGCTAAATCGGGTCTGGGGGCGAAAAAAATGAAATTCTGGAATGTCAGGGAGGCCATCTAAGACAATTCCATAGCAAAATTTAGCATATTCATCATTCTTTAAAATGTTATTATTCACTATTCATTATATTATTCTGCTATTCATTAAAATTTTTCATTTATTCATTATTTTTTAGGACCTACTTATTCACTAATCATTAAATTTTTGGCTATTTATTCACTCTCATTAAAATTTTTAGGCCATTATTCTTTAATCATTATACCCCATCCAGACCCTCGTATATAGTTTTCACTTTTCTGTTCATCCATTCGTATGTTAGTTCGTTTTTTCGTGATTCCAGAATGATGTAAGTTTTGGTAAAAGTTTCTCTAGAGGTGTATATTTCATGAACCAATGGCCACCAACCATTCATATTTGGACCATGGATACCCTATAGGGTTTGCTTTGTTTCCACGAGTTCAGACCGCAGGCTCCACTCCCGAGGGTGGGGCTGGATATCAAAATCTAGGTCCCCCTGAAATGTGCTGTTTACAATGTTACGGTAATGTTTCTTCTCTAAGTTCATATCTTAACAAGCAGCTATAGGGATGTATTCTTTTTTAGTTCATAGAAACCTTATAGGGTTTGCTTTCTAATTTCATGTCTCCAAATCCTGGGTACCATCTCCAGGGGTGGAGCTAGAGATCAAAATCTAGGACACCTTTATAATATGATAGTTACCACGATAAATTTTCTGTAGGTCTTTTTTCTTCGCATCCATAAAGTCTTGTCAGAAGTCTTAGACTATTGGTACTGTGTAAGGTTCAGACTCTAGGATCCATGTGCAGGGGTTGGGGCTAGAGGTAACAATCTAGAATTTCTGTAAATATTGTATTTTCTGTACTTTTCTTTACCACCATGTTTAGAAATCATTCATACTTCAGCCCTGGGTGGGTCTAGAGGTCAAGATCTAGAACATCTTCTTCAAACGACATTCTATCTATCTAGGACCGAGGACCTGACCCTCAATATCCACGATCAAGTCCTTGATTGTGTATACAAGTTAGCTCTGTATACTGCTCTAAAATAGATCTGTCATCATACTACACTCCCCACTTCCCATGTTTTTAGACAGAGCGTTTTGCAAATACACATGGTCGGACCCCCCCCCCCCCCACCTCCCCCGAAAAAATTTTATGGATCCGCGCGTGATACATATTTATAAGATGTACTTGTTGAGGGTGCTCTCTTTTTTTTCTCGAGAATTGAGGTTTAATGAGTCACTGTCATGGTCGGGGGCGATGGGCTTATGGGTGTGAGGGGGGCTGGAGAATTACCAGACAGGGGTAAACGTGCCTCTCAAGGAACTTTTTCTAGTTCATTTTATTTATTTTTTCAGAAATTGGGCAGGATTTCAGTGTGGGTGTGTGGAAACTACCTGACAGTGTTGTGAGAGGGAATTTAAAAACCAGTCATTCCCACAGGATCCCCTACCTTAATTGTGTTTGAAACAACCAATTGATCTAAGTATGCCATCTATGTATGACATGCATATGCTTAAACAAAGTTTCAAGCCTCTAGTCATCACTAATATTACCGCAGAGCACAAATTGTATAAGACCTTGTCAGAAGCCTCAAATACATTTTATCTGTTGACACGGATGAAGGCTTTTAAGCTATGTTGTGTGTTACAACACTCAGAACACTAAGGTTTACATAACCACTTCTTTGAACGCCAGACATTTCCATTAGGCTCTCACAGTTTACGACAACACATCTTCGAACAATTAGGCTTTCACAGTTTACCACATCACATCTCTCAGTAATGACAGTAAATATGAAGTCATGTAGAGTTGATTCCACTTATCTTATTAGCTCACCTTAGCCGTTAGGCTCACAAGGTGAGCTTATCGGACGGCCATGATCCGGCGACTGGCGTCCGTCCGTCGTCCAGAATTTCAAAGATCTTCTCCTCTGAAACCACTTGGTCAATCAAAGCCAAATTTTATGTGAAGCATCCATAGGATAGGGGAACGGATGTATAAATGATTAAGATCACATGACCAAGATGGCCACCACGCCCATATATGGTAAAAACCCTTCAAAAATCTTCTTCTCCCGAACCGGTGAACCGATTCCAATGAAACTTGGCATGAAGCATTGATGGCTCAAGCACTACAATGTTTATAGAAATCATGACCCTGTGATGACCTTGACCTAATTTACAGCCAGGTCAACATAGGACGCCAATGCATTTGAATGGGGAAAACTTTTATAATGTCATTTAACGTGAAAGTCTTGCAGGTAATGGGCAGTAGGACTGAATATTAATGATTGTGAAAAAATTGGACCCCAGGGGCTCATGTGCCCCCACCCCGGGGCAATATACATGTATATCTCCATAATATTCAAACGACTTCTCCTCTGAAACCGCTTGGCTAATCAAAGCCAAATTTTATGTGAAGTTTCTATAGGAAGGGGGAACCACTGTATATAAAAATAAACCAGGTCACATGACCAAGATGGCCACCATGCCCATGGTAAAAACACTTCAAAAATCTTCTCTGGAACATGAGGACAAATTTCTATGAAACTTGGCATGAAGTATCTATGGCTCAAGTACTCCAATGTATATATAAATCATGACCCTGTGATGACATTGACCTATTTTACGGCAAGGTCAACATAGGTCGCCAATGCATTTGAACGGAGAAAACTTTTAAAAAGTCATTTAAAGTGAAAGTCTTGCAGGAAATAGGCAGTAGGACTGAATATTAATAATACTGAAAAAAATGGACCCAAGGGGCTCATCTGTCCCCACCCTATGGCATTATATATGTATATTAACATAATATTCAAACATCTGCTCCTCTGAAACCACTTTGCCAATCAAAGCCAAATTTTATGTGAAGCATAGATCTATAGAATTGGAGAATCAGTGTATATCTAAATAATCCAGGTCACATGACCAAGATGGCCACCATGCCCATGTAAGATAAAAACCCTTAAAAAATCTTCTACTCCGGAACTGGTGGACCAATTTCAAAGAAACTTGGCATAAAGCATCGATGGCTCAAGTACTACAATGTGTATATAAATCATGACCCTGTGGTGACCTTAACCTAATTTTACGACAAGGTCCACATAGGTGGCCTATACATTTGAAAGGGGAAAACTTTTAAAAAGTCATTTGAGGTGAAAATCTTGCAGGAAATGGGCAGTAGGACTGAATATTAATGATTCTGAAAAAAGTTGGACCCAAGAGCTTATATGGCCCCACCCCGGGGCAATATACATGTATATTACCATAATATTCAAACATCTCCTCTGAAAAGGTACAAGTAGGCAAAGATCAGGAAAAGGCGCAATCAGAAAAAGATTCCCACTCCAAAAACCGAGGTGGGAAAAAACCAAACTAACAATCAGGTACTTTTACCATGAAACATATCGTAAGCCGAATGAGCAGCTATTTTCCCAATAGGTGGCCACTCAGTTACCTTAACTTAACTAAAAATATGAAAACATACATAAGGCGCCAACAGCACAAAAAATTTTTATACACCAAAACACAAAACAAAAAGAACCACCACAGAAGTATCGACTTGGAACGATCAGTAACACAAAGTTACTGGCGGGCTTAAACCGGTTTTACATGGCCATAACCTCACCCTCAGCTTCTGCAGTGGTTCATAACATTTAGTTAGTTATTCGGTCTTCGTGGTGAATCTCTAACTAGTCAATGAATCATCAAGAACAAACAAATAAATCATGATAAACATCCTGATGAATCAAAAACCAGGACTCACAGACTGAGTAAGCTGCCCGACGATGGAGATCCCTGGACGCCGAATAACCTACTAACTCCGGAGCAAAAGAAAAACACCAGTTGGACCCCGGTGGGCCAAGCAACAGACAAGAAGCTCCGGCCCCAACCAACTACAATGAATAGCTTTATGTCGGGGCCATCATAGAGTCTGACGCCCGACCCACCGGCGTGCAATTAAAGAAGGCAGCATAGTTATCAACCATGATTGGGTTAAAAACTAAGCATGCAGACTGTCGCATAACATTCAAGTTATAACCTATACGTCTGTAACGTGTTATGATTTTTCTGAACTGAAAAGAAAAATCATTAATTCCTTTAAGTTTCTTAAATTTGTAAACCAAGTCACCATAAAATTCAGGTTCCGAAAGGCCCTCACTTAAAAGCGTCTTTAACCCAACATTATATTTGGAAATCAATTCATAGTGTCTACGATAAAATTTAGAAAATGTTTTTCGAAGTTTATGATACCGATAGCCCTGTTGGAGAAGTTTTGCCGTTAAACATTTATTTCGAGCGTTGAAGTCTGTAACATGATTGCAGACTCTAGCAAACCTAATAAGTTGCGAAATGTATACACCATAAGAAGCACGACGAGGAACGTCACCATCCAAAGAAGGAAAATTTACTATATCAAAATCAAAGTCATCGCGCTTATCATAAATTTTAGAAGAAACAAATCCATTTGCAACAGAAAGATGTAGATCTAAAAAGGGGGCTTCAGTATCTGAGATATTGGCTTTGTTCAACTGAAGTTCAGGTGGATAAATTTGATTGACCATACCTTCAAAATAAGGGTTGTCAATGTTCAAAAGGTCATCGAGGTACCTAGATGTGGAATTAAAAGCCTCGATAACATCAGCTTGATTATCATGGTTAAGAGAATCCATGAAATCTCTTTCGTAGCAGTATAAAAATAAATCAGCTACGAGAGGTGCGCAATTTGTACCCATCGGAATTCCAACAATTTGTCTGTATAACTTGGTCCCAAATCTAATATAAATATTATCAAGGAGATAGGATAAGGCGTCGCATACATTCTGACATGACCAAAGTGTATACCGACTTTGGTCAGAGGAAGTGAAAAAAGCCTTTCTGTCATTACATGCCAAATAAAGTGAACCATAGTTTTTTAATGCCCTTTTGAAGGTCCACTCTATCAAATCCAGAAGTTTTTCTTTAATTAGATTATGTGGTAATGTTGTATACAGAGTAGAAAAATCATATGTGGACAAGCTTGTCGCACGGAACCCTCTACACTTCAATTTACTGAGCACCTCACCAGAATTTTTAATTGACCAAAACCAATTTTTATTTGAAGTTTCATACACTGTCTCACAGTATCTTATAACATGAGATTTGATAGCAGTAAGACAGGAAGTTAATAATTTAGAAAGTTCAGTGGTAGTACTGAATTTGCAATAAATCTAGCTTTGTATGGTCTTTTGTGAAGCTTAGGTAACCAATACATCGTAGGAAGTTTGTCTTGGCCTTCATTGACACAAACAGAAAACTTAACAGGTAAATCGTTTAAGTGGGCATTAACTTAAACAGCTTTGCCAATTAAAGCCAAATTTTATGTGAAGCATCCATAGGATGGGGGAAACAATGTGTTTATAAATAATTTAGGTCACATTACCAAGATGGCTGCCATGAAAAAAATCTTCTTATCTGAAACCAATAGACTGATTTCAAGGAAACTTGGCATGAAGCATCGATGGCTAAAGTTCTCCAACGTACATCTAAATCATGACCCAGTGATGACATTGACCAAGTTTATGGCAAGGTCTACATGGGTTGCCTGTGCATTTGAATGGGGGGAAACTGTTAAAATGTTATTTGAAGTAGAAAGCCAGCAGGAAATTCGCAAATGGACAGAATATTAATTATTCTGAAAAAATGAAAATGACCCAAGGGCTTCATCTGCCCCTGCACACGGTTAAATACCATAATATTCAAACATGTTTATTGGTATATGCAGTAGATCCCAGGTGAGCGTATCAGGACCATTGGTCCTCTGGTTTTTCTAATGTATGTGAGATACTGTGGAGACAGTTTTATTTTCTGTTAAAATGGCAATTTATTGTTTTCCAGTTTGAGATGGACAGATGCCCCATATCAAGTAGATAGCAGCTATTGAATTGGGATCAAAATCAAAGTTAAATGCATGTGACATACCAAAAGTCTACATCACTCAAGGCACACGAGGTCACTGGCATAATGGAAACTGGATCAAATACTATAACTGTCCACGGCCAACCAGTTCAAGCTGTTAAGCAAGAATCACTTGCGAAAGGTTTGTTACATTGTAATGATTGTACCTACAATGCCCACAATAAAATTGGGGAAGTTGAAACTCTAGGTAGCTAATACAAATATGCCCAGTAAAGAACTTCTAGACCACAGGCCTACAGGCTTCATATAATTCTGTGTTGTTCAGTCAGGAAAAGAAGAAGGTAGGCATCCTTGACATTCTGGTTGCAAACGGAGTCTTTAAGTGCATAACAGCAGATATCGGTGTCTGCTCTGCACTTTGTCTTATTAAATGACATATTTGTATCAACTGGAGTTGACTATTGTAGTGTGGTTCTATAAAGGACATATGGTGTGGATCCTATTCAGGCATGGCAGTCTTTCTCTAAATTGTACAAATTCATTGTTTTTAGCTCACCTGAGCCGAAGGCTCACAGGTGAGCTTATAGTATAGGCATGATCCCACGTCCGTCCGTCCGTCTGTCTTCGTCCGTTGTCGCCCACAATTTCAAAGGTATTCTCTGAAACTGCTCGGCCGATCAAGCTGAAATTTTATGTGGAGCCTCCCAGGGTTGGAGAAATGAAAGTTTGTTCACGGGATCTTGGTCAAATGGCCAAGATGGCCCACACCAATATGTGGTGAAAACCCTTCAAAAACTTCTTCTCCAACCTGCGGGCCGATTTTCACGAAACTTTCTATTTAGCATCAGGAACTCCAGCCCATAAAAGTTTTTTTTTCAAATGATGACCCTAGAATATCTTTCAACTATTTTACGTCATGGTCAATTTTGGAAACAAGATTTTACATGGGAAAATGTGTAAAGAATGGATTTTTTGAAAACTATTGCTGCCTGAGACCTGAAAAGTGATAGATGCAAACAACTAATGGAGTAGAAGGTATGTGATTTATTTAGGTCAAGGTCATCTCTTAACCTTGGCAGGTCTGTCATCCATATACACTTTTCAAAGATCTTCATGAAACCACTTGGGCGATGAAGTTGAAATTTTATGCGGAGCCTCCAAGAATAGTTTGGAACGAAGGTTTGATCGCGAAATCGGGGTTACATGACCAAGAAAACTGCCATGCTCATAAAGGGAAAAAAAAACATTAAAAATCTCCAGAACCAGCAGGCCGATTTTCACGAAATTTGGTATGTTATATCTGGGACTCCAGCCCATAATATTTAGTTCAAATGATGATTCTAGGATGAGCTTGACCTATTTTACAGCAAGATCAATTTTGGAAGCATAGGCTTTTACATGGAAAAAGTGGAAACTATGGATTTTTTGAAAATTATTGCAGCCTGAGTGGTAGATGCAAAACAACTAATGGAGTCGATGAAGGTATGATATTTATTCAGGTCAATGCCATCTCTTGACCTTGGCCAGTCTGTCATCCATACATACTTTTCAAAGATTTTCTTCTCAGAGATGACCTTGACCTATTTTATGGCAAGGTCAACATAGGTCTCCCATGCATGTAAATGGGGAAATTATCAAAATGTCATTAAAAGGGAAAGCTTGAAGGAAATTGGCAAATGGACTAAAGATTTATGATTTAGACCCCAGGGGTAGGTCTGACCCCACCAAAGGGCAATATACATGTATATTACCATAATGTTCAAAGATCTTCTTCTCTGATACAATTTGGCCAATCAAAGCCAAGCGTCATGTGGAGCATTCTTAGGAAGGGAGAATGAAAATGTATATTGATAGTCATGGTCACATGACCAAAGATTTAAAGATTTTCTTCTCCAGAACCAGAAGGCCTTTAATTTTGAAACTTGGAGTGAAGCATCAGGGTGATGAGCTCTTTTAAGTTTCTGTAAATCATGACCTTGGAATGACCTTGACCGATTATATTCAAAGGTCAACATTGGTTGCCCATGCATTTGAATGGAAAAAAATTAGTAAAATGTCATTAAATGGGGTAAATTTGCTGGGAGTATGCAAATGAACAGAAGATTTATGTTTATGGAAAAAATGTCCTCAGGGGGTTGTCTGCCTGGCCCCTGGGCTATATACATGTATATGACCATAATATTCAAACATCTTCTCTGAAACTGCTTGGCCAATCAAAGCATAACTTAATGTGGAGCATTGTTTGGAAAGGGGAATAAAAGTTAATATGAATGGTCAAGGTCACATAACCAAGATGGCCACCATGGCTATAAATAGCTAAAACCTCTATAAAACTTATTTTTCAGAACCAGAAGACCTATGATTTTGAAACTTTGCCTGGAACATCAGTGAATGGAGCTCTACAAAGTTTATATAATCATGACCGCCAGATGACCTTGACCTATTTTATGGCAAGGTCAGCTTAGGTCGCATATCCCAAATCTCAGGTGAGCGTTTACAAAACCATTGTTCCTCTGGTTTTAGTTCTTGTCCAGGTGTGACTCTAACTTACAGAAACTTAAGTTGATTACTATACAGCTGTATTCATATTATGTAGTCTGTATTGTAGCTTACAAACGTCTTTCAGACCAGAACACCATCCATGAACCTAACCCTTGACCAGGTCTGATTCAATGCTAATATTGATTCAGTTATGTAAAGACGCTTCATGAAAGGAATGTCTTTGATGTGAGGATTGATCATGGGTAGCATCAGTAGGACAATCAGTACAAGTTTTGAAGGTATTTTGTCATATTATTTTTTTCTTGAATGTCCAACGATTGCTTCATCAGCTGTTATGAAAATTAATCCATTATGATAGTATCAACTAGTGTTAGTCTTCATTTGTGTGAATGATTTTGAGCAAGGGGTCAATCAAAAAAGTCAAGTTTCTAGTCAACAAAAAGTATGAATGCTTTCTCTTGAAGTCATATTTCATGAATGTGTATCAGTGTATCAACAGTGTCTTGATTTTTGCATTTGTTTCATGAGATATAAAAAAAGATATTGTATTTTTGATATACAAAATCCTTACTCTCTCAAAAATTACCTTAGGGGTAAATTACGCTTATTTTATGCACATTTTTGATGGTAAAATTTATTTAACATATTCGTTCTAATAAGCGCATATGCCCCAATAAGGACACATCCCTGTGGTGTCCAAAATATTTGCATAAGCACACACTGCTCGACTAGTGCATCAGTACAATACACCAATTTTACACACAGATACCGTAAAAACTACATTAAATGTAACCTCAAATGAACAAAGATTGAAACACTTGAAAGACATAATCTCTGAATGGGAGATTGTTAAAAATGTCATTTGACAATCAAAACTTGCAGAAAAAAAGGGCAATCTGCTTAACACAAGAGACCTAATAGTTTAGTAAATTATTTCTGTACTCTACCCAATGAATGGCCACAAGACACCTGATATTGTAGCCTCAGTGCAAAGCTTGCCCTTTTCCTGGACGTTTAACTTTTAGCAACGCCTTGTATAACATGTAAACTACATGTTATACCTTTTCTTGTTTTTTTTTTTTTTTTTTTTTTTTTTTTTTTTTTTTTTTTTTCTGTTTCTTATTTACTGCTTCCTTTTTAAACCTGCGACTGTTTGTCCACAAAAATAGGAATGTTAGGTCTTGGGTTCGCCGTATTCTCCCGTTATGCAACTTATTTTCAAACTCCAAAACTGGGTGCAGCAGCTTGATCTGTATCATGTCTGATAATTATAGCCTTTGATCCGAACATGCATATATTTTATGGAGAAAATCCGAACGCATCTTATCTACGATGGCCTGCATGGATCACAAAATTTCAAAATCCACAGATTTTAGATTTTAATTTTTCTTTGCAAAAGCTTTCGTCACACAAGAAGCGGCCGGCTTAACGTTGGAAACCAAAATCATGCGTAAGCAACTCTTTAGTCATCAAAACAAAGGAAAACTTTTAAAACGTTTGGAAACAAAATTTTATCGCCGAGAAATTAAGATCGTAAGTTTTTGAATTCGACGTTTTTTCGTTTGCTCCTACGTGATTGCCTTGCATGCTTAGTTTTTAACCCAATCATGGTTGATGGCTATGCTGCCTTCTTTAATTGCACGCCGGTGGGTCGGGAGTCAGACTCTATGATGGCCCCGACTTAAAGCTATTCATTTTAGTTGGTTGGGGCCGGAGCTCCTTGTCTGCTGCTTGGTCCACCGGGCTCCAACTAGTGTTTTTCTTTTGCTCCGGAGTTAGTAGGTTATTCGGCGCCCAGGGATCTCCATCGTCGGGCAGCTTACTCAATCTGTGCTTACTCAATCTGTGAGTCCTGGTTTTTGTTTCATCAGGATGTTTATCATGATTTATTTGTTTGTTCTTGATGATTCATTGACTAGTTAGAGATTCACCACGAGGACCGAAGAACTAACGAAATGTTATGAACCACTGCAGAAGCTGAGGGTGAGGTTATTGTCATGTAAAACCGGTTTAAGCCCGCCAGTTACTTTGTGTTACTGATCGTTCCAAGGCGAAACTTCTGTGGTGGTTCTTTTTGTTTTATGTCTTGGTGTTTAAAAGAATTTTGTGCTGTTGGCGCCTTATGTATGTTTTCATATTTTTAGTTAAGTTAAGGTAACTGAGTGGCCACCTATTGGGAAAATAGCTGCTCATTCGGCTTGCGATAAGTTTCATGGTATAAGTACCTGATTGTTAGTTTGGTTTTTTCCCACCTCGGTTTTTGGAGTGGGAATCTTTTTCTGATTGCGCCTTTTCCTGATCTTTGCCTACTTGTACCTTCTTACAGTTACATTTCTAACTAGAATTTCCCAAAAACAAGCAATGCGTTTAAATGCCTGATGCATACCGATATGTTAAAATAAAGAGAGTTTGCCAAATTCCCTATCTTGACTTTATAGCGTGAGCTGAAAAAAAATCGTTTGGCGTCAGCGTTATCTCACTAGTATGACGCGTTATGGCGCTGAATCTTTCAAGTGTTACTGACCACAGTATTGGCTGCATCGTGCTTTGTTTGTCTTGTTTTGTTTTGATAAAATCAATGGAAACCAAGTTACCCGAAATAAAGGCAATTTCGACCTGTTGACGGCGCGTCGACGTCGTTTTTGGCAGGTAAAGTTTGTCCCAAAAAAGCCCAAACTCACTTGTCACATTATCAAGAACGGTCATAAATATGGGGTTGGAAAGGATGGGCCTAATGGACTCAACAAAAGTCAGCTGTTTGCATTGTGCTCAATGGTTGAGAATTTTGCATCCACACCCTTTCTGTATTTGTTGGTTGTTTCAGAAGCCTTTTTAAAGGATGGCGTTTCTTAATTCATCGTATCATGTGCCTTAGACACTGTTTGTGTCATGTGAATTAAAAAAATGTCCAAAATTGCTCTGAGGTGATCAAAAAATATATCTAACATCAAAAATTGCTAAATTTATTTTACACAGTATATATGAAAACATGTACAATGACTTTATATCATTTCATAATATTGGCTAACAAATCTACTACCGTACCATGTTATAACATACATAACTTATCTTTATCGTGTATAAGCATATGCATCGTAAGACTGTTTTCCTGTGTACATAATTATATGCACGTTTCATAACTTTGTATATCTCCAATGTGAATTCGCATATGCTCTGTAATATTACGTTTGCTTTCAAATGATTTACCACAAAAATCCCAGTGGTGTGGTTGATTTTAGGTATGATTGCGCAAATGTTTTGATAATTTGTTTCTGTGCAAATGATTTTCCGCAAAGTTCACAACTGTGTGATTTATCTCCAGTGTGAATTAGCATATGTTTTTTACTATGTTTCTGATTAAATGATTTTCCACAAACATGACAACTGAGTGTCTTTACACCAGTGTAAATAGGCATATGTCTTTTAAGATTGGAATTATGAACAGGTGTTTGTGCACAAGTTCCACAACTTATTTCTTCATCTCCAGTGTGAATAAGCTTATGTGCTTTTAGAGTTTGTTTCTGATGAAACCATTTTCCACAAACACCACATTTGTGTGACTTTTTCCCGGTGCGAATGAGCATATATGTTGTTTGACTGCCATGAAGAGTAAGTACCACACTCACGTGGTTTATCTCCAATGTGTTTCAACATATGCGGGATAAGAATGCTTTTTTTGTAAAAATGATTTTCTACAAAAATCACAATTGTATGGTTAATCTCCAGTGTGATTAAGTATATGAATACTTAGACAAGTATCACACTCATGTGGTTTATCTTCAGTGTGAATAAGCGAATGGGTTGTAAGACTGCTTTTCCGTGCGAATTATTTCCCATATGTTCCGCAGCTATATGGTTTATCACCAGTGTGAATAAGCATATGGCTTGTAAGATCGCTTTTTCGTGTGAATGATTTCCCACATGCTTCACAATTATGTGGTTTATCTCCAGTGTGAATTAAGATATGCATTTTAAGATGGGCTTTTAGTGTGAATAATTTTCCACATGCGTCACAGCTATGTTGTTTATCTCCAGTGTGAAATAACATATGCGTTTTAAGATTTCCTTTCTGTGTGAATGATTTTCCACATGCGTCACAGCTATGTGGTTTATCTCCAGTGTGAATAAGCATATGATTAGTTAGACTAGATTTAATTGTGAATGATTTTCCACATATTTCACAATTGTGTGGTTTATCTCCAGTGTGAATTAGCATATGCCTTTTAAGATAGCCTTTCTGTGTGAATGATTTTTCACATGTTTCACAGCTATGTGGTCTATCACCAGTGTGAATACGCATATGGGTTGTAAGATGGCTTTTCGTCGTGAATGCCTTTCCACATGCTTCACAGCTATGTCGTCTATCTCCAGTGTGATATAACATGTGCGTTTTAAGATTTCCTTTCTGTGTGAATGATTTTCCACATGCGTCACAGCTATGTGGTTTATCTCCAGTGTGAATAAGCATATGATTAGTTAGACTAGATTTAATTGTGAATGATTTTCCACATATTTCACAATTGTGTGGTTTATCTCCAGTGTGAATTAGCATATGCCTTTTAAGATAGCCTTTCTGTGTGAATGATTTTCCACATGTTTCACAGCTATGTGGTCTATCACCAGTGTGAATACGCATATGGGTTGTAAGATGGCTTTTCGTCGTGAATGACGTTCCACATGCTTCACAGCTATGTCGTCTATCTCCAGTGTGAATAAGCACATGGGTTGTAAGGTCGCTTTTTTCGTGTGAATGGTTTCCCAAATGCATCACAATTATGTGGTTTATCGCCAATGTGAATTAACCTATGCATTTGAAGATGGCCTTTCCGTGTGAATGATTGTCCACGTTTCGCAGCTATGTGGTCTATATCCAGTGTGAATACGCATATGGGTGGTAAGATGGCTTTTCGTCGTGAATGACTTTCCACATGCTTCACAGATATGTCGTCTATCTCCAGTGTGAATAAGCATATGGGTTGTAAGAACGCTTTTTCGTGTGAATGATTTCCCACATGCTTCACAATTATGTGGTTTATCGCCAATGTGAATTAACATATGCATTTGAAGATGGCCTTTCTGTGTGAATGACTTACCACATGTTCCACAGCTATATGATCTATGTAGCATAATTGTACATGTAGGAAGTAAGATTTGTCTTCTGTCGAAATAATCTTGCACAATAGCTTCAATCAGTCGATTTATCCCAAATGAGCATAAGAATGTCCTGTATGTAAGTACGCTCGTTTTGTGTTACCCACAATCGTAACGGCTATAGAGTTTATCTTTGGTGTAAAGAGACATTTGTCTTGTGATATGATTTATTGAGACAATACACATCTATTTGTTTTCTAAGGCTGAGGAGGTATCATCTGGCTACTGTTTTTTGTCTACCCTGAAATACAATAAAAAAAATAGATGATCAAACTGTCTCGATCTGGGAAGTCATGTGGTGAACAGAGGAAAAAAAATAGAATATACAGACTTCGGGATTTAATGTCATTTAGATGTTTGTAGAACACCTTCTTACAAATATGAAAATTCGTACCTAATAAATGATGCGTAGTTTCTGATGGGATTCGAACCCGGACCGCTGGGGTAGAAATCCAATGCTCTAACTACTGAGTGAAAGAGTCAACTCCCCGACGCAGTATGTCAGAAATTGTACATATATGATATACTGCATCGAATAGCTGTGCTATTTATAGAAGTTACGCATCATGATACAAATCTCGAATGAATGAGTGGTGCGATGGGACATAACACACCCGCATTTCGAGAATTTCATTTTTATGACTGTATGACTCATATGGTCCATCCCGGTCCAGCCCCAATCTTACGAATATGAATATGCATACCTAAGAAATGATGCGTAGTTTAAAAAAATCCCACGTCCCTGATGGGATCGAACCTGGACCGCCGGGGTAGAAATCCAATGCTCTAACCACTAAGCCAAAGAGTCGACTCAGCGGCCCCCGTGGCCGAGCGGTTAAAAGCGCTGTTTCTTAATCACTCAATCATCTCACCGCTGTGTCTGGTATGGGTTCGAGCCCCGCTCTGGCCACATGTGAGACAAGTAAAGTTCTGCTTGCGGCTGTGCCAGGTGGTTTTTCTTCGGGGTCCTCCCGTTTTCGCCCACCTACTGATTGGCTCATCTTATATGAGCTGAAATAATCTTGAAAGGGGCGTAAAACTGAATTAAAAAAAAACAACAACAAAAACTCCCCGACGCAGTATGTCGGAAATTGCACTTATATGATACATTGCATCGAATAGCTGTGCTATCTCGTAGGAGCTACAATTAGTCAGTTTATCTTTAGTGAGAACTAGAATATCCTGAATGTTATTACGCTTGTTGAGTGTTTCCCACTATAGAGTTTATCTTTAGTGTAAACAGACATTCGTCTTGTTATATGACTTATTGAGACAATACACATCTATTTGTTTTCTAAGGTTGAGGAGGTAACCTCTTAACCTCTGGCTACTGTTTTCTTTTCTACCCTGAAATACAATAAAAGTAGAAGATAAACCACTGTAAAGCTTGAACTCCTGGGGTGAACAGAAAATAAATGAGAACATACAGCAAATATTGTAGAGAAACTTCGAGATTTAAAGATGTTGGACACATGCGGCTGGAAAAATTATAGGAATAATAAACATCAAAATATATTTTTGAAGCAGTCGATATGATTTGGGGAACATCTAAGACATCTTTGGAAGAAAGCCGAGGTGGGAAAAACTAAATTGACAATTAAGTACTTATACTTAGCAAACATATTGTACGCCGAGTGAGCAGCTATTTCCCAATAAGCGGCCACTCAGTTATCCGAACTAATTAGAGATTCACCACGAGGACCGAATAACTAATTAAATGTTATGAACCACTGCAGAAGCTAGGGGTGAGGTTATGGCCATGTAAAACCGGTTTAAGCCCGCCAGTTACTTTGTGTTACTGATCGTTCCAAGTCGATACTTCTGTGGTGGTTCTTTTTGTTTTATGTCTTGGTGTATACATTTTTTGTGCTGTTGGCGCCTTATGTATGTTTTCATATTTTTAGTTAAGTTAAGGTAACTGAGTGGCCACCTATTGGGAAAATAGCTGCTCATTCGGCTTACGATATGTTTCATGGTATAAGTACCTGATTGTTAGTTTGGTTTTTTCCCACCTCGGTTTTTGGAGTGGGAATCTTTTTCTGATTGCGCCTTCTCCTGATCTCCTGATACTTGTACCTTTTAATAAATATATGAAAAAGTACATAAGCTTCGAACAGCAGAAAAAATCGACTCCAAAACATAAAAACGCATTGGAACTATCAGTAATATAATATTACTGGGGGGCCTTAAACCGGATTGACAGGCACCTAACCTCATCCTGATCTTCTGCAGTGGTTCACAACATTTAGTTAGTTCTTCGGTCCTCGTGGTGCATTTCTAACTAGTCAATGAATCACCAAGGACAAACAAATAAATCAGGATAACCACCCTGATTATTCAAAAACGAGGACTCAACAAATTCAGTAGGCTGCCCGACGATGGAGTTTCCTGGGCTGAAATCCGGAGCAAAAGAAAACCACCAGTTGAACCCCAGTGGAACAAGAAACAGACAAGAAGCTCCGGCCCCAACCAACTAAACTGGTTAGCTTTATGTCGGGGCTATCGTAGAGTCTGACGCCCGACCCACCGGAGTGCAATTAAAGGAGACAGCATGACTGGGTTGAAAACTAAGCATGCAGACCATTCAAATTATTACCTATACGTCGGTTACGTGTAATGATTTTTCTGTAATGAAAAGAAACAATAAACATTGCATGTACCTGATATGTTTTTACCAAGTTGTATACCAAGTCACCATAAAATTCTGGTTCCGAAAGGCCCTCACTTAATGTTAGCGTCTTTAGCCCAGCATTAAATTTGGGAATCAACTCGTAGTGTTTGAGTTAAAATTTAGAAAATGTTTTTCGAAGTTCATGATACCGATAGCCCTGCCGGAGAAGTGTGACTGTAAAACATTCATTTCGCGCTTGAAGTCCGCTACATGATTGCAGACTCTAGCAAACCTAATAAGCTCCGGAATGTATACACCAAAAGAAGCATTGTGAGGAACAGTTACAAGTCCTCAATCAGCTGACCTCGTACCTGTTACTGGGCCCATACGCAATAACTTGATAAATAACATTATATACATGGTCATTAGAAGGTTTGAAATTGATACAATAAGTTGTATATTATATTTTGTTTTCTAAAGATAAATTGCTTTATGATAACTAAACAGTCAGGGACAAAACCTAAACAAGTTATAAAAAAATAATTGAAACAAGTTATATTTCATTTTCCCTGCATCAGTCAAAATCTGTGAAGTTTTTTCTTAATCTAATTGAAATATTTAAGGTTTTACATAATTTAAATGTTAATGGGAGATGCAACAAGATGAGATTTTTATACTCATATGGCTGCAGTTAGTATATACCATTAAGATTTTGAAAATTTCAGTTTTTTATGCAATTTTTGGGCATCGGAATGGCAAAATCCCTGATTTTAAAACATCTCTTCCCACCATACCAGAATTTTGACAAGTGGGGTAATGATACTGTTAATATTGTCATAATTACTAATTTAAGCATAACTTATATAAGCGGTTTTTTGACCTGAAAAAAATATCCAAGAAAAGTTAACTCTAACATCTTGGAAAAGGAGATCATTTAAAGTGTATTAATAACTTGTTTCAGTTATTTTTATAACCTGTTTAGGTTTTGACCCTGACTGCTTAATGTTGTGAACCACTGCAGAAGATGAGGACGAGGTAAGGTGCCTGAAAAAACGATTTCAGCCCCCAGTAATTTTATATAACTGATCGTTCAAACGCGGTACGTCTGTAGTGGTTCTAATTGTTTTGTGTTTTGGAGTCGATTTTTTGTGCTGTTTAAGCCTTATGTACGTTTTCATATTCTATTTAAAAGTTCGGATAACTGAGTGGCGGCCTATTGGAGGAATAGCTCACTCGACTTACGATGTGTTTTCTTGGCATAAGTTTTGCTTTTTGCTTTTGAAAAAAAAAAAAAAAAAAAAAAAAAAAAAAAAAAAACTTGGTTTAAGTACCTAGGTGTCTTTTTTCTCCCGATTTCCATCTGATTAGTATTTTGGTTCAATCCAATAGATCAGGAAGTTCAAAATTCACAAACATTTACCTACCACCGAATATCGAAAAGGGACGAAATACATTGGGACTAACATGACTAACGCTAATTTATTTGAGGACTTTTAAGGAGTATGCTCTTTTCCTGTATAAAATGATGAAAATACAGGTAAATTTATATGCATCTCGTTTAGCCTCACTGTGAGCCCCATTTTGTATCGTCCTTGAAAATTAAATTTCAACGTAGACTAGTATACAACACCAGAAAAATACTCACCGTGTTGATTTTTTTTTTTTTTTTTTTTTTTTTTTTTTTTTCAGCGTAAGTAAAATTCTGAAAGATGGATAACTGATGTGTAAATTGCACTGTGATTATAATGACAACTGCATTCAAGAAATACAACAACAACTGCAATTGCAAAATGTATGCTATCACGCAGTGTATCAAGGATACATTTAATTCAACTTCGAGATACATGTATTTAGATAACCTATCGGATATTGGCAGTCGTTATTCGAGAGAAAACCAGCCTTATCAGAGTTTTTAGTTAGATAAAGCTATTCTGTTGTGTCGTAGAGCTCCGCCGCTGACTTTTCGGCGCACCCAGATATTTTTTCATGGGTGCCAAATCGTTCATTGGGACAAAGAATGCAACGAAGTTTTGTCTTCAAAGAAAAACGTGTTTGCACTACGAAAAATGCATGGTTTCTATGGCAACCGTTAACACGATTCCTGAGTATGGGGTTGCACATATGAAATTGGTCATATTCCCTCTATTTATCCTTGACCATTGAACCTGGCCTAATTTTAAAGCTTTAACATTGCTCGTTTACGCTATTGTAAATAACGCAAGATGTCTAATTTGCATATTCATAAATTTGATGAAAGTATAAAAAATGACAGAAAAACTGTTAAAATTCCATTCTGGTCCAAATTGTCACTGTGATACTGATCAGTGATATCATATGACAAATTTATTTATGTAATGGGCATAAATGAAACGTACACTGTATATCATTTGTATATTCACGAATATTAATGCAAATGTCGAAAATCGAGGAAAACCAGGGAACAACTATAGCTATTGCAAGGTTTCATCACAAGCAATGCTAGCTTTTCGCCGTACCATCAATTACATAAATGGCGGCACGAGAAGGTAAAACTTAGATCATTTGAGCCGCGACGCGAAAAAAGCGGTCTTCGGGGTACCGACCAGTTCCGACACAAACCGGCCTATATAGTCTCAGGAAAAGGCTAGACGCTTGCAATTTTGGAATTAGGAAGAATAGGAATTGTACTATCGGTGTAGCGAAAACTAAGGCGCTGATCAGCTTTCCGCAGTTAGTGCGAAGCTGATCTGCGTCTTTGTTTTCGCAAAGGCAAAATTCCGGTTTTCTCACGATGCGGCTCATTTAAGAGCAATGAACATATCGATCAGAAGGGTAATGGACCATGCCATGGTTTCGGCTACTTAAGCTTCGCCAGTGACTCTTAAGATTTGATGGCAACATGGAGAGATAACTGTATTTTTGCAACTGGCAAGAATGCAAACGATACAAAGACTAATATTATCAAAAGGGGCCAAATATATTACTGATAACCTATTCCCCATCAGGAAAACATGAAGTGTATTCCCCCGTATAACCCACTTTTTATAGCGAAACTGGGGTTTGCTGGGGTATACCTAGTTTTCTTATTTTTGGTCCAAAACATACGTTGTGGATACTTGTTAGAATCGCCACAATGTATCCACAATGTATATTTTTGAGCGAAAATATTAAAAAATATCATTTTTTTTTCCTACTGAAAATTTCAATTTTTACAGCTGAAAAAAATTCGTATGTTTGCATGTTTCCGTGGACGCGTCGAGAACTGTTTTAGAAATATGCATCACAATCAGTCAATCGAAAAACTCTTAAATGTGGGTCAAAGTCTCGTTAAGTCTGGGATGTCAGTGACATTGCGATACCTAAATGACATCTGTAGACAAGTCTTCGAGTTTATGATTGAATGACTAAATAGAAGTCGTGCGAAAATGAAATATGCCAATACGAGATCATGCATTGCATGAAAAAACGTCCTTGATGGAATTCGAACTCAGGGACACCTGGAAATCCAACATCCTTACATCTGAGCCGAACAGTCGACTCTCTGACGTAGTATGCTAGTATCTCACTGGCTTGCGAATTTCTCGCGACTGTTTTGCGAATTTTGTCGCGGACTTTCGCACGACATTCGCGAGAGTGACATGAAATTCGAGCGAATGTAGCGCGAATGTCGTGAGAAATTTCATGTGTTGCGAACTAGTCGCGAACTGGTCGCAAAGGTTAAAAACATGTTTAAAAAACAAATGCGAATTTTTTCGTCAAAATATTTCGCTAGACTGTCGTGCGACGGTCGCGCGACGTTCGTGCGAGTGTCGCGAACCTGTGTCCGCGAAATATTTGCAGATTTACAATGCGAAATTTTCGCGACAATCGCTTGAATGTCATGCGAGTGTAACACGACGGTCGCGCGACAGTCTTGAGACAATATGCGAAAGCCTCGCGACTATCTGGCGAGAAAATAAAACTAAGCGACATTCGAACGAATGTCGTGCGACACTAACACGAATGCCGTGCGACTGTCGTACGAATTTAAATGAAAATAAGCTACATTCGCGGGAAAGTCGTGAGACACTCTCACGAATGTCGTGCGACTGTCTTGCGACAGTTGCGCGACAGTCGCGAGATATGTTTTCAAAATTTGAACGAAATTCTCTAATTTGTCGCATAAATGTCTATTCAATGAGAATGCAACATGAAAATTGTGTTTATATTGTTAATCTTTGTCGCGAAATAATCGCGAGCTATTCGCGAACTAGTCTCCAGCTGTCGCATTCCAGTGAGATAGGAGAGATTGTACTTATCGGATACAATGTCATATATAGATGTGCCATTTATATAGAAGTTATGCATCATGTGATCTGCTAACCCGACCTTCTTACCACAGCAGATAGTCTCGAATGAATAAAGATGCAATGTGACATAACAATAATTAACAGAGAAACATGCATGTATGCATGCAAAATGAGCCGCCGGATGGGAAAACAAACGATCTGCATTGGCAAAAACAAAGGCGCAGATCAGCTTCGCAGTAACAGCGAAGCTGATCAGCACCTTTGGTTTCGCTACATGGATAGTACAATTCCTCTTCGTTCCAAATCCAAAGTTTCCAGCCTGTTGCCAGCCATCTTCTATGACTGTACAGTCCGGTATGTGTCAGACATGATCGGAGTCCAAATTGTTTGTTTTCTCACGCACATGCTTAAATATTATGCTAGAAGCAGTATCATGCTAAAAACCACTAGTCAGCCCCTTGTGATAGCAGCGAACATATTGCGTTGCTATACATTGTTAATCACGTGCTACCCTGCTAACTGGTCTATATACCAAGGATGAAAACCCATAGCTACAAATTTTATCAATTACAGACTCAGTGATTCCTAGAACGAAATCAACGTCAAATCAATTTTACATGAAAAACGAATGACTGGTATCTATTGGTCACTAATGGTCACCGGATGTTCATAGTCTTAGTTCCCGGATAGGCTAATGTATGGTGTACATGGTAAATTTTCATAACTGATCACCGGGCGTTCATACCCCTGGCTCCCTAGTAGGCTGATGCACGGTGTACATGATAAAATATGGGCTGGTATCTAATGGTTAGTACTGGTCACCGGGCGTTCATACCCCTGGTTTCCGGATAGGCTAGTGTATGGATCGTCTGGGCCCCAGGTTGGAACTACGTAGTCCAGGCTGTTGATGATGGCTGGAACGGATAAATAGGGGATATTTGCTTTTTTGAGATGAATACGAAATATGTTTCATCGAGTGAGTTGAAAACATCAGAATTTTCACGAGTGCGCGGCACAAGTGAAAATTTTGATATTTTCAACTCACGAAATGAAATATATTTCGTATTCACCGAAAAAAGATTTGTTTTTCTTTTTATTTTATACTATAAACTGAAAAAAGTAGTTCGTCTTGTACAGTGAAGATATAGGCTGATATCAGTCACTATTAGCTTTTGACATCAGTGAGATTTGATATCAGTGAAATTTCATATCAATGAAAATATCAAAATTATCAAGTTTTGATATACGTTCCTTTTCATTGTAAAGTATAAAATAAAACTAGACATGTGATGAGCCGTGATATAACTGAGAAACCCTGCAAGTTTGAAATGGCGTAACAAATTGGTTCTGGTTCCTTTGAGTGATAAAATAATAAGGTATGCCAACTGACAACTTGGTTTCCTATCTGCCCTTGTACAATGGATAAAATTGTTCAGTATATGAAATCTTACAAGCATCCAAAAACAGAAAAGTCCACTACTGAAAAGAGGTAGCAAACGATTCGTAACTACAGCGCTTACTTTATGATATGGTAAGGGGTATACACCACTTGAGCCTATGTAAGAGACAACCACCAATTTGGGTTTCCGACCAGGTCGGACACAAAGCAGGCTGTACATCCGAAGCAGGCTAGAAGCTTGAAATTTTGGTTTTAAAAAGATGAGGAATTGTACTATCCGAGTAGCGAAAACAAATGCGCTGATCAGCTTCAAAGTTTCTGCGAAGCTGATCTGCGTCTTTGTTTTCGCACATGCAGATTGTTGTTTTACCATGTGTGGCTCATTTCCTATTTTTGAACCAAATCATATATTGTTGGTACTCGTTTGTGTACCCATTATCAATGTTTTGAGCAAAAATATTAAAAATATATTTTCCCCTGGGCTAATGGAATTTTCATTTTTGACAGCTTAAAAAGATTCTGTATATTGCATGGGCGTGTTTTCGAAATGTTTGCCCCTGACTTACGTCTCGGATTACCGCCCTCAGTTTCCTGTCTCGCTTCTGCTTCTTTGGCGCTCGGTAAACAGAACAGTACATCTCTAGGGCTACACAGTGACCCTCTATAAAATAAAACAATAACAGTCATACAACATAAACCAGTAGAAAGGTACAGGTAGGCAACGATTCAGGAAGAGGCGCAATCAGAAACAGATTCCCACTCCAAAAACCGAGGCGGAAAAAAAACAAACTACCATTAAGGTACTTCTACCATGCAAACATTTCAATAGGTGGCCACTCAGATACGTAAACTTAACTAAAATATGATAACATTCATAAGGTGCAAACAGCACAACACATTTTAATTACCAAGATATAAAACTATAAGAACCACAACAGAAGTATCGCCTTGTAACAATCAGTAATATAAAGTTACGGGCGGGCTTAAAACGGTTTAGAGATTCACCACGAGGACCGAATAACTAACTAAATGTTATGAACCACTGCAGAAGCTGAGGGTGAGGTTATGGCCATGTAAAACCGGTTTAAGCCCGCCAGTAACTTTGTGTTACTGATCGTTCCAAGTCGATACTTCTGTGGTGGTTCTTTTTGTTTTATGTCTTGGTGTATAAATTTTTTTTTGTGCTGTTGGCGCCTTATGTATGTTTTCATATTTTTAGTTAAGTTAAGGTAACTAAGTGGCCACCTATTGGGAAAATAGCTGCTCATTCGGCTTACGATATGTTTCTTGGTATAAGTTCCTGATTGTTAGTTTGGTTTTTTCCCACCTCGGTTTTTGGAGTGGGAATCTTTTTCTGATTGCGCCTTTTCCTGATCTTTGCCTACTTGTTCCTTTTTACAGGTACCTAACCTCACCCTCAGCTTCTGCAGTGGTTCACAACATTACGTTAGCTGTTCGGTCCTCGTAGTAAATCTCTAACTAGTCAATGAATCATCATGGACAAACAAATAAATCAAGATAAAATCCATGATGAATCAAAAACGAGGACTCACAGATTGAGTCAGCTGCCCGACGATGGAGATCCCTGGGCGCCAAATAACTTAACTCTGGAGCAAAAGAAAAACACCAGTTGAATCCTGGTGGGCCAAGCAACAGACAAAAAGCTCCGGCCACAACCAACTACAATGATTAGCTTTATGTTGGGGCCATCATAGAGTCGGACGCCCGAACCACCAGCGTGCAATTAAAGAAGGCAGCATAGTTATCAACCGTGATTGGGTTAAAAACTAAGCATACAAACTGTCGCATAAATTTAAGTTATATCCTCTAGTACGTCTGTAACGCGTAATGATTTTTCTGAATTGAAAAGAAATTTCCTTCCTTCCTATAAGTTTTTTTTTTAATTTGTAAACCAACTTACCATAAAATTATGTTTCCGAAAGGCCCTCGCGTAAAAAGGTCTTTAGCCCAACATAAAATTTGGTAATCAGTTCATAGTGACGATAAAATTTAGAAAATATTTTCGTAGTTTATGATATCGATAGCCCTGCTGAAGAAGTTTGGCTGTTAAGCATTTGTTTCGCACATTGAAGTCCGCAACATGATTGCAGACGCTAGCAAAGCTAATAAGTTGCGAAATGTATACGCCATAAGACGCACAGCGAGGAACGTCACCATCCAAAAACGGAAAGTTTTCTATATCAAAATCAAAGTCATCGCGTTTATCATAAATTTTAGAAGAAACGAATCCATTTGCAATAGAAAGATGTAACTCTAAAATGGGGATTCGGTATCTGTGTTGTTTGCTTTATTCAACTGTAGTTCAGAGGGATAAATTTGTTTGACTATGACTTCAATTTAAGGGTTGTCAATGTTCAAAAGGTCATCGAGATACCTAGAGGTCGAGTTAAACGCCTCGATAGCATCAACTTGATTGTCATGGTTAAAAGAATCCATGAAGTCGCAGTTCGTAGCAGTATAAAAAAGATCAGCTACAAGAGGGGCGCAAATGATACCCATCGTGATCCCAGCAATTTGTCTGTATAAATTGGTTCCAAATCTAATATAAATATTATCAAGGAGATAGGATAAGGCATCGCATACATTCTGACATGACCAAAGTGTATATCGACTTTGGTCAGAGGAAGTGAAAAATGCTGAATATGAGTCTATGATTTAGACTTCTCACATGGAAATTCTTGAAATTGCAGCAAAATTGTCTGGCTTTCGCTGCCGGTTTTGTAAAGGGTCACTGATGAAGGTTCATTACCCGAAATTGTACAATATGGCCCATCTCGCTTTAGATGTCTACTGCTTCCAGAGGATCTAACAATTATTTTTATTTGCTATTACTGCAGCTGGTGCTGTGCCGTGTGGCGGCCCTAAAAAGTCTTCCCGTACATCATCCATAGTGCAGATTATATTTTTCTTTTGATCCTTTGGGATCAGTGAATATATTTCGAGTAGTTACTTGTAAAATATATCGTACGTTAAGAATCATCTTCTTGACAGTATTTTATTATTTGGCCCCTTTGGGAATATCAGTCTTTGATTTAGACTTCTCACATGAAAATTTTTGAAATGGCAGTGAAAAAGTCTGGCTTTCGCTGCCGGTTTTGTAAAGGGTCAATGATGAAGGTTCATTACCCGAAATTGTACAATATGGCCCATCTCGCTTTAAATGTCTACTGCTTCCAGAGGATCTAACAATTATTTTTATTTTCTATCATTACAGGCCAAATAAAGTGAGCCATAGTTTCTGATGCTCTTTCGAATGTCCACTCTATCAAATCGAGTCACTTTTCTTTAATCAGATTATGTGACAATGTGGTATACCGAGTAGAAAAATCGTATGTGGACAAGCTCGTCGCACGGAACCCTCTACACTTCAATTTACTGAGCACCTCGCCAGAATTTTGTTTGACCAAAACCATTTTTATTTGAAGTTTCCTACACCGTCTCACAATATCGTATGACATGAGATTTGATAACAGTAAGACAGAAAGTTAATGATTTAGAAAGTTCAGTGGTAGTACAAGAACTAGAATTAGCAATAAATCTAGCTTTGCCGGTCTTTTGTGAAGCTTAGGTAACCAATGCATCGTAGGAAGTTTGTCTTGGCCTTCATTGACTCAAACAGAAAATTTAACAGGTAATTCATTTAAGTGAGCATTAACTACAGACATCACATAAGTATCTGTCTTCTGATAAGCCCTGGTACCATCAAGCTCCTGTTTTAAGGTGTTGATATTGTGAAGCCTTCAAACAATAACAGCGTTGTTTGCGGTCTTGTTTGCTGGAACCAAGACATACTTCCTATGGAATTCTTGGATACCCTGCTTCAAATGCCTAAAGGACTATTTGGGCTTAGGCGGTAAAATATTAGTATTTGTGAATAAAACTTAATTCGTTTATCCACAGTAGTTAAGATACTTCTAAACCAAACTATACGAGCACCATCTTCAACACCCTCTCGTTTACACCATAGGTTACCGAATTCATTCAATGCTGATGCAATCTCCTTTCTACATAAATTTTGACGAAATTAATGTAGGAAGGGAACCTGTATTTCGAAACTTTAGAAACAATATTGCGAAATCTAAAATGCGAAATTATTTTTTAGATTTCCAGCTACTATATGTCCTGTGGGTCGATAACGATATTTTGAATCTTTACACTCTCAAGACTTAGGAGTTAGCATGCATATCAAGAGTCCGCCTGTTTATCATTGAATAACATCTGACACACCATTATCTCAGCAAATCGCACTTTGCCTATGAATATATACCAGAAACAGATGGGCTGCTTGTGCATCCAGGCAAAGCTTCTACGCTACTGACTGAACATCTGATACTGGTTAACCGCTAATGACTGAGCCTGCCCAGTCACACCACCCATACAAAAAATCATTACTGTCTTAGTTGGGTAGTTATATTTTGAAACACATTTTATATATCTTGACATTCTAATTTTGGGTAAAAGTCCCATTAAATGGAGGCAACGTCCCGAAATGACCATAGCTGATGACTGGAACGCTAAACCACAACTCAAACAAACAAACAAACAAACAAACAAATAGGTGTAAAACTTTTACCTCTGTCTCTTGACAATGAAGAGAACGACAGCTGTTATTACAACAATGCCGAGAATGCCGACAGTGACTGACAGTCCAATGACCACGCTGTCTCTGTTGGAAGCTGACAATACAAAGCAATTTGTAACGAATGGACTTTCTCATACCTATCAATGGGATTAGTCCACCTTAATGTTTAGCAACATCAGGCATGATTTTGAAATGTTATTCCATTTTGCGATGAAATTTCTCGGAGCAAACAGAATAGCCCCACATGGGACGCCGCGTTCTGCAGCGTCACATCTGGGGCTATACAGCTTGACTGTTTCACATAAACATCACGAAAACATGTCCGTGTAATGTATACCCCCTTGAACCCCACTTTTATATAGCAAAACTGGGGTAAGCAGGGGTATACCTATTTTTCTTATTTTTGCTCTAAAATATAGATTGTGGGTACTCGTTAGAACCGCCTCGGTGAGGCGGTTCTAACGTGTACCCACAATCTATGTGTTGAGCAAAAATAAGAAAAATATCAAAATTTTTCCAGTGAAACTTTTCATTTTTACAACCAAAAAATTTTCTGTATATTGCATGGGCGTGTTTTCGCAATGATATGACACTAGACTCGAATTACTTGTGTTTAGTTTATGCGGATTTTCGCACATGTTCAGAAGATGCATGATGATGACATTCATATAGGAACAATGAAAACAGAAATAAATTGTGCTTAATAAAAAGACATCACAAATTCTTTAAGTAGCCAGTTACTTACGTATTTCACATAGTTTATCAGTGTATCCTTCCCGGCATCCTTTGAGGCAGTGTCCCTCAGTCATGTGACACAGATCCAACATGCATCCCTCATAGCATTTCATAGAACAAGTATCGCCCCAATATCCCGCTTTACAGCCCTGACAAACCACCTCGTTCACTCGGGTGCAACTCGAACATTGTTGGGGACAATATTGACAGTTCCCGTTCAGGTCCATGTAATAAATCTTCTTACACTGTTCACATGCACCCGAAGCGTCTGCGCACCTGTCCTTACACCTGGTCGAGCACTGCTTACACTCACCTCCCGCTAGATAATATCCATGAATACAACCCTCCTTGCAGTATGCTGTTTTATCGTGACACTGGATGAAAAGTTCGATTTATACACCTAGGTAAACCCTATGTAAATATGTGTGGATGCCTAAATTTATACATGTTTACCATTCGGTTGTGATCGTTTGCCTTATCTTTGACTATCATTTACAGATCCGAAAATTTGATATTTACCTTTTCAAAACCAGGTATGTTCATGCCGTGGATACCGTATTTACAACCCTATGAACCTACCTCTTAGTCCATGTTCAACTAATAAAATTATTTATCTAAACTTCGGGTATTTAAATAAAAAAGGCATTGCACCATTTCCAGAGGTATTCTCATTTTACTATATACGGAAATTTACAATATGTATACATAAATGGTACACTTCATGTTTATATAGCTTCGTAAACAGTTGTAGGAACACGGCATTTATAGACATACGAAAGGTTATGGTAAAGATCAAAATGCACACCTGGTTTATAGGACGCATGCATTGTAAGAAAGACAGATGTTTGATAACTTGCATAAACTGAAATTAAACATAATATGCTTCCATTTTTAACGATGCATGTAAATTTGGACTGCAAATGCTGTATACATAGCCGTAGAAATATTTGGCAAATCTAAGAATGCATGCACTCGGTGATACATTAGTAAATATGTTAGTATGTATATATTTAACGTGGCAGGTAACGTAGATGAAATGAGTATAAACATGGAATTCGAACGGGTTTACATAGTAGGCCGCATATCTGTTTGGCCGTATGCTTCTTGGTTATCAAATGTTGATAAATGATATATGCGCATGCTGCTGCGTCATTGTTAAATGTGGTCAAACATTGATATGCATGTGTGTTTGTCTGTATGGTGTATATACTATAAAAATGACATATGCGTATATATTTACATGGGCTTCTTTAGGGGCGATATTAGTGGGCATATTTTAGGACAATGGTTCTTTTTGTTTGTTGGAGGTTCGCTTGAACAAACGAACATTTGCACACAATTGTGTACAGTGATACCATGACGTGTAGTTCGTCGTCGGTTCCCTTTCTCGGATTTCCCGCGTTTTTTCTTCAATTCGAAATTGTCTTTCCCGCGTTTTCTTTTAATTCACTTTTGACTTGTTTGAGACATGCGCGGTTTCGTTCAAAATTCGTCTTTGTCAAATAGACCTCCATCCCCTCTCCGCATTTAAAACAATTACATGCAATAAATACGGAATAAAACTGGGGTTAAATTGATAAAATATAATTTCTCAATAAAAACTTAATTCTTTGCATTGATGAATACGCGTATGCGTAGAGAGCAGATGTTATTACCGAAAAAAAAAATAATAATCCATTGTATTCCTTTGCATCGGTTTTCGAATTCATGGCGTTTCAGATATTTCTGTTGTCGTTTTAAACACGGTGCATCCGACTTAATTACTTTCGATAGAGACATAAGTTGATGTGTCATTCAACAACAAGCAAATATATATTTCAAATACAAAATGAAATCTGCATTGTTATTTTTTCCCTTTTATATTTTTCGCGCACACATATATAATTTATTCAGCGTATTTAATATCCGTCTCCGAAATCTTTGAAATATTTATAATATATGCAATATCATTCGAATCTCCACGTTCCAGTGTATTTCTCTGAATGACCCAATGAGTGTATGATGCAAACATAATTTTTAGCATATTGGTAATTTGATTAACACATTTGGTACCTGCAGATAGATCAAAGCTTTCGAAAATATTGCCTAGCCATATAGACAATTAGCATAATCACAAGTCATTTTGTCGTATTTACAGTGTTGTAAACCAATAATCAAATAATCAAATAATCAAACGAGATATATTGTTTACTAGAAAGTTGAATATTTCAACTGTAAAATTAAGAATAAAAATGATTCACTTTAAAACTTTAACCATAGCCGTGCATGAATTCTGTAAATTTTGTATATCTATGAAAAAAAAAAAAAAAAAAAAAAAAAAAAAAAAAAAAAAAAAAAAAGAGAGAAAAGTGGCATTTTGGCATTTAAATGTGAAAGGTTTAACAGCAGTCACACTGTAGCGTATAACCCAAACGCGCGCCGGGCGTATGGAAAATCTCAACACGCTGAAGATTTTGGACGTATAAAGTTAATGTTTTCCCTTTACTCGCTTTAGCAGTCAGACAGTAGCGCGTGACTGAGGCGTGTGCCGGGCGAATAAAAAATCTCAAAGTTTTAAGGTACGTTTGTGTTACGTCCCAAATACGCTATGCACGCGCTACAGGCGCGCAGCAAACTTTCAGCGCGCGTCTCACACACGCATGGGGCACGCTACTGAAGCATTATCTAATAATATCGGAACGCGCATGTAGCGTACACTGGCGTGCCTCAGACATGCAACGAACGCGTTCGAAGCGTATTCAAGACGCCTGGACCGCGCGTGGAACTTATTCGAAACGTATAAGACACACGCCCGGGACACGCCGAGCTTCTACAAAATTTTTAAGCATTTTCATTTTTTGTTTGAGCCGAAACACGCCTGGAGCGCGCAGAGACTTACAGCGACGTACATCTAAGTGCACCAAACGTACACAAAGCGTACAAAATGCGCATGTAACGCGCTTCTAACGTGTTTCCGACGTGCTCCTGGCGTATGTTGAATTTTACATTTTCGTCAACACGCCCGGCGCGCGTTTTGCTTATACGCTAATGTGTGACTGCTGTTAAACAAAATACAATGGTGACACTATTTCTGTTACAACTTGGACTTAAAATCTTAAAATGTCCATAGATTTTTTCTTGCGCAATGCAATTTGTCTAACAACGAATGGATAAAAGAAAATGTGACATAAGAGCTAAATACGGACATATTGATAATAATAAGTGTGCAATTTCTCAACACATGCGTCTGTCAAAACGACATGGAGCTATTTCTGAAACTATGGCCAGAAACTTCTTGCTCACACGAGCATTTACCTCAGTGCTATCCGGCCAGTTTGTAGGATTTATCAATGTTGGGATATATCTTTGTCACTGACAGAAAAAAAATGTTACATGACGCGAAATATCGCCGTGCGCTGTTCGCTGTGCGGCATTATCATAGTGTGTACATTCTCTTAACTCCAAAAATCCACTTTGGTTATTAGCCACCCATGGTGCAAAAGGCAGTAAAGCCAAATAGCAGGGATGATTTCTGATAAGAAATCCCAGGTAAGGAACATCTGGTCTGATCAGCATGTACAAATAATGACCATTCAAACCCTTAAATCATGACCGATTTAGACCATTGAAAATTCAATGTCGCTTAACTTTTCATGACAAATTTAATTATTTTGATTTAATTGGATTTTGATGAAAATTTAACAAAAATGCATTTTGTGATTTGGCTTGTACTGTAAAATACCTGGAATTCTAGGTATCCAGTTACAGTTAATCTGACCATTACTTGTATAATTACCCAGTAGAGGCAGCTCAATACTGATAAGCTGCATATGCTCACAGCAGGTATTACAGCATAAGTGGATACCGCACTTTACCCCAAAAACATTTGAAAATGGTGATAAAGTGTGGTAATTGAGATAAGAGAATGTACGCAGTATGTTTTCAAGACATAAAAATGCATCATTCTTTTTCTCTGTAAGAAAATTAGGCTGAATGATGAAAATACGTAAAATGTCGCTTATGCATTAAGGATGTTCGCTGCTAACATTTGACATTTCGGTTTTTCTTTTCTTGAATATCTCATATACGGTTGCAGATATTTTCCTAATATTTTACATTTGGATACATATTGATAATATGCATTGAACGAGTCATGAAAATTGTCAATCTAAGAAACTTCATTTTTTCACCCCATTTTCTGCAACTTTGTAGAAAAATTTTGTTGTCAGTAAAATTTAGGGGGTAGGGTAGATTAAACTTGAATATTACACATCTTTTAATTAATTGCACTAGCTCGATGTTTATTTTAACAGCAGTATATGTGTACATGGTCTTCTAAGTCATTCTTTGTGTCGTTGGTGTGCTGGTTTTAAAATTTAAGGTGGTTTTATGAAATGGTCTTTTAGAAACAAAATAGCCGAAAAAAGGCTGAAAATGGCGATTTTCGAGCTGTTGGTTCTCTCTTATATGCTCACTACCCTATATATTTCTTTCTTTTATTCGAACAATATTACCAAGTTCTATAATGTGTGAAAATACAAGAAAAAGTTTGAATCGACAAATATGGGTTTGGTACATTTCAAAATATTGATTTTTTCCGACTTTTCAAGTTTGGGGGTAGGGTAGGAAAAGGAATCGTAAAATTTTGTCATCCACTCCAAGTTGCAAATTTTTCAATGCTTTTGGTCTAAAATTGTCTGCGCTACGTAAATATTATGACTTTTGAAAGCATTCTAGGAGTATTTTTGTTCAAGACAGGTATGTTTCAAAGAATTAAAAATTAAATTAATTTTACCAAATTTAAGACATGGTGCTCATAGGTCTCATTCAGAGGCATGTAGCTTGAAAAAATGCACACTACCCTATATTTATTTTGTTTTCAAATGTCTTGTGTTGTATTTTGGAATCAAAAAAGAGTGGTTAGAAAAAAAGTTTGAATACTTTTTCATTGGCAGCGAACATCCTTAAACGCATACTTGTTAAAAATTTACTATATGTGATAGGTTACAAGGACATGAAGGAAGCAGATTGAAAACTACATTCTGTTGGAATCTGACACTTGCTAAAAAGTTTTTGAAATAAGACAGTTGTCGACTGTCACTTATGCCTACTTATTCCTTTTCAGATGCACATTTACATGTTTATTTTGTTTTTCTAATCATATTATTCGGCATCCAGCATTCAAGTTGGCAATGATTTAAACAGTTAGCGTACATAATGTTTTTGATTGAGAATAGTGATTTTAAAATGCCGAGATTGGATATTTCTATCACTTGATATGTTTATTGTTTATGTTCCTTCAGAACAGCTACATACGAATGGCGAGAAGCAAGCAGCGAAATTATTTAGTCAAAGTATTTAAAAAAATCATATGCGTTGTTACGTATTGCTAAAACTTTTTCAGGAATGCTGAACGTTAACATGTATTTTATACAACGGCTTAGGAAAAGATAAATATATGAGCCACCTCGTCTCAGTCAACAGCTACGGTCATATCTGGACGTTGTCTCCATATATGGGACTTCTACAATATGGGACTTCTACAGTATTTATCAAAGTCACAACAAGGGAAAAATTAATATTACCACGCAAGTAACCTACCATGGCTTATGCGTTTGCATGGTTTTGCTAAACCACTTTTCCTGGGCATGCCCATTTATTCGTTTAAAATATATAGCCAGTTAGGGCACGAGTCTGTACTAGAGTTTTAGTGACAATAATGAAGACCACCATGATAACGATAACATAAATTGTAAGGATCGTCTCACAGTAGGGCTTCTATTGTACACGTACACAACCCGCTATAATTATATAGATTAAAAGCATGTTATCCTGATGCTATACGCTGAGCTACAGAGGAGACTTTTGTTTCGTTTGGCACACTGACATTCACATATTTGGCGCATCTGAGTTTGATTGGTCAAAACGTTTCTTTTGAAAATATATCTAGATCTACTGATTCCTGTTCCAATTATGTTTCGTTCATGTGTAGCGTCTAATGGGATTCCGTTAGTTCAAGAAAATATTCAGGCAACATGCACTTATAAAGCTCTTTTAAAATTGGAAGGTGATGCTTAATCTGTGTACACATCACTGGAAAAGCCTACGAAAATTACTTTGAGCTGTCGACGAATTGTATGATCCTTTCATTGTTTATTGTCACCTCCCTGTGACCGACTGAATCCCGTTTTTACTGTTTAGTTGACGGAATACGGAACCAATACAACCTTTGCCACGACATGTTTACAAATGGCATTATATCCCTTATAGATAGCACGAAACAAAATTTGTAAACGGCCATTATAGCAAATTCTCCAGTTTGACAAAGATCGGGACTATTTAAAAATATTATGTCCACATTTCTTATATCATATATAGTCAACAAAAGTTTTTGCATCATGATAAAAGTCCGTGTAATATTGAAAAGGAGCTTCGACGGGTTCACATCAGGAAAACATGTCCGTGAGACAAAAAACACCTATACCCCACTTTTATATAGCAAAACTGGGGTGTGCAGGAGTATACTTATTTTCCTTATTTTTGCTCCAAAACATAGATTGTGGGTACACGTTAGAACCACCTGAGTTATTGAGCGCTTTGTAACTATTTACGATGCATGCAACGGTATTTCACAAAAACGTTCACGAGCGCTGCGTAAAGTCATAGGAAGGTACAAGTAGGCAAAGATCAGGAAAAGGCGCAATCAGAAAAAGATTTCCACTCCAAAAACCGAGGTGGGAAAAAAACAAACTAACAATGAGGTACTTATACCATGAAACATATCGTAAGCCGAATGTGCAGCTATGACCTCTCGGAAAGCAGCCTTTCGTTGCTAAGGAACTAGGAAAATAAAAATGTCGTCATTGAGCTGAACCCCGTTATGCAAGACAATTTCACAGTAAATGTTACAAAAAGAATATGAAAATATTTTGTTCGCGGTATTTTCGATAGACACTTTAAAAAGCGCTTTAGTTTAAGTTTAAACATATTTATTCAGATAAATCACATACATATATAAATCATACATTTACATGCAATACAAATTAGGATTAGAATGGAAGCTTAGAGCTTATTTAATTCTTCTCCTGACACATACGAGGAAATAACAGACATAATGGCGAGCGGTTTAACGTATGATGTGTTTTCCAAAAAAGTGTATGTGTATATAATGTGATATGTAAACAAATATTTTATAATTCTAAGAATTTAACTTGTCATTGTCAATTTAACTGAGCATAAAGGTGTAGACGTTTAGGATTAGTCTAATAATTCAGTGTTAAATCATGTTAAATATTTCCGTAAACAGCTTATGAATAAATTATAACAAACTAAATCAAAGTGCCTACGTATGTCTAGGTATGTATAGAGAACTAGTAAGTAACAGAAGAAAGTCAAGACAAAATAAAGATGGATAGTAAAAAGAATTGCCATGAGTGGGTCCGTTGGGATGATTTGGGTTTTACATACTGGTAATTGCATTGCAGCATTAAAATCGTTTACTTTCTTTAATGTAATTGTGAACAGCTTCAAAAATCGCAATATTTGCATTGTAAGGTAGTATGTTACTTCCATATAGTATGACATGTAAAGAAACCTGAGTGTACCTGGAGATGATGTTGATAAGATCAGTGCGCTGGTTCCGGTAAAGGTGACATGATAGAAAGTAATGCTCCGTGTTTTCAACTTCTCCACATCGACATAACGGCGAGTCAGTGATGTGACTGGTACATAAGTCGTGATTAAGCGAACTACATCTCGTCCTGAGACGAGTGTGCAAGATTTGGAGCTTTCTAGATCCTGAGTAATAGTATTTCGGTACATGTCGGTCTCTGTTATTCAAGTTTCTTTTGAAGATATTAATTGATTCGGAATTCCGGACGTGTGTAGGCAGTTTGTTCCATTCTCTGACTACAGAAGGAAGAAAAGATTCATAGTAGGATTTGGAGCTAGCAGGTACCATCCGGATGTCGTTAGAGTTACGCAGGTTATATGAAGAGACTCTATTAACGAGTGGCGGTACAAGAGAAGAGAGATATGGAGGTGAAAGACCATTTACCATTTTATAAAATAACGTTAACTTGTGTTTTCTTCGCCTTTCTTCCAAAGTTTCCCATTTGGTTTCCTTATTTAACTCTTCAATTGAGACCGGTTTCGTTGTGCCAGTTACTATTCTCGCAGCCTCATTTTGGATTTTTTCGAGCTCTTCTTTCTCATACTGGGTGCAGTTATCCCATACTGTGTCGGCATACTCTAAGATAGGTCGGATGAATGTAGTATAAATAGTTTCAAGAGACTTTCTGTCGAAATCGAACTTCAGCTTCCTCATGGCGTTAACCCTTGACCAAGCTTTTTCTTTAACATAGACTATGTGTTTATGCCATGATAGGTCCTTTTGGAAGATGATACCCAGGTGTTTGTGCGAATCTACTTCGAGTATTTGTGTACCGTCCATTAGGAGGGGAGGATGGATAGGTTTCAGAACTTTACGTGACGCAAGAAAGGCTTCTGTTTTGACAGGATTAAAGCGGACTAGCCATCTTTTGGCCCATGCCATTATCTTATCAAGATCAAGATTGAGAAGTTCAGCTGCGGTATCCGGATTTTCAACAACAAGGAATAAACTTGTGTCATCTGCAAAGAGACGTATATTACAGCCTATGTCTTTGACGATATCGTTAATAAATAGGAGAAAGAGTAATGGGCCAAGAATTGAACCCTGAGGAACGCCGGCCCTAATTTCGTTCCACTTCGACTCAGCACCAGGTAGGACGACTCTCTGTTTTCTGTCAGACAAGTAAGAGCGAAACCAACTTAGAAGAGAACCTCTGATACCAGCAGCTTCTAGTTTAAGGAGAAGACCTTCGTGCCAAACACGGTCAAAGGCCTTGCTTACATCACAAAATACTACTCGTACTTCCTTTTCAGTGTCAAGAGCTTGGGAAAATGTGTTATAGAGAAATGTAAGTTGGTTTACTGTTGAGTCGCCGGGGATAAAACCAGATTGCAGAGAGGTAAGTATGTGGTTTTCGTGAAAGTGCGTATATATGTGTTTAAATACAACCCGTTCAAAACATTTTTCAGGAGTACACAGAAGAGAAATAGGACGGTAGTTGGAAGGGGACGATCTCTCGCCACCTTTAGCTATCGGAGTCACGTGAGACCGCTTCCAATTCTCAGGAAATGCGCCTATTTGAAGAGAGCGATTAAAGAGACTACAGAATGGTACAGATAATTCTGTTGCTAGCTCACGAAGCACACGATTGTTTATTCCATCTGGACCTGCTGCTTTACCCAGAGGAAGTGATTTTAAGACTGTTTTAACTTCATCGGGAGTGATATGTATAGAATTCAGTTCAGATAGAACATCGTAACTTTCAAACTGTGGCAGTTCAACACCGTTATCATCGATTAGTGTCTGATCACGAAAAAAGTCATTTAAGATATTGGCCTTGTCCGTTTCATCATCTGCAATAGTGCCGTCTTTTATCAAAGGAGGAACAGAGCTTTTTGAATTTGGTGCTATAACTGACTTTAAAGTACGCCACCAGTCCTTGGAGGATAGTGAGCCATTTTTAAGCTTATCTGCGACTTTGACCTTAAGAGATTGTTTTGATTCCCTAATTAAATGAATTACCCTGTTTCGTAGTTGTTTGAACTTAGCCCAGTGATTAGGAGAGTTTGTAGTTTTAGCCTTTTTAAATGCTCGTTTGCGCTTTCTAATGAATCGCTTTATTTCCATATTAATCCAAGAAGGCTCATCTGGTTTTATACGAGTTTTTCTATTCGGAATACATTCCTTAGCAATTGCAATTATATGATTTGATATATTTTCTGCATATTTAGTTATGTCTGTGTCATATAGAGTATCCCAATTTGTACGTGATGCTTTTTCTCTAAGGCTGTTGTAATCTCCTCTTTCAAAGGACCAAGTGTGGCGGAAAAAGGATTTATGCTTGGGTTTGGTAAAATTGCAAATCCCATAGATAGGACAGTGGAATCTTACTTGTTGCGTTAGAAAAGGGTCTCCAACTCCTGTATAGAGAAGATGATCAGAGTTACTTGTAAGTATTAGATCTAATAAAGAAGGCGTGTCATCGAAAAAATGAGTTGGTTCGTCAATAGTCTGTTTTAATGAATACTGTTGACAGAGGTCATTAATTTTGGAGGCGGATCGTGCATTTAGCATATTAAAATTGAAATCTCCCGTAATTAGTATATTTTGAATCCCAGTATCAGTTGCTAGGTGAATAGAATTTTCGATTGTTGTAAGGTACGCGGCTTTCGAGCTTGGTGGCCTATAGAAAAGGCCGAAAAGTACATGTTTGTGGTTCAGAGTAAGTTCTATCCACATGCATTCTATACCCTGAGGTTCTAAGTCCATGCGGCGAGTATAATGTAAGTTATCACGGACATAAATCATTAACCCGCCGCCGTCTTTATCTCCTGGCCTATCTTTACGCTCTGGAGAATGATAATGCTGCAAGAAGAGGTCATTATCAGATACATTGTCATTGAGCCACGTCTCGGAGAAGGCAAGGATATCCAGGCCACATAGTTCCGCAAATAAAACGTCTAGCTTATGAAACACACTCTGTACGTTGTAATGAACAAATGAAAGATGTTTTGAAAAGTCAACGGCACTGAGAATAGAGGCTGTAGATGTCAAAGATGTATCAGATGATACAGAAGATGGACCTGGGTTAGGGTGGATATCTCCTGATTGCTGCAGAAGTAGTGTTATCCATAGTATAAGAGTAGTTATTAAGAATATAAATGAGACTGAGAGAGTGAAACAGAAGTTTGATTGGAAGCGTTTCCCGGGAAGGTAACGTTTCTGGCAGTTATGTTTGGTGCACATATAAGCAAGGGCGTTAGTATTAAGAATGTGCGATTTCACCGAATAACATGATGCTGCATTGAATAAAAGCCAAAATATTACTAAGAGGTGAGTAAGTAGGTACATATTTCCGCTGCACTTCCTGTACGTATGCATAACGGTTCCTGTGCTAGCCTTGTTTAAAATTACGAAATTGTGAGTAGCAGATACAAAAATAGCTCAGAAACCGTCAAACATACATATCTAGAATATACAACAATGATACAACTCTTAAAAAGACCAACTAGTATTATATCAACCCACGGACCACACTCAGGCGTCTTTCTATGATACAAAGAAAATGAATACAAAAATAAGAATACAGCATAGCAAAGACAAACAAGTAAGAGAATAGGCATGATCATATCATGGAGTAGACGGAGGCAATTTCAATTTATTTGTGTTTGAGATGCTCGTAATATTCTATATTCTGATTTGACATGCGTGAAAAATAGCTAACATTTTGTTATTACATTATATATAGGAAATCAAAATTTTAAACCTGTAGAATGTGTTTTAGGTACAGGTACGACTGAACGGATTGTTGAAAATTTTGGTGATTCATTTTTTTGGTTTCAATTAGAAAAAAAATGCTACTGAGATGCTAATAAGAGGACATATTCGACGACGTTAGTTTAGAAAATATCATGGGTAGAGCTATGTTGTTGTTCGGTTTCAGTTATTTGTTATAAAAGTATGTGTCGTCGCTCTACACACATTATTCGCCAGCAGTAAACAGACAAACGTGCGGTTCATATTCGTTTATGTGTTGATAATGAGGTCGTAAATATCAGTACAAATTGGAGAATTTCGGTCAAAGGCAGTATGTCAAGATTGAGAAAAAGCGTTTCAACCTACAATGTTATCTAAACAATGAATTATGGTCATTTACATTGGGTGTGCATTTGTCATTATTTCTGAAAAAACTTTGTTTTCAACATAATTCTAGCAAAACAAGTTAACAAGACAGCAATTGAGGAATACATGAAAGTACATATAATCAACATAAACTAGAACTAGTATTTTGACAAAATAATACGACTTTTTCATATATATGTACACGTATAGTAACGCTAGGTACAACAAGATCGGACCTAACTTTTGACAAGGGACAATGTAGCCGAATTTATGACAGTCACTTGAGTGTGCAAGATCATGGCTTAATGTACACTTGACTTAGTATACAGTAGAAATCAATTAATCAAATGCGATATCATATACTTGACTACCATGAGAAAACCTGTTCACCTTGCTGAAGGGTATTACATACAGCTAGATCAGTGATTCACATATGTTTGATACAGAAAAAGCAGCGGTCTAAATATGCTAGTCAGGAGACACCGGGCAGCAGACATGCGCTTTCTGTTGTTGTTCTATGTTACAACAAACACCACAGTAAATGATCTATCAGAGTAAGAATGTACGAGGTCAAACCTATGAATAATAGTAAAAAATGATTACAACTGAACATGCATATAGATGTTGAAATCGATAGCTTCTAAATAATACAAGTACAATTATATGAACATGCATAACAATTACATGTATAAAGATGAATATGTATCATTCGTAATTCTACTGGAAATATCATAGCATTGAGCAGTGTTTGTTCTGGAAAAATATCATAGCATTGTGTGCTTTACATATTAAAAATTTACAAACATAATTTTTGCAAGTTATATCTATTAATGCCCTCAAGTATAACGGTGCAGGCGTTTGTCATATATGGTCAAGATATTGTTTAACAGGTATAACAGTTAGATTCATTGTGACTAACCTATACAGCCAATAGTAACTTATTCAAGTAAGCATAGTCATTAAAAAACCTGTGAGAGCTCCATTGCCTTGAGAAAACAACTCGGTTACATTGAGCAGTGGAATCTCTACTAGAGACTACGTTTATAAAGCGCTTTAAACGCCACGAACCGTTGCATGGCAATGAGTTCGCGTTATGCACTCATGTACATTAATTTAGCATATCAAACTATCTTTCAATTTATCTACATTGTACCATACTTGTATATAGAGCAAGTGAGAGTTCACCAAAGTCGGGGACAAAATTACATGTTAATGTATTTAAGGCCTCGTCACACATAAGCGAAAATAGAATCCATCGACACAGACTTGCATAGGCTTGCGTTTTATTGCAAGAATTATTTCTTGTTTGTTTGATTTATTGCTTTACGCACCTTTCAGCCGTAAACGTTCCGGCATGATCATAGCTGTTGTATGGGAGATTAGGCAATACATCAAACGAACAAAAGCTAGTTTTCTCAAATAAACGCAAGTCTACGTCGAGAGAATTTCCCTTAGTATGTGACGAGGCCTTAAAATACTTTTTAAGGAGTGTTAAAATTTAGGAAGAGTCTATTGACAGACATCTTGCAATAGCAAATTTTCTGTAAATCTGCTATTATTTTCGGTAAATCAGCTATGTACAGACGTCTGGTAATAGCAAATTTTCGGTAAATTTGCTAATGACAGACGCCAGGCAATAACAAAATTTTCTTTAGTTTTACCTTTAAATGAAACATTTCACCATGGTAGCGATATTCACATAAAACATAACATTTATGGGACCTAGTTGAAAAATGAAAGTTTTTGTCGGAAAATGTGCATACCTATGCTTTTATGTGACTTACAGGCAGCTCGTCGACAAGTCCGAATCATGGGGTTCCAATCTTTGTGTTAGACTAATATGAGAAAGAATTATTCTTTTCAGATAAACTAAGTTTAAGTACTATTCTTTTCAGATAAACTAAGTTTTCATTTGTGCAATGGTTATCTTAATTGAACTACACAGACTAGATTTATCACAGATTCATATTCATATTTTTGTGAATGACCACAAAAAATTTGTTGGACCTTTTCGGCCACCCCCAAATTGTATTAATTTTGCATTTGAAGCAAGTTGTTCTGATCATGTCTTCCGGATTCACGGAGTTGACATGTATTTTGCATGTATCGTAACTCTCTGAACAGATCCATCCCAGTGTTTTATCATCGAAGGAATAACATGTCATTTCAACTTGAAACGACAACGTTTGGAAAAAAAATGATGTTTAACTGAATAACATTCGGCATGGATATTAAAAATTAAAATGTTATTCAGATGACAGTGGTATTAATTAATTTTTATTAGCAAATATGCGGTAAATTTGCTATTGCCTGACGTCTGTCAATAGCACATTTACCGAATATTTGCTATTGACAGACGTCTATCAATAGACACTCCGTAAAAGTTGTTATGTTGTTGTTTTGCTCATTATGTGTTTGTCTCTTCCGTTCAATTATTGATGATCATATACATGTATATAAAAATCTCAAATAAATACATAAATTATCCTATTTTTGTTTTTATTTCAAAATCCATGTGACGTCATTAAATTTGATTTGCTATGACGGACCCAAGTAAGAATAAAAAGCCACTGTTGAACCGCAAATGTTTAACGCGATTCAACTGGTTATAGCCCTTGCGCACTTTACCAGTCTTGAGGTATTTTTTGGGATTGGTCATCCCGATGGGTTGCCAGAGTACATTTATCGTAAAATAGCATGTATACTCAGAGGAAAAAGTTTAGTCAGTAACACTGACCAGCCGGGTTTCTATAATCCCAGCCGCTTGCCTTAGATGTTCCCCGTCATTAAATTTGCGAAGTCAATCTCTCACTTATTCTGGAACGACGTTCTGTTTATTGGCAACCTCAACGGAAACCTTCTGTTGGTGTATTCAATGAAGCAAAAATAATGTATGTAGTTTTCTTGGCTTCAAAGAGAATCGATTAAATCCTTGGTTTGCTTATGAGCATTTTTGACTAAAATAGACTATAATTTTAAATTTCGCAAAAACGTTAGAAAATGTTAATCTAACTCGATGTAATTTCCCGCCTTTTACCTAATGCATTGTAAAACATGTTGCATAAATTATAAACAGCCGTTACGGCTCCGCATTCAGAGATAATGTTCCAACCAGACACCAGCTGTGCTAATTAGAAGTGTTCCTCAACACTACTCGCTTAAAATTATCAACGATAAATTGAAGCAGGCGAGACTGCAGTTTAATACATCGAGATACAGTGAGATCGACCTTAAAAAATCACAGATATCCAACTGAAAATGAGGCTTTAAATGTGCATGTATGTGGTCGTGAGTTTTTACAAGGCTTGGAATAAAACATCTAAAACATGTAGCATTGATGTCATGGCTGGTCTCAGTTTGATTTTGCCTATCATTGATTCCTGAGGAACATTAACTTTATACGAGTCTCTGTTTTCGAAGGGGTATCTATTGATATGAGCTTTTCCTATCGACAGAAACCATGTGCGCTCGTCTGTCATTGTTGAGTCGTAAGTCTTTGTAGTGTCACTACCACTATCACAACAAGCGACCAAGACAATGCGGCTAAAATGAATGACCATTTGACTACGATGTCAATTTCGCATTAATGCTTTAAAGCATTCATGACATCACATTAATACAGGCCTTTATTTTAATTCTTATAACTTGCATATGTTCTAGCCTATTTACGAAAATAGTATAAAATACAGACAATCAAAGACAATAATTGTGTTTCTTGTTTTACTTTTTGAGCACGTCCGTAGAGTATCTTGAACGCCTGCATGATCATTACACACATTACGTTTTTCACTACGTCTTCATAGCTGTATAAATATCAGCATGACATGCATACAGTTTTACAGAGGTGTTTTCATTGAAACAAAACAGGCACAAACATTTGACTATGTGCATACGCTTTTTATCTAGATCCCCAAACCAAGTCTTTGATGTATAAAAACAATCTATTTTAATGATCAAGTAAATATTAGCATTTTCTGTCATGGCTTAGCCTCAGTAAACAGGCATGCATAAATGAGCTATATGCGCATATGTAGCCGTAAGTTGGCACTGTCTGTTAAATATTTGGCCAACATTTCACCATGTTTAGAGCATAAAAATTCAGATATATAAATACGGTATCCACGTTATTTACTGATCCTGGGTAAATGTTCAGCTAAATGCTTATATGAAACAATGTTTACCCAACTATGTGAGATACAGGAAATTTCAATACAATATGCATACCTGTTTACCAACACGATAAATATTGAAGACACATTTACCAGAGATTTATTAATCGTATAAAAGTCATTAAGCACATGCGATATGCGCTATCTAATTATGCGGTATGTAAAATGGTAGTTCATATAGCTTCAGAATTTATCACATATTTACGTACGCCAACAAATTTCGGTAAAATTACCTTTTCATGCAGTGTGACATACTTTGTTTATACAATAACTCGGACATGATTGACACACATTATATGACGTCATATAATACTGATCAACACAGCCAAGGTCACATGACCCTGTAATACTATGACACTTCCGGTCAACACACTCTTTTGGACATTCTGCGCATGACAGAGTAGATGTCGTGTAGTAAAAATCAATACATCCATTAGTGCATTTAGCAGTGTTATCCTCGCATACACGATCTTTACAGCCATTTGGACATGACCGGCAGGCACCCTGTTTATCAAGATAATGGTGATCAACACAACCCTGCAATTGGGAAAATGTTCCCGTCAACAGCAATGACATGTGACGTTAAAATAAAATTTTCAACTGTAATACGGTTAATCAAGAAGACCTAAAAATGGCTTCCACATTATTTGGTACAGGTGTGAAAAACATGACGAGTATTAAATTCAGCTGTGAATGATTTGTATGATGAAGTCAGCGTTACCGTTGCTTGAGAAGAAAACAATATTTTTTATACTGCTTTCCAATATACCGTATTCACCTTGCGAATGGCCTTTCGAATGCAATTCAACGCAATTCGAAATGCGCATTAATCGCTAGAGATTTGGTAGCATTCGGTCGTATTTGTAAGTATTGGTAAACATTTACTAAATGTTGTTGCGAAAATAAGGAGCATGCACCTAAAATTCGGAAGGAAATAAAATTCTTAATTTTTCTCAAAAATACCTTTGAGCAAGCTCCTGTTAGACTGTCACAAGCGTGATCTTTACAAGTCTTTGAACAAGGATCACAGAACCCATCGCCACCTCTGTAATAACCGGCGATACATCCTATATCGCATACCCCTGTTATTGGATCACAGGAGTCGTTTATACAATACTTGCAAGGCGTACACAGATTACTATTTTGAAGGTAATATCCAAGACCGCATCCGTCAGTACAGCGAGCTGTGTGGTCATCACAGAGTCTAAAAACATACATTACGAAAACTGGTTTATTTGTTTATGCAATGAAAATCTGTAAGAATGTAACATTTCGGATGATATTTAAATATCTTTTATATTCGTGGTCAAAACGTTGATTGATGGTACAACATCTGCGCTTTGATGCGGAAATAAGTAGGCTATATTCCACTATATTGCCCATTTACCTTTATACTATGTAAACTTCAGGTACATGAGCCTATTTATTACATAGAAATTACATCATGTTATCCTCATGTCATCAGATGATGAGCTGGCAAACGTGTACTTCATTTGCACTTCTCGCAAACGCTATAATCGATTTTGCTCTAAATTGAGCGCATTGTCTAGAACCCCAGCAACATAGCGCTCATGGGAGCGTACAATTTTACAAATACGTTCATTGAATATAAAGAATGGTACACAAAATTTTGTACCTGTCAGATATCTTAAATGTACTAAAAATTTAAAGTAAAATTAGGCAACGATCAGGAAATGGCGCAATCAGAAAGAAATTCCCACTCCAAATACCTTAGTGGGAAAAAATTAGATAAACAATCAGGTACTTATACTAAGAAAACATAATGAGCAGCTATTTTCCCAATGATGGCCACATAGTTACACAAACATACCAAAAATATGAAAATACAGAGAAGGTGCTAACAGCAAAAAAATACCAACATCAAGAAATAAAACAATAAGAGCACCACAGAAGTATCGCATGTATTACTGGCGGGCTTAAATCGATTTTACATGGTTATAAACTCATCCTCAGCTTCTGCAGTGGTTCTCAAAATTTAGTTACTTGTTCGGTCCTCAAGGACAAACAAATAAATCATGGTAACCACCATGATGAATCAAAAACGAGAACTCATAGATTTAGCAAGCTGCCCTACGATGGAGATCCCTGGGCGCCGAATAACTTAATAATAAGTAGTGGTAAAGGGTGTCAATTACCTGTTTTTGCACCCTACAGGACAGTTATTTTGACAATACGTCCCATATCGCCTTTCAACACAAGCCGTACAGTTCGTCAGCGACCTACAGGTTACACATGATACTGGACAGTCTCCGCAAAATCCGTTTGTTTTCAAGTAATAGCGTTCAGTACACCTCTCACAGATGTCACCGGTGCAGGTGTCGTTATAGCAATTAGGGATATTGCACTGGAGAAACACTGGCACTGTAATGTAAAACAAAGAAACTGTATTAACAAAGTTAACATTCTTACCGACGAAACAGATGTCACCGGTGCAGGTGTCGTTATAGCTATTATGGATATTGCACTGGGGAAACACTGACACTGTAATGTATAACAAAGAAACTGTATTAACAAAGTTGACATTGTTACCCGACAGATAATAAGATGTCACCAAATGTAGATGTTGACATAGCATATAAGGCAACAAGGCACGCCACCTCGAAACATGAAAATAAACTCCATACTGACACCAAAATCAAAGCAGATCTTTTTAATCAACAGTTTAACTCTGTCTTTACCCCCAAAAGAACCTTTGTCTCTCAAACGCCTGGCCAAAATGCGAGTGCAGGACCTGAAATCAGCGGGTGGCCTGCCTCCTGATACCGACACTGACACACAGCAGGACTTTACGACATGTATGCCAGGGATCGACATCTCAGAAAATGGTCTACTTAAGCTACTTAAGAATCTTAAACCAGGTAAGGCAGCTGGACCGGATGGGCTGAAACCCCTTCTGCTGAGAGAGCTTCGGGAAGAAATTGTCCCTATCCTTAAAATCATCTACGAAAGATCCTTATCAACAGGTAAGCTCCCAGCAGATTGGATGAAGGCCAATGTCATGCCTGTGCTTAAGAAAGGTGACAAGTCTCTGGCATCAAACTACCGACCTATTTCCCTAACGTGCATTCTTTGCAAGGTGCTCGAACATATTATAGCTTCAAATATAGCCAAGCACCTTGATGAGCAGGGTCTCATGTATGACCTCCAACATGGCTTTAGAGAGCGTAGGTCATGTGAGACCCAGTTAATCATGCTGCAAGGAATGCAAGTTTGGGCAAGCAAACAGACATTATCCTACTAGACTTCTCAAAAGCATTCGACAAAGTAAATCACAGTAAACTGCTATGGAAATTACACCAATACGGTATTCGCGGACACGTTCTGGGCTGGATCCGAGCTTTCCTCGGGAGTAGATCCCAGCAGGTGTGATTGACGGGGAAGAGTCGGAGCCCATACCAGTCACATCTGGTGTCCCCCAGGGCTCGGTATTGCGGCCGATCCTCTTCTTCGTGTATATTAATGATCTGCCTGATGAGGTCCGCTCCCAGGTTTGCCTGTTTGCTGACGATACAGCCTTGTATCTAACCATGGAAAGTGAGGACGACAGCTCAGCTCTTCAAACTGATTTAGACATTCTCTCGACATGGGAGTCCAGGTGGGATATGGAGTTCAACCCCCTCCAAATGCCAAGTGGTGCATGTGACTGGCACTAAAGGTCCAGTTAAAAAGACTAACTATGTATTGCATGGACAGATCTTGGAGTCAGTCACAAGTGCCAGATATCTTGGGTTTGATATCTCTAGTAATCTCACCTGGAAAACCCATGTCGACCGTATAACAGGAAATGCAAATCGGACTCTAGGTTTCATCAGAAGAAATATTAAAACTATGATGTCAAAGGTGCGCACAACATCATACAACTTCCTTGTAAGACCACAGCTTGAATATGCATCAGCTGTGTGGGACCCAAATCACAAAAAACATATATCCCAATTAGAACAAGTTCAGCGAAGAGCAGCTCGCTGGACAGTTGGCAATTTTGACAGACATGCCAGTGTAACTAAGATCATGCAAGGCCTAGGTTGGCGTACATTGGATCAAAGACGGGCCGATGCCCGTCTTTGTTTGTTCTTTAAGGTAATTCATGGCCTAGTTGCCGTACCCCTCCCGGACCATGTGCAGTACTCTAACAGAATTTCCCGGTACTGCCACTCCATGACCTTTAGGCAGGTCTACACCTCTAGGGACTATTATAAATATTCTTTCTTCCCACTAGCTATAGTACAGTGGAACTCCCTCCCCGAGGCTTTTGCATGCTTGCAGAACCTTGAGGCCTTCAAGGCTGCAGTCTGCAAACTGCAGCAATCTCGCCCATAGATCCCCATATATGCTTGTTTTTATCTGATTTTAGCTATTCTTATCTATTTTAACCTACATGTATCACCTGTCTTTATTCTTCACTTTTATGCTTTTAAACCTCTGTACTATAACTCTTCTTTTTCCTGTCTGATACTATCAGACGCTGCGCTACCCTGCCTAGAATGTCCGCGAGGGCGTATGGCAGGATAGATAGATAGATAGATAGATAGATAGATAGATAGATAGATAGATAGATAGATAGATAGATAGATAGATAGATAGATAGATAGATAGATAGATAGATAGATAGATAGATAGATAGATAGATAGATAGATAGATAGATAGATAGATAGATAGATAGATAGATAGATAGATAGATAGATAGATAGATAGATAGATAGATAGATAGATAGATAGATAGATAGATAGATAGATAGATAGATAGATAGATAGATAGATAGATAGATAGATAGATAGATAGATAGATAGATAGATAGATAGATAGATAGATAGATAGATAGATAGATAGATAGATAGATAGATAGATAGATAGATAGATAGATAGATAGATAGATAGATAGATAGATAGATAGATAGATAGATAGATAGATAGATAGATAGATAGATAGATAGATAGATAGATAGATAGATAGATAGATAGATAGATAGATAGATAGATAGATAGATAGATAGATAGATAGATAGATAGATAGATAGATAGATAGATAGATAGATAGATAGATAGATAGATAGATAGATAGATAGATAGATAGATAGATAGATAGATAGATAGATAGATAGATAGATAGATAGATAGATAGATAGATAGATAGGATAGATAGGATAGATAGATAGATAGATAGATAGATAGATAGATAGATAGATAGATAGATAGATAGATAGATAGATAGGAGTGTGCACTGGAGAAATACTGGTAGTGTTTTAGTAAATACAAAGGTTAACATTCTCTATCGCCAGAAACGGAAAACAAATACGCATAAGTATTGAACGTAAAAGTAGGCAACGATCTGGAAATGGCGCAACCGGAAAGAAATTCCCAATCCAAAAACCGAGGTGATATCCTCTTTCAGGTATTTTGACCGAAGCTTTCACTTCTCTACACGGACTATTTGCAAGATTCTTAAAATTTAAAACATTGAAAGAAGTTTTGTGATTTCGGACACAAAAGTCAATTCTCCAGCATGAACATTGTACGACTTTATATAATATAGACAACTGTCTAATTCATTCTTATTTTCACCAGATATGACTCTTCATATAGTGTACACCCAGATAGTGCATATTCATCAGGAAATATGTCTATGAAAAGTATACCCGCTAAACTCAAATAATATATAGTAAATCGGGGGTATGCAGGGGACTACATTTTGTCTCTTATTTGAGATCTAAAACATAGATTGTATTTGTCATTATGTTTGTATGTTGTATTGAGTATCGAATAAATATGTTTAAACTAAAAACAAGAAAAGCTTTCTTTTTTCAAATTCTTTTTTTTTTTTTTTTTTTTTTTTTTTTTTTTTTTTTTATTATTTCAATTTTTACAGCTTCAGAAAATTCTATATATTGCATTGGCAATTTTTCGTTATGATTAGTTACCTGTCTGTAAGTACACCAGTACCATAAAACACGCCAACTTTACTACCCATTCCATAATGTACTCTGTAAAAGTATAGACATTAATATCAAAATTACTAGCCGAAACGTACAGAAGTTATTATTTCGATTTTTAGTTTCAAATTGTTTATTTTAACTTGGAAAAAAGGCGTATCGGTTATGCTCATTGATCATTGCAAGCGTATGCTCTCGAGCATGCACATACAGGATATTTGACATTTTATCTATTATTATATGCAGAAAGATCACAAGTAGTACAATAATATCTGCTGTATTATTTCAATCTGATTTCAAAGTATCCAATTGTAGGTCATTTGGTACGGATTTTATTAGCATGTATGAAAACATATCAACTATACGCCAGCAAGTTCTGTTTCCCAATGAAACTACATTGTACCAAAATAAGATATAGAAGGTGTACTGTTTTAAACTTTATGTTAATTCATGGCATTGTAGGACCACGTGTGCATTTAAAATCTGAATCTGTGAGCTAATTTCACGGCTCGTGAAATGTAAACATAAAGATGACAACGTGCTCATTTCACGTTCGAAATCTTTCTCTATAAAGTCTTAAGGACATCACATGTTAACTTTGTATTATTTTTGCTGACTTTAAAATTCAAATTAATCCTTAAATGTATATAAAGTCAAGATTGTTACCTTAACAGTGTAGTCACAATTTAATTCGACTTCCGTATGTAATGTATTCTAATATATCCTGGATATTTTCATCAGCTTTATTCACGATATCTTTTTAATTTTGTGAAATTGAAAATAAAATGTTTTTGTTGATTAACGGATGGGTGACTGTGAATCACTGTCGTGTGTTGGTATCATGTAACAAATTTCCCCCTATAATAACCATTTATTGCAAGAGTACTTACAAGTCTTTATTTTTCGGCCCGATAGCCCGATTGGTTACTATTTTTGCCGTCACTTTCAAGATGTATATTTCAGTTCATATGAGACGGGCCAATCAGTTGGTGGGCGAAAACGGGAGGACACCGAGGAAAACCACCTTGCACACTCGCAAGCAGAACTTGGCTTGTCTCACACGTACGTGGCCACAGCGGGGTTCCAACCCGCACCAGACACAGCGGTGATCGGTAACGTATTCGGGATGTAATAAAACGGACCCGCGATCGATCCATGATGGCATCCTAAGCTATGATGAGCGCTTTGGTGCAGAAATTAGATCTGACGGTTAACAAATTTATCTTGATTCCGAGTGATTTATGTACCATTTACCATTATGTTGAATACATTCAAAAACATCATGATATTTTGAATTGTTATTTATCATGGGATGTAATGAATAATAGTCTGAGAATGAACCTGTATAAAACTTCAACGATTGCCATTGGAATGCACAAATCATGATGATCCTGACAGTTCTCAGCGACAATTACAAAGTAAAGGGGTCAAGGTACCGAAATCGTATATCCTAGCTCATAAATCCGAAACAACATTGACGAATACGAGATATGTAGTCATACAGGCATGGACCCCCAACCCCCAATAAAACTGGGGGGCGGCGGTGATCAGGTGTTCGCGAAGGTTGAGCATCACTTGCCCATTATAATGCACCCGCCATGTCCATATGACAGATAACAAAGCCGAGAAAATGAATATCTGGCAAGAAACGAACGCCCGGGATTATTATTTCAATTGGCATCAGGTCAGTGACAAGTTTAGACGCGGCCACGCTGTAGGGATCAACAAGATCACAAAGTATAGAATTTCACTGCAGAACGTTACACGTTTTTTTAAGATGTTGCAAACGCTCAAGATAGGAGCAATCGGAAGAATAAGTCTGTGGTTTACAATTATAACCGGTCGAAAATGGTAGCTCAGCTGCTAGAGTGCTAGCGCTCGCACGGTAAGCGAGAGACCCTTTGTTCGAGTTCCGGTTGGACAAGTTCCGTTTCCGCCCCTGTGACCTTTGATAGCGCAATGTGGGCCCATGGTCGGACTGCTGGCAGCAAAAGGGACTCGTCGGTTTTGGCATAGTTCCGAACAGATTTGTGGACGAATCTAATTATGCAGTGGACGTTCAGCTGACAGAATGCTCCTACGGTACGCGAGAGGCCTTAAGTTCTAGTCCCGGTCGGGCCACGTTCTTTTTCCGTCCATGTGAGATACAGCCTAAGCAGTTGTTATGATATTAAGCCAAAGCAGCTTACACAATTTAGAGAACAGATTACTGCTCAGAACAATGGATTTCAAATTAGATTCTTTATGAGAGTGACTTAAAATTATAAATTAAAACTCATTTATATTTTCCTGATAGAAAAATAGAAAACTTGTTGGAAACTTCTAGTATGATACCTGAATTAGGAATAAAATATTTTACAGCCAATGCAGTTGCTTGTATAAATCAGCGTTGCAGTTGTTGTTATAGTTTACAATGAGTTATCCATTTAGTCTGGAGGTCAAAGATGAGCCCAATTAATTTTGAAGAAACTGTTTTGTAGTAAGTTCGCCATCTTCTGTCTTGGATTGGAATCGTTGCTAACCCGTACATCTCTACATTACACATACAAAGAACAATACATAAGCCAGAAAAAGACCGATAGTCTCTAACATGCTCGCAGACCTAGGATGGCGATCCCTCAAAAACAGGCGAATTGACTACCAACTAGTGTTATACAAAATGGCTATGTAGCAATTGATATACCACCATATTTTGAGAAACCACAGAGATACACGCGCCACATGCACTCTCTCTCGTTTAGGCAGACCCACACGAAAGCAACTTATTATCAAAAGGCCTTTTATCCAGCAACCATTTGGAATAGATAGTTCCTGCATGACAAATATCAAGATTTTGCCACACAAAATGGCCGATTTTGTTTGCATACATTGGGTTAACTGTATTTCTGAATACAGTAAAATTAAGCTTGAACGAAATTATGTGCAACTTTCCTATTGTCAACCTCTTACTAGTTTGAGAACAACTCACTTGATCAGATAATCATAACTGATCATAACTGGTTTTCTCAGGGCTGATCTTGACTCCTTCAAAGAAGGAGTCTGTCAGATCAATCATCAGTTCTTATCATTTTAAACACCGTTTTACCTGTTTTTAAACCTCACTCTGCACTACCACTAGCATCTTTTAATCATTCTCACTATTTTACTTTCACATCTGCTAGAATCTAGCTTTTTATATTCTTCCACTGACAGCGCAGCTGCACATAATACTAGTGAGAGGGTGCTGCAGTATGAAAGGATAGATGGATAGTCTTTCAGACCCTGCGTTAAGGAAATCGCCACATCCTACAACTAATCTACCTAAAATTCCTTGATTCTGGAAATATCCCATCCAATTAAAAAAGAAGCCAATGTATCCCTTATTTGCACCCGGCCAGCTGCCAATCCCTCTCTCTGACCTATGTCCTCTGTAAGGTGCCTGGGCATATTGTGGCATCTAGAACATTTCTAAATACTTTGCCGAACACAACACGCTATATTGTACTTGTAGCATTGGTTCCGAGGAAAGAGATCCTTCGAGGATAATCACCCATGCTTATTGATGAACTTGCGAAAAGATGAAAGCCAAACAACATACAGGACTAATCCTCCTTGATTTTAGCAAGCCATCTTCACTTATATGGCACAAGGTTGAATACACTAACTTGGATCAAGGACTTTTAGACAATAAATCCCATTTCGGCCTTTTAAAAGGATCTAATCCTGACAGTAGTCCGGTGTCCGGCAGGGCTCGTTTCTCGGACCCATACTGTTTCTAGCATATATAAATGACCTCTCGGATCAGGTAAATTCTAGAATTAGGTTATTTACAGATGGCACAGCCATCTAGCATGCCATTGACAAGCAAGGTGACCCAGAGATCTTCCAAAAAGACATTGACAGCTTGGAAAAAATGGAAAAACTCTGGGATATGAGTTTTAATCCCTCCACTAAGTCCAAATGCCAGGTCATTTAAACGACATGTGACCTAAATCAAATCACCCCTCCAAACCACACATTGCCTTCATGGCTATGCTCTCGAAAGTGTATCCTCTGCAACGTACCTTGGGGTCACTGTCTAAGAAGACCACAGTTGATCAAACCATATCAGTAACTTTACTAAAATGCAAATCAGACCCTTGGCTTTATTAAACGCAATATCCGGGTGCATAAGGGACGGACCATTTGATTTTCTCGGGGGGTTGTTAAAATATTTTGGTTTTAATATTACTGAAAAAAAAATGGTTTAGGGCGACAGAAAAAAAAATGTCTTTTGTCAACAGGCGAAAAAAAATTCCAACATATGTGTTTGATTTAAAAAAAAATGTAAAAAATGTGTTCAATAAAAAAAAGTAAAAAAAAAATCTGTTGGACAAAAATTAAAATATTGTCAGGGCAATCTGGTACTTATTTCTTACAATCTTAATCCTAAAATAACAGCATTTTCTAAATGAATCATGAAAATGAGCTTCCAGATGCCAAACGACAACAGGTGCATAATAAATTATATAAGGAATAATACAAAGATTCAAACTCCAGTCTCTTTATGAGTTTAATGAACTGTATGAATGAAAAATCAAATTATCGTAGTTATAGAAAGTTTCGATATGACATGGTTCTTTTCATATGTCTTGTAATATCAAAATATGCTCTGAAATACTCTGGATTAGACAGTTCTATCTACTCTCAATAATACCAGATGCCACCAAACTGTACCAAGATTTAAAAATTTCCCGGGGGAGCATGCCCTCGAAAACCCCCCAGCAAGGTTTTGCGCCTGTCGCTCTCCTTTGCACCTTTGGTGCTCAAAACTGGTTCACTAATATGGATTTCATTTCTACCCCTTGGTTGTCTTCCTTGATACCATATTAAGCAAAATATATGTATGTGCTTAATACTAAAATGTGTGAGACATTTGAACGATATGTGGCACGAAAAATAAAATATTGGTTTTAAACATGTTAAACCAAACTTTTTAAAAAAATTAGTTTTGGTTATTGGAGAAAAAAATATTTTGGTTCTGTGTCTGTTTGAAAAAATATATTGTTTTCATTGTCAAGCGAAAAAAATAAATGGTTCAAGAAAACAAAAAAACAGCCAGATTTGGAGCCATTGGCAAATAATGTAATTTTGCAACTTTCAACAGCATAGTCGATACAAAAAAGGTACAAGTAGGCATAGATCAGGAAAAGGCGCAATCAGAAAAAGATTCCAGCTCCAAAAACCGAGGTGGGAAAATACCAAACTAAAAATCAGGTACTTATACCATGAAACATATCGTAAGCCGAATGAGCAGCTATTTCCCCAAAAGGTGGCCACTCAGTTAACTTAACTTAACTAAAAATATGAAAACATACATAAGGCGCCAACAGCACAAAAAAATTAAACACCAAGACATAAAACAAAAAGAACCACCACAGAAGTATCGCCTTGGAACGATCAGTAACACAAAGTTAATGGCGGGCTTAAACAGGTTTTTTAATTTTATTTTCATGGCCACAACCTCACCCTCAGCTTCTGCAGTGGTTCATAACATTTACTTAGTTCTTCGGTCCTCGTGGTGAATCTCTAACTAGTCAATGAATCATCAAGAACAAACAAATAAATCATAATAAACATCCTGATGAATCAAAAACCAGGACACACAGATTGAGTAAGCTGCCCGACGATGGAGATCCCTGGGCGCCGAATAACCCACTAACTCCGGAGCAAAAGAAAAACACCAGTTGGACCCCGATGGGCCAAGCAACAGACAAGAAGCTCCGGCCCCAACCAACTAAAATGAATAGCTTTAAGTCGGGGCCATCATAGAGTCAGACGCCCGACCCACCGGCGTGCAATTAAAGAAGACAGCATATTTATCAACCATGATTGGAATTGTCAATTCGGCATGACACCACTTAATTATCAGATTCAAGTGATCCTGAGATGATATTGACCTAATTTACAGCAAGGTCCACTTAGACCTCCTTTGAATTTTAATGTAGAAAATTGGTTAAATGGCCTAAAACTAAGAAAACTTTCTGAGAATAGGTAAATGAACAGACCATTTATGTTTTTGAACATATTTTGGGCATAATGCGTTGTCTGTCCCAGCCTTGGGACGAAGTCCATGGATATGGTCGTTTTGTAATAAAAAAGTACACGTAGGCAAAGATCAGGAAAATGCGCAATCAGAAAAAGACTCCCAATCCAAAAACCAAAGTGGGAAAAAACCAAACTAACAATCAGGTACTTATACCATGAAAACATTTCGTAAGCCGAATGAGCAGCTATTTTCCTAATAGGTGGCCACTCAGTTACCTTAACTTAACTAAAAATTTGCAAACATACATAAGGCGCCAACAGCACAAAAATAGACATCTTCTATGAGACCAATTTGAGAATTCCATATGTAACCTCGCAAATGGAGAATGATTGCTTATATAAATGATTTAGGTCGCATGACCAAGATGATCAAGATATTTAGCAAAATAGTGCAAAAATCCTCTACTCCAAGACCAGAATACCGATCAAATTGAAATTTGACATGAAGCATCAATCTGTAATCGTCAATGAATAGAGCACTACATGCATTATATTAATCATTACCTTTTGATGACCTTGATCTGTATTACTGCAATGTCAGTTTATGTAACCTATGCATCTGAATTTCGGAATTGATAAAATGCCAGTGCGTGGAGAAACAATGCAGAAATGGTCAAATGGATACAAATTTAGCATGTTCTCTCCCCTCGATTGACTCGGAGTTATTCTAAAGGGCATAGATTTGAGTATAAAATAAAAATGAAACTGAGATCCTTTAAGAGCAGTGACCATATTAATGAGAAAGGGGATGGGCCATACCGCGGATTCGGTCTCTTCAGAGAGACTTTAAGCTTGGCAACATGGGGCAAAGAGAATTACACCTTTCAACTGGGTAGTCGATACAAAGACTAGTATGATCCAACTGGGGCAAAATATATGAAACGTTTGTTAGAAAATGACTCTAACCGATAATAATTTTCTGATTTGTCAGTATACCCTCTCTGATCTCAAAATACCAAAACTAAAATATAATCTGCACTATGGCTAATGTACGGGGAGACTATTTAGGGCCACCACACGACACAACACCAGCTGCAGTAATAGCAAATAAAAATAAAATTGAAATTCTTTGAGAGCAGAGAACATATTAATATGAAAGTAGATTTCAGGTGATCGTTTACAAGATACCGAAACCTGATTTTAGGTATACATTTTTATACTACCCCACCCCACCCCCCGCCAAAACGAAGTTTTCAGGGGGGTATACTGTGTTCACGTTGTCCGTCCGTGCGTCCGTCCGTAACATTTTGTTTCTTTAATATTTTGAAGACACATTGACGAATTTTATGAAATTTTGCAGCCTTCACGTTATTAATGAGACAAAAACTTACAGGCAAAAACAAGGACTAGGGTTCAATCATTTTAGAGTTATTCCCCTTTATACTTCTGTTTGTATTTTGTATACAGTAAAGATAGTGCCGATCAACTCCTACCACAGTTTTTGTTCGAAGTTTTTTTTTTTTTTTTTTTTTTTTTTTTTTTTATATATTATGCCTACATGATGTAGACCCATTGGACATTTGCGTGAAGAAATATTATTGCCAAAAAAAAATTTGACAAAATTACAGCTGTGCGAACTTTTTTCTTAGTTTTTTTTTTTTTACAGGTAAGGGCATTCACGGGCCGATCAACTCCTACCACACTTTTTGATAGAACTATTTGATATAATAAGGTACAAGTAGGCAAAGATCAGGAAAAGGCGCAATCAGAAAGAGATTCCCACTCCAAAAACCGAGGTGGGAAAAAACCAAACTAACAATCAGGCACTTATACCATGAAACATATCGTAAGCCGAATGAGCAGCTATTTTCCCAATAGGTGGCCACTCAGTTACCTTAATGTCGACATGATGTAGGCACCGAGGCGGTTCTAACGAGTACCCACAATCTATGTTTTGAAGCAAAAATAAGAAAAATAGGTATCCCCCTGCAAACCCCAGTTTTACTATATAAAGGTGGGGGTTTAAGGGGGTATACATTGCATGGACATGTTTTCCTAATGACGTCCATCATATTTAATTCGTTTTGTCTTGGTGATTCATTCTATATTCAAAGATTTAAAACGGGGATCCATCATCTTAACGTTATAATTCTGTATCGGTTTATTAGCTCACCTGAGCCGAAGGCTCACAAGGTGAGCTTATAGGATGGCCAAGATCCGGCGTCCGTCCGTCGTCCGTCCATCGTCGTCGTCGTCGTCCACAATTTCAAAGATCTTCTTCTCTGAAACCGCATGGCCAATCTAGTTGAAATTTTATGTGGAGCCTCCTTGGGTAGTGGCATTGTAATTTTGTTCATGATATCTTGGTCACATGACCAAGATGGCTGCCACGCCCATATATGTTAAAAACCACTCAAAAATCTTCTTCTCCAGAACCAGTGGGCCGATTTCCATGAAACTTGTATGTGGCATCGGGCACTTCAGCCCATCATAGTTTGATAAAATGATGACCATAGGATGACCTTGACCTATTTTACGGCAAGGTCAATTTTGGAAACAGGTTTTTACATGAAAAAATGAAAACTATGGATTTTTTGAAATCTATTGCAGTCTGAGGCCTGAAAAGTGGTAGATGCAAACAACTAATGGAGTAGATGAAGGTATGTGATTAATTTAGGTCAAGGTCATCTCTTGACCTTGGCCAGTCTGTCGTCCATACACACTTTTCAAAGATCTTCTTCTCTGAAACTGCTAAGCCAATCAAGTTGAAATTTTATGTGGAACATCCATGGGTAGGGGAGACGAAAGTTTGATCGCAAAATTCAGGTCACATGACCAAGATGGCCGCCACGCCCATATATGGTAAAAACTACTCAAAAATCTTCTTCTCCAGAACCGGTGGGCCGATTTCCACGACACTTGGTATGTAGCATTGGGGACTTCAGCCCATCATAGTTTGATAAAATGATGACCATAGAATGACCTTGACATATTTTACGGCAAGGTCAATTTTGGAAACATATGCTTTTACATGGGAAAAATTGAAAACTATGGATTTTTTGAAAACTATTGCAGCCTGAGGCCTGAAAAGAGGTAGATGCAAACAACTAATGGAGTAGATGAAGGTATGTGATTAATTTAGGTCAAGGTCATCTCTTGACCTTGGCCAGTCTGTCGTCCATACACACTTTTCAAAGATCTTCTTCTCTGAAACTGCTGGGCCAATCAAATTGAAATTTTATGTGGAGCATCCATGTATAGGAGAGACGAAAGTTTGATCGCAAAATCCAGATCACATGACCAAGATGGCCGCCACGCCCATATATGTTAGAAACTACTCAAAAATCTTCTTCTCCAGAACCGGTGGGCCGATTTCCACGAAACTTGGTATGTAGCATCAGTGACTTCAGCCCATCATAATTTGATAAAATGATGACCATAGGATGACCTTGACCTATTTTACGGCAAGGTCAATTTTGAAACATAGGCTTTTACATGGGAAAAAGTGAAAACTATGGATTTTTTGAAAACTATTGCAGTCTGAGGCCTGAAAAGTGGTAGATGCAAACAACTTATGGAGTAGATGAAGGTATGTGATTAATTTAGGTCAAGGTCATCTCTTGACCTTGGCCAGTCTGTCGTCCATACACACTTTTCAAAGATCTTCTCTGAAACTGCTGGGCCAATCAAGTTGAAATTTTATGTGGAGCATCCATGGGTAGGGGAGACGGAAGTTTGATCGCAAAATTCAGGTCACATGACCAAGATGGCCGCCACGCCCATATATGGTAAAAACTACTCAAAAATCTTCTTCTCCAGAACCGGCAGGCCGATTTCCACGAATCTTGGTATGTAGCATTGGGACTTCAGCCCATCATAGTTTGATAAAATGATGACCATAGGATGACCTTGACCTATTTTACGGCAAGGTCAATTTTGGAAACATAGGCTTTTACATGGGAAAAAGTGAAAACTATGGATTTTTTGAAAACTATTGCAGCCTGAGGCCTATAAAAGTGGTAGATGCAAACAACTAATGGAGTAGATGAAGGTATGTCATTAATTTAGGTCAAGGTCATCTCTTGACCTTGGCCAGTCTGTCGTCCATACACACTTTTCAAAGATCTTCTTCTCTGAAACTGCTTGGCCAATCAAAGTGAAATTTTATGTGGAGCATCCATTGGTAGGGGAGACGAAAGTTTGATCGCCAAATCCAGGACACATGACCAAGATGGCCGCCACGCCCATATATGGTAAAAACTACTCAAAAATCTTCTTCAGAACCGGCAGGCCGATTTTCGCGAAACTTGTTATGTAGCATCAAGGACTCCAGCCCATCATAGTTTGTTGAAATGATGACCCTAGGATGACCTTGACCTATTTTACGGCAAGGTCAATTTTGGAAACATAGGCTTTTACATGGGAAAAGGTGAAAACAATGGATATTTTGGACACTGTTGCAGTCTGAGACCTGAAAAGGTACAAGTAGGCAAAGATCAGGAAAAGGCGCAATCAGAAAAAGATTCCCACTCTAAAAACCGAGGTGGGAAAAAACCAAACTAACAGTCAGGTACTAGATGAAAGTTGCTAGATGCAGACAACCAATGGAGTCAATGAAGGTAAGTAATTAATGAAGGCCAAGGTCATTTCTTGACCTGGACCAAAGGTCATTTAAATATCAAAATTAAAATTATGGTTTTCTCAGAAATCACTGGGTTTGGAAAGTATTGCAGCATGAGACCTGAAACTTTGCAGATGCAGACAACTTATGAATTCAATAAAGGTGTGTGAGTATTCAAGGTCAAGGTCATTTCATGATGACTTAATACATGTACTCCAGGATCAGGCTTCAGGTGAGCGTTCTCAGGACCAATGGTCCTCTGGTATATATTTTCCTACCAACATTTTATATATTTGTCTCTTTGTGGCTAATACTAGTCTTTGACTAGTTAGAGATTCACCACGAGGACCGAACAATTAACTAAATGTTGTGAACCACTGCAGAAGATGAGGGTGAGGTTAGGCGTCTGTAAAACCGGTTTAAGCCCCCAGTAATATTATATTGCGATACTTCTGCTGTGGTTCTAATTATACCCCCGGCATTTATGCCGACGGGTATATAGCTTTCGCTTTTCCGTTCGTCCGTTCGTATGTTCGTTCGTTAGTTCGTTTCTTCGTTCGTAATTCCGGAACGTTCGTAGAATTTATGTCAAAGTTTTGGTTAAAGTTTCTCTAGAGGTGTATATCTCATAAACCAATGGTCAGAAACTATTCATATTTTGACCATAGGTACCCTATAGGGTTTGCTTTATTTCCATGAGGTCGGGCTCCAGGGTCCATGCCAGGGGGGTGGGGCTGGAGGTCAAAATCTAGTTCACCTTTAAAATGTGCTGTTTACAATGTTACTGTTTCTTCTCTAAGTCCATATCTTAACAAACAATCATAGGAATGTATTCTTATTTAGTTCATAGATGCCCTATAGGGTTTTCTTTCCATATCAATGGTACCATCCCCAGGGGTGGGGCTAAAGGTCAAAATCTAGGACACATTTATAATATGATAGAGACCATGATAAATTTTCTGTTAGTTTATTTTCTTGACATCAAATAAGTCTTGTCAGAAAGCATTCATGCTTAGACCATAGGTACTGTGTAAGGTTCAGACTCTAGGGTCCATGTGCGGGGGAGTGGGGCTAGAGGTCAAAATCTAGAACATCTTTAAAAATTGTATTTTCTGTACTTTTTTTGAACCGCCATGTTTAGAAATCATTCATACTTGCACCATAGGTACTCTATAAGGTTTGCCTTGTTCCTAATGACATAACACTCTAGGTTCCATGCCCAGGGTGGGGCTAGAGGTTAAGATCTAGGACATCTCCTATTTTTTTTATTAATATTATTAAAGAATGACATTCTATTTTCCATCTAGGACCGAGGACCTGACCCTCAATGTCCGCAATCAAGTCACACACACACACCTGTCAATGCTTTTAGACAGTGCTTTTTGCAAATTCAAATTTTAAAGATTTACTTGTTGAGGGTGCTCTTTTTAATTCGGGAATTTAGATTCAATGTGTCAGTGAACATGTCTGGGTCGGGCGCGGTGGGCTTAGGGGTCGGGGTGGGGAGCTACCAGCCGGGGGTATACGTGCCTCTCAAGGCACTTTTTCTAGTTGTTTTATGTTTTGGAGTCGAATTTTGTGCTGTTTGGGCCTTATATGCGTTTTCATATTTTAGCTCACCTGAGCCAAAGGCTCACAAGGTGAGCTTATAGGATGGCTATGATCCGTCGTCCGTCCGTCGTCCGTCCGTCGTCGTTGTCGTCGTCCACAATTTCAAAGATTTTCTTCTCTGAAACCGCTTGGCCGATCTAGTTGATATTTTATGTGGAGCCTCCTTGGGTAGTGGCATTGTAATTTTCTTCGTGATATCTTGGTCACATGACCAAGATGGCTGCCATGCCCATATATGGTAAAAACCACTCAAAATCTTCTTCTCCAGAACCGGTGGGCCGATTTCCACGAAACCTGGTATGTAGCACCGGGGACTTCAGCCCATCATAGTTTGATAAAATGATGACCATAGGATGACCTTGACCTATTTAACGACAAGGTCAATTTTGGAAACATAGGCTATTACATGGGGAAAAAGTGAAAACTATGGATTTTTTGAAAACTATTGCAGCCTGAGGCCTGAAAAGTGGTAGATGCAAACAACTTATGGAGTAGATGAAGGTATGTGATTAATTTAGGCCAGTCTGTCGTCCATACACACTTTTCAAAGATCTTCTTCTCTGAAACTGCTGGGCCAATCAAGTTGAAATTTTATGTGGAACATCCATGGGTAGGTGAGACGAAAGTTTGATCGCAAAATCCAGATCACATGACCAAGATGGCCGCCACGCCCATATATGGTAAAAACTACTAAAAAATCTTCTTCTCCAGAACCGGTGGGCTGATTTCCACGAAACTTGGTATGTAACATCGGGGACTTCAGCCCATCATAGTTTGATAAAATGATGACCATAGGATGACCTTGACATATTTTACGGCAAGGTCAATTTTGGAAAAATAGGCTTTTACATGGGAAAAAGTGAAAACTATGAAGTTTTTGAAAACTATTGCAGTCTGAGGCCTGAAAAGTGGTAGATGCAAAAAACTAATGGAGTAGATGAAGGTATATGATTAATTTAGGTCAAGGTCATCTCTTGGCCTTGGCCAATCTGTCGTCCATACATACTTTTCAAAGATCTGCTTCTCTGACACTGCTGGGCCAATCAAGTTGAAATTTTATGTGGAGCATCCATGGGTAGGGGTGACGAAAGTTTGTTCGTAAAATCCAGGTCACATGACCAAGATGGCCGCCACGCCCATACATGGTAAAAACTACTCAAAAATTTTCTTCTCCAGAACCGGTAGGCCGATTTCCACGAAACTTGGTATGTAGCATCGGGGACTTCAGCCCATCATAGTTTGATAAAATGATGACCATAGGATGACCTTGACCTATTTTACGGCAAGGTCAATTTTGGAAACATATGCTTTTACATGGGAAAAAGTGAAAACTATGGATTTTTTTTTGAAAACTATTGCAGCCTGAGGCCTGAAAAGTGGTAGATGCAAACAACTAATGGAGTAGATGAAGGTATGTGATTAATTTAGGTCAAGGTCATCTCTTGACCTTGGCCAGTCTGTCGTCCATACACACTTTTCAAAGATCTTCTTCTCTGAAACTGCTAGGTCTATCAAAGTGAAATTTTATGTGGAGCATCCATGGGTAGGGGAGACGAAAGTTTGATCGCGAAATCCAGGTCACATGACCAAGATGACCACCACGCCCATATATGGTAAAAACTACTCAAAAAACTTCTTCTCCAGAACCGGCAGGCCGATTTACGCGAAACTTGGTATGTAGCATTTGGGACTCCAGCCCATCATAGTTTGTTGAAATGATGACCCTAGGATGACCTTGGCCTATTTTACGGCAAGGTCAATTTTGGAAACATAGGCTTTCACATGGGAAAAGTGAAAACAATGAATATTTTGGACATAGTTGCAGTCTGAGACCTGAAAGTTGCTATATGCAGAAAAACCAATGGAGTCAATGAAGGTAAGTAATTAATGAAGGCCAAGGTCATTTCTTGACCTTGACCCAAGGTTATTTAAATATCAAAATTAAATTTATGGTTTTCTCAGAAATCACTGGGTTTGGAAACTATTGCAGCATGAGACCTGAAACTTTGCAGATGCAGACAACTTATGAATTCAATAAAGGTGTGTGAGTATTCAAGGTCAAGGTCATTTCATGATGACTTAATACATGTACTCCAGGATCAGGCTTCAGGTGAGCGTTCTCAGGACCAATGGTCCTTTGGTTAGTTCAGTTCGGGTAACTGAGTGGCCGCCTATTGGGGAATAGTTGTTCATGTTTTCATTGTATAAGTACTTAGTGTCATTTTAGTTTTTTCCCACCCATCACGGTTTATGGAGTGGAATTTCTTTCTGATTGCGTCATTTCCTGATCATTGCCTGTTTATGCTTTTTTGTGTATGTTATCATATTTTTAGTTAAGTTTAGGTAACTGACTGGCCACCTATTGAGAAAATAGCTGCTTATTCGGCTTACGATATGTTTTGATGGTATAAGTACTCGATTGTTAATTTAGTTTTTTTCCCACCTCGGTATTTGGAGTGGGACTCTTTTTCTGATTGCACCTTTTCCTGATCGTTGCCTACCTGTACCATTTTTGTATCGACTATGCTGTTGAAAGTTGCCAAATTACATTATTTGCCAATGGGGCCAATGGCTCCAAATCCAAAGGGTCACTGAAGAGGCTTAAGTAGCCGAAACCGCGATATTACCTTTCTCTTTTCTTTTAGTATACTCAGCAGCTGAGGGTGAGGTTATGGCCATGTAAAATCGATTTAAACCCGCCTGTAACTTTGTGTTACTGATCGTTCCAAGCCGATACTTCTGTGGTGGTTCTTTTTGTTTTATGTCTTGGTGTTTAAAATATTTTGTGCTGTTGGCGCCTTATGTATGTTTTCATAGTTTTAGTTAAGTAAAGGTAACTGAGTGGCCACCTATTGGGAAAATAGCTGCTCATTCGGCTTACGATATGTTTCATGATATAAAGTACCTGATTGTTAGTTTGGTTTTTTCCCACCTCGGTTTTTGGAGTGGGAATCTTTTTCTGATTGAGCCTTTTCCTGATCTTTGCCTACTTGTACCTTTCAATGCTCTCAAAAGATCTCATTTGTTTTTTATTTTTTTATTAACCAAATGGCACAATCCACTGCAGCAGCTCAGGGCGAGTTAAGGCGCCTGTCAGTCGGTTTAATATACATGTAGGTCCCTGTTAGCTTATAAAATTGACCGTTTAAATTCAGTATTTCTGCAAGAGTTTCTGTTTTATATAGTTTTTCGGTGTTGAATTTTTAATGGTCTGTGCCAGTTTTGCGCGTATTCATTTATTTCGTTAAGTTCAGTATAATGTGTCAGTTGCAACTTTATTGAAATAGCTGGGTATTTATATCAGTATCTTTTGGTAAATATGGCTCTTTTCTACATGGAATTTTGGGATTGAACCACTGCAGAAGCTGAGGGTGAGGTTAGGTACCTGTAAAACCGGTTTAAGCCCGCCAGTAACTTTGTGTTACTAATCGTTCCAAGTCGATACTTTTGTAGTGGTTCTTTTTGTTTTATGTCTTGGTGTTTAAATTTTTTGTGTTGTTGGCGCCTTACGTATGTTTTCATATTTTTAGTTAAGTTAAGGTAACTGAGTGGCCACCTATTGGGAAAATAGCTGCTCATTCGGCTTACGATATGTTTCATGGTATAAAGTACCTGATGATTAGTTTGGTTTTTTTCCCACCTCGGTTTTTGGAGTGGGAATCTTTTTCTGATTGCGCCTTTTCCTGATCTTTGCCTACTTGTACCTTTTTAGTTCTTGTGATTTCAGTTCCTGATCATTTCTTACTTAACTAATCTGGGGTTATATTTCCTACTATTTTAACCACCGTATTTAGTCTATTTATTTCAGGACAAAAGACTTGACGTTGAACTTTTCCACTCTTCACAAAGCCGCCGCGCAAGAACGATGTGGCGAAACTGAAATCTTGGATTCAATAACCTCGCTAGGAATGCAGTTTTCATAAGGAAACGCACATTTTACATCGTACTGATATTACTTAGGAATAAAAACGCTATTTTTATGTGAATGTTCTCATCTGAGGTATGTAGAACGGTATGGAGGATATAAATAAATCCAATAACGTTGACAAGTTTGACCAAACAAACATGCCTCATACATACTTGTATTGTGGTGTATCTTTTCAGCACAAAGACAGTCTTACAATGCACATGTTCAATAAAAATGACGAAGCGCATACATGTGAAACACCTGATAAAGCCCTTCAGTTTAAAGGGACTCCAGCCACCAATATTGCTGATGCATCGAATAAGTTGGGAACTGACACACAGAAGGTGGATCTTAACGGGCAAATGGCCATTTACAATAGAGATAAAGCTTTTAAATGCAAAACTTGTGGCAAATTATTTCAATCGATAAGAGGGCTAAATCACCATACACTCAACAAGTCGCGCGGTAAATCTTGTGGACAAATATGTCAGCTTAAAGGACATATGGATGAAACCTATGAGGTTAAAAGTGACGGACAGTCGAAAGCGTCAGGTGATCCAGCAAAATATGTCTTCGTTCACGACGTTGTTAATCGTTACACCTGTGAAACATGTGGCAAAACCTGTAACGAGAAGGAAAGCCTCACACGGCACATGACTTTTCACGCTGAATTCAGACCCTATAAATGTGAAGCTTGTGGAAAATCATTTACGTTAGAGAGCTCATTGACAAATCATATGATGCGTCACACCAAATTTATCTGTGGAACTTGTGGAAAGTCATTTCAGCATAACAAATCGCTTACATTGCATATGCGCATTCACACTGGACCCAAACAGCCGAACAACTGTAACATTTGTGGAAAATTATATACACAGAAGCTCCATCTAAGACACCATATGCTTATTCACACTGGAGATAACTGGCACAGTTGTGGAACTTGTGGAAAATGTTTTAAACATAAAAGTTCTCTTAAATCGCATATGTTCAATCACTCTGGCAAGAGGCCAAACAGTTGTAGTCTTTGTAGTATTTGTGGGAAATCATTTACACATAAGATCAGTCTTAGAAATCATATGCTGATTCATACTGGAGATATGCCACACAGCTGTGATGCCTGTGGAAAATCGTTTAATCAGAAACATAGTCTTAAAAGACATATGCTGATTCACACTAGTGATAAATCATATAGTTGTGTAACTTGTGGAAAATCGTTTATTTATAAAGAAAATCTTACAGGTCATATGAAAAGACACACCACCAACAGACCATTTATTTGTGGAGTTTGTGGAAAATCATACAAGTGTAAGATCAGTCTTACACATCATATGGGTAGGCATACTAATGACAAGCCATAATGTTAATTTATATGTTCGAAAATCTCCATCTATTAATAAATCAATTAAAGCCCACTAGTGTTAATCATCAAACCTTTTTCAAAGTTTGAAATATCAGATTTAAAGCAACATATTTAAACGTAACGCATCGTAATGTGTTTGCATACCCCAGTTTTACTATACAGGTGTGGGGTTCAAAGGGTATACATAACATGGATATGTTTTCGTGATGATTTGACTGGAAGGTAAAGCACAAATGAACCAAGCAGACAAGAGCTATTAATACTCGTAGCCTTTATGTCAAAAACGCAAAGGTAGCAATAAACGGTAAGTAATCTATATGATCGAAGGGTTAATTCACCTCTTAATTATCGTTTGGACAATGGAAACTAATGATCTCAATGGATAAGGCGAGAAATGTCCTTAAACTCTTAAAATGATGGGATCATTTTTAGAAACACTTGTAATAAACCTATAAACTGTAGTATTTTATATACTATTTTAAAATTACATATTACGGAAACTTGTCTAGAGCCATTAATGTTTACATATACGTCATATACCAGGCTGACAGACGCCACTTAGACGGAGTTTGATTTTAATAGAGACACAAATTACTATTGCATTACGAAACCTTGCACATGCAAACATACATTTAATTTTAGCAGCATTAAAGACTGAAAATTTATAGAAAAAAAAATGATATTTAATATTTTACTTAAAATAAAGATCGTGGGTTCACCTTAATTACGAGTATTCACAATCTATGGTTCGGCCAATAATAAGAAAAATAGGCATACCCCTGTAAACCCCAGTTTTACTTTGTTGAAGTGGGGTTTGTGTGGGTATTCATTTCACAGAACTGTTTTCTTGATGGCATGAAAAGTTATACTTATTTGTATTGTGCTTAAAATATGCTATACCAGTTAATAGGAAGCAAAATTCGAGATGTGATGCAACGAATTCCTCTAGAAATGCAAACATAATTATTTGCTCCCCCATACTACGTTCATAGGTGCAAGCAATATCTTTAACAAATCATCAGGAAACATGTCCGTGTAAAGTACACCCCCTCAAGCCCCACTTTCATACAGCAAAACTGGGGTATGCAGGTGTATACCTATTTTTCTTATTTTTGCTCCAAAACATAGATTGTGGGTACTCGTTAGAACCACCTCGGCGAGGCGATTCTAATGTGTATCCACAATCTATGTTTAGAGCAAAAATAAGAAAAATATCCAAATTTTTCCAATGAAATTTTCTCTTTTTTAAGCTGAAAAAATTCTCTGTATAATGCATGGGCAAGTTTTCGTAATGATTGCGTCCATTGTTTCTGATCTCATCTTAGACACAAAGGGATTCAATGCAAAACTTCTGTAGAGGTTCTTACTGTTTTATGTGTGTACATTGAATTTTTTTACTGTTTGCACCTTATGTATGTTTTCATATTTTAGTGAAGGTTCCACACCCAGGATTACCTGTTATAGGGAACTCGGAGGTTCGGGGAACTCGGAGGTAAACAAATGAAGGCGTCTCAGACCAGGGTCAGTATAATATCATTTATAATGTCACATAACGGTGACAGCAGAACTAATTGATGTTCTGGGCAAAAAGGTACTATAATAAGCTAACAGTTTATGATCAGCATGGTCGTTTTTGTCTTCGCATTAACATGCTAAAATAATTCGAACTCAGAATTATACTCACGCAGCAAGAAAAATTGTATTACCAGGTAAACAACGGACGACCAATGACTTTTTTCAACAAACTGGTAGCTATATTTCAAAATTAAGTCTTTCTCCTCGAGATTGCAAACTTCCCTGCGCATGATTACAAAAGGATAAACTCCACCGGCTTTAAAACATTAGGATGGTGTCACAACTTTTGTTACCGGGAATTCTCGGAGTAATTTTGAAATGTAATATTGGGAACTCGGAGGGACGGTTTTGGAGATTCGGAGGTGATAAAACATTTGAAGAGTTGTAATTTCTTAATAAGGTTTATCTGAGAGTATTTTTGTTTGAATCACTTCAATTTACCTACGAATTAAGGGAAGGTAAGCACAAACGTTTGTTCTCGGTAAGTATGCGCACGTACATGTATACGTATTTGGTGGGGGATGGTTTTGATATTCACGAGGAAAGGAGATGATCAACGGACAAGCTGCCGTGTGTGTAATCTAAACCCGTTATATCCCATCTTTATCTTATGCGAATTCTTTATTTTAGAACTTTGAACTCATCTTTAATATAGCAAAACTGGGATATGCATGGGTATGCCTATTATTTCTTATTTTTGCCCCAAAACATAAACTGTAGGTACTTGTTAAAAGATAAAGATAAAGATAAAGAAGCTTTATTTAACGTCGCGTTTTAAACAGACAACATTAGCCCATGAGCTATTATGCGACATAACAAATATCCTTAACAGATACCTACCTGCCTTCTTGTATCTTCCTGGACCTACCCTTTTATTGCGAGCGTCAGCAAGGGAGCTACCAGTACCATTTTTACGCCTTTGGTATGGCGCGGCCGAAGATCGAACCTGCGCCTCCTGATCCCGAAGCGGACGCTCTACCACTTGAGCTATCGGGACTCGTTAAAACCGCCTCGAGGAGTACCAATAGTCTACGTTTTGAGCCAAAAAATAAAACATTTTTGGCTGAAAATTTTCAATTTTTAAAGCTCAAAGATATCTGTTTATTGCATGGGCAAGTTTTCATTACTAGTATGTCATTTTTTACAACTCACAAAACTGCTGATACTGAATTTCCATTGCCAACTTTCGACTGAGCGAAACAGGGAGAGGGGAGGATACATGTATTTTTGTCAGTGCTCTTGTCTGCATTTGAACTCGATCGACATTTAAAATGACATAGACAATGTGGCTCATTCAAGTTTTTCCTAGGATTGGTTGAACCACCCTCATGGTTATTGTTTGTTTGATTTGTGGCTTAACGTCCATGTCAACAGCAAGGCTCCTGTCGGGACGTCGTCTCTTTTTTTTATTGTACTTATACCTAAATTGTGATCAAATGACATCCCAAAGTGCCACAATAATGCACCACCCAAGTAAACAAAAAGGTTTGTTCTTTACCACTTCTCCTGGAAAGGCTTAGTCTTTCTAAGTGGTTAACCAGTACTGTGGTGGCCAGTCGTGTGCAGCTTTGCGCGGAGGCATCAAGCAACCCGTCTATTTCTCACAGCCCCGATGGACGGGGGCGTCCATCCTCTTGGGGTTGAGTGAACTATTGATATGTGGACGAGCAGAACATTTCTGGGATGCTTTTTAGACAATTTGTCTTAATCCTTTCTTTACGACAACGGTTCCGCTAAAAATCAGTACGCTGTAATATAAAATTGAGCCGCCTCATGGGAAAACAAACAATCTGCATATGCGAAACCAAAGGCGCAGATCAGCTTCGCGGTAACCGCGAAGCTGATCAGCACCTTTTGAATTCGCTACTCGAATAGTATTCCTCTTCTACTTAAATCTGAAATTTCAAGCTTCTAGCCTGCTTCTGTGATTGTACAGCCTGATTTGTGTCAGACCCGTTCGGAAAACACATTGTTTGTTTTCCCATGAGGCGGCTCATATATACGTAAAAGTAGGCAATGATCAGGAAACGGTGCACTCAGAAATTAAATTCCAACTCCAAAAATCGAGGTGGGAAAAGAACTTAATTAACACTAAGGTACTTATACTGAGGTGAAAAGAAACAAAATTCCTTCCTATAAGTTTTCAAATTTTTAAACCAAGTCGCTATAAATTCTGTTTCCCAAATGGCCTCACGTAAAAGCGTCTTTTAACAAACATTAAATTTGGAAATAAATTCAGTGTCAATACAAATAGTAATGCGCCCTTCATAAATCTTACACCAAACAGATAGGCACACTGCTCATTTTTGATCGACTCAGTATCACAAGATAGATCTTGGGTTGCTCCACTTGTTACACCGAGCGTGGTTTGAGCTCACAGCGGACAGTGATTGAATGATTAAGAGTGCTTTATGAAATCGACGACACAATGATCATCCCAAATATCTGTACACTTTAATACATTAATATACACATGCAATACATTTATGTTAGAGTAAAATAGGTTAGAGTGACATATATACATGTTTATTCGGTACTTTAAATATTAACGGGATGTCATTAACTGCATGTCATAAAATTAAAGTCTAGTTTGCTCCAGAAACAAAATCACGAGTCATTTTTCATGAATTGACCCTCCGAGTTCACCTTATCATACATTTGATGTAACTCCGAGTTATCCATATCATACCTCCGATATTTTCCGTACCCAAAATTGCCATACCTCCCACATTTATCTGGGTAAAAATACTGGAAATTTTACATATATGAGGCTAAAATTTTGCATGATGCTCAAAAAGACCCTGTATTTTTAAAAACCAACAGCTGTTTGATGCGAAAATATCACAAATACTCAAAAATAAGCGGCCCTAGTTGAAAGTGCTTTAAAATCATAACATTTCCACTATACATTACTTATTTATGATTGATAATTAACATGACAGCTGAAACTGATGGTGCATTCAGGAGCTTCGTCTATTAGACTTTACATCTGCGATATGTCAAAATTTCTAAAGTATCTGTAAGTTGGTAATAAAATGGGATAAATACTGACCCTACTCTGGAGCGCCATCCATTATTTGCCTCCGAGTTCCCCGAACCTCCGAGTTCCCTGTAACAGGTAATCCTGGGTGTTCCATGTTGAGTTGCCGCCTACTTGAAAAATAGCTGCTCACACGACTTACGATACATTTTCTTAGTATAAGCACTTGATCGTTAAGAATCTGTGACATTCTTGGGGGTTTTATGCCTCGTTTTCAAAGTACCATAACAATGTCTCAAAGGTTCTGGTGGTGGTATTTTATGATTAGGGCAAAAGCCCAATGTATTCTGAACCTATAACTATTAAAAGTTTTGACTATTTCCTCCATATAGTGTAATAAAGGCGATTTTAGCGGGGGTGGGGGTCAAAATTTCATATGTGGGAAAATTTTAATTTTTCGCTTTTCCTTGCTTGTAGTCCTTTAATTCCACTATTGTATCATATTTTGTGCATGCAACACTGTGTAAAGTGGGATAAACATGCATAATGCCATTGAAATAAAATTGAAATATTACAACGTCAACATTTTGGGTACAAACCTTTAGCAGTTACCTGTATAATATTATTGTCTAAGTACTGCCAAACATTACACAAGGCACTGTTAACTCATAAGAAAACCTGCTATCTGTTATATGCAAAACATTATACCCAGATCAGCGATGACCAGCCAGCTACTCAGAATTGTGTCATTAATTAACAAAACTTCAATCCATCTTCTATGTCTTGCATAGCTTGATTAGAGTTTGATCTTAACCACAAACATTTTCTCCAGACACGGCCCATTGTGACAAAATTTGGTCACACTGAGCAACCTTGCATGAATATTTATTTACCTGTATAAACCTGTTACAACACGGCCTTAAATGTATTTATTTTTCTGATTCACTTTAATGTCCCTTTCAAGATTATTTCAGCTCGTATGAGATTGACCAATCAGTAGGTGGATGAAAACATGAGAACCCAGAGAAAAAACTCCAGGCACACCCGCAAACAGAACTTGGCTTTTCATACCTGTGTCTCGTTTCAGTATAATGGTTGTGTCGAAGTGATTATAATCATAAAAGTTATTTTTGATTCGATTAGATTATGGCCGAGCATCCTTTAATAGGAAGTTTTCAGTCATTTTGGGATTGAGCCACGTATTACTTCTTGTACCCAGTACTCTGGGGGGGGGGGGGGGGGTTAGTGTGTCTCAAGCACAGCACGGCTCCCCACGATTGGTTGGATCAAACCCAGGGCCCTTTTTTAGAATCACTTTCATTAAAGAACTGAAAGATTCTTGTTTTGATGCCTAACGTGATATAATAAGCAAATAGTTTTATGAGAATGAATGGAAAATTGTGTAAGCACCCTTAAAGTTGGTGATTTGAAATTTTACGTCGCTGTATTGTACCAATGACAAAGGTACAAAGTTCCCATGGTACCTAGACAGTGGTGGCATCGTACCGACCTGACTGAAAAGTTGTTGATTTGGAAGTTAATACATTTAAAAAAAATAAATAGGAAAACAGTCCACCAATGTTACTGTTGTGGTGCAAGAGGTTATTGGCCGTGTAATCAAGTGGACAATAATAGTATAGAATGATAACAAAAGTTTGTTCCACAGAATGTACAGTACCCTCATTTTCTGGGGAATGGAACATAAAAAGTGGTTATAAATCAAGCAGATTTGGGTTAATTTTGGAAACAAATGAATATATCAAATTTTTGTACTTTATATATGGCATACAACTTAACTGCTTTTTTGTTTTCTTTTTAATTTTAAGTTAAAAACAATTTTACATACTTGGGCTCTAGTACTGAGATAACATTTTGGGCTGTAGGGTACTGTTCCCCCCCCCCCCCGAGTCCCAGAACGCCATTCACATATATTATGTATAATATGACAATACATTCATATGCAAAGGGATTTCTTGGGACTCGGGGGGGAACAATGTTAAATAAATACTTTTCTATTTTTCTATATGTTTAATACAAAATATGTCCATTTTAACCCAAAAATAAAGCAGTACTTCTTTTGAAACAAGAACCTCAATCCAATATCATAAACTATGGACTACCAGCAAACATGTATACAAAAACAGAAGCATTTGACCAACATTTATTTTTATCAAAATCTGAGGCAGCTATACATTATGGCTCCCATTACCACCGTCAGAGGTCCTTTATTGTTTCTCATCTCGGTTTTTCGAGTGGGAATTTCTTCTGATTGCACCACTTCCTGATCATTGCCTTCTTTCTTTCACCTACAAATAGAAAAACGATAACGATTTGGAGCAAATATACGCTCGTATAATAAAATGCACACCAAGAAGACAATGTGAGCCAAACATAACACCATTGTTTGAACTGTGTATTTGATCAGCTGCTTTACAATTTATTGGCCGAATGTGCTCTGTCCAGCTTTGATTTCAAAATCAACATCCACCCCATACCGGTTGTATCTTACATATTGCTGTATAGTCTGTACATATATTGCATAATCAGAAAGAAATATCCATTCCCAAATCAAGGTGGGAAAAACATAACTCACAGTAAAAGTCAGATACTAACACAAAAAGCATATCGTAAGCCGAATTAGCAGCTATTTCCCAACAGCTTGCTGTCTTAAAAACAAACAGAAATGTTGTGGTATATATGTATAAAACAGTAAATGTAGGCAATGATTAGGAAACGGCGCAATCAGAAAGCAACTCCCAGTTATTTTCCATTATGTGACCACTCATTTAACCGAACTGAACTAGCAGTACGACAACCTGCATTAGGTGCAAACAGTACAAAAAGAATCACAAGAGAACTATCGCCTTGGAACGATCAGTAATATAGAATGACGGGAGGAAGCCTAAACCGGTTTCACAGGACCCTAAGACAGAATTGGACAGTTTTCCAAAATTTTATTATTAATGTTAGTTGTATCTAATACAGTTTAATTGGTGACTAAATACTTTACTCTTTTGCGACAAAGGGCGTCGAACCCCAGGTATTATTGCTACTTGAGGTATTAATTGGAAAATTAGTAATAAAAATTTAAAGTAGACGCTATGTATTTCAGAGGTAATGCTGTTCGCATCATCTGCTATTTTAAGGCCGCGTGTAGCTATGCAGTACATGATTTCCGACTGTTTTGCATGCACAAAGCCAGCTTTTCTAAAGACGTTCCAATTTACAATTAACTTAGATGTTTTATGTTGATACTATTCTAAAAATAAAGTGATTAAAACAAAGCACAACATTAGTTATTGATTATATTTTGTACATTTCTAATATGTTTTGATATTCAGTTGGATATACAGCGATACAATTAGTAAGTTTTCAAGCTTTGCTTTTGGTTTCACCAATGTGATCATATATCAATTAAAAAATATGAATGTAACGATTCATATTAATATTGTATTTAAATCGTATATGGCAAAACGCAGGGAATTATTTGTAATTACGTGTAAGGTAAACAAAATCCAGGCATCGATATTATTTTGAATGAAATTTAAAATAACGGTCCAGACATCAAGCGGAAAAGAAGACGTCAAAACTGCACTTCGCATAGAATAATCATTACGAAAACGTGCCCATGCGATAAACAGAGATTATTTTAACTTTAAAAATTGAAAATTTTCAGCTGCAATATTTTGATATTTTACTTATTTTTGCTCAAAACATAGATTGTGGGTACAAAACATAGATTGTGGGTACACGTTAGAACCGCCTCGGCGAGGCGGTTCTAACGAGTACCCACAATCTATGTTTTGGAGCAATAATAAGAAAAATAGGTATACCCCTGCATACCCCAGTTTTGCTATATAAAAGTGGGGTTTAAGGGGGTATACATTGCACGGACATGTTTTCCTGATGATAATACAAGCACGCGTACAAAACAAATAATTAAGGACATTTCTTTCGTACAGATACGTGTAATACTATGCGTAACTTTTGAGAGATTACCTCCAAAATCATCTATTCTTATTTGGCAGTGTGGGCAACCTACACTTTACAGATTCATGACAAAATATGTTGTGAATTCTACATATCTACATATCTCAAAACATCAATACTTTCCAGCAGCGTAATGGTGGAATCAAAACATAAAAAGGGAAATAGTAAGCGATGGTCAGGAAATGGCGCAACAAGAAAAACATTCCTACTCCACAAACCGAGGTGGTAAACAACGAAATTGACACTAAAATGTACTTATACAAAGTGAACACAGCGTAAGCCAAGTAATAATATGTTCCGATAGGTGTGCTTAACTTAATATAGGAACATGTACATAAGGTGCAAAGAGCACAAAATTCAACACCAAATCAAAACAACAATTAGAATCACATCAAAAGTATCGCCTTAGAACGACCAGTAATATAAAATTACGGGCGTATCACGGATCCCAACCGCGTCTTATGGCTTATGACATCCTCAGGGTAAAATTATATTTTCATTACCTTTTATTTAATATGTAAACCGTATAAATTTCTTAAAAGGCAATGTTTGTTTATGTAGTACGAATGAAATGCTGAATATGGAAGAGACTGGTCAATCAAGGAGTCCAACATGGCTGAGAAAGATAAAGAGTAATTCTTTGATAGAATGGTTTAATAATTGGCCTAGGGTGAGTATGATCCACTATGTTCACGGATTTAAACGTAGGTTCCATCCGTTTGGTAAACTAAGAGGTTGAGGATAGAGTCAGGTGCCATGTTTCGGTAACTTGTTTTAAAACTCAGCTGGTGGTCAACCAGTTTTTTACGTTGCCCGAGATACTTTTAAAATTGCTTATTTAATCTCATTATGAATCGTGCACAAAATCATGCCTGTTTGTGTTAAGTACATTTTCCCTTTAATTTAAGTCGGCATCACTTACATTTAGAAATAAATAATACAAAATTTGAATCAATTGTTTATTAAACTACTCGGGTTTTTCGTTCTGATTGCGCCATTTTCTGAACTTTGTTTACCTTTTCCTTTCGATAGTTGTTCTCCAAGGCAAGAGAAAATCAACAATCTGCGTATGCGAAACAAAAACGCAGATCAGCTGGGCAGTAACTGCACAGCTGATCATCGCATTTGTTTTCGCTACCCAATAAATTTTCTCTTAAATCTCAATTTCATGTTTCAAACCTGCTTTTTGGAGTGGGAATTTGTTTCTGATTGTGCCTTTTCCTGATCATTGCCTGTACCATTCTATGACTGAATAGCCGGTTTGTGTCGCACCTGGACTGAATCCAAATTCAAGATTGTTTGGGTTCTTATTCAAATACATAAACAATTAAAAAATTAGATTTGTACTAAATTACTCCATTATTATACTTCAAGGCACGACAGCATCTGGATGAAAGACACCGACCACCTACATGGCTACGAGGAGAGATGGAGGGACAGCAAAACTATACTTGTAATGTCGACGAAGCTGCTGCTGTAAACGATATTTCATCGACAGACACCGGCATATTCTTTACCGCAGATATAAGACCTGACAATCACGGCTCTGAAACTGAACATGTTGATTTCCCCGACACATCGCATAATCCGCCTAATAATGATATAGTGTCTATTGAAAGAAACGCAGACACTGGGATCATTCTATACCCTGATCGTGTGTTTGGAAAAGCTACTCCTAGGGACTCTGGTCGAAATACAGTTGGAATAAATATTAGAGAACTGAGAAAGTCACGGAGACGAACCATCGTGTGTACACTGTTAGGACTTTGTCTCATATTGCTCGTCTCGATTCCTGTCATTGTGATTATTTTTCTGGCAAGGTCGTAGGAATCTATTGCTGACATATTTCAAAGAGCATGACATCCTTTTGCAGGGTAGACGCTCCATAAAATAAAGGCCATACCCCGACATTACCATAGCTGTTGATTTGGACGTTAAGCAACTAACAATCAACACAAAGAAACAAACAAACAAATCTATAGCTGGTAGACTGGGTCCCGCGTCTCCATCCCGGACATCAATGTTTCTTCTTAGTCAACTTTTTAGTTGGTTGGGGCCGGAACTTTTTGTCTTTTGCTTGGCCCATCGGGGTTAAACTGGTGTTTTTCTTTTGCTCAAGATTTTTGGTGATGTTGTTTGGCGCCCAGGGCTCTCCATCACCGGGCGGCTTATTTATCTGTTTGCCCTTGTTTTTGATTCACCATGGGCGTGATCATGATCTATTTGCTTGTCATTGATCAATGATTCTTTGACGAGTTAGAATTTCACCACTAGGACCGAACAACTAACTAAATAATGTGAGCCACTACAAAAGCTGAGGGTGATATTAGGCCTGTAAAACTAGTAAAATCCCGCCAGTAATTTTATAAATACCTATCGTTCCAATGCGATACTTCTGTGGTGCTTCTTATTTTGTTATGTTTTTTGTGTTGAATTTGGTGCCGTTTAGCACTTTATGTACGTTTTAATTCTTTAGTTGAGTATGGTTAGCATAAGAAACTGATTGTTAATTTAGATTTTTCCACCTCGACTTTTGGAGTGGGAATTTCTTCCTGACTGCGCCATTTCTTGATCATTGCCTACTTTTACCATTACAGTGTGCGCTATTTTAGACATTCGGTGATTTCTGCTGTTATTCAGAGCACCTTCTACATGTTACTGCAGAGCTGATCTGCGCCTTTGTGCGCCTGCTCCCATTTTGGGAGGTCCGTTTTTGTGTTGCAACACTCGAATCGTTGTCATTATGGCTTCGATGCGTTTATGTGTTTTCATCACTCTGGTTTAGACTGCAAATGCCGTGCAAATCCCAACTAACAATAAAGTACTTATACCATGAATACATGTCCCGATAGCGTAATGGTTAGAGCGTTCGCTTCGGAAGCGGGAGGCGCGGGTTCTAATCCGGTCCGCGTCATACCAAAGACGTTAAAATGGTACCAGTGGCTAGTTTGCTTGTCGCTCAGCATTGATAAGGCAAGCACTGGCTTCTCTTCTCTCAATAAGATAACTTCAATGATGGGAGCTCCATGTAATACTCTGTTTATGAGGTGTTCGGAGTACTTGGCAGATTCAGATACATTTCGTAAGCCGAATGAGCAGCTATTTTCCCAATAGGTGGCCACTCAGTTACCTAAATTTAACTAAAAATATAATATCATACATAAGGCGCCAACAGCACAAAAATTTAAACACCAAGACATAAAACAGTAAGAACCACCACACAAGTATCGCCCTTGGAACGGTCAGTAATATAAAATTACTGGCGGGCTTAAACCGGTTTTACAGGATCCTAACCTTACCCTCAGCTTCTGCAGTGGTTCATAACATTTAGTAAGTTATTTGGCCACGTCGATGTACCGGCCCTGATGAGCCCATATCGTAACCCTATAGCAGACGCACGCAGGGCACCGTCCTTTCTCTGTATATTATGAGTGCGACTGATTTGCGACTACCCATATTTGACGAATGGATTCTTCCATCATTATCAATTGCGTTAATGAATTATGATGTGTAATTGTAACTCTTTTGTTTGATGACATACTTTGACATGACTTAGTATTTTCCCTTCATTTTACTCGTATATTTCCTATGCATTAACGCAGGAATTTTGATTTTTTTGTACCAATTGCTTTCATCAAAAGAACTTCCATGTGCCGCAAATACGTGGACTGTTCTAAAGAAGGCATCTTATTTCCCTTGATAAACCCAAATATATTTAATAGGGTTTTAAGAGAAAATCGGGTTCTTGCCTATGCAAAAACAAAGGCGCAGATCAGCTCTGCAGTAACTGCACAGCTGATCATTACCAGTACATTCCCTCTGCTTCTTAATTCCAAAATTTTAAGCTTCTAGCCTTCTTCTATCAGTACCCAGGCCAATTTGTATCGGACCTTGTCGAAACCGCGAACACCATTTTTCTGACGTTGCGGCTTCAATTGTATAATTGTAAGTAAGTTGTTAGGAGAATAAAGACACTATGCAGATTCTAAGTCGTATGGTTTATTATGGTTTGTCGTTAACAAGAATAGTGCAGATACTTTGACCGTGCATGTTAACCTCTGACATAGATATGCGTTTGTTGATCGGACTGCGTAAATAAGTATGCCTTCAATCATGCGAGTATTATAAACAATATACATTCACATGGCGCTTGAAGTTTGTGTTAAACAAATAGCCGCCAATTTTCTAGCGGTCAAAAGGCACGGTCTAAGTATTTGCACTAAGTATGATTATGATATAATTCTCTCCAGTTGAATAAATAAAAATATGAGCGTTCACATGTAATAATGTCAAAGACCCAGAAAATGCAATCAATATTTACGACAAACGTATGATCCTCTAGGGGCAAAATATTTGGCTATTTGAAAACAAGAAAGCCAAATAGACCCAGAAGGGCGTTTCTTTCGCCATCTTGAGTTATATTTAATAGAAATCGTCTTACTATTTCCCAAACCAGATGAAGATGTAAGTTAACCCCTTAAATTTCATTAAAGGACAATAGAAGGCATACGCCATTTTCAAAAATGGTTAAATTAAACGTACACACTCAAACACTGATTCACATAAAGACACGGTCATACACACAAACATGCACATATGCACAAACATACACACACAAACTTACACACATACAAGGCACAGATAAACAAATGAAACTGACTCATGAATACATGGAACATTTGATGGGCGTCTGGTCAGGTACTAGACCCCCTATTTACAAGGATGAAACTATATCCGGCCAGGTGGACCATTGTTTGCCCATCGTAACCATATCGCAGACGTCCGAAGAGCATCGTCCTGTCTATGTTTATTATGAGTGCGACTGATTTGCGACTCATTACTCCATATCCTTGACATGCATCATTTCTAGTCTAGACTGTTTATTAACCCATATTTGACGAATGGATTCTCTCATCATTATCAATTGGTTGAGTCCACTTTCATTTATAGGGGTGTTACGAGCGATTTTTATTTTTTTATTCCATTTTTCGATGGATTTTTTCTAAGCAAGCAGAATAGTCCCAGATTGGACGCCGCGTTCTGTGGCGTCACATCTGGGGCTATTCTGTTTGCCTACATCCAAAGAAAATGACACCAGGCTTATATGAGTTAATGTTACCACTGGTCACAGCAAATATCATCGACTGTTTCTGTATTATCTTATCACAATTATTTTCCATTTCGTACATCCAAGTGTTTGTGAAGCCTACTTTGAACAGGTTAAAGTAGGCAATGTTCAGGAAAACCTATTTTGCTTGGCGAGGAGTTAAGCCGCAACCAAACAGGCTCTAGGTTCACGTTTAGTCATATTATAGGTTAACTTTACAATCGAAGTTGATAAAATCCAACTCTAGACAAATGCTACTCATTCCAACAGCGTACATTGAATATCATTTATCGAAACACATAGCGAAGATGTCAGCCACAAAAAGCACCTCGTCCTAATTCTATTTCGTGAATACGCTTATGGTCAACTATAATGAGCGAAAATAGTTTTGTAGGCTCAGAAGTAACTCACTTTATAATTTCAGTTAAACTTCGTCTATTGTTCAGAAACAAATTTGTTTCTCGGCACTAGTTCTGTTCTAGTACTGTTCCACATGATCGATCGATTGTTATCAAAGTCCGACATTTATAAAACTTTGATCAATGGTCGGATTGGAATGCTTGGAACCAATTATAGTCGGAAAACCCCGTATTAGTGTCAGCCAATATTCGATTAAGGCAATCTAGCCGATTTCTATCACTATCAATGTCATTCAAATATTGACACTTCAATGACAGTCAACCTGTGGATTGCACATTATCTCGAATCGTCATAGCACATGCGTTAAAACTTCCTGGACATTCGCCCGTCTCCACTACAACTTCTGTGTCAGTATACAATACCTCTATGTTTCACTATTATAGCGCGTGCTATCTATTTGGACACACCGTATTTGATGTTCTATGAACACAGCTATTAACCCCCGAGTCCCACACCAACCCAGTCTGACAAGTCAAGACCACCTCCTTTTTCATCTGGCACTGAATAAACTTAGAGCAATCAAATGGGTGGGGGAAATATCCATGGTCCTTGCCTTTACAAGGTTTTATATCCGGACACACAAGTTCCGGATTTGTTGGGAACATACATTGTGAGTTGTCTGGGTGAAAGACAAGTTTAGGCGCGCAAGTCATCTCCTGTACCTTCCCATTAACACACTGAATAAACTTTCCGCAGTCATTGGGGTGCGGGTATAGTTTTCCGTTTTCTCCACCTGTGCATGGGTCTGTTGGGTAATCTGAAATGTCATTTTTAAAATATTTTATGTAAAATGTAAAAGCAACTTGTTAATGATCCGGACATAATATTTGTTTATTGTTTATTATCAAAACCCTGTTTGAATGATTCACATTATCGCCCACAAAATTATCATGAATCATGTCTTCAGGCTTTTCTGAGAAAACAGAAATTCATTATTGGTTTAGATTCATTTTCTTATCATATACTTATTCAATTGGCTCTGTTTGGATAATACTAGTCTTTGTATCGATCATCCTGTCGAAAGTTGCAAAATTACAGTTTTTTGGCTCCATTTTGCCAAATCTACAGGGTTATTGAAGAGGCTTAAGTAGCCGAAGCCGCGATATGGCCCATCCCTTTTCTCATTTATTTGCTCACTGCTCTTATAGGGTCTCAGTCTTATTTTTAAAATGTGCTTCTTTTTAAGTACACGGTTATGTATTGAAACAATCGTGATTATCAAAAATATTATAATTATTTACCTGGTCTTCCTTCGAATTTTCCCGCCAAAGCTGTCAGGGAACCAGTAATGATTATCTTAGTTGTTGTTGTCGTTGACTTGGTTGTTAATACTTTCGCTGGTTTTATCGTTGTTGTCTTCATCGTCGTGGACTTTGTTGTCGGTATTGATGTTTTCTTGTTTGGGTTTTCAGTTGTTGTTGTGGGGCGAGGTGGAGCTTTGGCTGGATCTGGGCATTGGACGTTGGGCATAAACCTGAATATACAAATACATTCCCATGTACTCCAAACTCTTACATGTACACAACTTACACAACTTATTATACTACTTTAAACAACATGCACAATTATATCATTATTTCTTTCGTTTTGAAAATTGTCTATGTAAAGATCAACATTTAAAGCTCTAGAACATTGCCAACCATTAACGTTCACTTTTGGGCTGTATTGCCTCCCCTGGCTCATTCTTTTCAAAGTAAAGTAACAGTAGCGGGACCAGAAATCGATGCAACTGAAGTTAAAGTCACCACATAGACACCAGGCTGGAACGAAAATACATAAAACATAATAAAACATTTTTTTTCCGACAACACACACGAAGAGCAAAAAGACTAGCTCTTTCCCAACAAGGTAGTCATCCGGCTAAGTTTCAACCGAAACGAAAGACAACGAGCATGAAATAAAAAAAACTGAATTCCTTTAAAAGCATTGACAAAGACAAAATAGGCAATGATCAAGAAATCGGCGCAATCAGAAAGAAATTCCCACTCCAAAAGCGAAGAACAACCAGGTACGTATACTAACACAACATATCGTAAGCCGAGTGAGCAGCTATTTCCCAATAGGTGGCCTTACACTTACACAAACTTAACTAAAACATACACACGGTGCAAACAGTACAACAATACAATGCAAAAACATAAAACAATTGACAAAAAGTAGTATCGACTTGGAACGATCAGTAATACAAATTACTGTGGGCTTAGACTAGATTTACAGGCGCCTAACCTCACCCTTAGAATCTGCAGTAGTTCACAACATCTATTTAGTGTCGTTGTTCGGTTCTCATAATGAATCTCTAACTACTCAATGAACCATCAAGGAAAATTGAATTAATAATGATAACCACCAAGATGAATAAAAAACGGGGAAACCGTTTATTAAATGGGGGTTGGATCATACCGCGGTTTCATACTGCAGCTGTTGTTGTCCCGTGTGGCAGCCCTAAAAAGTAAACCCGTACATCATCCATTGTGCAGATTATATTTTCCTTTTGATTCTTTGAGATGACCGAGGGTATTCTGAGAAATCAGAAATTCATTATCGAATAAGATTCATTTTCTAACTAAAGTATTACATATTTGGCTCTGTTTGGATAATGCTGGTCTTTGTATCGACTATCCTGTTGAAAGTTACAAAATTAAAGTATTTCTCTTTGGCTCCATTTTGCCAAATTTGTCGGACCTGTTCGGACACCACATTATGAATCGAGCGCATAACTTACTTTGACACACAAGTGAATTCTTTCCAGTGGTATATCAGACCAGATGTACACGTGTGCTCTATCGCCTCGCCGTTGGTACATTGGAAAAACTTATCACAGTCAGTGGGATGAGGGAAATATGTACCCTCGTATTTTGAGCAAGGTCTCCAGGAATAAACTAAAACGTAATGAATACAAAGCATCAAGTTAAAACATATGACCACAATAAAAAGATAACGGTAATGCAAATCCGTTGAGAGCTAATATTAAAGGTTTTGAATGATGGCAAAATAAATAATGATTTTGTAATTACAAAGTTTCCAAATTACTATGACAATCCTTGATCATTGCTAAATGAAATCTGAATTGTATATGCTGAGTGCTGAAAGCGCTAGAATGGCATTAAAACTTCCTTTTGCTTTAGATAAAAAATATCTTCAACTCGTTTATACTTCTAAAACTTCATTGGTTACCAAGTCCATCTGGTAAAGGAGGACAGAGAATGATGTTCAAATGCACCTTTTTTCTGGTACACTAGAATATCTCCTTTTCCTCCACTGCACAAAAAAAACAAAGTATCCTGCTTACTTGGTCCCTTCTCCTCTGCTGCTGTCTTCTTTGTCGTTTCTACAACCTTAGGACCTTTAGTAGCCGTCGGCTTAGTAGTTGGGACTGGAAGTGCCGGTGGTGGCGGTGGTGGTTTGGCTTCTGGTATTGGTGTTTTAATCCCGCCCCCATCAATCTCCGGTGGTCGAGTATTCGGAGTAAATGTATTCTTATTGAATGTCTCTGGTTCTGATTGCCGTTCTATTTTCTTCACCTTTAGAGAGTCTAACTCTAGTTCAAACTTATCAACAACAGCTACATTTACGTTGTCCTTTTGCACTTTAGGTGCGGAGGATTCTATCACATTCACTATACTGTTTTCAATGTCTGATTGTGGCGTGATCTCTTGTGGCATGAAAAATAAGGTGAAGTTTATATAGTGATTTCTGAAAAAGACAGAAAGTAAATAAATAAAATTATTATTGAATTTATAAATAGATAAAGTAAGTAATGGTCACAGAAAGAAAGTCCAAAATCCAAGGTGATATTCAGGTACAAATAAAAAGGGAACATGTCGTAATCTGCGTGAGCAGCTATCTCCCTAATTGTTGACATATGGTTATCCATATACTTTTTGTATGTGCAGACAACTGGACCTCGGCGCATTGTTGTTTGTGATAAGTATCGTATGGGTAGCATTTTTTATATTTCTTGTGAAAACGGATTATAATTTGAAGCTTTAAATGAAGAGTGTATCATAAATCAACAAGAAAATTTTATATTAAGATTTCAAAGTGTATGTTGCTTTTGTAATCATTGAAAGAACTCAAAATGTCAAATGCTTGCGGTTTACATATCTTAACAAATGAAAATGTCAGTTTGAAATGTACCGTTGTTTACAAAGACAAAAAACCTAGTTCCATGTACAGTGCAGACCCATGCTAGAATTATGAATGAAATAAAGGTGTTTGTGAAATACAAAAGGTTGAGTAGTTTGAGGTTACGCCGCGTTTTGGGATGTCACATTTGGTGCTTAGTTTGTTGTTAATATCCCAAATAGATAACAGAGACCACAAGGCTTATACGAGCTTAACCACAGAGCTGACTGCATGTGCATATTATCGTGTGGAAACAGTGTATAAGACAGAATGCAAATTGTTTTTTTCCAAACATGTTTTATTGTTTTATAACCTTTAAAAGCTGACACAATTATGCAAATGTGCATTTTGTTGGTGCAGTTTATTGAATACAACTATCAGTAATACCAAAAGGTTGTTTGTATAACAAATTAGTTTAGCCCCTGCATAATCTTATATTACTGATCGTTCTAAGGTTGTACTCCTTTTGTGCTCCCTTTATTTTTTTATTTGTATGTTCAAGAAGTTTTAAGATACAGTATGTACGAGTATGTATGAACAAAAAAAAAATAAGTTAACTGAATGCCCACCATTTCGAAGAGTCGTTCCCCTTGTATCGGTACTTAATTTTAGTTTGGTTATTTCCTTCCTTAAATTTTGGTCAGAAATTTGGTTTTGCTGGTAAAGGATCATGTTGTTGTTTTTTCTCCGCATTTTACTTTGTAACAACAAAACAGTGTGCTTTATGCGACTTCTATATGAGACAAGGCACAACAAATATGGTCCACAGCAACTGGTTTTTGCTAAAAATAATACAATTTTACTCTTTCTGGTAGCATGTACCAAGTTTCCAGTCATCCTTTATGGCTGTGCTGTACAGTCACGTTTATGTTTGTCCTGGTCGACAGTCCTGAATTTTGCACGATTTGAATACTTATTTGTAAGTTTGGTTTTTCCCCACATTTGAGCGGAACTTTGGCTATGCTTGCTTTCCTTTTGTTCCCGGCCTTTGCTTCATGTTTTACATTTCAACAACAAAACTGTGCGCCTTTATGTGATTTCCATATGAGACAAGACACATCAAAGTTGGTCTTCAGCAGCAAACCATTGTCATTCGTTTCGCTAAAGATAGTACAATCCCTACTCATCCTGATAGCAAAGTCTCCAGTTATGGCTATACAGTCCTGTTTGTGTTTGGTCTGGTCAAGTCCAGCATTTTGCACTATCTGGCACATGATAGATTTACTTATTTTATATGGTACACAGCAGTTAGCTAGCGCCAATCCCTACTGATACTGATAACAAAGTGCCAAGTGCCTAGCTATATTTTATGGCTATACAGCCCAGTTGTGAAATTGTCTGGCCAAAAGTCCAGACTTTTGCAAGATCTGACACAACATAATCATGCTATCGATTTACTTACTTTATAGCTATAACTTCACAACCTCTGTAAGTTTCTCTGAACTGACTTCTGGAGTAAAATTCATCTATCTGAAATTATAATATAATTATAATACATTATAAAAATTATAATCGTACCACCTATTATACATATCTTATATAAGTTTCGTGACGCATTTCTGGTGCCGTTAACAGGATATGATTTTCATCATCAGTTGAACATCATTCATAAATATTAGTTTACCTCGCATGTTTATTGTTTGATATGATCACATTGCTGTTTCGTAGGGATTTTTTTTTATTTTTTTATTTTTTTTTTATTTATTTTTTTTTTTTTTTTATTTTCGTTGTTGTCAGTAATATCAGTAATATTTGGCGTGCAATTTACGTTTAACATTTGTAAGTTAAAATGTGATTCAGATCAACAGAATGTCGTCCAGTGAAAATTACAAATGACGAAAGGATACAATTATTGCCTGAATTATGCCATTCATGACAAATGGACTTTCCTATCAGTATCATTTTGGCGACTCCACTTTCACTTTAGGGGCATCAGGTGTGATTTTGATTTTGTTGTTTGATTTTTCAACGAAATTCCTCTAAGCAAACAGAATAGCCCCAGATGGGACGCCATGTTCTGCTTATATGAGTTAAGATGATGGGATTAGGATAGAAAATGAATGGCGGTAATTGTGTCAGATATGTAATATTTTCTTGTTCTTATTTTGTGCTGTGACAGTAGGCATCATTCGGGCTATTGATATGTGAGTTTTTGATAACTATTCTGCATTATTAAAGAGTCGACTTCTAGATGAACTCGATGTCATTAATAACCCCTTCCTGGATTTTGAACTAACATTTAACTAACTAAGTTATTTAACTTCAGATATTTTAGCTTATTTAACGAATAGTATATTCTTTAGGTATACCGAAACTTTATGCCACCTCCTCCAGTAACCCGGTGCCCTAGATTTAATGATGTATTGCTAGCCAAATCATTAGACAATGTTCATTCAGCATATGGTATCAGTTTTCCTATCATTAATTCGACAATTACGTCAGCATTTATCATTTAGACAATTCATCATCATACTTTTCAGTCGGTTCGTTAGTGCACAAATGCAATGTTACTGTGAATATTCTTCCTTTACTTTTTGATGTAAAAGAGGTAAAGTATGCAGTAGGACACTAGTACCCAAGTCTATTGAATAAATTATATGAACCATGCTGGTGAAACATCAGAGGGCTGTCACAACAAAGGGAATATCCTACCTTTGCAGGAGGTAATAACGATATCCTATATTAAGATTAAAGCTCTGGAGCTATGTTTATTTGTTTTGTAGCCCTACATTTCCAATGCAGTACCAGTTTGCATTGCCTATTCTTACTCCTTCTAGAATCAGTTCTAATTTTCATATAGCCCATACTTGTATTCCGAGTAATTGCCATGTACTTTGTAGTGTCCTGTATCTTATCAGTGATGACCTTTTCACAAACAATACGAATGTAAGCCTTTGAAGTTGCGCTTCAGGTTTATCTGTGTACCAACATAATGTAGACGCAACGTTAGGAACTGGATGTAGCCATTTTATTGAAGCAATTTGACGGTTTCGTTAAATCTGTTTCAATGTGTGTTGTTTTTATTATTTTTCAAAGCAAAATGCCATATGGGATAACAGAACACATGTTAAGCTTTCCATACTGCAAACAAGTATATATGCGGCGCGTCTTGTTAATCAAATCGTCCCTTGAAAGCTAAAGGCAGTGTTACATCGGAAAACCTCGCTATTCGCCAGTTCCCGGCATCGGTAATCCGGACTTTGATAACGACGGTAAACATATCGCGTTATTTAAACGACAATGTCCTCAGGCGTTAACGTCAGTAAATTTAACGCTGACCACGTGTATGACAGCAATGTTACTTCACCATCGCCTCGGTAGCGCAGTAGGCAGCGCGTCAGTCTCATAATCACTGTATACAGAGCAATCTGAAGGTCGTGAGTTCGATCCTCACCCGGGGCAAATATTTTGCCTTTATTCAGTGCGGCGTATGCTTCTTGCTCTCATTTTGATAGGCCCGCGATTTTAGTTTGTGTTAAAGTACCGAGTAGAAAATATAAGCAAAATAAAGCGAGTTGAACACGAGCCGGCTTTTTTAGCTAACTTGTAGCTTGACAGAACACTAGGTGGCAGATCGGTGTAACTTCCAATATCAAGAGGTTGCGTTAAAGGTACAAGTAGGCAAAGATCAGGAAAAGGTGCAATCAGAAAGAGATTCCCACTCCAAAAATCGAGGTGGGAAAAAACCAAATTAACAATCAGGTACTTATACCATGAAACATATCGTGAGCCGAATGAGCAGCTATTTTCCCAATAGGTGGCCACTCAGTTACCTTTATTAAAAATATATAAAACATACAGAAGGCGCATAAAAAAAAAATAAACACCAAGACATAAAACAAAAAGAACCACCACAGAAGTATCGCCTTGGAACGATCAGTAACACAAAGTTACTGGCGGGCTTAAACCGGTTTTACAGGATCCTAACCTCACCCTCAGCTTCTGCGGTGGTTCATAACATTTAGTTAGTTCTTCGGTCCTCGTGCCAAAGTGCTTTTTTGGAAATCGAGAGCGTTCACAGCTAGGAACGCAATAAAATTACACGTTCCGGCTTGCCGCTAATACGGGGTAATGTTTACCACCCTTTCGCCGCTTCAACTGCAGTTAAAGGAAAAAGTGCATTTTGTATATTTTGCACCAAATCAATCATATGAAAACATGAGGTTTGTATCCATTTAATTCGCCTTACATTAAAATCAGGTTTATCTTAAAATATAATTTTGGAATTTCGTTCATAGAATCTACATTGTTTGGTTTAGTAGGCTAGATTGTTGGCTGAAGTTCTACAAACAGCTAAGCTAAGGTCATTTGGAGACGGGTAGTAAGCTAGTGACTTTGAATAAATTTGTAAAAATGTCATGACATGTGTCTAGCTTCACATTTGTATAGCTTCACGTTGACAAGATTCCACATAGTACATAAATATGAAAATTTCCAAGTTAAACAAAACACAGACAGAACATTGCCATTTATTTCAGCCTATTAAAATGGACGTCCGCAGCCCTGAAAAATAAAGATTTTAAAAGAAAATAATTCCATGAGCCCATCACAATAAACATGATCAGAAAAAAGTTCATTTTAATAGCAAAATATGTGCCCCGGGTGAGGATCGAACTCACGACCTTCAGATACATGTAGCTCTGTGTACAGTGATTATGAGACTGACGCGCTGCCTACTGCGCTACCGAGGCGTTGATGAAATAGGGAAAGCGCGCCTTTACGAAATAATACGCTTTTAGGCTGAAATAAATTACTCCCGCGTTTTCGTCATTTGCGTTTTGTTCAACTTCGTCATATAAATTTATTGTAATATGTGGAATCTATTTGGTGTGTCAGGCTTAAAACTTGCAAGGACGGTTCTTTCTACAATCTAAAGACACTACTGAGTCAAACAATCTGGATTCTAGGAAAACAAAAACAATATACATGTACATGTATTTAGAGATCATTCTGATCACTTTAGATCACTCTAAGTCCAGGACATAAGACAAGGAATCAAATGGCTACACGCCTCAAAGTTTCAAAAGATTATAAACCAAAGGAGTCGTCTGAGTTCATTTTTTTTTTTTTTTTTTTTTTTTATTAGTGATAACTGTTGCCAATGACTTCTATAAATGTAACTGCAGATGAAGCTCCTATAAGCGCAACTAAAGTTGAAGCGACAGGTTGGTAAAACGTGGCAGCCACGTTTTGCAAAAGGACGAGGGAATGACGTGATTTTCATATCGACCAACTTTTTTCTCTATTGACCAACTTTTTTTCTCATATTGGCAAAGTTTTCTTGCCATTACGAAAACATGCCCATGCAATAAACAGAGATTTTTTTAGCTTTGTAAATTGAAAATTTTCAGCTGATAAATTTTGATATTTTTCTTATTTTTGCTCAAAACATAGATTGTGGATACACGTTAGAACCGCCTCGGCAAAATATCAAAAATTTTCTGATGAAATTTTCAATTTTCACAGTAGAAAAAAATCTCTGTATATTGCATGGGTAAGTTTTCGTAATGTTCTTCCCGATCTTTGCTTCCTTTTGCAATTTTGTTATATGATACGGGCTAATTTAGCTACTAAACGACTTTATGAAATGTGTTTAATAAAAAGAGAACTGAGGAGTCCGCAGCCCTGAAAATTAAAGATTTTCAAGAAAATAATTTTATGAGTGTATAGCAATTAACATAATTAGACAATGATCCCTTTATAATGCAAAATATCTGCCCCGGGTGAGGATCGAACTCACGACCTTCAGATTGCTCTGTGTAAAGTGATTATGAGACTGACGCGCTGCCTACTGCGTACTGCGCTACCGAGGCGCTGATGAAATATCGAATGCGCACCTTTACGAAATATTACGCTTTTAGGCTGAAATAAATGACACCGGCCTCTCGCCATTTTGCAATTCATGTTAAATTAAACTTGGCCATTTCGTTTCAACTTTTTAATGTACTGAAATCTTATCAGGCTAGGATACTTCTAACTACATTTTTATCTACAGATACTATACTGAGTCAAACCATCTTGGTTCTAGAAAAACAAATATAAAACGATATATTTTGAATTCATTCAGATTACAGGAGACACGGAATAAAATGGGCACATTCCTTACTGTTTCATATGAATTATTATTACATCAGGAAAACATGTCCGTGTAACTTGATGTGTACCCCTTGAACCCCACTTTTATATAGCAAAACTGGGGTATGCAGGGGTATACCTATTTTTCTTATTTTTGCTCCAAAACATAGATAGTGGGTAGTCGTTAGAACCGCCTCGGCGAGGCGGTTCTAACGTGTACCCACAATCTATGTTTTGAGCAAAAATAAAAAAATATCAAAATTTTCAGCTGAAAATTTTCAATTTTTACACCTGAAAAAAAATCTCTGTTTAGTGCATGGGCAAGTTTTCATAAAGCTAGAATCCAGATTGTCTAGTACCTTTGAATAAAATGGTAGAGGAAAATATTATGACATGCGGTAAGCTTCACATCGACAAGATTCCACGTTTTATATAAAAAATAAAGTTAAACAAAACGCAAAGGACGTATTCGGCGTGAGAGTAGTGTCATTTATTTCAGCCTAAAATCGTTATATTTCGTATAGGCGCGCTTTCATCATTTCTCTATCGCCTCGGTAGCGCAGTAGGCAGCGCGTCAGTCTCATAATCAATGTACATAGAGCAATCTGAAGGTCGTGAGTTCGATCCTCACCCGGGGCAAATATTTTGCCCTTTTTAGTGTGTTATAATATTATGCTGATTGCAACCGTTTTGCAGGTGATTATATTTTTCATAATCACGGACGTTCAAACGCTGATATGAAATTCGTTTTAAAAGATTGTATACAAGATTCACGTGTATCGATTTAAGACCCTATGTACGTTGTGTTTAAAAACCTCGGCATATAGAAGGAAAAAAACTCGACCGACGCAGAAAAAGTAGGCCAAATGAAAATGACAAAAGTCCCGAATGAGCAGCTTTTTTCCCATTAGGTGGCCACTCAGTTGCCTAAACTTTACTAAAAATATGAAAACATACATAAGGCACCAACAGCACAAAAACTGAAACACCAAGACATAAAACAAATAGAACCACCACAGAAGTATCGCCTTTGAATGATCCGTAATATAAAATTACTGGCGTTTTAACTACCACTTCGCCGCCTCAATTGCATTTGCGTTTATAGGAGCTGTATCAACAGTTGCTATTATAGAAAGGTACAAGTAGGCAAAGAAGATTCCCACTCCAAAAACCGAGATTGAAATAAAAACTAAATTAATAATCAAGTACTTATACCATGAAAACATATCGTAAGCCGAAAGGGCAGCTATTTTCCCAATAGGTGGCCACTCAGTTACCTAAACTTAACTAAAAATATGAAAACATAAATAAGGTGCCAACAGCACAAAAAAAATAAAAACACCAAGACATAAAACGAAAGAACCACCACAGAAGTATCGCTTTGGAACGATCAGTAATATAAAATTACTGGCGGGCTTAAATCGATTTTACATGGCCATAACCTCACCCTCAGCTTCTGCAGTGGTTCATAACATTTAGTTTTAGAAGTCGAAATCACTGCCAACAGTTATGTCTTATAAAAAGAAAAAATGGAGGTCAGACCCGTTGGTTTATTTTGCATCTAAGAAATCAGATGAAACCAGCTACTTCTATGCCTCATATTCTGCTTATATAAAATGAATCGGGTTTATCGCAAAATATATTATTTTTTGTTTTTGTTTCCTTAAGATTAGAATCTAGTTTGTTTGATTTAGTAGATCTAGTGTGTGGTTTTGTTTTGAATTAAGATGTAGCGACAATGCAGAGAGAAATGTTCTAACATTGTGTCAAGCTTCAGATCGAGAAAATTCCATTTATTATAATATAAAAAATGAACTTTTTATTTAAACAAAACAAAAATGACGAATTGGCGAGAGAACATAGTCATTTATTTCAGCCTAAAATAGCAATATCTCGTATAGGCGCGCTTTCATCATTTCTCCATCGCCTCGGTAGCGCAGTAGGCAGCGCGTCAGTCTCATAATCAATGTACATAGAGCAATCTGAAGGTCGTGAGTTCGATCCTCACCCGGGGCAAATATTTTGCCCTTTTTAGTGTCTTATAGTGTGCTGATTGCACCCGTTTTGCAGGTGATTATATTTTTCATAATCACGGACGTTCAACAACGCTTATATGGAAAGGTACAAGTAGGCAAAGATCAGGAAAAGGCGCAATCAGAAAAAGATTCCAACTCTAAAAACCGGCGTGGGAAAAAAAAAACAAACTAACAATCAGGTACTTATACCATGAAAACATTTCGTAAGCCGAATGAGCAGCTATTTTCCCAATAGGTGGCCACTCAGTTACTTTAACTTAACTAAAAATATGAAAAGGTACAAGTAGGCAAAGATCAGGAAAAGGCGCAAGATACATAAGGCGCCAACAGCAACAATAATTTAAACACCAAGACACAAAACAAAAAGAACCACTACAGAAGTATCGCCTTGGAACGATCAGTAACACAAAGTTACTGGCGGGTTTAAATCGATTTTACATGGCCATAACCTCAACCTCAGCTACTGCAGTGGTTCATAACATTTAGTTAGTTCTTCGGACCTCGTGGTGAATCTCTAACTAGTCAATGAATCATCAAGAACAAACAAATAAATCATGATAAACATCCTGATGAATCAAAAACCAGGACTCACAGATTCAGTAAGCTGCCCGACGATGGAGATCCCTGGGCGCCGAATAACTTACTAACTCCGGAGCAAAAGAAAAACATCAGTTTGACCCCGGTGGGCCAAGCAACAGACAAGAAGCTCCGGCCCCAACCAACTAAAATGAATAGCTTTAAGACGGGGCCATCATAGAGTCTGACGCCCGACCCACCGGCGTGCAATTAAAGAAGGCAGCATAGTTATCAACCGTGATTGGGTTAAAAACTAAGCATGCAGACTGTCGCATAACATTCAAGTTATAACCTATACGTCTGTAACGTGTTATGATTTTTCTAAACTGAAAAATTATAATTTATGATTCGTTTTGAATTCGTACTAAAAAATTGTATACAAGATTCACGTGTATCGATTTAAAATCCTATGTACGTTGTGTTTAAAAACCTCGGCATACAGAAGAAAAACAAACTCGACCGACGCAGAAAAAGTAGGCCAAATGAAAATGACAAAAGTCCCGAATGAGCAGGTTTTTTTTCAATTAGGTGGCCTGGCCACTCAGTTGCCTAAACTTTACTAAAATATGAAAACATACATAAGGCACCAACAGCACAAAAACTGAAACACCAAGACATAAAACAAATAGAACCATCACAGAAGTATCACCTTTGAATGATCAGTAATATAAAATTACTGGCGTTTTAACTACCACTTCGCCGCCTCAATTGCAGTTGCGTTTATAGGAGCTGTATCAACAGTTGCTATTATAGAAAGGTACAAGTAGGCAAAGAAGATTCCCACTGAAAAAAAAAAAAAAAAACTAAATTAACAATCAAGTACTTATACCATGAAAACATATTGTAAGCCGAATGGGCAGATGATAGGTGGCTACTCAGTTACCTAAACTTAACTAAAAATATGGAAAACATACATAAGGTGCCAACAGCACAAAAAATTTAAAAACACCAAGACATAAAATGTAAGACCCACCACAGAAGTATCGCTTTGGAACGATCAGTAATATAAAATTACTGGCGGGCTTAAATCGATTTTACATGGCCATAACCTCTCCCTCAGCTTCTGCAATGGTTCATAACATTTAGTTTTAGAAGTCGAAATCACTGCCAACAGTTATGTCGTATAAAAAGAAAAATGGAGGTCAGACCCGTTGGTTTATTTTGCATCTAAGAAATCACATGAAACCAGCTACTTCTATGCCTCATATTCTGCTTATATAAAATGAATCAGGTTTATCTCAAAATATATTATTTTTTTGTTTTTGTTTCCTTAAGATTAGAAATTAGTTTGTTTGATTTAGTAGATCTAGTGTGTGGTTTTGTTTTAAATTAAGATGTAGCCACAATGCAGAGAGAAATGTTCTAACATTGTGTCAAGCTTCAGATCGAGAAAATTCCATTTATTATAATATAAAAAATAAACTTCCAATTTAAACAAAACACAAATGACGAATTGGCGAAAGAACATGGTCATTTACTTCAGCCTAAAATAGTAATATCTCGTATAGGCGCGCTTTCATCATTTCTCCATCGCCTCGGTAGCGCAGTAGGCAGCGCGTCAGTCTCATAATCAATATACATAGAGCAATCTGAAGGTCGTGAGTTCGATCCTCACCCGGGGCAAATATTTTGCCCTTTTTAGTGTGTTATATGCTGATTACACCCGTTTTGCAGGTGATTATATTTTTCATAATCACGGACGTTCAACAACGCTTATATGAAAAGGTACAAGTAGGCAAAGATCAGGAAAAGGCGCAATCAGAAAGAGATTCCCACTCCAAAAACCGAGGTGGGAAAAAACCAAACTAACAATCAGGCACTTATACCATGAAACATATCGTAAGCCGAATGAGCAGCTATTTTCCCAACAGGTCGCCACTCAGTTACCTTAACTAAAAATATGAAAACACACATAAGGCGCCAACAGCACAAAAAAATTGTAACGCTATTGAGGACTCTATTCATTTCTCTGTGGTGTATCTCTAAGCTTAGCTAATCGTGCGGTTTTATTCCCGGGACAGTTAACATTATTAACTCTAAATATTAGGTTTGTGAATTTTGTAAACGACCCTTACCTTTATTCTTACTTAATTACTGATAGTCGTTTGATTAAAAAATTAAATGTTTGCATGAAATGGTAGAAAAATGATTTGTCTTAAATGTGGTATAAACCAGATTTCCATTGTGTACTAATTTTACGGATTTTTACCCCCTAAAGTAAGTGTCGGGATTCTTTTGTCGGTCAGTATAGAAGAAAAACAAACTCGACCGACTCAGAAAAAGTAGGCCAAATGAAAATGACAAAAGTCCTATATTTATTTCTTATAAAAAGGTACATGTAGGCAAAGATCAGGAAAAGGCGCAATCAGAAAAAGATACCCACTCCAAAAACCGAGGTGGGAAAATGAGCAGCTTTTTTCCCATTAGGTGGCCACTCAGTTGCCTAAACTTTACTAAAAATATGCAAACATACAAAAGACACCAACAGCACAAAACTGAAACACCGACGGAGACATAAAACAAAAAGAACCACCACAGAAGTATCGCCTTGGAATGATCAGTATTATAAATATAAAATTACTGGCGTTTTAACTGCCGCTCCGCCGCCTCAATTGCAGTTGCGTTTATAGGAGCTGTATCAACAGTTGCTATTATAGAAGTCGAAATCACTGCCAACAGTTATGTCTTATAAAAAGAAAAATGGAGTTCAGACCCGTTGGTTTATTTTGCATCTAAGAAATCAGATGAACTGGGCCAGCTACTTCTATGCCTCAAATTCTGCTTATATAAAAGGAATCAGGTTTATCTCAAAATATATTATTTTTTGTTTGTTTGTTTTTGCTTCCTTAGATCTAGTGTGTGGTTTTGTTTTAAATTAAGATGTAGCCACAATGCAGAGAGAAATGTTCTGACATTGTGTCAAGCTTCAGATTGAGAAAATTCCATTTATTATATATAAAAAATGAACTTTCAATTTAAACAAGACAAAAATGACGAATTGGCGAGAGAACATGGTCATTTATTTCAGCCTAAAATCGTATTATTTCGTAAAGGGGCGCTTTCGCTATTTCATCATCGCCTGTTAAGCGTAGTAGGCAGTGCGTCAGTCTCAAAATTACTGTACATAGAGAAATATGAAGGTCGTGAGTTCAATCCTCACCTTAATCACATATTTTGCTATTTAAAAGGACTTATTTATGATTATGTTTCTTTCGATGGACTCGTGAAATTAATTTCTTTTTAAATCGCAATTTTTCAAGGCTGCGGACGCCACACTGCTCATTTATCATGCTTATGAAACTCATTTTATAAAGTTGTTAAATAGTTGACTTCATTAGTGGGACTATTAGTTTTTGAATGAATGCATTAGCCCGAACCATTCAGATAACAAAATTGTGAAGGTAAGCAATAATCGGCCAATACAATAAAAAGTAGGTCATTGCAAGAAATTTTTTTGCCAATGTTGTTGTTGTTGTTGTTTCGTAGAGTTCCGCCGTTGACTTATCGGCGCACCCGGTAAAACCGATAAAAGGGGGGATTTGTTTGGATAAAACTTTTGCACTATACAAAGTCACTATCTTGGTGAAGTCTATCTAAAACGTGAATAAAATAACTGTGTTCCAGTGAATAAAAGTCTGTGATGTCTACTAAAACAAGGTGCTCCGGTGAATAAAAGTCTGTGAATTAAAAGTTTATCTACAGGCACTCTTCGACACGGGGCAGTGTTCTGATAGCTTTACACAGCTGTTTGTGAGATGGCCAGTCTTCTGCTTGGCACTTCTTTGAGCAATATCTCACATATTTGCAAGCAGAACACTTTTGGAAGTTTCCTTCTGCTAAATAGTTTGCACAGCTTTCTGGCGGTTCAATGTCTTGTTCGCTGTCAGGTATCTGATTGAACAAACACTTTTCGAACTGAGAATCGTCACTATCTGGATTCACTGATTTGTCTGTTTCTGCCTCCTCGGCAGCCAGTTCGTTTAATATATCCGATTGAATGTTGGTTTGCCTATCAATGGTTTAAACGACTGTGTGACTCTGAAACTAAGGGTGTACGATCCAAGCACCCAGATTCCTCTGAATGTCTGACCACTGGTGACTGCGGACTGGCAATCCTCCTCGATTCCCGGGAGTTACGATCCACGCGGCACTTGGAATTCTCCGAGTGACTGACCGCAGTAGATTGTGGACTGGCAACCGTCCTTGTTTCTTGTAGCCTGGCGTAGTGGGCAGCAAGGTTCTCAGCTCTTAGCTGTCTGGCAACTTTCATATACGTTTCCAGAACTCCCTGCGCCGTCTCCGATCCCTGGCCACACGAGATGGGGTTTTCTTCTTCTTTGGCTTTGGGTGGTCAGCTAGTCGAACATTGGAAGAATCTGTTTTCTTGTCCTTATGTTGACACGCCGACACTCCAGAAGCTCGTTTCTTCAATGGCGGCTGATTCCCTTGACCCTGTCCTTTGTCTGTTTTGGCGGGAAAATTAACTATCAAAGTAAAGCTGGCTGCATTCCTGACCAGCTTCCATTTGCTGCCGTGTTTCGCCGCTCTCGATGACGTTGAGAATCTTTCGGAGGTGTTCTGGAATAAAACTGGCAGAAGAATTTTCCTCTGAGTCCATATCTTATTAACCAAATCCCTCCTAAGAATGTGCGTCCGCCATCTTCAACGATCACAATACGAGAATGAAAGTTGGTCAACACAGGAAAAAAATCAGCCGATAGGAAAAACGACATAATTCTCGCATTCTTTTAAAACTGGCAGCCATGTTGTACCATTTCTTCGCCGCTTCAACTGCAGTTGCGTTTATATGAGCTTCGCCTGCAGTTACATTTATAGAAGTCGAAATCATTGGCAATAGTTATCAGTAATTAACGAGAAAAAAAACGAATTTCAGGCGACACAGTTTGCTTATTTAGCATTTAATAAATCATTTATAAAATTAGGTTTGGATCTATTTAATTCTGTGCCTTACATTCTGCCTGTATAAAACCAGGTTCATGTCAAGATATATATAGTTTTGTTTTCCTAGAATTGTTTGATTTAGTTGATCTAATTTTCTTTGAAAAAAAAATGTTAACACGATTCCACATAATACATAAAATAAATTTCCTCGTTAAACATAACGCAAATGACAAGTCGGCCAGAGAACAATGTCATTTATTTCAGCGTAAAATCGTATTATTTCGTATAGGCGCGCTTTCGCTATTTCATCAGCGCCTCGGTAGCGCAGTAGGCAGCGCGTAAGTCTCATAATCACTGTACACAGAGGAATCTGAAGGTCGTGAGTTCGATCCTCACCCGGATCAGAGGAATCTGAAGGTCGTGAGTTCGATCCTCACCCGGGGCACATACTTTGCCATAATTCAATAACAGTATGTGTAAATTTCTTGTGTTCATTTTGTGTTCCTTTATCATCATTACAGACCACTGGACATCCAATCTTATCTCTTATTTCAAGGTTTCGTATTCATTGGTTAGGCAAGCGATAGTCCGACTGGTCAGCCGTCAAAATGAAGTATCATACCCAGTGGTTCATTTTGCCGTCTGACTCCAGCACATTGTCAAAAAGCCAAGCTGTTAGCCACTTTTGGGTGAAAGCCAATATTTACAGAATAACAAGTTTTTATACAAACAAATGGTGTAAAACATTGTAAAACCAAAAAAATAAACAAACCTCCATTTGAAAATTCATAAACATATCCAAATTTTGTTTATTTTGATGCTTTTTTAAAAGAATCCATTCAACATGGCTAACAAAAAGTCATCTGAGAGGGGAGACAATTCTAACTACGAGCTTCTGATTGGCTCTTAGAGAGTGCATGACCTCAGCACCCAGCCATCAACCAATCAGATTAGGAATTGCCATAAAATAAATGTCTAAAAACAGCTTGCAGAGATATTAATAGAACTTGGGAAATTTTGATAGTGTTGGAGTCAGACGTCAAAATGATAAATCAGTTATCAAAAATTCATTTTGACGGCTGACCCGCCAGACTAGGCAAGCGATTGGTCTACCTAAAATCTATTCCGTTATCTGTTTAAGCCATACATGAAACCATGGCCTTACGTGTCTTTCTAGAATCTTATGTATAACCGTTAACCTAGTTATTAGGGCAAAACTCTTAATTCACGTGGAAATAAAACAAAGATACAATAAGAAGATAAAAAAAAATCGACAGCGGAATCACGCAGCTATATTAGCGCAAAATTGAGCAAAAACTATGCCCCGGGTGAGGATCGAACTCACGACCTTCAGATTGCTCTGTGTACAGTGATTATGAGACTGACGCGCTGCCTACTGCGCTACCGAGGCGATGTAAACATAGTATAGTGGTAAAGTTCGTGGTCGTTGTCAAATACTGTTATCGCCTAAGGACAACATGTCACTCGTTTACCAATGCGGGAGACAACTAAACCGGTATCACCTTTATTCAAAGATTTATCAAGCTTGTTGATAAAACGAAAGTACCGACTAAGCAGTACATGAACGCATGAAAATAGTTCAGTAAAATATCGATCCATTTTTTTTTTAATTTTTACAACAATTTTCAAAATGAAAACCTTTCCAAGTGCGTAAATATATAAAGAAATAAATAAAGAAATAAAGAAAGAAATCAGGCAATATACCGACTTTATAATATAACTATGAGGGTCTGGAGGGGTATAATGATTAATGAATAATGGCCTAAAAATTTTAATGAGAGTGAATAAAGAGCAAAAAATTAAATGATTAGTGAATAATGAGGTCCTAAAGAATAATGAATAAATGTAAATATTTAATGAATAGCAGAGTAATATAATGAATAGTGAATAATAACATTTTAAAGAATAACGAATATGCTAAAATTTGGCTATGGAATTGTCTTAGATGGCCTCCCTGACATTCCAGAATTTCATTTTTTCTGGGGTCTGGGGTCTGGACGCCCCCAGACCCAATTTAGTTCAAATGTTGCATTCTTATTTCAGAAATCCTTGAATGTTTGGAAATACATATGTCTGGAAGCCAAGTATGTAGGGGCTCACCTCATATGGGCCAATTGAAAAAGAAATGTGTCATTTGATGGCAGAGAAAAATTAATTAAATCATTCTGGATGTTTACTGAGCCAGATACTATTTCACTGTTTGGTTTGCTTATGCATATGTATTTTCTTTTTATTCTATTACCCCACTTTGTCCTTATTATGTATGTTCCAACCCTATAATAATAATGATAATATTTTCTGTGGATGGACATCATCTTGGTGTCTTATATGACAGAACATAATTATAGTGTTGCAATCAGAAACATTAGGCAGCACTAAGAATGTTGATGCCAATCTATCTGGCAATTTAAATGGCGCTACATATTTTTTTCCTCGCTCGCTTCGCTCACTCGGTATTTAAGACAATAAAAAATGTATTGTACAATCAGGCACAAGCACAAATGCATACATCACATATTACTCCTATGCTAACTAGTTTACTAAATAAAAACAACAGCATTTTATTATACCTTTACCCCTGAAGTTACAATTTTTTGTAAATAACCTTTGGCATTCATAATTGAGGAGAAAGATTCAGGGTATTTAGTATTTAAGGTGGAGGGGATTATACTCCCAACAGATTTAAAAGGCTAAAACAATCGGTCCTTGTGGCTTGAGATAAGAGATGCCTTAGGTGGGGAACACCTATTTTTGCTTATGGTTATTAGCTGAAGAAGGCGTGACTAGAAATATTTTAATGAATAATCGAGCTAATTTTAATGAATAAGCCAAAATTTTAATGACAGTGAATAAATGGCTAAATTTTTAGTGATTAGTGAATACCAGGACCCCCCATCCAGACCCTCAACTATTAGTATTACGGAATTTGTTTGTGCGTTTACACAACATTAATTTTACCTGTATCGATTAGGATGAAATATACCTTTATCGATTGAGATGTAAGCCGTTTTTTGATTGGATAATGAGATAGAGTAAATGTCAGTGCACTGGTATATCGAAAGGGTCTTAACTAATACCAGTCCACTGCTAAATTTTACCAGTGCACTGCTAAATTTTATCAGTCCACTGCTAGATTTTACCAGTGCACTGCTAAATTTATCAGTGGACTGGTAAATTTACCAGTGCACTGCTAAAGTTTATCAGTGGACTGGTAAATTTACCAGTGCACTGGTAAAATTTAGCAGTGGACTGGTAAAAATTAGCAGTGCACCGGTAAAATTTAGCAGAGCACTGGTAAAAATTTACCAGTGGACTGGTACCGGTGATTTTGACCCTCTTGGTACACCATACAAAACTGTTTCCCTATTCGTCTTTTTGCTTCCATAATATGCGCCGCGGCGCGAGAAAACCGATCTTCGTTTTTTCCGACCAGGTCTGACACAAACCGAGTTGTTCGGTGAATAAAATGAGATGCTTATTGATTGGTCTGAAACTAATACTGCACTTTAGATTGTTAAAAAAAGGTACAAGTAGGCAAAGATCAGGAAAAGGCGCAATCAGAAAAAGATTCCCACTCCAAAAACCGAGGTGGGAAAAAACCAAACTAACAATCAGGTACTTACACCATGAAACATATCGTAAGCCGAATGAGCAGCTATTTTCCCAATAGGTGGCCACTCAGTTACCTTAACTTAACTAAAAATATGAAAACATACATAAGGCGCCAACAGCACAAAAAGGCTTGATGTTATAATAAGCTGGACAATTGTACTATCAGTGCAATTGATGTTATAATAAGCTGGACAATTGTACTATCAGTGCAGCGAAAACAAATACATTGATCAGTTGTACGGATTTGTATATCTGATCTGTGTCTTTGTTTTGGCGTAGGCAAGTGTCCTGTATTCTCGTGATGTGTCTCAAATGTAAACACTTTGCTTGGTATTGATACGTATAGAAGTCATGACTTTAATATGCATGCATGTATTAACTATGGCCCTATCATGCAGCTTGAGTCAGAGGTACATGTACATATATTACTTTGTTAACTTTGTTAATTTTGTTTCTATTCTTCTTAGTTATTACTGTCATAGTATTATGCTCCTCTGGGGCTTTCATGTTTTTCGAATAAACTTTGAAACTAATATTAGTTAATTTTCGTTAACTCGTAATCACAGTTTTACCTCGCTAGGCTGCTCTCAAAGGATCTCAGTTTTATTTTTATCTGTACTATGCCTATACAGGGGTTTTGCTAACTATCAACATGCCACTGGCCCGGAGGGCCAACTGGTCTCAAAATCTACTGGCCCTCTGAACTTTCAACTGGCCCAACTATTCTTTCAAGGTCTAAGTTGTTTTGGATACAGAGGTCAGCGCATTGCAAAACAAGAATAGCACAAACAAATTACAATGATTTTCGTCTAAACAGTTGGCCATAACAGCAAATAAATTATTTGCACACAATACTAATGTAGCCAGTCATTGCAGCAATTACAAATCAACAGCTTTCTAACACTACATTCAGTTGGTTAAACTATTTACATCACACTTGCACTTTCACTTTGAGAATAAGCAGTACCATTTCGAACACTTTTTTTCCTGAACAATTCAGCTGGCCCGAAGGACCAGCTGCACCACATTTTAACTGGCCCAAGACCAAAATTTACTGGCCAGGGCCAGTGGGCCCCCTCTTAAAAAAGCCCTGCTATAGGATGAATAAAATAAAATAATGAAAAATAAACTTACCTGTTTACAATATTTGGAAGAAAGGAATGAGAAATCTTTTGATGACAGTTGCTCTATATCTTGATGATAGTTAACGTTACGAATCTTCATTGCAAGAGTAGCCTTTAAGAATTCTGAAAGAAGATGTTAAAACATGTCAATGAAATAAGTACCCCTTAACCACTGGGTGCTTCCTTCGTCCCGATATAAAAAGGTTTTGTTTGACTTTTACTATAGGTCCCGATAGGATTTGGTTTTGTTTGATTCTGGTATCGGATTTTATTGACATGTTTTAACATCTTCTTTCAGAATTCGGCAATAACAATTTTATAGGAAGTTTTTGTTTGATTCGTTAAGAAGTGATATAAATTGTGAAATTAATGTTATTGCCGACTCTGTTTTGCGGAGATTTACTCTGTTAAATAGTAGAAAAAATCCGGTACCAAAAAGTCAAACAAAACCTTTTTTTTTTATCGGGACCAAGGAAGCACCCAGTGTTAACCCCAATTTTATGTAGTGAAACTATGGCGAAGAGGTGTATAGATATTTTGTTTTCTTATTTTGACCAAATCATAGATTGTAGGTACTCAATAGAACCGCCTCGGTCAATGTTTTGAGCAAACATATTAAAATTCCAATGCAAATTTCATTTTTTACAAATGAATAAAATCTCTGTATATAGCATGGTCGAGTTTTCGTAGCGATACATTCAATTAATTATAATAATCAATTACCTATTTCGTTTTATGATTCTTTCTAGGCTGCCTTTGTTTCTTTGTGTATTTGTGTCTTTTTCGTTGATGTTTCTAACGGTCATGTACGTATGTGTATATACGTTTTGGTTTATACAAAACATGTTTTTCTCACTTGGCTGTGGTTAAAGCATATGTCATGTCATGACCTAGGCTTCTACATAAATACATTAACCTGTGTCCTTAGCATTAACGGTCTTTAGCATTCTACGAACAACAGGAATCGTTAAATTATCTGTGAAATAATTGATTGATAATTGCATATAAATGAGTATATCAATAAGTATTGCTGAACATTTTAAAAATATGATTTCCCTGTTTTGATGTATTGCCATAATTCATCAAATAAAAAGTTTAAAATGCACCAATGTCTTGTATTTGGGCCCAGGTGTACACACAATAATACCAAACTGTTTTAAGAAAAAGAGAATTCATTACGAAAATTTGCCCATGCAATATACAGAGATTTTTTCAATAGTAAAAATTGTGGTTTTTTTGTAGAAAATCTTTGATATTTTTCTTATTTTTGCTCAAAACATAGATCGTGGGTACACGTTAGAACCGCCTCGCCTAGGCGGTTCTAACGAGTACCCACAATCTATGTTTTGAGCAAAAATAAGAAAAATATCAAAATTTTTCAGCTGAAAATTTTCAATTTTTAAAGCTAAAAAAATCTCTGTTTATTGCATGGGCATGTTTTCGTAATGTGTACACACAATAATACCATACTTTTTTAAGAAAAAAAAGAATTAAATAATGGAAGCTGAAAATTCTTATTGTCTTTTAGCTCTTGTACTATACCTTGTTACTAAATTTGATTTTTTTTGTAAAAGTTTTTTTCTTGCAACTTTATCAACATGATTAAGTTCTTTTCACTGTAAATAACAAGTCACCAGTCGCGAACATTGAAATGCTGAAATAATTAAATTGAGCTCTTAACTTGCCCGAGTAACGTCAAAAGAGATGTGCCCCGAATAAACAAGCGGGGGAACTCTAAGAAACAACAACAACATAACGTTGTTATCTGTCCTTCCTAGAGACTCAAGTTTGTTTGTTTGAATTGATGCCCAACGTCCCAGTCAACTTGTACTTTTTTTTTACTCTAACAGCCCTGTAGTCATTCGACAAGTTCATCTATGTAAAAAGATGTCCTACATCTGTTCCCCTTTTAAATTATGATTTTACTCGCCTATTTGTGTTATTAATTTTGCTAATCTACCCGTCGTCGCATCTGTAAGTTGGTTATCTTCTATTTCTTTTTCCAAAGTATGTGCCTTAAAAATACCTTTTGGTTTATGTATTCTTTTCCTGTAACTCTTTTGCTTTGGGGATACAGGTCTCTTGGACACCTAACTCTAACTGGCCATTTTGTTATGCCTTTTAGCACAGATGATTTCCGTCAAGTTCACTTTGTATTGCTTCATTAAGCTTATCAGCTCTTTCTCTGTGTAAGCGGATTTCTAATAATACTGACTGTTGTATGGTAACACACCTGGCCTCGAGGTTATAAAACAATTTTCATTCTCAATTCAGCTGAGCACGAAATTTAAAATTAATGCTGAAGTAGCCCAAATAAATTGAAAATTCAGGTTTAGATCATTAAACCCTATAATTTATCCTGCTAATAAATGTTAAAATGCCAACAATTGTTGGCATTTTAACATTTATGAGCAGGATAAATTCTAGTCTCGGCTGAGCTGAGCATGAAAAAAGGTTTTATGACCTCGGGGCCTAGTTATTACATTTCTTGATCTTTCACCTTGATTCAGCTTTGGATATCTGACTAATATTGGCATACAAAATAGAATTCCATATACTGTCAATTATACACAATAAATTATGTTTATTGAAGCTTACATCAGATTCGAGATGTATTTATGCATTCAAAACAGATTTATATTATTTACAGTTTGAAATTGCCGTTTCCGGATGCTTCAATATGACGCACCAAAAACAAATATTAAAATTTCCTTGTCTGACACAAAGAAAGCTGATACAACTTTGCAAAACATAACGTATCAGTAACAAAACATGGTACTAATTAGTATTTATCTAATTTAGAAAGTAAATCCTTTGTTCTTTGAATGACATGAGGTTAGTCGGAAGACGGTATTATGCAAGATCGAAGTGTGGCAGCCAATTCCTTGCATAAATTGACATAAAACGAGATATAATACAATTGAAACAATAATACACTTTCAATTTATGCCACAGACTGTTTTGATCATTGATTGACAGCACCCTATCTGTACCAAGGGAGGCGCTGGCAATATTCAGCATTTGACAGTCTGTTTGATTGCATTTATTGCTGCGGTTAAAATAATTTAACTGAGGCAATAAAAGTACCATAAAAAATGACAGGTGTCTCGTTATAAAATATAAAGCCAAAAATATACGTCCGGAATAATGATGATGATGATGATGATGATGATGATGATGATGATGATGATGATGATGATGATGATTGACATCATCATCATCAGTAGTAGAAGTAGTAGTAGTGGTGGTAAAAACCAACAAAACCATATTTTGTAAACAAAAATACAAAAAAAAGATAATTTGATGCATTTAAAGTGTACATCTGGACATTCAAATGGTATTAAAAATACAATAACCCCAATGATCATTGAAATGCCGATGGTAAATAATATAAGAATCTTACATGAGTGTAAGGTATGGAAAGACAAATCTGTCCCGAGGGGCACATTTTGGCATCACGAGGCTCGCCGAGTGATGCCAAACTGTGACCCGAGGGACAGATTTGTCTATCCATACCCTACACGAATGATGGGTTCTTTTTCTTGCACGCCGTAACGCGGCGAAGCTTGATTTTTATACTTTTTATCTAGAAAAATGCTACAATCGCGGCGTCCGCCATTTTGAATTTAAACGTTTTGACGTCATCGTGACGTGTGCGCTTAGCGACGAAATTACGTGACGTTCTATACAACCAATGTTAAAAAAGAACACTTGAACGCAGGGTGCGACCGGGGTGAGATAGCGAGGGTGAGATAAGAATTTCTCACACGGGGAAAAACGTAGGATTTCTCTATCTGGTGTGCAAGAACAAACATTTTGCAGAAAAACAGAAATATGTACGTACCTATGTGTTTTTCTTGTGTTTCTGAAAAGAAAAGAAAAACAAGAAAGTTATTGAGAAGTTGTCAGTTAAACATGTAATAGAAATCCTTAAATCATTCGCAAGATCTAATGAAGTAAAAAAATACAAGTAGGCAAAGATCAGGAAAAGGCGCAATCAGAAAAAGACTCCCACTCCAAAAACCAAGGTGGGAAAAAACCAAACTAACAATCAGGTACTTATACCATGAAAACATTTCGTAAGCCGAATGAGCAGCTATTTTCCCAATAGGTGGCCACTCAGTTACCTTAACTTAACTAAAAATATGCAAACATGCATAAGGCGCCAACAGCACAAAAATATTTTAAACACCAAGACATAAAACAAAAAGAACCACCACAGAAGTATCGACTTGGAACGATCAGTAACACAAAGTTACTGGCGGGTTTAAATCGATTTTACACGGCCGTAACCTCACCCTCAGCTTCTGCAGTGGTTCATAACATTTAGTTAGTTCTTCGGTCCTCGTGGTGAATCTCTATAGGATGTAAACCTATATAGGATGGTAAATAGTCATAGTGACCTTCTGATGTAAGACACTGAAGGAAAATGTATATGGTCGTAATAATCTAACGCAAGATGATGAACAAAAGATTGCAGAAAATGGCAATGTTGAGGATAGACATAGAAAAAAGTCAAATACTGTGACTGGCAAGAAGGTCTTTATCTAGAGTGACATTAAATGAGAGAAATAATGCATACATATGTGTTGATGATAAGGCGTCTAAGACATTGCATAAGTTCAGCACTGATGAAGGTTCATTACCCGAAATTGTACAATATGGCCCATCTTCTAGCTTTGTATTTTTACTGCTTCCAAAGGATCTAACAATTATTTTTATCTCTTATCAGACTAACTCGATGGCTAAAGCTTTCAGAACGGTCGTGCCCCGGTCGCGCCTAACCATAGGCGTTAAACTGGTATCAGAAGCTATCTTGTTTGGTACTGCGTATTATAAGGCTACATCTGGAACAGATCTTTCATTTGGATGACTAATGTTCATCCTGACTTAAAATGATAAACCGCCCATATCAGGAGAAACATGCTTTTTAATGACTAGCTCGTAAACAATTTTAATTTGGACAATAATAGCGGAGTATTAAACTTCCGTCAAGGAATCAGTTTTTCTCTATCATACGTATGAAAAGTAAAACATATTTGAATAATTTATTCAAAGCCATGATCGCGTCTATCAAATAAATACTGCTAACTGTCAGTCATTGATGGATGGTGAATACGACTACCATTCGAGAAAGATGTCTATATTGTGTATAACCTTATAGCAACAGCTATTATTTCTGGACGTGTATTTATCAGATATTTTATTGCAAATGCATTCGACAATCGTACTAAAGCAGGTATTAGAAAATGACAGCGAAGTAAAGTTCCAAAGCTTTTGGACAGACAAAAATGTCACAAAGCAAAACATGTTGTATAATTTGCAGTCCACTTTAATTTCTGCATACTGTTAATATACCAGTAAGATTGGTGGCTCATTTAGACCATCTTGCTACGATACAAGTCATTTTCATCAATTACGCTGAAGCTGCGGTTTTTTAAATGTTTAAACTCGGCTTATTTTGTTAGTCTAGTGGTTGTACAACAGGGCGAGTCTTTGTCTCCTATATTAATTATTCTTTTCTTCTTATCTGATATTGCGAATTGTCTATGTTCCAAAGATAAATTGAAAACTTTTCGAGTCCTAAATGCAACTTTTATTAATGTATGACTGTGAAATTTGAAGCTTCAGTAAAGCAACTGGTATGTAAAGTCTCCAAAAGTGTGATCGAGACATATCATATTGTAGTTTTCGAAAGTTCCATTATTTGAACAAAGACAAATCCCTATATTGAAATATTGGACAAAAAGAGTCTATCTTGCGTATTTAATATATGCTATGCAACAAATCGAGTTGAAATCATGTGTAATAAATGAAAATAGCTGAAAACAATTTTAGAACAAAACATTAAAATTGGTGAAAATTTAAAATAAAAAGATACGAAAAAATATGTTTATAAATAATATGAGAATAGAAATGGTCTGGTTTACTGTTTAAATATAGCCATCACAACTAAACTAAAGCTTTAAAAGTCTTTATTGCACCAGTCATTTATGGAGCGATACACATGTACATGTACTTTTATCTTAATTTATGTTATAGATCAAAAGTGTTATCATGTTATAGTCAATGATAAATTCAAATAAATAACGTAATGGAATTGCAAATGATATAGTCATGACTCAACAAAACAAAAAAAAAAAAAAACAACAACAATATTTATGATCTAATACTCACAAATGATATTATACCAGTATAATTATACCCCCGGCATTTATGCCGACGGGTATATAGCTTTCGCTTTTCCGTTCGTCCGTTCGTATGTTAGTTAGTTAGTTAGTTAGTTAGTTAGTTAGTTCGTTTCTTCGTTCGTAATTCCGGAACGTTCGTGGAATTTACGTCAAAGTTTTGGTTAAAGTTTCTCTAGAGGTGTATATCTCATGAACCGATGATCAGAAACCATTCATATTTGGACCATAGGTACCCTATAGGGTTTGCTTTGTTTCCATGAGATCGGACCCCAGGGCCCTTCCCCAGGGGTAGGGCTGGAGGTCAAAATCTAGGTCACCTTTAAAATATGCTGTTTACAATTTTAATGTTTCTTCTATAAGTCCATATCTTAACAAACAATCATAGGGATGTATTCTTATTTAGTTCATAGATACCCTATAGGGTTTGCTTTCATACTCCATGCTCGGTACCATCTCCAGGGGGTGGGGCTAGAGGTCAAAATCTAGGACTTATTTATAATATGATAAATATCATAATAAATATTTTCTGTAAGTCTGTTTTCTTGACATCCACAAAGTTTTATCAGAAAGCATTCATACTTAGACCATAGGTACCATGTAAGGTTCAGACACAAGGGTCCATGTGCGGGGGGTGGGGCTAGAGGTCAAAATCTAGAACTTCTTTAAAAAAAATGTATTTCTTTACTTTTCTTTATCACCATGTTCAGAAATGATTCGTACTTGCACCAAAGGTACACTATAAGGTTTGCCTTGTTCCTAATGACATTAGACTCTAGGGTCCGTGCCCTGAGGGTGGGGCTAGAGGTCAAAATATAGGACATCTTATTATTATTATTTTTTTATTTTTTTTTTTTTTTTTTTTTTTTTTTTTTAATATTATTGAAGAATGACATTCTACTTTACATCTAGGACCGAGGACCTGACCCTCAATGTCCGCGATCAAGTCCTAGATTGAGTATACAAGTCAGCTCTGTATACTGTTCTAAAATAGATCTGTCATTCTACTACACCCCCCCCCCCTCCCCATGGTTTTAGACAGTGTTTTTTGCAAATACAAATTTATAAGCTTTACTTGTTGAGGGTGCTCTCTTTCATCAGGAATTGAGGTTTAATGTGTCACTGTCAGTGAGCATGTCTGGATTGGTGGCGGTGGGCTGACGGGTGGGGGCGTTGGAGGGAGCTACCAGCCGGGGGTATACGTGCCTCTCAAGGCACTTTTTCTAGTTATAATTACCTTTCAGCGCCGTAGCGAAGTAAATGGCAGCCCCAAGAGCTCCGGCTAAAATCAACAAGAGAATAACTGCTAGAATTGGTCCCATACATTTCCTCACTTTCACATGGAATGGTAAATCTACGGGCTGGATGAAGGAAAACGGATCCTTAGGATCATATTTGATATTATTTGTGACTGTAACTGCTACATTTCCAATAGTTGGAGTCTTTTGAGTAATTTCACTACTTAATTTAGAGTCAATACTTGCCGAGGACGCTCTTTTCCCGGCCTCTTTGACTTTTCTAGTTCTTTCTCTACTACTTGATAAAGAAGTCACACTATCATTCACACTTAAATTAGATTCACACCTTTTATTGAGCTTTCTGTCGGAAGATTTACTGTCCCGATCCGATAATCGATCAGTGCTACTTTTACTTCGCGTGTCTCTGTCCGATGATCGCGATAATTGTTCCGTACTGCTCTTGCTCCCTCTATCGTCAGATGATTGTCTTCTCTTCCCATGATGTTTTGGCACTTGTAATTTCCCTTTATCACTCCGATATGGCGAACTAAATTCCGATAATTCACTAATGGAGTTCGTACTATAACCAGATGTCCCTGTTTCTTCCGATGAAGTTTCCCGCGTTCTCCTATGTTTCCGCCTATCTTCCAACGTATTTGTGCTGCTGGACGTTGACTGTACATCCGTCCGTATGCGCGGAATGTTGAACAGACCGCTAGAGGTCGCTGAGCTCGATGTCCCTTCAAAGTCGCCATAGGAGGTGCTTCGATGAAAAGGGGCCTGTAACATGAAATATATGTAAGTTAATTCTTATGTACTCGACTATAAATTTGTTTCAGAGATGATAAATTTGTTTCAGACATGTTTTAGAAATTTATCATGTGACTACATGTCATATTTGGTTCATTTAAAGTAGTTGTATGGTCTTCCTTTGGGTAATTAATGTGCCCCCGCTTTATTATAATATGTTTTAACTTGTTTCTGTTCTTAGACATTGTTAGTTTCACTTAAAACTGGCCTCTGCAGTAGTTTAAATGTGTTAAGTTAGTTGTCCAGTCCTTATGGTGCATCTCGAACTATCAATGAATCATCATGGTCAAACAAATTATGATAAACGCCATGAAGAATTAAAAACGAGGACGGGAGATGTTTTGTCTTTAGCATGTAGTTTTTGTGGGAAATTTTTGTTTATCTTTTGTCTTTGGCTGTTCATTTACTTTCGAATGTTTGTGTCAATATACTTTTCATTTTCATTGTTCTATTTGATTACGACAGATTGCAGTCAATAAATTGTGGATTTGAAGGTGTTATTTATTCGTTTGCACCGAAATTCCGTTCGATTTTGAGTGTTTATTGACGACATCAATCAACTTATTCTGCAATATTGACAAGTTATCTAACAACAAAACAACAAAGGTGTGCACTTTCTGCGGGCGGCGAAACCACATCACATTCCACATCACAACCCACCACAAAGAGAATGATCATTAAATATAGTACTTGTTTCATTGGTTATAGTCGATTGGCTGTTAATTCGAATCACACAAAAGACATTGGTAAACACCACAAGTACGTTACTGATTTGCAACTAAACACGCAAATAAACAAAAAAGTGAAACCAGATTTTTATAACGTGCATTTCAAAGCGAATGATACACAAGAGGGTAATCCATTGGAACCAGTACAGCAACAAACAAACAAACATGTCCAACTTCGAGGGACAATCGATTGTTTCGCTAAATTACAGGTAAATCGCTAAACAGGGGAATTAACTGAGTTTTCTGGGAAAATCGATACTACCTGTCAGAGTTCCCTTCGTTACAACTATACCTGTATTTTACCTTTAGAATATAGTCACTGTTGTCAAGGATACGTGCGCATACGATAAATGTCTAAAGTGAAGGTTGCAGATTTTGATAGGTTTACCTTCTTCAAATGCGATAATATAAGCAGTGGCAAATCAAAACAGGTCGCTTCTTGGAAAATTTTACTTTCTGTTTTCGCTACATTAAATTAATTTGCGCATTTCAGCAAATACTTAAAGCCTTGAAAACGAATTAGACACGTACATGTATTTCATAATTATAATGAGCGTGTATGTATTTGTATGTGTGGATGCAAATTATCGCAAAGTCAATCAATTACGTGTATGTACATATGTGTACTTTATAAATCCAGCCACAGTTAAGGCTTAAAGCGCATGTAATAATCTAAATACCATAATCAGAATAATCAGAAAAAAGCACAATTTTAATCAATTTAAAACAAAAATCATGATTTAATTCTTCAAAATATGCGGTTTTCTTGAAACAAGTATAGTAAACTAGATTTTCATGAGCGGCACAAAAACAAACTCGCAAATCATTTTTTTTTCTTATTTCACACACATAGTCATTTTCTATGTGTGAACAACAGGTTTGAATCCAGTCTGGTCGGAAAATCTATATACAGTTTGTGTCGCGGCGCGTCAAGTTGGTACATAAATTATGCGTCATTTAGTCCTTACAACAGACACGTGCCCTCAGGTAAATGTTTGCGCAGATTTGAGCCGCGATGCGAGAAAACCTGTCATCGGTGTTTTCGACAAGGTCTGACATAAACCAGGCTGTACAGTCATAGACAAGGCCAGAAGCTTGAACTTTTGGATTTAAGTAGAATAATAATTTTATTATCCGTGTAGCGAAATAAAAGGCGCTGATCATTTGTGCAGTTACTGTACAACTGTTCTGCGTCTTTGTTTTCGCGTAGGCAAATATCTTGTTTTCTCATGATGCGGCTCATTTTATAGTTTCATATACCTGACACGCTCAGGTTTAACGGATTAAGGGCTACAAACCAGAATGTTTAGCTTCTTTATTTTAGTTGATTTAAATGAACAAATTTGTCCTTGATAAAGTATTGGAATGATGATTAAATCGTTAAAAATAACATTGTAAAAACCTGTCCGTGAAATGTATACCCCCTTTTATATAGTAAAATTGGGGTTGACAGGGTTATGCCTCTTTTTCTTATTTTTGAAATAACATAGATTGTAGGTAGTCGTTAGAACCGCCTCGGCGAGGCGATTCTAACGTGTACCCAAATCAATGTTTTGAACAAAATTATGAAAACTATCAACAATTTTCCAATGAAATTTTCATTTTTTTTACAGCAGAAATAAATCTCTGTATTTTGCATGGGCAAGTTTCTGTAATAAAACATGCAGCAATCAAAAGCATACTGTGATTTTCGAAAAAAAAAAAAAAAAACACTCTCTCTCTCTCTCTCTCTCTCTCTCTCTCTCTCTCTCTCTCTCTCTCTTTGAACAAAGAAAATAATGAACGAAAAAATATTTTAAAATAAAAAAAAAAGATGCAATACATCAGCGCAACAAAAAACGGGGTTCATTAAAAATGAAGGTTTTGTCATTTCATTATTTGCATATAAATCCATAAACATAAAATTCAAGAATTGTTGTATTCTTTGTTCTTACATCATCAATTAAAGAGGCTCTTTTCGAGAAAAGTCACAAAAATATAATTTTAGCATCCTACATGGCTTAGCATAGGGGAAGACTTGTAAAATATAATCTTGTCATTTATTTGGGGTCCTAGTGGTAAATTATTAATTTTGATTCTGTTAAAGATGTGATGATAGGCTGCCACAAATACCACTTATTGTAAAAACATTACTCTGAAAGGGCAATAGTTGGTGTCATAAATCAATTATAGACACGCGTCAGTGGCTACCGTGATAGTTCACACCTGACATTTAAAGATGCGCTATCACAATGTCAGTTTACTTTCAAAACTTTATGAAATGAATGATATTTTTCAGGCCTGTAACTCTTTAATTATACTACCTTTCTTATTTTTTCTTTTTTTATTACATAAAATATTTGTGAAATTGATAAAGTATACTGCTTTAAATTTGTCGAAACATAATCTAAAATTATCAATTCCTGTTTTATCATGTATATTATTTAAACATATTGCATAAGGACTATAATAAATAAATAAATAAATAAATAAATAAATAAATAAATAAATAAAACTCGGTCAATCAAATGGATTATGGATTAGGGTACGGACTTACCTGCAAATGCTAAGAGATTTACCTGTAGACTATTAAGATAGCGACATTAAAATCAATAACAGCGATTAGATGCGAAGCGTCGAAAAATTAATGAAAAATAAAATGGTTTGCTTGCTTGGATATCAAAAGGGCTCTATTTATTTTTTGTTTATTTATACAAATTTCGTATCAGCGTGTTCGCCATTTAATTGCGCATATGCCCCCGTTTGCACAGAAAAAATATTTACATTATTAAAATAATTATGACCGGTTTTCTAACAGTGAACCCATTTCATACAGAAATTTCACTATATGTTTAATTAGTCCTAGGTTTGAACAAAAATGATGAAAAAGGTCCAAAAAGTACTAATCCAAATTTCATAAAACTTATATCAGGACGTTTGGGAGGTAATAAGGAAAAACATATGTTTGCACAGGAATGATCCATCAATTAGTTTTAAAGATATTACCATAAAACCAACAGATTCCATTGTAATTCCCTATTAACGTTCAAGCCAGTTGCCGATACCTGGCTGTCTTTAAAAGTCCCGTATGTAGGTAAAATATGGAAATTTTGATCCTTTGGAATCAGTGAAATATCCAAGAAACAGACATTCCAAATTGTGCTGTTTCGGTTAATGAACCGTTAATGAGCACGTACTGGTTTGGGCAACAGGGAGAAAAAAGTTTCAGTTGAAGGCTTAACTTCAACTTTTAGTTGAAGGTTAACTAATGGATTAGTCAGAGAGCACATTTTCAGGAAGCAATAAGGACGTGTTTGTACCTAAAATATCACAGTAACATTTCTTGGTAGTCTAGTTCCTAGGACAAAAATATGTTTATGAAAAATGTCACATGCTATTTTTGTGCTATATCTTTTGCTGGATATGCAGTGGTCAAAGTTTATGATGACACTCACAGAACATTACATAATTGTCCTGTTTGGTTGTTACTACGGGGGATTTTGGGGTAGCCCTTCAGTTCGGATTGCACTATGTTCTTATTATGGCTTACTTTTAACGTTTAATAGACGATATAATGATAATACAGTACACCAATATATAAATGAGAAACAAATAGTTTATGGTGACTTATAAAATATCTCCATATGTAGGCTAGACTGGCAGTAAAACTGAAACTAACGTGGGAGTTATATACAGTAACAGGCGCTTGAGAATAGGCCGCTTATCAATCAAAATTAATGTTTAATATTTAATACAATATTTAACTCATATAAGCTTGGTGTTTGTTCTATAGGACATAGGCAAAGAGTATAGACCAAGATGTGACGCCACAGAACAAGCGTCCATCTGCGGATATTCTCTTTGCTGTAAGGAGTTTCATCGACAAATTAAATAAAAATTATAATCTCTACAGGTTTTACCTTAAACTGAAAGGGGATTCAGCAGAAGCTGAGGGTGAGGTTAGGATCCTGTAAAACCGGTTTAAGCCCGCCAGTAACTTTGTGTTACTGATCGTTCCAAGGCGATACTTCTGTGGTGGTTCTTTTTGTTTTATGTCTTGGTGTTTAAAATTTTTTGTGCTGTTGGCGCCTTATGTATGTTTTCATATTTTTAATTAAGTTAAGGTAACTGAGTGGCCACCTATTGGGAAAATAGCTGCTCATTCGGCTTACGATATGTTTCATGGTATAAGTGCCTGATTGTTAGTTTGGTTTTTTCCCACCTCGGTTTTTGGAGTGGGAATCTCTTTCTGATTGCGCCTTTTCCTGATCTTTGCCTACTTGTACCTTTTCATCCATATAATAATGATGGGCAAGTCTGTCCAACACAAATGGGTTAATAGTCTACAAATATAGTTTATCACATGGTTCGTACACATCAAGTATGTCTGTTACACATGGGTGTGGTTGTTTGGAAAGATTGATACAGTACACACACGTTTCAAGGTAAATAGCAGCATCGCGTAAATAACTTACATAGAATGCAGAAGAGCGGTCAATAGCTGGATCGTTTATGTTAACAAAATTATAAGTCAAACACATAAAATTCATCTGAACAGCTACACTCCCGAAATATATGGCTGACCATAGCTATACAGTACATGGAGCTCCAAAAATAAAATAATGATCAGCGACAGATGCAGTCGGAGTGGTTAGCATCAGATGAAACTGGTTATAAGAAAACAGCGGCGTCAACGAATAGACAGGAAGGTACGAAGGAACGAACGAATGAATGATTGTTTTCTGGAACAGCAGAGTTGCCTTATATCTGACTATGTATTAGTAAGCAATAAAATATAGAAGCCATGTCATTTGTGAATAACTCGGGTGAACTTACCATACCAAATGGCATCACGAATCAAATCAAATAACGAATGAATCGGCATGGTAAATAATGAGATACACAAATATAAAAAACGATGAAGCCATAATGACTTCTTGATTCAATGAAGTGGGCCACCAGCTCAGGCAACAGAGGTATTGTACAATTAACTAACGAATGCCTTAAATGGTTCGTTCAGATTATCATTGTAGACACGTTCCACAAGACTAACTGCACATTGCAAGTATTGTTGGTAAGAAACGTACAATTTGAGTAGGTGAAATACTATCGTTTATATCGTTCTGTGCGATGCAATTTATCCTAATGCTGGCAACACCAACTGTGCGTTTTACGGGTATTTGTTCAAAGTAAAGATAGAAAGACTAAAAATCGAAATATATAAATTAAAGTACATTTGTATACATGAAGATCACTTTGCTAGAAATGTCAAGCTAACGTTAGAGATAATTTATGTCACACCACCTCCACCACAATGTAAATTAATGGGTTTACTAAAATAATGGATTGGCCTGGGAGTAATTGATAGTAGCCAGTAACTGTCTTTGTGAATGTCGAGTCAGGAAATTTATAAGACAGGTGAAATAGTCCGAAAAGGTTAGATGTAAGTTGTTCTGTGAGTGAAGAATAAAAGATATCATCAATTATCTACACCCTTTCAAAGGCATCAGTGTTATGGTAAACAATGAATTCATATCTTCCCTACCACAGCCTACAGTAACCGCTCTAGTTGAACCTTTAGCCAATCTATCACACCATTTCACACAAACATTTAGCATATCACAGCTGATCATTCTCACCATAAATACCTTTAGCCTACGAAATGACGGTGATTACGAAGTTGAAATTATCAAAGCAGAAATCAATTTAAAGTGTGATGGCGTTCACGTTGTCCATACAATAAGGAACCCAAATGCCAATATGCTCAGCTATCTCTGCGTGCTTAAATGGAACAACTAATGGTCTTTCCAATGAGCAATTCATACTCCAGACATGTGCCTTACTGTGTTTGTTGAGTTTGTGGGCTGCTTAAAGTTTGGTAAAATGTGTGAACGGACACTTGTTCTCTCTCCTAGTCGATTGTGAGGTATTTTAAATCTTATTTTCAATTGCACCAGATCCTGACCACTCTCATCCTTTTAAGGTTAAGTTGCACTCTATTACAAATGATTTAATGTTAACGAATCTAAACTGTTCTACTTTGTACTGAACCTCTTTCATTCGCCCACACAAATCAGCGAATCTGTCATTAGAGTGTAATTTTATTACGAGATACATAACAAATGGTTAAAGACCAAACATAAGAATAGAATGTCCAAAGATTGATACAATTACATTTTAACTCCCAACCAAGACACAAGATGGGAAGAGCAGACAACACATTACATTAAAAAGGAACAAGTAGGCAACGATCAAAAAAGGCGCAATTAGAAAAAGATTTCCAGTCCAAAAACCGAGGGTGGAAAAAAAACTAAATTAACAATCAGGTACTTATACCATGAAAACATATCGTAAGCCGAATAAGCAACTTTTTTCTTAATAGGTGGCCACTCATTTACCCTTTTCTTAACTAAAATCATGAAAACATACATAAGGCGCCAACAGCACAAAAATTTGGAACACCAAGATATAAAACAAAACGAACCGCCACAGAAGTATCGCCTTGGAACGATCAGTAATACAAAATTACTGGCGGACTTAAATCGGTTTTACAGGTACCTAACCTTACCCTCAGCTTCTGCAGTAGTTCACAACATTTAGTTAGTTGTTTGGTCCTCGTGGTGAATCTCTAACTAGTCAATTAATCATCATGGACAAACAAATAAATCATGATAAACTCCATAGTGAATCACAATTGAGGCTCACAGATAGAGTAAGCTGCACGACGATGGAGATCCCCGAGTGCTGTATGAACACGATTAAAGAACAAGGTGATTAGCAACCAAAAAACAAAAAACGGCAAGCAAACCTGAGAGGCAGAGAGAATCCATGAACAACATAGTCAAACGTGCACTATGTACAGCGCCTTCTAAAATAAAATATAAAATTGTGATCCTTTAGAAGCAGTAAAAACGTTCAAAGGGAGGTACCATTTCAATTCCCTATGAAACTTCTATCAGACATAAATAACCGTAAAAAATAAAAGCCTTAACTTATTTATTTTTATACTGCTACGAAAGAGATTTCATGGATTCTCTTAACCATGATAATCAAGCTGATGTTATCGAGGCTTTTAATTCCACATCTAGGTACCTCGATGACCTTTTGAACATTGACAACCCTTATTTTGGAGGTATGGTCAATCAAATTTATCCACCTGAACTTCAGTTGAACAAAGCCAATATCTCAGATACCGAAGCCCCCTTTTTAGATCTACATCTTTCTGTTGCAAATGGATTTGTTTCTTCTAAAATTTATGATAAGTGCGATGACTTTGATTTTGATATAGTAAATTTTCCTTTTTTGGATGGTGACGTTCCTCGTCGTGCTTCTTATGGTGTTTACATTTCGCAACTAATTAGGTTTGCTAGAGTCTGCAATCATGTTACAGACTTCAACGCTCGAAATAAATGTTTAACGGCAAAACTTCTCCAACAGGGCTATCGGTATCATAAACTTCGAAAAACCTTTTCTAAATTTTATCGTAGACACTATGAATTGATTTCCAAATATAATGTTGGATTAAAGACGCTTTTAAGTGAGGGCCTTTCGGAACCTGAATTTTATGGTGACTTAGTTTACAAATTTAAGAAACTTATAGGAATTAATGATTTTTCTTTTCAGTTCAGAAAAATCATAACACGTTACAGACGTATAGGTTATAACTTGAATGTTATGCGACAGTCTGCATGCTTAGTTTTTAACCCAATCATGGTTGATAACTATGCTGCCTTCTTTAATTGCACGCCGGTGGGTCGGGCGTCAGACTCTATGATGGCCCCGACTTAAAGCTATTCTTTGCCTACTTGTACCTTTTCATTTTAGTTGGTTGGGGCCGGATCTTCTTGTCTGATGCTTGGCCTACCAAGGTCCAACTGGTGTTTTTCTTTTGCTCCGGAGTTTGTAGGTTATTCGGCGCCCAGGGATCTCCATCGTCGGGCAGCTTACTCAATCTGTGAGTCCTTGTTTTTGATTCATCAGGATGTTTATCATGATTTATTTGTTTGTTCTTGATGATTCATTGACTAGTTAGAGATTCACCACGAGGACCGAAGAACTTACTAAATGTTATGAACCACTGCAGAAGCTGAGGGTGAGGTTAGGATCCTGTAAAACCGGTTTAAGCCCGCCAGTAACTTTGTGTTACTGATCGTTCCAAGGCGATACTTCTGTGGTGGTTCTTTTTGTTTTATGTCTTGGTGTTTAAAATTTTTTGTGCTGTTGGCGCCTTATGTATGTTTTCATATTTTTAATTAAGTTAAGGTAACTGAGTGGCCACCTATTGGGAAAATAGCTGCTCATTCGGCTTACGATATGTTTCATGGTATAAGTGCCTGATTGTTAGTTTGGTTTTTTCCCACCTCGGTTTTTGGAGTGGGAATCTCTTTCTGATTGCGCCTTTTCCTGATCTTTGCCTACTTGTACCTTTGTAACGCAAATTAGGAAATAACTAATATTTAAATGTACAAATGTGCACAATACAATGACACCAAAATGCAAGCCACGACCCAATGGTCCCGCTAGAATACCCACTTTAAACATCTCTCTCTCTCTCTCTCTCTCTCTCTCTCTCTCTCTGCATAAACATTTCAAGATTTTTTTCTTCATATTTTCTTCCTATTCGAACTCCTTTTAAAACCTTAAACGTTTGCGTTCAATGACAGAATATGAGCCACCTCGTGAGAAAACCAACAATCTGCATATGTGAAAACAAAGACGCAGATCAGCTTCGCGGTAACCGCGAAGTTGATCAGCGCCTTTGTTTTCGCTACACAGATAGTACACTTCCTCTTCTTCTTAAATCCGAACTTTCAAGCCTCTAGGCTGCTTCTGTGACTGTGCAGCCTGATTTGTGTCAGACCTGTTCGGAAACCACATTGTTGGTTTTCCCACGAGGTGGCTGAGATGTCACATGGACTCATTTTAGAACTTAAAATGTCTTGATTTCAATGAGTGCTGATGCAGTGTCGTTGATGAAAATTGACAATTCAGGACAGACTGTCTATCCAACACGTTTTCGTTTGAATGGTTTCTTTATAAAATAGGCTTTAAATATTTGCTTCAAAATATCTACAAAAACACGTGGGGCTTTTTATCATTGTCAAGTTTAGTGGCCCATTTGCACGATTAGATTCGTTTTCGTGTGGATTTTTATCGACACGCGAATAGCGCGGATGCAGTTGCTTCGTTGCATGGTTTCAGACAACGCAAGTTCTATGGTGAATTTCTATCCTTTATTATTGTGCATTTCTTTGTTTCAAAACTACCTATGTAGAACTAAACTCGTTTTCTTTATGTCATTTGGTGACCATAATAGTCTCTCCGAAAGTGCATTTGCTTGTGTCTGAGTTTCATGAGACTGTCCACTGTTTCCCCCACATCTGGTCTCCAATTTTGATTAAATATTTAAGAAATGTTCGCCCTTATTGCGTCGCGCGTTGCAAGATCTTAGGGCAAACACATCAAGATGAAAGTGCATCCTGCCTAACCATATATATGCATATCATTTTAAATAAATTACCTCTGTGTGTTCTCGTCGATGTTTATCTCTTCCATAGTATATGGTGTGTTCCATACTATATCACTACATATGTAGTTATGATAAACTTCTCTCATTGTTTCACATAATGATTTCACTTGGTTAGCTGTTTCTTAGTCCTTAAAAGGATTTAACTAAAGTCATTTTCTCCAGTCTCTGGATTTAGTTTAATTTAAAATGCTTTTGTTGTGACTCTCTACTCCTAAGCTAATGCCTTTATTGGATTAAATTCTTCTCAGAAGTTTTCAACTATATCTGTTAACTCTTCGGTTAACTTGAAAACACAGCAATATTGTCACAGAATCTGATTAGTATCACGATGTCCTTATTATGACTGCACCGAATTAAGTATTGTTTTAGGTGCTTTTTGTAATGTTGTTATTTTATGTTCCTAGACTGACTTCTTATCACATTAATATCTTCTCAGAATCCAACAAGTGGTACCACAGTATCTTTATAATGTGGGACTTAAATCATTGTATTTAGAAATGTTGAAACCTACACCTTTTAAAACAAGTGATGCTTGAAGGAGTCATCAATTTTAAAACAATGATGCGGCAAACCGATTTACAAAACATTCATTAAAATAATAGGTTTTGGATCATTTAATTTGCCGTAGGCGATTGTTGGCTAATTACGGCACGCCTCCTGTGCTTAACTGGTAACACATACTCAACATGGAAAGAAAGGATTTCCGGTCTTGTTTGGGTGTGAAAGGGTGAAATAAATTTGTTGTTTTCAATAAATTGAGGTGTTGTATCGCATGTATTGCAGACGATGGTTTCGTCTTTTAAATTATGATTTTGACCTTTATTAACTGGTATAACATTTTTGGAATGTGCAGATAGCCTGCGTCATTCAGAACTGATGAACATTTAATGTTCGGAATTGTAACGGTCATTTTGGTGGTATAATTGTAGACATTGCAGCATATTTTCTGGCTTTTACTATAAGGTAATCGCTATTGATTAGGATTCTGGCTTTTACTATAAGGTAATCGCTATTGATTAGGATTACAGTCACACTTTGGCTTATTATCTGATGCCAGAATCAGATTTTCGATTCATTTATATCAGTTCCGTATATTTTCCTTACTATTTGAATGTTCTCACAGTTCCTAAATTTATCAATTTATTTTTTCAAGCATCGTGCCTGATACGTGTTTTGTTCTAATTGCCAGTCTTCCATACGGTCCTCCATTGAAACTAGACTTTCTCATTAATATGTTAACTGCTCTTAAAGGATCTCAGTTTTACTGTCATTTGATCATTATCAGACTTTCATATTCTGGCAGATTTTTTCACAGTTTTGCTAACCATTATGCTAATGGGGCCGTTTCGCTCTTCAAAATGTGGTCCATAATAAAATACAGCGAAAGACAACCTTAGCATATTTATGACCGATCGACTTGCCCATCATTACCAATAATTATTGGGAGTATCCACTGTAATTTTAGAGACATCAGGAATGAATTTCAGATTTTATTTTATTTTATTTTAAATTCCTTTAAACAAACAAAATTTTAGAGACGAACTTTAAGCTACTTTTGACTTTGCTATTTATAATATACTTTATTACACCTGATTTTAACCGGGTTTGAGATTTCTGTTCATATGATTGTGTTCTTTTTCCGATTGTGTAGGAATATACTGCAACATCTGAAAACAATTCGAACACTCAATATAGTGTGATGTAAAACAGTGCTTCTCATTTACTTTTAGTATACTGTCTTATATCTGCTTATGCAGCAAGCAGGGCGAGAAGGGAAGTTATCAAAATGTCATTATATCATTGGGCAATCATTATGACTGTTATACTGACGAATTCATTTATATTTTAATATCGTCAATATCGTCCTTGTGTAATAATTACTTTGCATCACTTGCATTTATCTCAATGTCTATAGGCTGTCTTTTACTGTGTCAGAGTTTTACATTCAACAACACATCCACACCAAAATCGAGGAAGCTATTATCATATTGCAATAGTTGAGTGGATTGAAGACCAATCGCAGACAAACTGCTGTTGCAACATTCCCACACAAATGGTGCGTCAGATTAATTTCATGAACTTTCTCCAATGGACATTGACAAGGAACTTAAATTTTTGTTCCAATGAAATTTGAGCCTAACTATTTTCCAATAATGTGGAATCATCCTGCATAAATCAGCAAGTAAATTATTTGTATTTTATTTGTATTCTCGTATTTTTAATGGGTGGAATTCAGCAAATTAAGCACATAACAGGAATTGATACAATCAAATTCCAACCAAGTGACCATGCGGAAAAGATATACTAGACGTCATTTTAAATAAACCAGTACGGTTGGCAATCCGACTGGCATCAACTAAAACAAAGCACAGCAGAGGAGCAGGGAGAGGAAACAAGACACAATATACATGAATCAAATGGTTTAAAGACATAATTATGGCGACTGCATAGAACAAGTTGGCGACGCAATGTATAACTGTTGAAAACAATTGTACCGATTTATTAAAGGGATAAAAGGTTGCTCAATAATCAATAGTAAACCACCGCTTCATAAAAAGAATAAAGCAATCAAACATGTACAGATGTACTGTATTTAAGAAAGTTTACTGAATCTTAACTTTCTCACGGCTCCAGTTGGAGCAATCCTTGGAACGTTTAAGGGAGGTAAATTGGCACCACAGTTAATTCGGTTAATGACACCGAATGGTGCAGTATGGTCCAGAGATCAAGAAATTGTCATAATGAAGTGATTATCTCATCTCTGCAGGGGGTACTAAAGGGGCACATAAAGGATGATACCTGTAACACCGCTGTTTATTGGTTTTATGGTCCCTGCATAACATGTGCAATTAAACATTCTCCCTCTGCAATCAATGTTGATTGTTCATGTTTTGGTTCCTACCTATATTTTGATTCATTGGCAGGCCACTATATTTCCTAGTGTCCTGTCCGCTGATGGCCCTCTATAGACAGGAATACATGTCATTAATAGTATATTCAAAAGAAAGTATAAATAAAGAGGAGAGAGCAACTCTTTCGAACGTGATTGTCAAACAGGTTTCTCACTCGGCTTACGAGTATAAGTACCTAATTGCCAATTTAGTTTTCCCATCTCGGTTTTTTGGAGTGGGAATTTCTTTCTGATTACGCCTTTTCCTGATCGTTGCCTACTTGAACTTTTTTCTTAACAGAAGTTAATATCGTCTTTGCATATATCAATTGCGTATTTAAAACGTTTACAGACAAATAAAATAGGAGAGCCACAACAGACGTACGGCAGTATGAACGGTAAGTTAATATATTTTGTGGACACCGCTGTGTCTGGTGCGGATTCGATCCCCGCACTGGCCAAATGTGAGACAAACCAAGTTCCGCTTGCGGGTGTGCCAGGTGGTTTTCTCGGGGTTTTCCCGTTTTCGCCCATATACTGATTGGCCCGTCTCATATGAGCTGAAATAATCTTGAAAAAGACGTAAAACTGAATTGAAAAAAATGCAATAAATAACCATCAAGAGGGAAAGATTGTGGATCTGTGACGGATGTAAACTGTTCCTGGCCGAGTCGTTTACATTGTTTCTAAAGGTCGTGGTTTTCTTGTCTTGATACACATACCGAACAGGTTAACCCATTTATGACGAATCATTACGAAAACATGCCCATGTCATATACAGATTTTTTGGGGTGTTGTAAAACATCTAAAATTTCGTTAGAATTTTTTTCTATGTGTTTCTTATTTTTGCTCAAAACATAGATTGTGGGTACGCTGAGGCGGTTCTAACGAGTACCCACAATCTATGTTTCGGAGCAAAAATAAAAATAGGTATTCCCCTGCATACCCCAGTTTTTTTCTGCATAAAAGTGGGGTTTAAGGGGGTTTATATTGCATGGACATGCTCTCCTGAAGGGATTCGCTCATCACCATCAACTTGACGAGTCTCATTTCATTTTCAAGGGATTTTTCTCTCGATTTTGAATGAAATTTCGCTAAATAAATAGAATAGCCCAAGACGGGACGCCGCGTTCTGCGCCGTCATATCTGGGGCTATACTGCATATGCCCCATAGATAAGACGCCAGGCTTATACGAGACAATATTGTACTACACCATTTTTGAATTGTTTAATTGTTTATAGATCCAAATGTCATCAGACTATAAAGATGACGCTGTTTTACGTGGCGTAATAAGTGAATCGACTTTCAAGAAAGTACACTTGAACCACGTGGGTTCACCAATTTTATTCTAACTCAACCCTATCATAAGAAATACTCTTCAAGATGTACCAACAATTCAATAAGTCCTTTTCGACAGAAGACAGATACCCCAAAAGCTCCTTTCGTCAACTGACAATAAGATTATGCCCATCCTCTTAATATTTGGGTGGGCACAAAGTGATGAATCAATCATTAGTATGCCAAATCTAAGATGCAAACGGGTGTGCTTACGCAAAAATGCAGAGGTTATTCACCATCTAGCCACTGAGAAGTCGTACAATGAACCAACCACTTTCTCAAAATCAGAACATTTTGACAATGAGGTCTGTCATAATTGCAAAAGTCAGTGTGGAAAGGTACAAGTAGGCAATGATCAGGAAATGGCGCAATCAGAAAGAAATTCCCACTCCATAAACCGAGGGGTGGGGAAAAAACTAAAATGACACTTAGGTACTTATACCAAGAAAACACATAGTAAGCCGAGGAGTTTACAACTGACACCAAGCTGAAAGTCTACAAGGCTGTGATACTGTTAACACTTTATATTTGTAAGACCTCGGAAGTATAGCGTAGTGCACTTTTTGGGTTGCATAATACCCAAATGACCATTCGAAGATAACAGATAAGAGCGTCAAGAATATAAATGGGCCAAAGAGGGGGTCGTTAAAATCAAATCAATATCAGCACATATTGATTGCATTCCCGTACATGGCCTATTATAGGCAAGTTACCTTGATTTAATCTAGGTAGTGCCTAATGACTCTATTGTCGCGAGCCTTTCATGTAGGTATTCTACCTGGACTTTTATTTGGGGTGATCATAACAGGTCACCTTACCTAAGTTGTCCACGTATTTCCACTAATCTTGCTATACAAAACTGTCCAAACCCCGTTGGCAAGACAAAGTTTTCAGGCATAACGTTCTTGAGGAAGGCTGGGATGCAAAACGCACACATTCTTTTATATATTCTTTTTATAGCAGCCGTAAGATGAACTGACTGTGTCCGATGAGAGAGATTACCATTACGAAAATTTGCTCATGCAATATAGAATTTTTTAGCATTAACAATTGAAAACTACATAGGAAACTGTTTGATAATTTCAATATGTTTGCTCAAAACATTTATTGTGGGTACTCGTTAGAACCTTCTCGGAGATGAAAATTGGTATACCCCTGCATACCCAGTTTTGATACATAGAAGTGGGGTATGAGGGGGGTATGCTTTTCATGGACATTTTGCCTGATGATGAAAAAGTAAATTTCCAATGGGGAGCGACAAGAGGAAGTCAAATGTAGCTCTTTGGCGAGCAATAAAATATATATTAACGAGAAAGGGGATGGATGGGCCATGCCGCGAATTCGGATATTTCTCAAGGTGACCAGAAGAAATTCACCACAGATACCCTCCAATGAATGAATGACAGTCATGGGAATATCCTACATATGATCTAGTAGCCGAATCCTTGATTATGAAGGAGAAACCAAATATAAGGAAACGATTGTCAGTAAAACACAAAGGAAGCGTTAAGAATGACAAAACAAAGGACCGTCTCGAATGAACTTGCTGTACCTGCAAACTAAAATTGTATATCGAATGACCATTTAATTGCCAGAAGTACAGCTGTACTGAAAGGCGGACTGATCTTACATCGGGGGAATAATGCTGATCTTACATCTGCGTAAATTGTATTTTAGCCAACTCTGAATTTTCCCTCCCATTCGTACTTTTAGACCCCATTAATGATAGCCGTGTAACAGAATTTGCAATGATAGACCTAACTTTAGGCATTTATTTGCAGACCAGTTGAAAAAAAAGGTACAAGTAGGCAAAGATCAGGAAAAGGCGCAATCAGAAAAAGATTCCCACTCCAAAAACCGAGGTGGGAAAAAACCAAACTAACAATCAGGTACTTATACCATGAAACATATCGTAAGCCGAATGAGCAGCTATTTTCCCAATAGGTGGCCACTCAGTTACCTTAACTTAACTAAAAATATGAAAACATACATAAGGCGCCAACAGCACAAAAAATTTTAAACACCAAGACATAAAACAAAAAGAACCACTATAGAAGTATCGACTTGGAACGATCAGTAACACAAAGTTACTGGCGGGCTTAAACCGGTTTTACAGGTACCTAACCTCACCCTCAGCTTCTGCAGTGGTTCACAACATTTAGTTAGTTCTTCGGTCCTCGTGGTGAATCTCTAACTAGTCAATGAATCATCAAGAACAAACAAATAAATCATGATAAACATCCTGATGAATCAAAAACCAGGACTCACAGATTGAGTAAGCTGCCCGACGATGGAGATCCCTGGGCGCCGAATAACCTACTTACTCCGGAGCAAAAGAAAAACACCAGTTGGACCCCGGTGGGCCAAGCAACAGACAAGAAGCTCCGGCCCCAACCAACTAAAATGAATAGCTTTAAGTCGGGGCCATCATAGAGTCTGACGCCCGACCCACCGGCGTGCAATTAAAGAAGGCAGCATAGTTATCAACCATGATTGGGTTAAAAACTAAGCATGCAGACTGTCGCATAACATTCAAGTTATAACCTATACGTCTGTAACGTGATATGATTTTTCCGAACTGAAGAGAAAAATCATTTATTCCTTTAAGTTTCTTTAATTTGTAAACCAAGTCACCATAAAATTCAGGTTCCGAAAGGCCCTCACTTAAAAGTGTCTTTAACCCAACATTATATTTGGAAATCAATTCATAGTGTCTACGATAAAATTTAGAAAAGGTTTTTCGAAGTTTATGATACCGATAGCCCTGTTGGAGAAGTTTTGCCGTTAAACATTTATTTCGAGCGTTGAAGTCTGTAACATGATTGCAGACTCTAGCAAACCTAATAAGTTGCGAAATGTATACACCATAAGAAGCACGACGAGGAACGTCACCATCCAAAAAAGGAAAATTTACTATATCAAAATCAAAGTCATCGCGCTTATCATAAATTTTAGAAGAAACAAATCCATTTGCAACAGAAAGATGTAGATCTAAAAAGGGGGCTTCGGTATCTGAGATATTAGCTTTGTTCAACTGAAGTTCAGGTGGATAAATTTGATTGACCATACCTTCAAAATAAGGGTTGTCAATGTTCAAAAGGTCATCGAGGTACCTAGATGTGGAATTAAAAGCCTCGATAACATCAGCTTGATTATCATGGTTAAGAGAATCCATGAAATCTCTTTCGTAGCAGTATAAAAATAAATCAGCTACGAGAGGTGCGCAATTTGTACCCATCGGAATTCCAACAATTTGTCTGTATAACTTGGTCCCAAATCTAATATAAATATTATCAAGGAGATAGGATAAGGCGTCGCACACATTCTGACATGACCAAAGGGTATACCGACTTTGGTCAGAGGAAGTGAAAAAAGCCTTTCTGTCATTACATGCCAAATAAAGTGAATACCGCAATACCTGTATTTTACCCATAATTTCATGTAAGAGTCATACAACATGTATATATCTAGAGTATATATTGAAATTCAGTCTTTTGCGGACAGAAAGGGCATGAAGAAATTTCATGATGCACTGAAAACCATTTATGGCCCAAAGAGTTCTGGAGCCATCACATTGCTCAGTGCAGATGGAAGCACTCTTCTCACAGATAAAGAGGTTACCTTCAAAAGGTGGGCAGAACATTTGAATAGTGTGCTGAATCGACCATCAAGCATCAATGACGATGCAATCGACAGACTTCCACAGATAGAGTGCAATGTTCTGTTAGATGAATTTCCAACCGTCATAGAAACAAGAAAAGCAGTTCAACACCTGTCATCTGACCAAGCTCCTGGTACAGATGCAATTCCTGCAGAGGTTTATAAGGCCGGGGGGGCTACCCATGGCAGAGAAAGTGACAGAGTTGTTTCACTGTATGTGGAGGAAGGAGGTAATACCACAAGAATTTAAGGATGCATCAATGATCCACCTATACAAGCGGAAAGGAAATCCACAAGTCTGTGACAACCACAGAGGCATCTCCCTCCTATGCATTGCTGGGAAGATACTAGCAAACATTATGTTGAACCGCCTGAATGTTCATCTTGATAAGAAGGGACTTATCCCAGAAAGTCAATGTGGATTCAGAAAAGACAGAGGGACAATAGACATGATCTTCACAAAAAGACAGCTTCAGGAGAAATGCCAAAAACAGAATGTAGATCAATACATGACGTTGACGACCTCACCAAAGCCAAAGCGTTTGACACAGTTAGACGTGATGGACTCTGGAAAATCATGGCCAAGTTTGGCTGTCCACCCAGATTCAAAGCAATGGTGAGACAATTTCATGATGGCATGCAAGCACGTGTGCAAAATGATGGAGAGTTCTCTGAACCATTTGAGGTAACGAATGGGGTCAAACAGGGCTGTGTTATGGCACCAACACTGTTCAGCATGATGTTTTCTGTCATGCTCATGGGTGCTTTTTAGGATAGTGATACTAGTTTTCCAATCAGGTACCGTTTTGATGGTAATATATTCAACCTTAGAACGTTGCAAGCCAAAGCTAAGGTGCAGACTGATGTGCTAGATGAGCTCCTGTATGCAGATGATATGTATTAGAATGCCAGATCAGAGGCAAAAATAAAAAAGAGCCACAGTCATGTGATAACTATGATCTCACAATCAACACAAAAAGACAGAGGTTGTACACCAACCAGCACCTGGAAAACCATACAGTGAACCAACCATCACTGTGAATGGACAAAAACTGAAAGTTGTTGATAAATTCACCTACCTGGGAAGCACTCTTTCCAGAGCAGTGCACACTGATGATAAGGTCACTGCCAGAATTGCAAAAGCCAGTGTGGCATTTGGAAGACTCCGTGCAAATGACTGGGAGCAAAATGGAATCGAGCTTGACACCAAACTAAAAGTCTACAAGGCTGTGGTACTGCCAACCCTCTTGTATGTATGTGAGACCTGCACAGTATACCAGCGTCTTAACCATTTCCAATTAAGCTGTTTGAGAAAGCTGTTAAAAATCAGGTGGCAAGACAAGATTCCAGACACGGACGTCCTGAAGAAAAAAGGAATGCAAAGCATGCATACTGTCTCAAAGCTAGCACAGCTGAGCTGGACTGGCCATGCTATAAGAATGCCTGATGAGCGACTTCCAAAGAAAGTCTTCTATGGAGAACTACAAGAGGGAAAGCGCTCTCAAGGTGGTCAGAAGAAACGCCACAAAGACACCCTCAAAGCCTTTCTGAAGGATTTCGACATACCAATTGGGTCTTGGGAACAGACGGCACAGGAGCGATCAAAGTGGCTAGGTCTCTTTAACAAAGGAGCAGCTCTCTATGAAAAAAAAGAATCTGTGAAGCTGAAAGAAAGCGCAGTGAACGCAAAGCCAATACCACTGGGCCAACAGCTGATCCCATGACACTGACTTGCTCTACTTGCAACCGACAGTTTAGAGCTAGAATTGGCCTAGTCAGCCATCAAAGAACTCACCAACACACACGAACCTATACAAGAAATAATGATGGTCTTTCTCATTAGTGAGAGACGGACGACCATCTATAACATTTTATTCAATGTTCATTTTAACGAATTCGTGCTAGATATCTTTAGATATGGCACTGCGCGTCAGTTAAAAATTCAGATTAACTTTTATGTCCAAACTTCGAACAGTGACATTGAACGGCTCTAGCAGGGCTGCAACGATCTGTCATAAAATTAAAGAATCTGAATAGTTTTTTTCTGGTTTGAGCTTCTCCCACCCACTTTTTTTCATATAGTGATTGAAGGTCTTTTTGTTTAATCATTTAAATTGGAACTCATGGCGTCAGGTTTTGTCGGTCCAACTGTGGGGCGGTTGACTTGTCGGGGTGGAAAAGAGCTGGTATGTTGTTTCCATACACCGAAGTCTTGTCCGCTGCTCCCCAGGTTGGCTTTGTTGTTGGTTTTCGGGCTCTGTGTTTGGAAGTGGACAACATCAGTAGATATTTTACATTCAAACCAGGACTGTAGTATAGGATTTGGAAAATCAGTTGGTGGAATTGCTCAGAGCTTGGCTCTCACAAGGAAAATTGGTAACCGAAGAGGCTCCGAAGGATTACACAGTTTCAAAAAAATGTACAAGTAGGCAAAGATCAAGAAAAAGCCGCAATCAGAAAGAGATTCCCACTCCAAAAACCGAGGTGGGAAAAAACCAAACTAACAATCAGGTACTTATACCATAAAACATATCGTATGCCGAATGAGCAGCTATTTTCCCAATAGGTGGCCACTCAGTTACCTTAATTAAAAATATGAAAACATACATAAAAAAGTACAAGTAGGCAAAGATCAGGAAAAGGCGCAATCAGAAAAAGACTCCCACTCCAAAAACCAAGGTGGGAAAAAACCAAACTAACAATCAGGTACTTATACCATGAAAACATTTCGTAAGCCGAATGAGCAGCTATTTTCCCAATAGGTGGACACTCAGTTACCTTAACTTAACTAAAAATATGCAAACATACATAAGGCGCCAACAGCACATAAAAAATTTAAATACCAAGACATAAAACAAAAAGAACCACCACAGAAGTATCGCCTTGGAACGATCAGTAACACAAAGTTACTGGCGGGCTTAAACCGGTTTTACAGGATCCCAACCTCACCCTCAGCTTCTGCGGTGGTTCATAACATTTAGCTAGTTCTTCGGTCCTCGTGGTGAATCTCTAACTAGTCAATGAATCATCAAGAACAAACAAATAAATCACGATAAACATACTGATGAATCAAATACAAGGACTCGCAGATTGAGTAAGCTGCCCGACGATCCTTCAAAGGGAACAAACTTGTTGATTCTTATTATTTTGGCTGGAGATATCGAAATGAACCCAGGCCCCAGGTTCCAGTGCCGCACGTGCAAGAAGTATTGCAAGGCGGCCGAGAAAGCAGTTAAATGTGAAGATTGCGAGAAATGCTTCCATGCGTCTTGCGTAAATCTTGGTCCCGTTGAGTTACAAAAGATTGAGTCGGGTAATGGTTCTTTGTATTGTTCAAACTGCAAAGCTTAGTGCAGCCTATGCAGTGGTGCTGTTTTGAATTCCCATAAGGCTGTCCAGTGTGACAAATGTGAAATGTGGGTGAACAATAATTGTTCTTTTATGTCAGACTCGGAGTATGAAACGATGCAAAACACAAACTGTACATGGATTTGCCCAAAATGTGACTTTTTCAATTTCTCAGACTCTTTTTTCAATGAACAGTTTAACTTGGAAAGTGAAAATAGGTTTGACCTACTTGCAAAAGGTCATGAAACCAAGTCCACTGAAACCTTGACTAGCAAAAACAGTTTTATTAGTGGTCTGAAATTTTCCAGTATCAACATAAACAGTATAAGAGGCAAAAAACTTGAGTTGTTGGCCTTCATTGATTTTCATCAATCTCAGATTTTGGCGATTCAGGAGACAGAAATTGACAATTCCATGTTAACGTCTGAATTATTTCCGGAATCTTTTCCATACAGCGTGTACAGAAAGGATAGAACCTTAAATGGTGGTGGTGTTATGCTTCTTGTGCACAAGGACATCCCACACATGCCCCTCACAGAATTGGACAATGACTCAGAGTCAGTTTGGGTCAAACTTTTTGTAAATAAGAAAACTCACTTTGTGGCTAGCTGGTATCGCCCACCTGTCGATGGTCATTTACCAGTAATGACTTATTGAATTCCCTGGAAAAGTTTGACAATTTATTTAGAGAACAGCTTGACAAAATCAAAAATATTAATAAAGGCAACAAACCCCCCTTAATTCACGTTTTAGGTGATTTTAACTTTAGAGATATTGTATGGCCGGACAGACTCAGCAAATCTGGGTCATCATTGAGTCAGACGGAGGGTCAGATTTTGATAGATATTATGAATGACCATGGTTTGGAACAATTAGTCAATTTCCCCACCAGAGAAAGAAATACTTTGGACTTAATTTTGACCTCTCTTCCTGGTCAGTTTGCAGGCTTTCATTCCCCGGATAAACTCAGTGATCATGACATTGTTTCTGGCACATTGAAAATTGCTATCCCCCCTATAAAGAAACCTAGGAGAAAAGTGTATCGTTATCAGAAAGGTGATTATGAATCTATGAGAGCAGAAACACTTAAATTTGCAAAGGAAAGATACTTCAACGGTTACTCAGATACTCGGTCGGTCCAGGAAAATTTCAATCTCATTACATCGTTTATTCAGGAATCGGCAGATAAACATATCCGCTCAAAAACTAGTCGCTCAGTTTCCTCTGTCCCTTTGATAACACCTGAAATAAGAAGGAAGATTCGCTGAAAAAATGCAACTCATGCAAAAGCTAAAAAGACTGGTAGTGCAAAATTTAGATCTAAATTTGAATCTTTACGGAAAGAGATCAAAGCTGATATCAGGAAGCAGCATGATCTTTACGTGAACAACTTGGTAGGAGATGTTAAGGCTAATCCTAGAGATTTTTACAGGTACATAAACAGTCAGAAAAAAGATACCCAAGGTATTCCCCCGTTGAAAAAGAGAAATGGAAGTGGAATTGCACAATCCGAATTTGAGAAGGCGGAAGAATTAAGGTCAGTTCTCGGATGTTTTCACTAAAAGTGAATACAAACAGGTCCCTCTTATGGATAGATCTGCCCCATTCATGCATGATATTGTAATCACAAAGGAAGGGGTGACCAAACTTCTCAAAGGTCTAAACCCGTCTACAGCCATAGGGCCTGATGAGCTTCATCCCAGAGTCCTAAAAAAACTGGCTATGGAATTAGGGCCGGTATTCGCCCATCTCTTCCAGCAGTCAAATGATACAGGTGAAATTCCTGAAGAATGGTCTCTTGCTAATATTTGCCCCTGTTTAAGAAGGGCGACAGGTCACTTGCCCGCAATTACCACCCTGTTTCTTTGACATGCATTCCTTGTAAGCTTCTTGAACATATTGTATGCTCAAATATTATGGCCCATCTTGATGAACATGAACTCTTGTCGGACAGGCAACACGCATTTAGGAAATGGCATAGCTGTGAAACTCAGTTGATTACAGTGATAAATGACTGGGCCAAAATCTTAGACAAAAAAGGCCAGGTCGACACTTTTATACTCGATTTTGAAAAGGCTTTCGATACTCCTCCCCATGAACTCCTTAAAAGCAAATTGTTTAGCTATGGAATAGGTGGAACAACACTGAATTGGATAAATGTTTTCCTTTGTTTCAGACAACAAAGGGTAGTGGTTAATGGTATTAAATCGGATTGGGCTCCAGTTGTGTCGGGTGTCCCTCAGGGCACCGTTCTCGGCCCCTTGCTGTTTTCCTTGTATATAAATGACATCTCAGCAGACATTGAGTCTGAAATAAGACTCTTTGCTGATGATTGTGTTTGCTATCGTGAAATCAAGAACGAAGAGGATACATTGAAACTTCAGAGAGACATTGATCGTTTATGCAGTTGGGCTAGGAAATGGGGAATGAGATTTCAACCCATCAAATGCAACATGATGCAGCTGACAAATAAACGGTCTAGTAAGATACAGGCTAACTACACCCTTGAGGGCACTGTACTGGAAAACGTTGAAAGCATAAAATACCTGGGTGTAACTATCACAAATGATTTGAAATGGAATACTCATATTTCCAATGTTTGTACAAAGGCTAACAGAACTCTCGGAGTCTTGAGGAGAAATTTGTATTCTTGTCCCCCAGATGTGAAAGAAGCAGCTTATAAAGGACTGGTGCGGCCGGTCTTGGAATATGGAAGCTCAGTTTGGGACCCTCACACTCATGGCCTCCAGGAAGAACTGGAAAAGGTCCAAAATCGTGCGGCAAGGTTTGTGACGGGAAATTATGTTTTTGAAACTGGGAGCATGACTGGCATTTTAGGTCAACTGAAATGGGAATCTCTTAAGAAAAGGAGGAAGGATAGTAGACTTATATTGCTATACAAAGGTCTAAAGGGTAGAGCCAGAATACCCACAGATGACCTTATCCCAAAGAATAGGCGTTGTAGAAATCAATACTCTTTGGCTTTTCAGATACCTTCAGCTAGCAAAGAAGCGTACAAAAGTAGTGTCTTTCCACAGACTATCAGGGACTGGAATGACCTCCCGGATTCACTTATCTCCTGATGACTGTGTGTCCAAGTTCGCTTCACTCGTGCGTTCAAAGGACTAATTTCTCCCCCATCCGAACCTCCTGGTGAAATAATGTCATTTGGCGTGTCACCAGTAAACTATTCCTGATTCAGATTCAGATTCGAAAGGTTTTCTTGTAAATATTTCCTTAAATATATACTCACTTTGAAATTGAAAATTCCTGAATAATAATCATATGCCTGATTCGAAAACATACCACCAAAATTCGTTACAGAATACTTTTCAAACAGTATGGACTTCCATGGAAATAAAAAGCCCCGACTAATTTGTCGCTAATTAAAACTATGAACGGTTCCATGATATATAATGAGTAATATTTCAATTCACATTTCTATGCAATTAAATCAATGATCTAATTGCACATATAAATTGCTTTGTAAGTGAAATAAAATCATGCAAATCAAAATTTGCCATTTCAAATCAGGCAGACGATTAAAAACTGTCATTATAGATGCCAAATCAGGTGATTTTACATGCTTTTATTGCGGAAACTATTATAACTGGCGCGCGAAGCTCAATAGTTGAATCAGAAACAAAAGAATCAAACGTTTGTATTTAAAATGGCAACGAAGTTTGAATGGGGATTTCATACCAGTTTTACTTCATGTTTTTGTTGTTTGTCTCTTTACACTATTGTCGTACTCTTCACATGTCGCCATTACTTTGTACTTTAGGGCTAGAAACACTGTTTGCGTTTATGTCCAATAAAGTATTTTGAGTTTGACTTTTTATAAACGTTTAAATATCAATCTAATAAATATCATGGTTGCATTGTATCATATAAACCTCTTCAAAATATTTTTTTCTGTCAATTCTATATTCTTACTGTAATTAATGGATGGTAAGACCGAGCGTGGGAAGTTAAAGGTGAGCAATGAAAAGGAATTGGTGAATTAGAACCAAAAGTGAACAGAAACTGATGAAATTAGAACTAAAGTAAAAGTAAGCAATGGATAGGTACTGGTGAAAGAACCTAAAGTTCAAGTAAGTAATGAACATGAACTTGTGAAATTAAAACAAAAAGTAAAAAAATATCAATGAACAAGAACTGAAAGTAAAGTAAGCAATGAACAGGATCTGGTGAAATAAGAATTAAACGTAACGTAAGCAAAGCAATGAACAGGAATTGGTGAAATCAGAACTAAAAGTTAAAGGTCGCCGTGCTTCTTATGGCGTATTCATTTTACAACTTATTAGGTTTGCTAGAGTCTGCAATCATGTTGCGGACTTCAATGTACGAAATAAATGTTTAACAGCCAAACTTCTTCAGCAGGGCTATAGGTATCATAAACTTCGAAAAACCTTTTCTAAATTTTATCGCAGACACCATGAACTGATTTCCAAATTTAATGTTAGGCTAAACGTGAGGGCCTTTCGAAACCAGACTTGGTTTACAAACTTAAGTAACTTATTGGAAGGGATGATTTTACGCGTTACAGACGTATAGGTTATAACTTTAATGTTATGCGACAGTCTGCATGCTTAGTTTTTAACCCAATCACGGTTGATAACTATGCTGCCTTCTTTAATTGCACGCCGGTGGGCCGGGCGTCAGACTCTATGATGGCCCCGACATAAAGCTATTCATTTTAGTTGGTTGAGGCCGGAGCTTCTTGTCTGTTGCTTGGCCCACCGGGGTTCAACTGGTGGTTTTCTTTTGCTCCGGAGTTAGTAAGTAATTGGGCGCCGGGCAGCTTACTCATTCTGCGAGTCCTCGTTTTGATTTATCATGGAATTTATCATGATTTATTTGTTTGTCCATGATGAGTCATTGACTAGTTAGAGATTCACTACGAGGACCGAACAACTAACTAAATGTTATGAACCACTGCAGAAGCTGAGGGTGAGGTTAGGATCCTACAAAAAGGTACAAGTAGGCAAAGATCAGGAAAAGACGCAATCAGAAAAAGATTCGCACTCCAAAAATCGAGGTGGGAAAAAACGAAACTAACAATCAGGTACTTATACCATGAAACATATCGTAAGCCGAATGAGCAGCTATTTTCCCAATAGGTGGCCACTCAGTTACCTTAGCTTAATTACAAATATGAAAACATACATAAGGCGCCAACAGCACAAAAAAATTTAAACACCAAGACATAAAACAAAAAGAACCACCACAGAAGTATCGCCTTGGAACTATCAGTAACACAAAGTTACTGGCGGGCTTAAACCGGTTTTACATGGCCATAACCTCACCCTCAGCTTCTGCAGTGGTTCATAACATGTAGTTAGTTCTTCGGTCCTCGTGGTGAATCTATAACTAGTCAATGAATCATCAAGAACAAACAAATAAATCATGATAAACATCCTGATGAATCAAAAACTAGGACTCACAGATGGAGTAAGCTGTCCGACGATGGAGATCCCTGGGCGCCGAATAACCTACTAACTCCGGAGCAAAAGAAAAACACCAGTTGGACCCCGGTGGGCCAAGCAACAGACAAGAAGCTCCGGCCCCAACCAACTAAAATGAATAGCTTTAAGTCGGGGCCATCATAGAGTCTGACGCCCGACCCACCGGCGTGCAATTAAAGAAGGCAGCATAGTTATCAACCATGATTGGGTTAAAACTAAGCATGCAGACTGTCGCATAACATTCAAGTTATAACCTATACGTCTGTAACGTGTTAAGATTTTTCTGAACTGAAAAGAAAAATCATTAATTCCTATAAGTTTCTTAAATTAGTAAACCAAGTCACCATAAAATTCAGATTCCGAAAGGCCCTCACTTAAAAGCGTCTTTAACCCGGCATTATATTTGGAAATCAATTCATAGTGTCTACGATAAAATTTAGAAAGGGTTTTTCGAAGTTTATGATACCGATAGCCCTGTTGGAGAAGTTTTGCCGTTAAACATTTATTTCGAGTGTTGAAGTCTGTAACATGAAAACAGACTCTAGCAAACCTAATAAGTTGCGAAATGTATACACCATAAGAAGCACGACGAGGAACGTCACCATCCAAAAAAGGAAAATTTACTATATCAAAATCAAAGTCATCGCGCTTATCATAAATTTTAGAAGGAACAAATCCATTTGCAACAGAAAGATGTAGCTTCGGTATCTGAGATATTGGCTTTTTTCAGCTGAAGTTCAGGTGGATAAATTTGATTGACCATACCTTCAAAATAAGGGTTGTCAATGTTCAAAAGGTCATCGAGGTACCTAGATGTGGAATTAAAAGCCTCGATAACATCAGCTTGATTATCCATGAAATCTCTCTCGTAGCAGTATAAAAATAAATCAGCTACGAGTGCGCAATTTGTACCCATCGGAATTCCGACAATTTGTCTGTATAACTTGGTCCCAAATCTAATATAAATATTATCAAGGAGATAGGACAAGGCGTCGCACACATTCTGACATGACCAAAGTGTATACCGACTTTGGTCAGAGGAAGTGAAAAAAGCCTTTCTGTCATTACATGCCAAATAAAGTGAACCATAGATTAAGTTCGCCAGTAATTTTATATTACTGATCGTTCCAAGGCGATACTTCTGTTGTGGTTCTTATTGTTTTATGTCTTGGTGTTTAATTTGTGCTGTTGGTGCCTTATGTATGTTATCATATTTTATTTAAGTTTAGGTAACTGAGTGGCCACCTATTGAAAAATAGCTTACGAAATGTTTTCATGGTCTTAGTACCTTATTGTTAGTTTGGTTTTTGGAGTGGGAATCTTTTTCTAATTGCGCATTTTCCTGATCGTTGCCTACTTGTACATTTGTACAAGCACAGTTTGAAATTTCTGATTTAAGTAGAAGAGGAATTGTACTAAAAGTTTCCGAGTAGCGAAAATGAAGGCGGTGATCAGATTCGCAGTTACTGCGAAGCTGATCTGCGCATTTCTTTTCGCCTATGCAGATTGTTGGTTTTCCCATGTGGCGGCTCAAATGATTTTCCTTATTTTCATGTTTATATTTGTGTATAATTAAACCACTGCAGAAGCTAAGGGCGAGGTTAGGGTCCTGTCAAACTGGTTTAATCCCCCCTGTAGTTTTAAATCAATGATCGTTCCAAGGCGATACTTTCGTTGTTCTATTTGTTTTATGTTTTGGAGTCGATTTTTGTGCTGTTTGAACTTTATGTAAGTTTTCATAGTTTTAGTTAAGTTCGGGTAACTGAGTGGCCGCCTTTAGGGAAATAGCTGCTCACTCGATATGTTCTCTAAGTATATGTATCTAATTGTCAATTTGGGTTTTTCCCACTTCAGTTTTTAGATTGGGAATTTTTTTTCTGTTTGCGCTTTTTCTGATAATTGCCTACTTGTTCCTCTTTTATTATTGTGTCAGTCAGGGCAATCGATAGAACTGATATAGAAACAATTTATTTCTATTCATGATAATACATTTTATTTTCATTTCAATGAGTATCAGTTTTTATCATTTTTGTTTTAATTCTCTTCAGTTGAAACTTTGAAATAAATATATCTGTGTGGATCTGAATTGTTTAACCATTTTGTACTAAAGTTTCTTTTACAATCAAATTTATGTTTTGCATGTTCTCGAAGTTCACTGTTTTTGACAACTTTAGTTTTATATGCGTCAGGAACCATGTTAGATTCTTCTTTGTTATAATGATAAGAGCCACCCCATGGGAAAACACAATCTGCATAGACGAAAACAAAGACGCAGATCAGCTTCGCGGTAACCGATCAGCGCCTTTGTTTTCGCTACTCGGATAGTATTATTCCTCTTCTACTTAAATCCGAAATTTCAAGCTTCTAGCTCTTTTCTGCGCTTGTACAGGCCGGTTTGTGTCGAACCTGTTCGGAAACCACATTGTTGGTTTTCCCACGAGGCGGCTCATAAGTTATTATAAGATTAATAATACATCACTCTAACACATAAATTATGGAATATTTAAAACAGTATATCTATTTAAGATTCCATGGCGCACAGGAGCTCTGCCATTCATCGATTTGTTAATATATGAGCCGCCTCATGGGAAAACCAACAATCTGCATAGGCGAAAACAAAGGCGCAGATCAGCTTCGCGGTAACCGCGAAGCTGATCAGCACCTTTGCTTTCGCTACTTGGATAGTACAATTCCTCTTCTACTTAAATCCGAAATTTCAAGCTTCTAGCTCTTTTCTATGCTTGTACAGGCCGGTTTGTGTCGGACCTGTTCGGAAACCACACTGTAGGTTTTCCCACGAGGCGGCTCATATCCTGATCGATGATCGGTGCATTTTTGCATGTCTAATTCAACCGCAAGATAAAAATGGGAAAAGGAAAAACTATAGAACATCTGTCAGTTTGTAATATATGACTGATTTTTGAAAGACATTTACACTCTTTTAAAACTGAAAATATAATGAAAAGTGTTTCTTATTGTGTAGAAATGTCTACAAAATATAGCGGTAAGGTTCCTTTTTTCTCATAGTGCTTACAAACACAAGTTTGCACAATTAAGGTTAAACTGTATAAGATATTCCGACTTCCATAAATGTACGTCGGTAATTATACTGTGCGCTTCTTTAAGGTCCGTTATTACATTGTGAGTTCCTCAAAGTTTTGTAATAAATTTTTGAATTCCTTTATGGCCAGTAGTAACATTTTGAGTTCTTCTAAGGTCCATAATTACATTGTGAATGCCTTTTGGATCATTAAACACATTATGCGTTCTTTAATGTCAGCCATTATATCATGAGTTACTTTAATATCAGCCATTATATTATGAGTTACTTTAATATCAGACATTATATTATGAGTTACTTTAATATCAGACATTATATTATGAGTTACTTTAATATCAGCCATTATATTATGAGTTACTTTAATATCAGCCATTATATTATGAGTTCATTTAATGTCAGTCATTATAGTATGAGTTCCTGTAATGTCCCATAATGATTTCATTTTCTTTAAGATCACTTATATTTTTTATTGTTATGTCCTATGATGACTTTAAAGTAAATTTTTAAACGAATAAAGTTTTGAGCTCCTGTAGGGACAGTAATTATATTTTGAGACCCATTAGCTCCTTCAACTTTACTAAGTACATTCTAATTTCGTTAAGAGCATTAATTACATTCTTAGTTCGTTCAAGAAGTTGTTTGAAGCCAGTGAAAACATATTGCAATTTCAAACAACAACAGCATGTTAATAATGCATGAGTCTTTGATATTTTCTTTTAAATATATTTGATATTTTCTGGGCGTATTGATTAATTTCTTTTTCATGATTATAATGCATATAATATTACAGTGTCAACAACCGCTTCTGAAACATTGCCAAGAAGTGCAACTGTTGCAATCATTTATGCTCTAAGACTACTATCACTTCATCTGTGAATGGTAGGACATTTTCAGTGGTTAATGATTCTGATTTAGACTGAAAATCAATGGATCTTGTATATGTTCTTACTTGAAATACAAATATACTAAGCAAAATAAATTTAGCAATTTTTGATATGACATATAATTTTGATCATCTCAGAGCAATTTTGGACATTTCTTTAATTTGAATGACAAGAACAGTGTCTTAGGCACATGATACGATGAATTTAAAAACGCCATCCTTTAAAGAGGCTTCTGGAACAACCTACAAATACAGAAAGGGTGTGGCTGCAAAATTCTCAACCATTGTACACAATACAAACAGCTGACTTTTGTTTAGTCCATCAGGCCCAACCTTTTCAACCCCTCGTTATGAACGTTGTTGATTATGTGAAAGTGAGAGTGGGCTTTTTCGGTACAAACTTTACCTGCCAAAAACGACGTCAACGCGCCGTCAATAGGTCGAAATTGCCTTAATTTCGGGTAACTTGGTTTCCATTGATTTTAGAAAAACAAAACAAGACAAACTAAGCACAATGCAGCCAATACCGTGGTCAGTAACACTTGAAAAATTCAGAGCCATAACGCGTCATGCTATTGAGATAACGCTGACGTTAAACTCTTTATTTAAGCTCACGTTATAAAGCCAAGATAGAGAATTTGGCAAACTTTCTTTATTTTAACATATCGGTATGCATCAGACATTTAGACTCATTGCTGATTTTCGGGAAATTCCAGCTAGAAATGTAACTGTAAGGCGATAAGGTAGGAGCAAAAGAAAAAAACGTCGAATTCAAAAACTTACGATCTTAATTTCTCGGCGACAAACATTTGTTTCCAAACGTTTTAAATGTTTTCCTTTGTTTTTATTACTAAAGAGTTGCTTAAGCATGATTTTGGTTTCCCACTTTAAGCATACCTGCAAGTTTTGATCATGTGTCTTAAATTGTAACGTCACGTCAGTATCGCCGTAAGGTTTGATTTGTTCGAAATGTTTCACTTGGATGCTCTTGCCGAAAGGTTACCACTTAGGTCCATATTCCAAAATATGACTTTTATTCATTATGTGCAGAGACTGGCGAATGTTACGAAAACTGCTAAATTTAATTTGCCTAGTATATAATTGTAGGATGCAATATGTTGGACAAACTTGTCGAACTTTGAAAAATACCCGAATATAATTCGGCTGTTCACTTAGCCCTCTGCATTTACTTGTTCTGTCCAAGCTAGCACTGTGACCACCCGACCTTCAACAGCTGCTCACCCTGCTTTCCGTTATACATGTTTTACGTTGGTACCTATGTATATTTTCTTAACATGATTTTTCTTATTTCTTGTTTATATTTGTGTATAACAAAACCGAGGGCGAGGTTTGGCGCCTATAAAACTGGTTTAAGCCCGCCAGTAACTTTGTGTTACTGATCGTTCCAAGGCGATACTTCTGTGGTGGTTCTTTTTGTTTTATGTCTAGGTGTTTATTTTTATTTATTTATTTTTTGTACTGTTGGCGCCTTATGTGTGTTTTCATAGTTTTAGTTAAGTTAAGGTAATTGAGTGGCCAACTATTGGGAAAATAGCTGCTCATTCGGCTTACGATATGTTTCATGGTATAAGTACCTGATTGTTAGTTTGGTTTTTTCCCACCTCGGTTTTTGGAGTGGGAATCTTTTTCTGATTGCGCCTTTTCCTGATCTTTGCCTACTTGTACCTTTCCAGAGCCGTCATTCACATTTCAACTGGTGATAGTTATAAATGTATTTACATAATGCATAGCTAAGGCTAAGCGCTACACCTCCCCCATTGCTTTATTACTTTTGAAGTAGTATTTAATTGTAAAAGAAAGTTATTTTTCTCATACAGGTTATTGGCACGGTCATGGGGTCTAAAGTATGCAACGGTTACGTATAATGAAGCTTTGTTTAAATTCGTTTTGGTTGGAACTAGGGACATCTAATGTTTATACAATATAGGAATTTATCCGCAAAAATACCATTTTATTGTATTGTATTGTATTGTAATGCATGCATTTTATTGTATTGCAACGCATGTGCCAATTCTATTCTATTGTATTGCAATGCATACATTCTGTTGCATTAGTGTATTGTAAAAGATGAATTGTGTTGTAATGCACGCATTGCATTGTATTGTATTGTGTTGTATTGTATTGTATTGTATTGTATTGTAACGCATGTGCACATTCTATTGTGTTGTAATGAGTGCATTTTATTGCATGCATTCTATTGTATTGTATTGTAACACGTGTATTGTATTGTATTGTATTGTATTGTATTGTATTGTATTGTATTGTATTGTAATGCATGCATTCTATTGTTTTGTATTATGATGCATGCATTCTATTGTAACGTTATTGTATTTTATAGCATTGCATAGTAAATTGTATCACATTGCAGTGTAGTGTCTCTTATTTAAGAAAGTCTACTTTACGGTGAATTATCGTGATTAACGAGGGATTTTGTAGGGCAGATTGCGATGTATTAATTTACGACGGCGCAGCCGGAGTGAATTTAATATCATCTGCCTGATTGAATTTCGTTGCGTTGCATCGTATTGCATTGTATTGTGGTGATGTGTTTTGTGTTGCATTGCAACTTTATTTTATCTTATCTTATTGCATTGTATTGTATCAACAATCGGTGTAAATATTTCGATTAGGCTTACATCCAGTGGGTGCGCCATTTTCTGATCATTGCCTTCTTGTATTTCTTTTTTTACATCCAGCATATGCAATTAAAAACAACTGTCCTTAGTATAGCTCAGTATTGGAGTTATTTGGGTTCGCATCTTGTTCTAGCTAATTATGGACTATTTATGAGTGTTTGACCTGTCTTTGGTGCAAGAACGCTCCAGCTGTCAACTATGAAGCCTTAGATGGTACGCAAATGACTCCTTATATCCGAATTATTATCCTTGACAAGTATATGTATGTGAGCCGCTGCATCAAAAAACCAACAATCTGCATATGCGAAATCAAAGGCGCAGATCAGCTGTGCAGTAACTGCAAAGCTGATCAGCGCCTTTGTTTTCGCTCTACACGGATAGTACAAGTCATCTTCTACTTACATCCAAAATTTCAAGCTTCTGGCATTCGTCTATGACTGTACAGGCCGATTTGTGTAGGACCTGGACGGAAACCTAGATTGCTGGTTTTCTCACGATGCGGCTCATATGTATGTTAATGACAAAGTAATAAATGAGTATCATCTAATGGGTACGGGCTAGAAAGGTCACAGGTCATTAATCATTGTACCGGATTCAAAAAAAAAATCATAAAACAAAAGGATTAATGAAAACGTTATTTGTGTCATCTTTTAATAGTTTAATTTTTTAGCTACTTGGGTATATCAGGGGCGGATCCACGTTTTCTGGAGAGGGGGTTCATATCTATTAAGGGATGTCGTTTCCATAGTTTTACCAATAATTTCTCAATTTTCCCAAAGAAAATGGAATAATTTGGTCACAGAAAACCGCTTCTAAATCCGTCACTCGAATATTTCATGTCATAACACAAATGATAAAATTGTTTTTGCAGCATCAGCGGAACACAAAAGGTCTCAATTGGCATCGAAATTCCAAACAAGAGAGTACAATTTTAGGACAACCATGAAAATGGTATTATGCAATAGGTGTCATATAATGTACTACTCAACCATATGACCAATCTGGAGCTAGGAGTACAGTTAATCTGTTGTCTTAGCCATTTTTGTCTGTGGAAAAGAAGAGCATATCTTTATTATACGCGATGGTGGTGTTGAACTGGGCGTAACGTTCTTACGTCGTTATGTTTGCAGATCACATACGTTATATTAGAATGGCAATGTCAATGCCCTAATGCCAGTGTTCATGACAATGAATGTAATTGTATTCAGAACAAAAGAAATCAAATAATCTACAAGACAAATAATATGAGATAAGGAAGTGTTATAATGAAGGAGTTAATGTAAAGTGAGTCATATTCCAACAATATATTGTTAATTTGGGCTACCGATCTACAATGTCTTGTCTATGGCGTCGCGGGAAAGAGTCGGGCTCTTTTTCTACTTTGACGGTTAGAAACATTTGCGCAGTAGCATATGTGCAGCTAGTACAAAGCCATCGACTATACCAAGCGAAATGCATATAGATTTATACAAAATATACAAAAGCAGTTGTTTGTCGCGTTGTGGCTATTACATTTCATGCTTTAGATATGCGCATTCTGCTAAATTATGATAACGAATTATGATAGATTATTGAAACGTGCATATTAATTTCATATATCTATATTTTTTTATTGAAATGCGAACAGAAAGGTGTCGAAAATCATGCTACAAAATAAATGGTGTATAAAGATACGTGCAGAGTTGTTGAAATAAAAGGAAGCGGTTTGTTTTTCATTTCAGTATAGACTCAACCTTTAATATCAGTATTTACGTGCAATCGGTCATAAATGTCTTATCGAAACGCGTGTTCAGTAAACTCGACATGAGCCCATATCAATTGACAGAGTAAAAAGTTACAAGTAGGCAATGATCAGGAAAAGGCGCAATCAGAAAGAAATTTCCACTCCAAAAACGGGGATGGGAAAAACTAAATTGACAATTAGGTACTTATACTTAGAAAACATACCGTAAGCCGAGTTAGCAGCTCTTTCCCAATAGGCGGCCACTCAGTTACCCGAACTTAACTAAAAATATGAAAACGTACAACAAAAATTTCGACTCAAATGCAAAACAAATGGAACCACAACAGAAGCATCGCCCTGGAACGACCAGTTAAGTAGGTTTCCAGAAGTTAAAACTGTTTTAAAGACTTGTATACTGTACCCATTGAAGGTCATTAGATGATCACTAATCAGGGTTAGGAGACTAGAAAAACTGGTGTCCTAACAATGACTCTGAATACAGGTAGTGGTCCCAAAAAGAAAAATCAATACGAGCACATTTTATCAGGTACCATAAAAATAAACAGTGATCCTACAGGTAACTCATTTAGGGGCAAATTTATTCCTGCTGCAGAGATAAGAAAACAACAGGCGTCAAAAATCAAATAAACAGTGGTACCACTTTAGCTCCTTCAGAAGCTATCTGTTTAAAATGATTCACTGACTGTCACTTGAAAAAACGAAACTATTTGTCTGTTAAACTACTTCTTGCTTCGCAGAGAAGCTTATTATTTTATGTTGTTTTACGTTGCATAAAACATTTATGGAGATTGAACAGGTTTTCCTTTTAATTAAGAAACATTTAAACTTTGTAAAAACGATTTCCTTTAACACTTTATGATGCCATAAATATTATAATGTGTTGCGAGAAAACTTTTCTCAATGCTGATACAAGACCGTAATAGATCCCTTGAAATTTCATGTTCTGAAAGTTGGGGGAGAGTATCAATATAGTAAGTTGCTGATAGGTGACTGCACGCATGCTGAAACCACATCAGAGCATTTTAAACGATATGACTTTTCCGTTAAGCCATCTGATTTAGACATGATGACATTTGAGCCGCCTCATGGGAAAACCAACAATCTGCATAGGCGAAAACAAAGACGCAGATCAGCTTCGCGGTAACCGCGAAGCTGATCAGCGCCTTTGTTTTCGCTACTCGGATAGAACAATTCCTCTTCTACTTGAATCCGAAATTTCAAGCTTCTAGCTCTTTTCTGTGCTTGTACAGGCCGGTTTGTGTTCGACCTGTTCGGAAACCACATTGTTGGTTTTCCCACGAGGCGGCTCATTTGTGATCGGAAGCTAATGACGGCAATGTTATAAATTTTACAGGGTATGACAACTAATGGCTTCGGCATGATTTCTTTGACTTTAAGTGTCCGTGTTTAATGGTGCTGTGACATCGTGTGTTCATGAAGCTTTGTTTCTCTGAAGCTTTACTTAAAGCTTTACTTATAACATTAAAGTTTTAAAAATTTCATTCTTATGGATTGTTATGTAAAATATTTTAAAATGTATTAACAAATACATCTATTATCTTTTATATTTGATGCACAATGTGAATATCATGACATCACGAAAACATGTCCATGTTATGTATACCCCCTTGAACACCACTTTTATATAGCAAAACTGGGGTATGCAGGGGTATACCTTTTTTCTATTTTTGCTCCAAAACATAGATTATGGGTACTCGTTAGAACCGTCTCGGTGAGGCGGTTCTAACGTGAACCCACAATCTATGTTTTGGAGCAAAAATAAGAAATATATTTAAAAAAAATTCCACTGAAAATTTTCAACTTTTACAACTGAATAAAAATCTGTATATTGCATGGGCAAGTTTTCGTAATCAATGATCACCTTCATTGTCTAAGTATTCCATTTATCAACAATACCCTCGATATCTCGAAAACCGATAGCATTTCACTCCATTGCTCGAACACTGGATATCTTGAACATTAGACATAACATGGAAATTCGATAAATTTTATCTGCAGACTTGATTCAACGTAAACCAAATTTAATATGCAGTCTTAAAGCAAATGCAGTCTTAAAGTAATGGAAAGGTTATTGGCACGTTCATTCATTGTCTGCAAACATACCTTTACGACAGTAAATCAGCAGAATTGTACATTCACGAGAAAGTTAGTTTACTGATATTGGTTTTAGTATGAGCGATGACAAAATGGTCATTGTTTGTTTGGGTAATAACCTCAATACAATGGACAATTTTATATTTAACACGAGTCCTCCAGACGCCTCTACAAACAAAAACAATACGGAAATGGCTGAAAAAAAACAAAAAGGGCGTTCAAAAGCCAGAAAAAAACAACAGATGATCCAAACTAGAAACCGGAAGACAACTTTAAGTACGGAAACCAGAGACTGTGACAACAGGGTAATCATTGCAGCAATGACCAAGGGTAATATAAGTAATATGGTATGATGATAAAGTATCACCAAAAAGTAAAAGTAGGCAATGACCAGGAAATGACGCAATCAGAAAGAAATTCTCACTCCAAAAAACGAGGTGGGAAAAAACCTAACAAACAATCAGGTACTAATACTTGGAAAACATAAGTAGAGCCGAGTGAGCAGCTATTTTCCCAATAGGTGGCCACTCAGTCACCCAAACTTAACAGAAAATATGAAAACATACAAAGAAAAAAAAAACAATAAGAAGAACCACAACATAATGTACTGCAACTTTTCAAAGCACAAAAAGTTCGAAGTAAAAGGGATCGTGTTCGACAAGTCGGAACATACGCCTTACGTGAACTTACAATTTATTATGATAATGATTATTAGAGTGATTTCCATTTAGACCATAAATCGCAATCGTACCTCCTTACCTGAAAATTAACGAGACTTCAAAGAGACTGGTCTTCAGCAGTTGACAAATAAGCCTGTCAGCTGACTACAACAGGTTCATATTAATAATACAGTAATTAGAGGGATTTATGGTTATTCGTGTTGAATTTAGCATTAACGAAGTATAAAAACAATGAAAGCGTGCGATCGACAGGAACTCGCATCTTTTTTTCCACAATCGTTGAGAAAATAATGAAACATTGTAAAGCCAATGAAACATAAACATGATGGGTAATAAACAGCAACCAGACACAACTTACATTTCATCACAAATATATATAATTGTCAAGCATACCGCTATTAAAAGAAGAACAAACAGCGCTCTTTTCCAAACGTTAGAGCGTAGCTTTATGTACCAATACGAAAAACGTGGCATAACAAATATGAGCTAGAGACAATATCGTAGCAAACAACACAAAGAAACACAAGAAAAGCACCGGTGTAAAACGACGTAAACTAAAGGTAATGTTAGTTCTGGGGAGAAAAAGATTGCCTTCATAATCTGGCGAGGTTTGAAGCTTGTTTTAATATCGTCTGCTATTCATCTGCATGGTTACCCTAAAAGAAACTGGTGTAGCCCAAACTTATTAAACTTGTATTTTATGTATGTTTGTATTCCTCAGGCCACGATTCCGTGTAAATAAGTACACTGTCTATGCACATTGCACCAGACACGCCCCCGGGACAACGCCTTGAATCATTGACAATAAAATGCAATTATTATGTTATAATATTCGTTTTGCTAGTGATATGACAGATAATGGGGTTGGTGTAAAAATGGACACATATCTCTGGGCTAATTGACCTCATATATCCATACATCTGCATATTTACGTGTAGCAATGTACAAGTTATGTCTTAATAATTGGACACTTGTGTGACAAAACCTGCATTTGGTGTTTGCATCTAGACCCTCTCATCTAAAGTAACATAGTAAGAGTTGAGTTACATTTACAGACAGGTTTATACTGAAAATGTTGCACATGAAGTTTTGAAGCTTAGACTTTGTAACATCCGTATTTAACTCGTATACATCATGAATCTCAGTTTTATTTTTAGAATGTTTGCCAGGATGAGGTGCATTGTATATGATATATGAGCCGCCTTGTGAGAAAACCAATAATCTGCATATGCGAAAACAAAGGCGCAGATCAGCTTCGCGGTAACCGCGAAGCTGATCAACGCCTTTGTTTTCGCTACGCGGATAGTTAAATATCTCATCTTCTTAAATCCAAAATTTCAAGCTACTAACCATCTTCTGTGCTTGTACAGCCCGGTTTGTGTCAGTCCTGTTCGAAAACCACATTGTTGGATTTTCCATGAGGTGGCTCATATGATATATGTCTTTTATGACAAGATTGGTATGTAATCATGACCATCGACGCGCGCGACCATTGATGTCGCGTGATGATAGTAACAATTGAGCCGTCTCGTGGGAAAACCAACAATGTGGTTTTCAAACAGGTCCGACACAAACCGAACTGTACAAGCACAGAAAAGTTCTCGAAGCTTGAAATTTCGGAGTTAAGCAGAGGAGGAATTGTACTATCCGACTAGCGAAAACAAAGGCACTGATCAGCTTCGCGGTTACCGCGAAGCTGATCTGCGTCTTTGTTTTCGCCTATGCAGATTGTTGGATTTCCCATGGGGCGGCTCAATTTTGTAATTATTGCATTTTTCTGGTCATTATTCAGATCAAAATTGCATAAATGAATTTGAAGTGCAAATCCATTTAGTACAAATGTGTTTGAACTAATGAAAATGATCCCAAATAAAAACCTGGAAGCAGTGTTCTATTAGATCTCACTCTATTTATTTTTTTTTTCTTTTAAACTTTTATCAAGATCAGAACATGGGCTGTTGTAATAACTCAAATTGTCAAAGACTTAAAATTCTAATATTGGTTTAAACACTTGAAAAATCGTTTTCTGCCAAAATGCTTTACGAATTTCATAAATATGTGCTCAAAACCTGGTCGTCACATGGTACATGTATAAAGGCTGTGTGCATGGGTGCAAGATAATTTACAATAAGTTATAATTTACCTTCCATTGGGTACAGTGAGTGGAACATTTACTTCGTACAGTGCAGAACATTTACTGCTACACAGTGGACATTCACTGATATTTAAACGTACAGTCAATAATTTCTGAAAAGCTAGAAATCGACAAATCACATAAGCATGCGAATTATCATGCTGGATGACCTAAAGTGACCCGTACTGATCTGGATATAACAATTTTTATCGAAAGTGTGTACTGTCCAAAATAGAAGAGAATTCGAAAATGCTGCTATTTCAGACTGTCGTCCAAAGCATGCCCAACAAATACATGTATATTGCTCGATGTTTTGCCATATTAAAGGCATGAATACATCGAATAAAACCAATGACCCAGGTGCAACTCTGAATAAAAGAAAACATGCAAAATAGTTGCCACTCTCTCGCAAAGCTGGCAAAATGCATAAATTGACTGATACAGTAGTACAGTTACTCTATAGGTACAATGTATTGGAGATAGGCCAATGAAGTAGGGGAGACCATGACGGACATGTTATCTTTGATATGACGACATGATACGTTTTGGTGAAAGGGTTGTATAAAACTGTCCTTAAGGTAGAATATGGGTTATCCACGAACTTGAGTTGAACTATTTGATCAACTGGCATTATGTTTTCAAAATTATAGACAGTCTACATTACCCTAGTATGCAATGAGCCTTACATAGCTATATTCTACTGGGAACGTGAATCTTCGGCAGAAAGACATTGAAATGGACACTGTCACGTGGTTTGCAAAATACGGCCTCGATCCAAAATCCCTCAATGGTAGATCACAATGTTTTATGTAAGACATAGGGAGTGCCACAATCAAATGATAAGTTGGCATGAGAAAAATGACACGTTGGCATGAGAAAACCAACAATCAGCTTATGCGAAAACAATGAAGCAGATCAGCTTCGCAGTAACTGCGAAACTGATCAGCGTCTTTGTTTTCGCTACACGGATAGTAAAATTCCTCTACTTTCTAAATCCAAAATTGCTTCTAACCTTCTTCTTGGGGGAGGGGGGAGAGAGAGAGGGGTACAGCCCGATTTTGTCAGACCTGGTCGGAAAACCAAATTCCGGTTGTCTCACGCACATGCTCAAATTATAAGTTGGCATGAATTCTTACCCGACTTTCGCCAGACGATGCATTGTCAATGTACGCCCAGGACTGTTCTCTTCTCGGCTCTCCACTCGCCCTCCGCACTCGCTGTGACTGACCTCGTACATCCTCTTGACTGAATCCCAGCTCATATCTACTGTTCAAGTTCCGCCTGGCGCGGCCTTGACCCATATATACCACGTGATCCCGTCGACCAGCGGTGGCGGGAGAGATGTAACGTTTCGGTAATTCCTTAGTTTTCGGTTCGTTGTGCAACCCGTAATTCGAGTGCCCATTATCCGGTGTAGTCTCAGATACCGGTGTATCCAGATACCGGGTGCTGCCAGTTCCCTGGGATAGTTCTGAGATAGACCCTCGTGAAGAGTACCTAGACAATGTTCCTGGGTCAAGGTCATTACCCTGTTCATCGTCAGTTAAACGCTTAATCCAAGAAGGTGCTGCCATATACAAGACTTTTCAAAAGCATCCAGATCACATAGAATTTTTCTTGGAATCTAAATTTCTTTTTCAAATTGAAACAGAATTGACGCCCACAACGAATATACACAACAATGGTTGGAAATATGTACTTTTTTCACATTTTTAGTTGATAAATCATAGTTTAAACCACAAACAGGAAAAGCATTGACGGTGAAATTACATTGCAATTTTTTGCAGGTGTGACAAAGCGCGAGTATGTAAATTTTCAAACGCCCATTGATAAATATTACATCATTGATAACTCATATTTTCAAAATCATAATAATAACGTTGCTCTAACATCAACTTTTACATGTTCTATCAAATCCTTTTTGACAGTTGTTCCTTTCACATGTCAAACAAAAACACGCTTTCCATTCATATTAGAATACAGTTTAATTACAAAACTCCGTAAAATGACAAAATGCCATTATATTTGAAAAATGATTGTTAAAAGTAAAAAAAACTCCAGTTCCACAAAATCTAAGTCAATGTTATCCAAATCATACACAAGAAAACATCAAGCACACACATACACAACACATTTACATGTCCGGTGATGTGTGTATGACGGCCAATGATATTTCCCCCCACATGGAATTGTTAATTATGAATAAATGTCCAAAATTACCGAACATACCGTATACATTCAAAATGGTCAGCTTTTGCCTTCCGGTGCATATTCAATGTCAATGTCAAGTACAACACTTCACGCCCCAATAAACAAACTTTCAATTACTGAAATACTTAACGTAAAATTTGAATTCTCTTAAAGTATTACCAGGAACCGAAATGAGTGTCCGAATTTTTGTTGGGAAATGTTACCCACTTTACCATTGTGAGTGATAGGTTGTGTGTCTACAGTTGTCATTAATGTGTTTTTATGGCCATGAAAAAATAGGCCGCCAAATGACAATCGCATGCTCGTATTGTCAACCATTCGTTTCGAAAATAGGAAAGAATTGCAGCAGCTACAGTACTATCATTAGATTCCAAGCACTGGCTGGTCAAAAGGACACACGAGATGCGATGCTTACGCGCAGTAACAGTCGCGCACGATACATCAGGAAAACATGCCCGTGAAATGTATACCCAATTAAACCCCACTTTTATATAGAAAAACTGGGATTTGCAGGGGTATACCTAAGTTTCTTATTTTTGATCCAAAACATTACATTGCGGTACTCGTTAGAACCGCCTAACGTGTACCCACAATGTACGTTTTGAGTGACAATATTTTAAAAAATATAATTATATTCTGGTGAAAGTTTCACTTTTTCAGCTGAAAATCTCTGTATGTTGCATGGGCGTGTTTTTGTAATGAGAGAAGTAAGAATAGAGGGACCAGGACTCGATGCAATTAAATTTAAAGTCCCAACATAGAGAAACTGATATCAATATCGAATTGAATCAGCTTGTCACGCAGAACAGAGCGAGCTGTTCCGAATGCAACTTAGATGACGGTCAGCAAAAGTGACGTAACCATGGTAACACATGCGGAATCACTTGGTTCTGTAATACTCACTATCGTGGAAAGACATATCCAACTAGACATATACAATTAAAAATTCTGATTAATATGTTAACGTTGACGTGGGAGTACATTTAACGTCTCTAAAAATGCATCAAAATATTTTTAAAGTACGTCTGCGGAAGCCACGCATTATTCATTTATGATCTTCCGCCTTGTGGCACGACTGACTAAAATGTTTCTTTTTAAAAACATAATTTTTACAGTCATTTATCCAACCGACGTACAGGTAATTTACGGTAGAGAAACAAACAACGTCAGCGTTGGAGCGTAACCTCTCTAATCACGGACGATCTGACAGTTAGTAGCTTAATCGCGGCAAAATCAGTCATTGTACTGTCTGACCATAGCATTCTAGCTGAACATAAGTCAGCCGTATAGCTTGAACGCAAACTAGTTTGCAAAGACAGCGAACACACGAAAAAAAAATGCAGCGTTGGAAGCTCAAAGGCTGATCTACGTTCTTTGTCAATTATCAATTCCAGAACGCTGCCGTGGGGAAACCGCGTGCAATAAAACTATTGCCAACCTTGATTGTCTATAGATAACACACGTTACGTCGAATTAACTTGAAGTTGTGTTATGAATAGAGTGATAGGTGGCGATTTAAACAAATGATTGATAGAAAAGGCGATTTCGGTTGCATTTTTTTTTTCTGAATGTTTGGTGACCCCTGTTGATGGAAACGCCTATTTACGTTTATTTTGGCGCCTTTGCTCATACATCAGCATTCGTCCTCTTTTTCGATTGAGGTATATCTAGTTTGAATGAGCAGTCGTTTTCGTTTACGCAGCTTTAATGTACAGGAAAGATGAGCGTCAGTGCATGCACAGAGCCTGGTGGTGGTCTAAAACCTAAGCCTGAGACTGGCGATCGAAAGGAGTAGCAGAGCCTCATAAATAACCCGAAAAGTGATTTTTACAACTGCTTCTATTTTAATATTTTGTGGTCTCAATCTTGGTCAATTTGTAGTTGATCTTTGACTGATTTATTTCCACCTACAAACCATTGTTACCTACAATGTATGTGAGGCGGACTTGAACGCTTACCGCAGCTTGACATGAGCAAAAAAAAAAAATGTGTACGAAACGTGAAAGCTAAGTAAAACCTACATCACTGAGGAAAACATGTCCGTGACATATATATCCCCTTGAACCCCACTTTTATACATAAAAACTGGGGTTTGCAGGGGTATACCTATTTTTCTTATTTTTGCTCCAAAACATAGATTGTGGGTACTCGTTAGAACCGCCTCGGCGAGGCGTGTACCCACAATCTATGTTTTGAGCAAAAATAAGAAAAATATAAAAAAAAATCTACTGAAAATTTTCATTTTTTTAACTTTAAAAATTCACTGTATATTGCATGGGCAAGTTTTCGTAATGATAAGAATTGCTTTGGCCGTGCCGCTTTAACTCTGACATATAACTGTATTTGCTATAGGAAGGTCATAGGTAAACGGACACGGCCAAAGCAATCGCACCATACACCATGGATCGTGAGCTTGTACGCAGCGACGAGAGTCAACGATCCATGGTAACCCATTTTATACCAAGAAACCTGCGTCACCATAATTACGAAAACATGGCCATATGATATACAGTAATTTTTTCAGGTGAAAAATCGATAATTTTCAGACGAACATTATTGATATTTTTCTTATTTTTGCTCAAAACAGATTGTGGGTACACGTTAGAACCGCCTCGGCGAGGCGGTTCTAACGAGTACCCACAATCTATGTTTTGGAGCAAAAATAAGAAAAATAGGTATACCCCTGCAAACCCCAGTTTTACTATATAAAAGTGGGGTTTACGGGGGTATTCATTGCACGGACATGTTTTCCTGATGTTTACCAAGAAACCTGCGTCACTCTGGATATAGTGAAGTTGGCTGTTCTGCAGAAAATGGTATCAAATAAGTACAAAGTTTTGCACGTTGAAATCAAATAATTGGTACAGAAGCAACAATGTGAACAGTGATTTTTCCACTATAAAACCGACTCCGGTTTTAATAGGAGTCGTTCCCAATGGCAAAAAGCACCCCCCCCCCCCCCCCCCCCCCAAATGCATGGTTAAACATTTCCAATCTGAGAATGTTTTCCAATCAGGCTCACAACTGCAACCATAATTTATACATGTACTCTTAAAAGCACCAATTAGTCAATTAATTTGTTATCTGTGACAATAACACTTCTAGAAAAGATCACTAACACTTATCATGATATGAGCCGCCTCGTGGGAAAACCAACAATGTGGTTTCCGAACAGGTCTGACACAAACCGGGCTGAGCAGTCATAGAAGCAGGCTAGAAGCTTGAAATTTTGGATTTAGAAAGTAGAGAAATTGTACTATCCGAGTAGCGAAAACAAAGGCGCTGATCAGCTTCGCGGTTACCGCGAAGCTGATCTGCGCCTTTGTTTTCGTCTAAGCAGATTGTTGGTTTTCCCATGAGGCGGCTCATATTTTTACCATTTTTACTGGTATTTAGATAAATGTCGCTAATTTTCCCAATTGATGGTAAAATTAGGCTTTTTTTTACCAGTTGATCTGGTACTGGTACCTTTCCCAAAATGCTGAAAAAAAAATCACTGGTGAAGCAAGTACAGTACAGAGTATAATATAAAGTTTTATTTTATACTTTACAGTGAAACCCAATGTATATCAAAACTTGATAAAATTGGTATTTTCATTGATATGAAATTTCACTGATATCAAATCTCACTGATATCAAAAGTCACTAGTGACTGATATCAGCCTATATCGTCACTGTAATGACGTCAGATTTTTTGGATTACTTCTGACGTTTCCATTTACTTGACGTCATTAAATGCGTCTCACTTCAGAAATTCAAACGCCTATAACTCCGTTATTTATGAACGAAAACATAAAGTGTGGGTATTCATTTTCTTAGTTAGAACATAAGGAACAATGTGGTACCAAAATTATTCGTGTTTTCAAAAATTTTTTGTTTTTGCATTTTCACCGCCTACCTTGTGCATTGGAAAATGCCTGTGCATTGTATAAAATAAAAAGAAAATTTGCTTTTTTTTCGGTGAATACCAAATATATTTCATCTCGTGAGTTGACAACATAATAATTTTCACTCGTGCTGCGCACTCGTGAAAATTCTGATGTTTTCAACTCACTCGATGAAATATATTTGGTATTCACCTCAAAAAAGCAAATATCCTCTATTTACACAATGTTAGTTGCATTAGAAGCTCTGAAAACTCCGCGGAGGTCGATATCGCACAGTCACAGCTATCACTAATGCAGAGAAAACAAAAACTTCGACGTAAATGTCAAACTTCGACGTAAATGTTGACGGACGGACGAACGAACGGACGGACGGAAATTTGAACTCCTATATCGCACCCTGCTATAAGCAGGTGCGATAAAAAGTAGCACACTGTGGTAGCCTGCATTGTTTGAAAATGCTGGACAAAATGACTATGTCATTGGATCCAGAAGGGCTGTCCCTATCCTGGAATTGTTGATGAGTCATATACTTCCTGTCCGGTACATATTTTTTACAGAAAAGTACACAAAAAACGTTCCCTTTTTTAGCAAGGTTAAACCGTCGGTCATCATTTTCAAGGCCAATACTGTGGGAAATGTTTTCGTCAAGTCAGATACAGGACAAATGCTGACATGATGACGAAGTACCATTTTGAAAACACGCCCATGCAATATTCATCTATTATTTTCAGCTGTAAAAATTGAAAATTTCATCTGAAGAATTTTGATATTTTTAACAGTTTTGTTCAAAACATTGATTGCGGTACACGTTAGAACCGCCTCAGCGAGGTGGTTCTAACGAGTACCCACAATCAATGTTTTCGATCAAAATAAGAAAAATATGTATACATACCCCTGTAAACCCGTTTTACCATACAAAAGTTGGGTATAAGGGGGTATACATTACATGGACACGTTTTCCTGGTGCTTGTCTGCAGGTCGAGGCTGAACTCAAGGTCGCATTATCGTCCGAACTTGACATTGCTTGAAAATCCAGTCCAAGTAGACATGTAGTTTCAAAAAGATGGTCCATTCAGTCAGTATTATTGGTGTTAATGCTCCATTTGCGTATTTTTACAGATCCAATGACGCATGGAGGATATAAACATTTGAGCCGCCGCAAAGGAAAACTAACAATCTGCAAATGCGAAAACAAAGCCGCAGATCAGCTTCGCGGTAACCGCGAAGCTGATCAGCGCCTTAGTTTTCGCTACATGGATGATACAATTCCTCTACTTTCTAGATCCAAAATTTCAAGCTTCTAGCTGTCTTCTATGACTGTACAGGCCGGTTTGTGTCAACCTGGTGGGGAACCCAAATTTTCTAACGCACAGGCTCATTTGGCATCAACGATGAGTACTATAAACCACCATCTACATAAGAGATATTTAAGGGTAACAGAAAAGGTTAATCTGAGGTGAATTTCATGCTGCTTTTAACTGAAGACAACCACAACGATACAATGAAACAATGTTCCTGTATGAAATCATGACTGGCTACTGTCAGATTCATGACCATCTGACTGGACTTTATAGGTGGTAAATGACGCTGGGAAATGCAAGTAATTGAGCCGCCTCGTGAGAAAACCAACAATTTGCATAGGCGAAAACAAAGACGCAGATCAGCTTCGCGGTAACCGCGAAGATGATCAGCGCCTTTGTTTTCGCTACACGGATAGTACACTTCCTCTTCTTCTTAAATCTGAAATTTCAAGCTTCTAGCTCTTTTCTGTGACTGTACAGGTCGGTTTGTGTCGGACCTGGTCGGAAACCATATTGTTTGTTTTCCCACGAGACGGCTCAATTATATTTTTTATGGTCATCGATAGAAAAATCCACTTCCTCAACATTTGCGTAGTATTATGTTTGTTCGTTGTGTGGTATAACTTCACATTCAACAATGTTTCAGCCAGGTCAGGACAGAAACACAGCTTCCTTAACATAAAGCTGTTAGTATGTGATGTTAACTCGTATATATGGGACTTAGGCAAACAGTATAGCCCCAGATATGATGCCACATGAGACTATAGGCAAACAGTATAGCCCCAGATATGATGCCACATGAGACTATTCAAAGATTTTCTTCGAAAAATGGAATAAAAATTCAAAACAAGAGGACCAATGGTCCTGTAAACGCTCACCTGAGATCTGCTGTATATACGAATGATATAGAAAATAGTCTCAGTATAGGGGCAGATGAAGCCATTGGGCCATTTTTTTTTTCAGAATAATCAATATATTGTCCATACGTTTTTCCCTTCAAATGACATTTTAACAGTTTACCCATTCAAATACATAGGCAACCCATGTTGACCTTGCCTTAAAATAAGTCATGGTCATCACAGGGTCATGATTTATACATACATTGTAGTACTTGAGTCATCGATGCTTCATGCCAAGTTTCTTCGAAATCGGTCCAGTGGTTCCGGAGGAGAAGATTTTTGAAGGGTTTATACCATATATGGGCATAGCGGCCATCTTGATCATGTGACCTGGATTATTTATATACACATTGATTTCCCCATTCTATAGATGCTTCATATGAAATGGCTTTGATTGGCAAAGCGGTTTCAGAGGAAAGGATGTTTGAATATTATGGTAATATACATGCATAATGCCCCGGGGCTGGGGCAAATGAGTCCCTGGGGTCCAATTTTTTCAGAAACATTAATATTCAGTCCTACTGCCCATTTCCTGCAAGACTTTCACTTAAAATGACATTTTAAAAGTTTTCCCCATTCAAATGCATTGGCGACCTATGTTGACCTTGCCGTAAAATATGTCAAGGTCATCCAAAGGTCATAATTTATAAACACATTGTAGTACTCTAGTCCCCAAAGCTTCATGCCAAGTTTCCTTGAAATCGGTCCAGTGGTTCCGGAGAAGAAGAATTTTGAAGGGTTTTTACCATATAAGGGCATGGTGGCCATCTTGGTCATGTGACCTGGATTATTAAGAAACAAATTGGTTCCCCCTTCCTATAGATGCTTCATAAAAAAATTTGGCTTTGATTGGCCATGTGGTTTCAGAGAAGAAGATCTTTGAATATTTTTGTAATATTCATGTATATTGCCCCAGGGTGGGGGCAGACCAACCCCTAGGGTCCAAATTTTTTTCAGAATTACCTACCTTCAGTCCATTTGCCCTTTTCCTGCAAGATTTGCCTTTCAAATGACATTTTAACATTTTTTTTCCCATTCAAATGCATGGGCGACCTATGTTGACCTTGCCATAAAATATGTCAAGGTCATCCAAAGGTCATAATTTATAAACACATTGTAGTACTCTAGTCCCTAATTCTTCATGCCAAGTTTCGTTGAAATCGGTTTAGTGGTTCCTGAGAAGAAGAATTTTGAAGGGTTTTTACCATATAAGGGCATGGTGGCCATCTTGGTCATGTGACCTGGATTATTAATAAACAAATTGGTTCTCCCTTTCTATAGATGCTTCATATAAAATTTGGCTTTGATTGGCCAAGTGGTTTCAGAGAAGAAGATCTTTGAATATTTTTTAATATACATGTATATTGCCCCAGGGTGGGGGCAGACCAACCCCTAGGGTCCAAATGTTTTTCAGAATTACCTATCTTCAGTCCATTTGCCCATTTCCTGCAAGATTTGCCTTTCAAATGACATTTTAACAATTTTTCCCATTCAAATGCATGGGCGACCTATGTTGACCTTGCCGTAAAATAAGTCAAGGTCATCCAAAGGTCATAATTTATAAACACATTGTAGTACTCTAGTCCCCGATGCTTCATGCCAAGTTTCGTTGAAATCGGTCCAGTGGTTCCGGAGAAGAAGAATTTTGAAGGGTTTTTACCATATATGGGCATGGCGGCCATCTTGGTCATGTGACCTGGATTATTTATAAACACATTGATTCCCCCTTCCTATAGATGCTTCATATAAAATTTTGCTTTGATTGGCCAAGTGGTTTCAGAGAAGAAGATCTTTGAATATTTTTTAATATACATGTATATTGCCCCAGGGTGGGGGCAGACCCACCCCTAGGGTCCATTTTCTTTTCAGAATTACCTACCTTCAGTCCATTTGCCCATTTCCTGCAAGATTTGCCTTTCAAATGACATTTTAACAATTTTTCCCATTCAAATGCATGGGCGACCTATGTTGACCTTGCCGTAAAATATGTCAAGGTCATCCAAAGGTCATAATTTATAAACACATTGTAGTACTCTAGTCCCCGATGCTTCATGCCAAGTTTCGCTGAAATCGGTCCAGTGGTTCTGGAAAAGAAGAATTTTGAAGGGTTTTTAACATATATGGGCATGGCGGCCATCTTGGTCATGTGACCTGGATTATTTATAAACACATTGATTCCCCCTTCCTATAGATGCTTCATAAAAAATTTGGCTTTGATTGGCCAAGTGATTTCAGAGAAGATCTTTGAATATTTTTGTAATATACATGTATATTGCCCCGGGGTGGGGGCAGACCAACCCTGGGGTCCAAATTTTTTTCAGAATTACCTACCTTCAGTCCATTTGCCCATTTCCTGCAAGATTTGCCTTTCAAATGACATTTTAACAATTTTCCCCATTCAAATGCATGGGCGACCTATGTTGACCTTGCCGTAAAATAGGTCAAGGTCATCCAAAGGTCATAATTTATAAACACATTATAGTACTCTAGTCCCCGATGGTTCATGCCAAGTTTCATTGAAATCGGTCAACCGGTTCCAGAGGAGATTTTTGAAGGGTATTTACCATATATGGGCATGGCGGCCATCTTGGTCATGTGACCTGGATAATTTATAAACACATTGGTTCCCCCCTTCCCCATAGATGCTTCATATAAAATTTGGCTTTAATTGGCCAAGCGGTTTCAGAGAAGATCTTTGAAAATGGTGGACGACGACGACGGACGACGGATCATGGCCATCCTATAAGCTCACCTTGTGAGCCTAACGGCCCCTGGTATCCCTAAAATGACAGTGGACTAGGCCAAATGATAATGATGGGTGAATCCATACGTCAAAGTTTATTGTGTGGCCTCCCAGCGGGCACATGATGTCATTATGACGTCATATCAACGTCGATGCGACGTCATTGCTGGCCTATGGGCACTATTGGGCACCATAACCAGGGATTTGATACTTTTGATCCAGAGTCAGAATCTCTACCACTAGATCAATGCAGTGCTAACTAGAAAAAGTGCCTTTAGAGGCACGTATACCCCCGGCTGTAGCCACAAAGCCCCCTCCCTACCCCCTACCTATACAACACTGCACATGCTCACCCCTGACATTGAACCTCAAACCCCAATGAAAGACAGTACCCTTATCAAGTACACTTTAGAAATAAGCACATTACATATAAACATGGGGGAGTGGTGTTTTAGAATGACAGATCTATTTTAGAGCAGTATACAGAGCTGACGTGTATACTCAATCTAGGACATAATCCACGAACATTATGGGTCAGGTCCTCAGTCCTAGATTGGAATGAACATAGAGTGTCATTCTTATAAAAAAAAAAAAAAAAAAATGCCCCACACCTTGACCTCAAGTCCCACCCCCACCCCATGCATGGACCCTTGGGTCCATCCCACCCCCACCCCAATGCATGGACCATTGGGTCTAACCTTTATGTGGTACCTATATTGTAAGTATGAATGCTTTCTGACAAATGGTTGTCAAGATATAAACCAACAGAATATTAATCTTGGTAAATATTCTGTATTTTATAAATGTGTCCTAGATTTTGACCTCCAGCCCCACCCCTAGAGTTTGGTGCCATGGAATTTAATTAAACCCTAAAGGGTATCTATGATCCAAATAGGAATACATTCCGATAAGTCTTTGTTAATATATGAACTTAGAGAAGAAAAAAACACTATGTAAATAGCACATTTTCAAGGTGACCTAGATTTTGAACTCTAGCCCCACCCCCAAGCATGGGCCCTCAGGTCTGAACTCACGGAAACAAAGCAAACCTTATAGGGTACCTAAAGTCCAAATATGAATGATTTCTAAAAATTGGCTCATGAGATATACACCATTAGAGAAACTTTAACCAAAAATTTGACGCAAATTAACGGTGACCTAGATTTTGAACTCTAGCCCCACCCCCAGGCATGGACCCTGGGGTACGAACTCTTGGAATCAAAGCTAACCCTATAGGGTACCTAAAGTCCAAATATGAATGATTTCTGATAAATGGTTCTTGAGATATACACCACTAGAGAAACTTTAACCAAAACTTTGTCGCAAATTAAAGGTGACCTAGATTTTGATCTCTAGCCCCACCCCCGGGCATGGACCCTGGGGTCCGAACTCATGGAAACAAGGCAAACCCTATAGGGTACCTATGGTCCAAATATGAATGGTTTCTGACAATAACTGCATGAGATATACACCACTAGAGAAACTTTAACCAAAACTTTGACGCAAATTCTACTGAACTAACGAACGAACGAACAAACGAACTATCGAACATACGAACGGACAAACGGAAAAGCGAAAACTATATACCCGTCGGCATAAATGCCGGGGGTATAACAAGTTTTTATTCGAGTCGCAGCGCAAGACCAGAGGACCAATGGTCCAGTAAACGCTCACCTGAGATCTATACCAATAAACATGTTTGAATATTACGGTATAAAGCCCCAGTTATGGGTCGAATGAACCCTGGGGCCATATGTATTTTTTCAGAATAATCAATATCCAGTGGATTTGCAAATTTCCTGCAAGTTTTTCCCTCCATATGACATTTTAACAGTTTTCCCCATTCAATTGCATGGGGGGACCTATGTTGACCTTGCCGTAAAATAGGTCAAGGTCATACCAAGGTCATAATTTATATACACATTGAAGTATTCTAGTCATTGATGCTACACCCCAAGTTTCGTTGAAATCAGTCCACTTGTTAAGGAGAAAAAGATTTTTGAACGTTTTTACCAAATATGGGCATGGCGGCCATCTTGGTCATGTGACCTGAATTGTTTATAAAGACATTGGTTCCATCTTCCTATAGATTCTTCATGTGAATTTTGACTTTGATTGGCCAAGCGGTTTGAGAGAAGATCTTTAAATATTTTTGTAAAATACATGTATATTTCTCTGGGGTGGAGGCAGACCAACCACTCGAGTCAAAATTCTTTCAGAATCATAAATATACAGTCAGTTTGCACCATTTTCTGCAAGTTTTCGCCATCAAATGACATTTTAACAGTTTCCCCATTCAAATGCATAAGCGACCTATGTTGACCTTGCTGAAAAATAGGCCAAGGTCATCCTAGGGTCATAAGTTTTACACACATTAAAATACTCTGGTCACTGATGCTACATGCCAAGTTTCGTTGAAATTGGTCCACCGGTTCCGAAGAATTTTGAAGGGTTTTCATATGGGCATGGCGGCCATCTTGGTCATGTGACCTGGATTATTTATAAACACATTTGTTCCCCCTTTCAATAGATGTTTCATGTGAAATTTGGCTTTGATTGGCCAAGCAGTTTCAGAGAAGATCTTTGAATATAATGGTTATATTCATGTATACAGCCCCAAGGTGGGGGCAGACTGACCCCTGGGGTCGAAATTTTTGTCAGAATCATAAATATTCAGCCCATTTGCCCATATACTGAAATTTTTCGTTTTCAAATGACAATCTAATAGTTTTCCCTATTCAAATGCATAGGCGACCTATGTTGACCTTGCATTAATATAGGTCAAGGTCATCCCAGGTTCATAATTTATAAACACATTGAAGTACTCTGGTCACTGATGCTACATGCCAAGTTTCGTTGAAATCGGTCCACCAGTTCCAGAGAAGAATTTTAAAGGGTTTTTACCATATAATGGGCATGGCGGCCATCTTGGTCATGTGACCTGGATTATTCATAATTACATTGGTTCCCCTCCCCCCACTTCCCATAGATGCTTCATGTAAAATTTGGCTTTGATTGGCCAAGTGGTTTCAGAGAAGAAGATCTTTGAAAATGGTGGACGACAGAAGCTGACGCCGGATCATGGCCATCCTATAAGCTCACCGTGTGAGCCTAACGGCTCGGGTGAGCTAAAAAAATGGTGTTCGGGATTTCCGACCTGGTCTGATACAAACCAGCCTGTACAATCATAGAAAAAGGCTAGAAGCTTGAAATTTCTGATTTATGAAGAGGAGGGATTGTACTATCCGTGTAGCGAATAAAAAAGGCGCTTATCAGCTGCACAGCTGATCTGCACCTTTGTTTTCGCATAGGCAAAAATCTGGTTTTCGGATGAAGAGGTTCATCTATGCAAAAAAAAAAAAAAAAAAAATTCCCATGACGTACTACATTCGTAAGTATTGTGAGAAATATAACAAATAACATATTCCATCATTATTTAATTCAATTCTTGGCATTTAAATATCCAGAAAAAAATATTTGGTACATGATTGATAGTTTATGTTAACTCTCTTTGACCTCGCAGATGTTTGATGAAAGTGAAAATTGTTCTATTTTGATTTTTAAACTACTTCACGTACATGTAAAGCCATTAAAAAGATGATATATCTATTTCAGTATTCAACCACAGGAATATGGGTTATGTTAGTTTGGTATTACAAAAACATGCCCATATAATATATAGAGAGATTCTTTTCGGCTGTAAAAATTGAACATTGATTTAATATTTTTGCCCAAATAACTGATTGTGGGTACATGTTAGAACCGCTTTGGCAAGGCGGTTCTAACGAGTACCTTCAATCTATGTTTAAGATTAAAAAAAAAAAACATCAGGAAAACATGTCCGTGGAATGAATACCCCCTTAAACCCCACTTTTATATAGTAAAACTGGGGTATGCAGGGGTATACCTATTTTTCTTATTTTTGCTCCAAAACATAGATTGTGGGTACACATTAGAACCGCCTCGCCGAGGCGGTTCTAACGTGTACCCACAATCTATGTTTTGGGCAAAAACAAGAAAAATATCAAAACTTTTCTGTTGAAAATTTTCAATTTTTACAACTATAATCTAATAATATAAAATCTGAATATTACATGGGCGTGTTTTCGTAATGATTAGCATACCCTGTATACCCCAATGTCACTAAATAAAAGTGGGGTTTGAGGTGGTATTCATTTCATGGACATGTTATCCTGATGGTTCCTATTCACTCTGTTCATGATTGATAATTTAGATAAATCCAAACAGGTCCGACACGAACCGGCCTGTACAGCTACAGAAGCAGGCTAGAAGCTTGAAATTTTGGAGTTAAGTAGAGGAGGAATTGTACTATCGGAGTAGCGAAAACAAAGGCGCTGATCAGCTTCGCGGTTACCGCGAAGCTGATCTGCGCCTTTGTTTTCGCCTATGCAGATTGTTGGTTTTCCCATGATAATTTAGATTCTTCTTCTTCAATCTTGCAGCTGTTTGAAGCAAGTGAAAATTGGATTATAAAATGACTTCACGTAAAATTATTGAACATATAAAGATGATGTATCTATTTCAAAATTCAACTTCAGGAATTTGAAATGTAATGAACACCTGACCGAGAAATTGGTAGTCAGTACATACCACAGCCAATCTATAACTTAAAACACAAATCTGTTGCTCTGACAGGCGTTTCATTACATCAATGTTCCTTTCCTTGCAATGTTCTTTATTTAGTAGAGATTTTGCTTGATAAGAATTCACTGGGTGCTCCCTTGAGCCAAATGCATAAATGATTTTTTGTTGCGTTTTTTTGTTGATTTATTTTTAATTTATTCTTTTCCCCCTAAATTCGGTCAAGCATTTGTTCCAACTACATTTACAATGTCATATATTCAAGAAATTCTAATTGACTGCTTGCACACTTTGAACAGTGTTTGACTCATTTTGTTACAAAAGCAGCTTCTTATTTCTTTCTGATGTATATTCCCCCTTTATATAGGCGCACCACCTTTCGGCGTAATTGTTTGTATTAGTTTTCACAACAACACTAAAATACGTGGAATGTGTATAACACACTGTGAAACAGTATATAAAATGTCCGAACACAAAGGAAATGTCTTTTATACAATATTTACATGTGCAAGGTCTTTAACTGTAGCAAGTGTTAAGTTTTCTTCGTCGCAGACTTTGCGACAACCGAGCATGCGAATCTGTGAAAATCCCAGTCTCTCTTCTGACAATCAACACTACAGTACTTGGTTATTTGACAACGCGAACAACGCTTGAGTTCAACACCAGCTTGAGGTCGACGTTTGCAATTTGAACAAGTATTGACTTCCAAAATCACTTCCGATATGTCAAAAGAATTGTCGTCACTGTCAGTGTCTGTCTGTTGAAGAACCTCTAAGAGGAGAGCTCTTTCAGTCTCGATACTGATGTCAGAATCTGGTGACAAAACCTGTCAGAATCTGGTGACAAAACCTGCTTCTCAGAGCGCTTATCTGCCACAGACTAAATTCTGAATTTGACCGGCTTAATCATGCAATAAATACTAGCTGTGAACGTAGTTCCAGGGACACAGGGACATCACTAAAAGTTATCAAAATTGTTACTACAAACTCATTGAGCAAGGGAGCACCACCTTGTGAAACTTGTACTAAAGATTGTTGGTGTTTACAATTTTGATTTGCTCCTCTGTGGTTGAAAAACATGTACAAGTACCTTTCAATGTCAAAGTTTAATGACTCAAGTTTTCAATGTAACCTCAATGCAAGCAATACGCCCAAATCTACAACTGTAAGTCTTCAATCATGGTTGATATCAATGCATTTAATTATCATCTATTTACATATACACAATGCTAAAAATCTAAGAAAATATATTTACAATAATATCAATGGTTTTGAGATGATTTCATATATGAGCCACATCATGAGAAAACCGGATTTTTGCCTATGCGAAAACAAAGGCGCAGATCAGCTTCGCAGTAACTGCGAAGCTGATCAGCGCCTTTGCTTTCGCTACACGGATAGTACAATTCCTCTTCTTCTTATATCCGAAAGTTCAAGCTTCTAGCCCGCTTCTGTGACTGTACAGGCCGGTTTGTGTCAGACCTGGTCGGAAACCCTGAAGACCAGTTTTCTCGCGTCGCGGCTCATATAATCATACTAACTTAGAGCACATCAATGTTATTTCAACTGTTGACACAATGAATATTTGAGCCGCCTCGTGGGAAAACCAACAATGTGGTTTCCGAACAGGTCCGACACAAACCGGCCTGTACAAGCACAGAAAAGAGCTAGAAGCGTGAAATTTCGGATTTAAGTAGAAGAGGAATTGTACTATCCGAGTAGCGAAAACAAAGGCGCTGATCAGCTTCGCGGTTACCGCGAAGCTGATCTGCGTCTTTGTTTTCGCATATGCAGATTGTTGGTTTTCTCACGAGGTGGCTCATTTATTTCATATACCATACGTATAAATGTGCATATCTGAAAAATCGAAAATACATTTTGAGCTTATTTCTCCCCAAGAACATCTTCTGTTCATCACCTATCAGGCATTGTGGGGAGCGGGCTGGCGCAGTCAATAGTGCATCAGACTTTGGGCCGAGGGGTCCCTGGTTTGATTCCTGTCCGAGTCATAGTCTGTTGTGGCCTTGAGGCTTGAGCGTCACATTTCCACAGCAAAGTGTTAAAATATGTATACATGTATATGTTCTTAGTTGAAATAAAAACTGTACAGAGCTTATGTTGATCGTTAAAATATGAAGCGACTTTAATAAAGATTATCATTATCTAAATGTCAGAGCAACAATTACATTCAAGAAACATGCATTCAGGAAACATGCACATGAAAACATATTTAAATGGCGTATAAATATTTTTTTTCTTTCTATTCTCTTGATATATCACTCAAAACCATTGATAATAATGATGACGATGATGATGGTGATGATGAATTGAACACATTTTTAAATATTGAACACAGCATTGTGGCACTACACGTGTAATATTTACTATATGTACAATTAAACCTTTGACTTTTTCTCATGATTTTATAAAAACTTGTTCATAAAAATATACAAATATAGAATATACCAAAGTGTGTTCACAGAAAACCCATGAATGTGTATCTTTTACTTTTCACAATGACCAAAATGCACCAAAGATTAGATAATGGGTCTCAGTGTTCCTTATTTTTCATACTAAAATACTTCAATGTATAGTCATGTTAATTTATCATGCTTCTCCCAAATGTTTTGTGATTGATCTGGCCCACTTAACCTGTCCTACATTTAAGTCAATTACTATTTCAGCCACCTTTCAACTTTTATAGCAGTGTTACTTCTATGTAATTTTTGTCTCGCCTTGTTTAACTAATTTTTCAGTCCTCCAAAATAAGTAGATTGTATGAATCATATTGTCCTCCACACTAATTTAGATTCCATATTTCTATATAAATGTGATTTTCGTGTGGGCCTGGTTGACCTGCCATACATTCAATTCTTCATATTCCTCGATGCAAGCGTCCACCTGATCTGGCTTGAATCCCTTGGACGTACACTGTTCCATGACATCGGCGACCTTGACAGACTTAACTCCCTTTGATGGGGCCATCTCTCGAACAATGGCAAAGATCTTGTCTGTTACATTTTGAGCTCTAGAAAAGAAAGGCATTAAAATTTTGGTGAATGACAAGAACGTAGAAGTTTTTGCTAGTTAAGTATTTTCATATGAAGTTAAATGCCAGGACATCACAAGAAAACTTGTTTATATGAATAATCATTATAAAGTAAACAGCCTCCAGTTTTTGTTACAATATACACATGTAGATTTTATAGTCTCTAGTACAGCCCAGTTTCTGTTAACATGTGTGTAACTATGAAAGTGTGTTTTTTTTTCACATATTGTAGCTCAAGTGATCTACCATATTTTTTTTGTTGATCTGCCCAAAGTTCACATGGGAGATAACTCAAATTGGTATTCTTGTAATTTCTTCCAGAGTTTATTTGTGACCTCTTTTGTGTTAAACAAACAAAGAAATGAACAGAACTATACCTGGAGTGCATATCATGAGCAGGGTTGAGAGAATCTTTGGACATTTCCATCAATCTCATAGCCTCGTTTACATCCTCTTTTTCTACCATGTCTGACAGTCGTAATCTAGCCTGTAATGACAATACAAAGCAATAAGAACTTGCTGCTTCTTGTATAGATGGTTAAAATTTACAACTGGGGCCAGTTGTTCAAAATTAATGATGTTGTTAGTTAACGATTCGTTAAAATTTCAAACCCGATTGGTACAAATACACTGTTATTTTTTGTTGAAAAAATGTGAGCATCCTTTGCAATGCAAAGCATTCTCACATTTTATCAATGCATTGTCATACATGTATGTACGGCATTAAGTTAACGAGATGTCTTCACGATGATGATGATGTTAAGCTAATGAAGTTTTGAACAACTGGCCCCAGCAACTGATTGCCAGCTTCAAATGCCAAAGTGTACTGTTCTTCAATATTGACTTGTTTGAGTACTTTTATATTTACTTGACAAATTCTTTCTTTTTGTACAAAAATTCTTCAGTCATGTCTGGACGGAATCACCTATTTCTCAGTATAAACGAGTGCCGTTAGGAATTGATGTGTCTAGCTCAAAGAAAAACCCAATGCACCATCATTTTTCACACAAGGGACTGCTTGATATGGAGTCTGATACTCTACCACTAGGCCACCAAGCTCACCTAAATCTCTTATGGACTCAGAAAATTATTTCTTACCAAAGCTGTGGCCAATCGCAGTATAGCCAGTAAAGTTCTTGCCGACATAAACGTCATATCCTTTCCATTCCTAGATTCCTTTCTCATCTCAACATATGCCCCTGTAATATAGTCAGACAGAGCCTCTGGGACAGTAGGCTGCTTCTTCTTACAGAGGGCAATGTAGCGGCGCATCAGCTTCATGTCCAGAGGTCGGAATTGAGTTGGTGGTTGGATGTTGTGTTGGTGGACATAGGTGATGTGCTGGGCTAATCTGGAATTGACAAAATTAATCATTTATTACTTAATATTGCTTAACACCCCATGTAACAATATTTCAGTAATGTTGATACAGAGACATTCATAGTTAAGTGGTACCTAGAGTGATAAATTGACGTATCAATCATGTCTGAATAGTGTGGGTGGCTGTATGTTGTGTTGATATGCTTAAGCTAACCTGTTAGAACATATAAATGAGTCACAACATTCAACCTAGGCAAAAAAGCAGTGGATAGAATATTCCTATTTTTTCTGATGGTCTACCAATACAATCAAGACTCACCTGAGATCATTATCTCTGTCAGCCTTATCCTGTATGAGCCAGAGAAGGTCAAATCTTGACAACAGAGCGGCTGGAAGCTGGATGTTCTGTTCTATGGTCCGTTTTGGGTTGTATCTCCCATAGGCAGGGTTAGCTGCAGCTAGGATAGAAACTCTGGCATTGAGGCTTGTCATGATACCAGCCTGGAAGAATAACCAGAGGACCAATGGTCCTGTAAACGCTCACCTGAGATCAGCTGCATATACCAATAAACATGTTTGAATATTATGGTATTTAACTCCAGTGCAGGGGCAGATGAAGCCCTTGGGCCATTTTCTTTTTTCAGAATCTTCAATATTCTGTCCATTTGCCAATTTCCTGTTGGCTTTTTCCTTCAAATGACATTTTAACAGTTTTCCCGATTCAGATGCATTGACAACCCATGTTGACCTTGCCATAAACTTGGTCAAGTTCATCACAGGGTCATGATTTATATATACATTGGAGTACTTTAGCCATTGATGCCTCACACTAAGTTTCCTTGAAATCAGTCTATTGGTTTCAGAGAAGATGATTTTTGATGGGTTTTTACCAAATATGGGCATGGCGGCCATCTTGGTCATGTGACCTAGATTATTTATATACACTTTGATTCCCCCATTCTATAGATGCTTCACATAAAATTTGGCTTTGTTTGGCCAAGCGGTTTCGGAGGAGAAGACGTTTGAATATTATGGAAATATACATGTATATTGCCCCGGGGTGGGGGCACATGAGCCCCTGGGGTCCAATTCTTTTCAGAATCATTAATATCCAGTCCTACTGCCCATTTCCTGCAAGACTTTCACTTTAAATGACATTTTAAAAGTTTTCCCCATTCAAATGCATTGGTGACCTATGTTGACCTTCCCGTAAAATAGGTCAAGGTCATCAGAGGGTCATGATTTATATACACATTGTAGTGCTTGAGCCATCAATGCTTCGTGCCAAGTTTCGTTGAAATCGGTCAACCGGTTCTGGAGAAGAAGATTTTTGAAGGGTTTTTACCATATATGGGCATGGCGGCCATCTTGGTCATGTGACCTGGATTATTTATACACACATTGGTTCCCCCTTCCCATAGATGCTTCATGTAAAATTTGGCTTTGATTGGCCAAGCGGTTTCAGAGAAGAAGATGTTTGAATATTATGATAATATACATGTATATTGCCCAGGGGTGGGGGCGGATGAGCCCCTGGTGCCCAATTTTTTTCAGAATCATTAATATTCAGTCCTACTGCTCATTTTCTGCAAGATTTTTCCTTTAAATGACAATTTAACAATTTTTCCCATTCAAATGCAAAGGCGACCTATGTTGACCTTGCCGTAAAATAGGTCAAGTCACCGCAAGGTCATGATCATGATTTATATACACATTGTAGTACTTGAGTCATCGATGCTTCATGCCAAGTTTGGTTGAAATCGGTCCAGTGGTTCCGGAGAAGATTTTTGAAGGGTTTTTACCATATATGGGCATGGCGGCCATCTTGGTCATGTGACCTGGATTATTTATATACACATTGGTTCCCCCTTCCCATAGATGCTTCATGTAAAATTTGGCTTTGATTGGCCAAGCTGTTTCAGAGAAGAAGATCTTGAAAATGATGGACGACGGACGGACGGACGGACGGACGGACGACGGAGCATGGGTATACTATAAGCTCACCTTGTGAGCCTGACGGCTCAGGTGAGCTAATAATGGAAATGGTTTGCATGCAAATGTACAACTGGCATAAGTTTGTTTGTTTGTTTTATTTAGTGCTTTTAATACTTTTACTTTAATATGTGGTCATACAATTAAGATCATGTGGTGAAGGCCACGCAGATCTTGGACAAATCTCAAAGAGGCAGGTTACCAGTACCTTGTGCACATGTTTCACGCGTAACTGAGAAATGTGTTTCTTTAATCAGAAGAAGAGAGAGAATGGCTGTAGAAATAGATTCCTGACCAAAGTTTTCACTTCTCTACAAATCAATTTCTCCACCTGATGCAATTATCAGGCCTGCTCAAAATTATTGTTGGTCCAGCTGTTGAATGTTAAAAAGTTGCATTTAGCCATTTTGACCAGGCAATACTAACCTTAGCTATAGAAATTGTCTGTTTTTCCTTAACTTCATGAATCACTGTTCTATTGTCCATCATTATCAGACTCTCATCAATACAGCATACAACCAGACGAGCAGGCAAACACACAGACTAGTCAGCTTGATACAATGGTTTTAGAAAAATGTAGCCAAAACAATACTAACTTTAGCTATAGAGATGGTCTGTTGTTCCATAACTTCATGAATTGCAGTCCTATCACTGTCCATCATTTTATCGAACTCGTCAATACAGCATACACCCTGATCAGCCAGGACTAGAGCACCACCCTCTAACATCATCTCCCCTGTCAGGGGGTCTTTCATGACAGCCGCAGTTAGACCAACGCCAGAGGAACCTCGCCCAGTTGTGTATTGACCTGGTAAAGTGGTTTTATATTGGTTAGAATATTTGGTTAACGATGTCTAGTTCATACTTATAATCATTCATAACTAAAAAGATAAGCATCACCTTTCTACTGGTGCTTATTACGATTCCCTCATTTGACGCTATACATCCAATGTCAACAGCAAATGTAATGTTATCCAATGCTCTAAGCAGCAAAGGTCATAGTGCACCATTTGCTTGGGCAAACCCCACAAATGCAGGTTACTAGTACTAAGTGTTATGTTTTTTTTTTTGTTTTTTTTTTTTCAGAATCACTTAAAGAGGAAATATAACTGTAGAAATGTTGAAAGGAAGATAACCACAACTTACTTCTAGGTGCCAATCTGTCAATAAATGACAGCAGCTGTGACTTGGCGACACCAGGATCACCCATCAAACAAATATTGATATTCCCTCTGATCTTCATGCCCTGTGGACTCTTGTCTACCCCACCCACCAACAATAACAGTAATGCCTTCTTGACATCCTCATGACCAAAGATTTCTGGGGCGATACTGCTGGCCAGTTTGTCATAAAAATCGTCCTCGGCGACCTGTTTGATCTCATCTTCTGTCAGTTCTTCGGCTCCCAACTCATCATCTTCTGTCTTGTTCATTTTTATAACACGCTGGAAAACACAAAAGTTTATTCTATAGATCATGCAGAAAACAAACATAGCATTTTTTTCCCAAATTTAAATAGTAAAGGTTTCAAACTTACATCAGAAATTCTTCATTCTGTCATGTTTTTCACTGTATATGCTATTATAGCTGTATAAGATATCAAGTGATGGACAAATTCATTTTATAGGCTTTTTTATTAAAGTTATAATGATGGATTTGTTTCTTGGATCTTTCTATAATTTTAATCTGTTCAGATATAGCATGTATCATTTCAATACATAATGATAAATATAAATGATGACCAACTTTTGTGACTTGTCAATTATAACTCATTTTGGCCTTTGCGATTCCACTTACATGAGCTTCTAGGAATGTGTCTGAGAGTAGTCCCCCTTGTGTGGCATAACCCTGCTTCATTGTTGGCATAAATATCTAGCTACGGTTAAAGAAACATTTCAAAACATGCATTAACAGTGTTCCCCAATGCTCGTCCGACCGTCGGACATTGACGATAATTTTCGTCTCGGTCCGATAAACAGATCGCCAACGTCAGACCGCATGTCCTGTGTTATTTTCCGGCCGAAACGACCTTACGCGAAACAGTATTGGAAAAAAATTGACTTTGGAATTCGGTCGCCGTGAAACTGTTTCGTTTTTATGAGAAAAATATGTTACAACTATCTATTAGCCACATTTTTAACATTCAATAGGCCTTTAATTGTGTTTCCTTGCAAAATTCCAGATTCAAATGCATTTTCCAGGCTTAGATTGCCAAAGAAACGCTGTATTTTTTACGTCAAATTTTTGGTTGTCTATTGTTGTATATATATTATCCTCCTTTAGTGGCACACCTCAAACTGGAGTCTTCTCCATAGAGAATTACTTACAGGGACTAGTATGATAATAATGCCTCACCCATCACTGTATTTACACTCAACTCATAGATGTTGACCCCTCTCTCTCCTCTTTCCCCCTCCCCTACCCCCCCCCCCCCAAAAAAAAAAAAAAAAAAAATACAACTGATATAAATGTTACTTGGGCCACTGGAACTTAATTAAATCTTAGGAAGTGAGTGTCCAGCAATGAAAGGGGCCATCAATCTTCATCGATGAGTAGTCAAACTCACTTCTCCCTGATGTCTCAAACTTTTCCCTGTTTGGGCTAGAAGGAGAAGTCACTTCTCCCTGCTGTCATGGGCTAGCAGGACCCCTGAATAGGTCACAGCCGAAATTGCTTTCTTGTAATATGTTGACTGAACACTGTTAAAGGATCTCGGTTTCAACTTTTATTTACAGCGTCATGCTTGAATTATACATTACTATACATGTATGTTAAAACAATAAAGTATACTGTGCGAGTGTAAACGATTTTGTTTTTCTCATACACATTGTTGAAAATTTTCGGTCCTGTAAAATATAAGTCGGTCTGGTAAAAAACCAGCCTTCACCAGACCGAATGTCTGGTAATGTCCGAAAAGTATTGGTGAACACTGCATTAAACAGTTCTTCTAGCAATTTAACAAATATCTATTTTCCAGAACTGTAGGCAAAAGGCATACGATCTTTTTAATTAATTCAGCTGTGACCAACTGTAAAATGCAGGTAAGGCTTTAAGCATCGCAAGCATGTCAAATTAAGACGGACCTCATCGTTAGCTCACACCTTCTAAGCTAAGTTAGTTAGCAGCTATACACAGCAGTGATTTTTTTCTCTATACAACCGACTCCGGTTTTAGGAGTCGTTCCCAATGGCAAAAAGTATCTTTTTTCCCAAATGCATGGTTAAAAATTCCCAATCTGAGAAAGTTTCCCAATCAGGCTCACAACTGCAACTTTGATTTATACATGTACTGTTAAAAGCACCCAATTTTAATTAATTCATTAATCTGATATTTGTGATGAGGAGTAACACTAATGCATCCCTGCCATGTTGTTTACACCATTTTACTGTTCTTTAGATAAATGTCGCTGATTTTCCCCAATTGACAGTAAAATTAGGCTATTTTCCCAAATGAACTGGTACTGGTACCATTCCCAAAATGCTGAAAAAAAATCACTGCACAGAGGCATCTTTATAGTGTTGGACCTTACATTCTGATTTGTTGATGTAGTACTAGCATGACTTTTTGATAATTAGTTGGTTTGGTTTTTGTGTTACACATTCTAACGGATATGGCCATTGAAGATGGTTTGTAAAAAGCCTCATACAAATGATGAGAAGCCTGGGGTCCAGCTTGCGACCCCTGAATTACAAGGGCGAGGCTTAACCACATTTGTTTAATGATTTTTTGACAAAGGATACACCCATAATGCTGACGTGGTCTCCTGGCTGTGCTAGTCTAGTTGTCTCCCCTCGACAATATACTGTCATACTGCGGGGAATGTTACCTACTGGTACTTGGTCACTCTGTAAAAACAAAATTTATAGTTCTGTATTACAGCAAATGTATGTGTATACAAATGAATTTATCTTGGTTCATTCCACACTTTTAGTGAAAACACTTCTTTTTGAGGGTTCAAGCATTCATTATAAATAAACATTATCATATTTAATTCACCACTTGTTTTAGAGGACAATTTTGTTGTTTATGAACATTCCAATGTACAACTTTCAGTCGTTTTGGGATTAATTTGATGTTTACTGGTTACTTCACCAGTATTATTTGAGCCACAGCCAAAGAAAACCGGTCTTTGGGGTTTCCGATCAGGTCCGATACAAACCAACCTGTACAGTCACAGAAAAAAGGCTAGAAACTTGAAATTTCAGAGTTATGAAGAAGACGGATTGCAGTATCTGAGAAGCAAAAAAAAAAGGCGCTGATCAGCTTCGCAGTAACTGCGAAGCTGATCTGCGTACTGCGAAACTGATCTGCGCCTTTGTTTTTGCATAGGCAAAAATCTGGTTTTCCCATGGCGCAGCTCATTTGGCACTGAACGATAAAATGAGTCTAAAATCATTTCTTGTACAAAAGACTAACATGTTCTTGTATTTTGAGTTCCTGGAACTTCACAAACTTTGACCCCCTTGACTGTAGGTAAAGTCTGCCACCAGATCTGTTTGTAGTACAATCTCCACTAGGACACATCAACAATGGCATGAAGGCAGGGGAGGCAATCTGTAAAGAAATAGAGAAACATGTTTGGTGATTATCACTCTTGATTCCCATGAAGGTGATTGTAGAAACAGAGCAGATCATGCAAAGAAAACAAAATCTTTAGATAATAGTCATTCTACACTGTAGAACTTAACTTTTTAATAGGACCAACAAGTACTAAACTAGACATAGCTCTGCCTCTTTTTGTTTTGGTTTTGCTATGGCTTAAATGCCCGATCCAACAATTATTCACTCATGTTGGGACAGAGCCACCCCTTCCTTGTGTTATTCAGTAATCTGGAGAGCTCAAAGTGTCTTGCTTAGGGACACTACAGAAGTGGAGGTAGGTATACTGGAATACTGGACTGCACCGATCTTGTACTCTTAGTTGTGTTTCCACTATGCCACTGCGACCCTCCACTGCCTCTTTGTTCATGCATATTCACTGCCCATTTGGCAAAACTTACAAATGAATTTGATTCAATGTCAATGTTAGTTTGCACTTTCAGCATGCCCACTCCAATTTTCAGCTGAGGGTACATGTACCCTTTGTGTCCCCATTTTGGGGGTACAGGCCAAAATTTGAGGGTACACCATGTTTTTGAACTGAAAACTCACATTATGCATTAATACAAGATCCAGCCTTTTTTCCGAGTTGTCCAATGAATGCTGAGGTTTTCAGTAAAACAGATATTGGTATGTCTTTGTGGTTAAGTTTTTTCTCTAAAAGCTAATACTTGCATTTCAATTTTAAGCAATAAGAAATACAAAAATCCACATTTCAAATGACACAAAATATTTAGAATGCTGATTCCTCTCGTAAAAAGTATTTTGCTCAATGAGCTAATGGAAATTATCTAAGTTTGATATTTAGACTCCTATTGCAACTAAATGCAGCAATCACGCTGTCTATAATACAGCCTAGTGGGTGGGGTACGGTTAACAGAGATAGTAAGTTGCGCCAGATTTTAGGGTGCACATTAGCTTTTAATTGCAGAATCAATCAATTGTTTGCATAGAAATAATAAAAATAAAACTTTAACAAGTGTTCTTCAACTTTACATACAATAAAACAAAACGAATGGGTCATAATTTAAAGAAATAGGCTAAGGAATTGGACATCATTTTCTCCCAGTGAAACTGAAAGTACAATTCTAGGGCGTACTTGATTTAGAAATTTTAAGAGTGATCGGATTGCTCCGAGCAGCACGCTAAATCAAGGGAAAGTGGGCAAACGGAGTGCATTCCCATTACTTAATCAAGTGAGGAAAAGCAATGTTCTGAATTTGGTCGTAGCGAGTCTAATTATGAGCGATTCCACAGCTCATCTCAAGATGATTCAGATGAAGAGTACTTCCACAAGTCACCAGCACTCACACTCTCGCTGTACGATTGTGTTTTGTATAAATATTTTGACGCCATGTTTTTTTAGAGCAGGTCACGTGACTTGCTCCGACCACACCACCTTAGACGGTGGAGCGCTTCGTCACGCTCCATTGCGACTACTTGATTTAGAATCCGTATGCTCCGGTCGATCGGATCAATCGGATTGGCTATATCAAGTACGGCCCAGATTGCGCAAGTCTTGGTATTCTCACAGGCCACCTGGCGGTGAAAATCGATTGACTAAAATTCTTGGCTGACCAATCAAAACTGTAAATAGAACAAAAAAAATGGAATTTTTCAGCTATATTTAGAGCTTTATATTTAGACATTTTGAAAAGCCACTCGCACAGGTATTTTGATTTCTGCGTGCATCATTTCTTTGCATACGTTTTTGCTCGTAAGCAGTAGGTATTTTGTGCGTGCAGAGCAGTTTCTGTACGTGAATTACGTACTGCAGTACGTGAATGGGCATGCTGACTTTTAGTTACAAAAGATTCCTTACCGGCTGATAAGTCTCATTTCCACAGGTATCACAGGTATAGGTAGCAACCACCATCATTGGTTTAACCTCGGTTGCCCTGGTAACGATACCCTTCACACAAACCAGCTTCCCAATAGAGTCTGCTTTCACTTCTCGGATAGCTACATGCTTGTCTGTGTTGGGGGCTTTGAAGTATACCTCACTGAAAGATATGCCAAAATTTGTTAATTTTTACATATTAAACATTCAGATGCAAAAATTGTGTGTCCTTTGAGGATAGTCTTCACACACATCAGCTTGCCGATAGACTGATACAGTCTGTCTTCACTTCTTAGATAGCTTTGTGTTTGTCTGTTTACTAGTTCACCTGCTGTAAAAATCATTTTATTATTCGGAAGCAAATTTTGTGTAGTTCAACAGATAGATCAGGCATAGGCTACTGTACTATGCTCATTCTGCACTATTGTTCAAGGCGTCTTCTTTGATCCAAACTTCTACAAATTCTTTTCTTTTTTTTTCTTTTTTGGCATTAAATGACAGTCATAATATGGGCAAATGTGACTTTGAAAGATCATTCAGAGAAACTGTTTACATATATGATGTACACTTGACTTACAATCTTCTCATAAGCTCTGCCGGGTATTTGTTTCTGGGGTCTCGGGTGACCTCTGGACCGTCAGGGTGGTTCCTCTGTTCCATCAATAGTCTGTGTTCTATGTACACGTCTAGGGCATCTTTGTGGACTACCTGTTCAAAGAAAAAAGATAACTGTCATAGTCACAGGTTACTCTAGAAAGCTTGTATCTGACATACATGTAATTAAAGTAAGGCAAATACCAGGGTGCATATTTCGTATCTAGAGACAAGTTGAAGTTGACATTTTGGATTCAGAAACTTTACTAAACAGCTGCTTGTCAAGTATGGTGCTTTACATTCAGGTCATATTGGAACATATACACATGTAATATGTACCTAGAAAAGCCTCCTGGAGACTCACCAGTATCTTGCAAACTGCGGCATGAGGATTATCAGTGTGCTGCAATAATTGCTTAACCATTCTAAATTGTAGAAAATTTTCTCAAAACTAACCTCTTTCTCCCTGTAATCAGGCAGCATGTCTTGCACCACATCAGCAAACAGGTTGGTGTACCGTCTTGTGTTCTCTTTGATTGATTCTTCCAGTGTAGGATCATGTTCCTGGACATCGTCGAGATCTATCGTCAAGGCAACCTGCTCTCTGTGGGCAAGGCGAACCTAGTGAAGACAGAGAAATACATAATAGTACATGAACATATTTATTGTAGTCTGGGCAAGGGCTGAGTTAACACTGACAGAAGTCCTTGTATACGTTAGAGCTATTTCACTAAAACAAGACAAACTGCTGAAATATTTATGCATGTTTGTGCATTCAATTTTTTTTTGGCCATCGCTACTGACAGCCGGCTGTCAATAGCGAACTTTCGCTACTGACAGCCGGCTGTCAATAGCGAAAGTTCGCTATTGACAGCCAGCTACACATTTTCATATACATTAATGAGCATAAGTTTATTTCTCTATATTTAAAATGGTTTTTAACTTCTATAAATATTAGTGACAATCAAACACATAACAAGGAAAGTGAACAATTTGAAATTCAGTATTTATTACTTTCATTTATCAAAATATTTGATATTATGTCAGAGCTGCAGCAATATATTGCTATCACAGATTCAATATTTTATAAATTCATTTATTTATACACAAATTTATTTATTTATTAAGTAACCCAGTAGTTTAGTCTGAAAGAGATGTAGAAATATAATGCCATGAACATATTTAAAGACTGAGGCCCGGACATAATTTCAAATTGTATTCAAAGTGATAAACTTTTTATCCATTTACCTATTTTCTGCAAGTTTATAGCCATTAAATGACTTTTTAACAGTTTTCTTCCATCACATGCATAAATGTATGAATAAAGTAGTTTCTTAGAGGAAGCCATTATCAGCATCTATTATATGCTAAAGTTTCAACAAGGCCTGATCTGACATGAAAACTTTATATCCACTTTATGAAGAAATTTGTAATTTTGATGATTTTTTTGCTTCCAAACAAATACATGTATTAATTTGTGTATTTAAATTATCATGTGTTTGTTAAATACCATATTGAGAACAGTCATAATCTGCAGGAATTCTACAAGAGATTTTTTCCAAGATCTGATATTTATCTAATTCCAAATAAGTATTATCCCCCGTATGAATTATTTTCCAGTAAGGCATAAACGTGTTTAGTCTTAGCTATGACCCCTGTTTATGCTAGTCTGGACAATTGGGCTCGCCTAAGTTTCCATTTTCATGGCCAGCAAATTTAGTTTTAATCTCAGAAATAGTTACTTGTGATTATGACTTCTCAATAAGTGTTATCCCCAGTATGACTATGAATTAGTCCCAAGAAGGCAAAAAATGTTTATGAACCATGACCTGTGTTGATATCCTAGACTTGATGATTCAACTCACCTCAGGCATCATTTAAACCCTGGGAATGTTAAATCTAAATCCCTATCAGAAACCAATAGATATGTTTCAATTAAGATTAGAAATATATAGCTGGCTGTCAATAGCAAACTTTCGCTATCGACAGCCGGCTGTCCATAGCGAATTTTCGCTATCGACAGCCGGCTGTCCAAAGCGAACTTTCGGTATAGACAGCCAGCTGGCCTAGTCATTTATCGAATTGGTTTATAAAGTCATCTAGATATGCCAGGGTTCGAATTTAGCACTCGCACACTCGCAAAATGCGAGTTATATTTTAAGAATGCGAGTAGAGAAGATCAGCACTTGAATTTTTCTGCGAGTCGCATTTTCGGGCCGTTTTTCGTATGCAAAATGAAAGTAGAATGTCGGAATGTTCTGCGCAATTGAGATGCGCAGTCACGCAACCGCTTGTCATTCTCAATTTTTGTCCAATAACTGTCACACCGCTAGAAACTGAAGGTGCAATCGTTCGTCCGATCGGACTTCGATTTTTTTCCTCCATTTTTTGCACACGTTACCTTTGTAAACAGTGAGTGTGCTTTCTTTCGCGGACGCGCTATACTTCAAGATGGTGTGCAAAAAAACTGAATCAGGAAATTGTCAGCAATGAGGTTGTTTTTTGGCATTTTAAGCCAAGAAAACGCATTTGAACTGGGATTTTGGTAAGATATCACAATTACAGACTTGTTGAATGCTAAAATGGCAGCTCATTGATGGATTTAATCCTGTCTAGACACAAAACGTAGCGATATACAGACTTGTATCGATCTCCCAAAGCAAGTATAAGCTTTTTGGAAAATGCAACATAGTGTTTTTTGAAGCCTGAAAAGTGGTGAAAAAGCGATTTTTTTTGCAAAAAAAAAAAACTCAGTGGCACAAGATATTGGAAAAAATAAATCTCAGCATGATAAAGGTTAATATGCTTTTGATGTTTTACATGGTAAAACAGGTCCGGAGCTTTTCCTCCTGCAAAAAAGCAAGGTGACTTTCAGAGTTAGCAAGTAGGAAAAGTAGGCACTTGCTAAAATAAGCAAGTTGCAAAAAATGTTAAATTCGAACCCTGTATGCCATACTTCAGTTATGACAAGATGTGATCTGACATGGAAATGGTATGGCATTTTGTGTCCAGTTCATGAGAAACTTAAGGGGAAAATCTTACAAATGTGTTTCTAATTTTGTTTGGCATACTTTCAAAATTTTTAAGTGTCTAGATTTTTGCCTTTACCCCACCCCCACACAGTTCTAAATCAAAGGTTCCTTGGGTCTGATGTCATATGGGGAGAACTAGCCTTCGTATACCTATAAAAGATTGACATTAGTTTGTTGACATTTTATATTTAAAAGATGTTTGATTATTTTGATCTCTAGTCCCTAAACTAAGCCCCATGTCATTGAATGTAATCTACCCTTAAAGAAAGGGTAGATAAGATATGGTTTAATGAATGCCTTGTTAGTCACAAAGTAGCAGACAGAATATGGAAAACTTGAAAAGAAAAACATTAAGTTATAACCACAAATCTTAACATTTTCTGAAAGTCTGACTTCTGGTCCAAATCCCAAACATACATACAAAACATATTCTTAAAGGATACATGTGATGAACCTAGGGTCATAAGATTTAATGTCATTCATTTATCTGACAATATTAGATACAAGCCAAATGTTAGAAACTCACAAATATAAAGAAATGTATAGCTGGCTGTCAATAGCGAACTTTCGCTACTGACAGCCGGCTGTCAGTAGCGAACTTTCGCTATTGACAGCCGGCTGTCATTAGCCACTTCCTTTTTTTTTCAGACTGGGCTATCTAGCTCCTGGGCTCGATTTCTTGTTTACTCTAAAACCTGGTCCAATTAAAGTGTATTTCTGCAGTTTGTGCATCTCATTCTACATAAAAGTATGTATGTCACACATGTTTACTAAGAGACAAGCAACAAACACAGGATTGCGCGCCTGTGTGTGAACAACTTGCCAAAAATCAGAATAATCTGTGGCAAGGAAAACCCAAATAGCTGCTTATTGACTTCATGTGTGTTGGTTGTCTCTGGATAACCGCTGTGATAATACTTACCAACTGTTGCCCATAGATGAAGTCTTTTCCACCGTCACTGCCATCTACATAGAACTCGGACAGAAAAGTCTTGATTTTATCTGTAATTACAGAATGGAATATATTTAATACACATTCTGAAATCAATCTATAGTTCTTATCAGAACCATTTTCTTTTTTACAGAAAAAGAGAACACAGAAATAGGTAAGAGATTTTACATAAAAATCAGTTGAAGAATGTGGCCTTATTTTACCTGTCACCATGTAACTTTCGGCTGATATGGCCCAGATGAATTGACAAGTGCATGTGCAGATTACTACGTTGATTACAGGACCTCCAAGACTGAATTTGTTGACATTTGGGGCATTGGAACAAAATCAAGTAAAGGCTTACTAAAGCTTGCATGACATAGTGTTTAGGCTGCTGGCCTTGAAAACCAGGGGCTGTGGGTTTGTCCATGGGCTTCTCAATCTTTCAGATGAGACTTTGAGATTGAGGCCCCATCTCTGTGTGACCTTAGCTGTTAGTGGGACTTCTAAACCTGATGGTGGTGGGATTTCTCAAATTCAAAAACCAAAATCAAATAAAACAAATGAAAAAATAATAACAGCAAAATTTTTAACGTGCTCCAAACCTGATCAATCAACATCCTTCATAGCAACGCTCCACAGCAGGAGCGTCGCTATTATGGTAGGAAAGTGGTAAAATGTTCTGTTCTATTCTGTCCTTCCTTCCTTACATCATGTACATTGAGAGAGATTTTTTTTTCGTCAATCGGAACCGGAATTCGACAGGTTAATTTGCATAAATCGTCTGGAAGTAAATCATTGGTCAGTATATTTTTCGTAGAGAACAATTGCACACTAAGGTGTTCGAACTGGCGGTAGAGAGTAGCAACAGTTGTCTATGTTCAAATGTATCGAAATTTTATGTTGACAATATTTCTCCGAGAGCGGATTCCCTAAATGAACGAATAAGACCAAGAAACTTACTCGAGAATATGTAATATCACTTCGCATTCAGTCCTTTGCGTAAGAAGTGGCCTATGCTCGAGGAAAACATCTAAAATACACTGCATTTTTTGTTCCTGACAGATCATGACAGCGTGACGTCACTTTATCTTGGGTATTACGTCACATCGTCGCGTTCGGTCAACTACACATACAATACTGTCGTCGCACCGAGTGGTAAAGGTTCTTATGAAAAAAAAAATTCTATTGATCCGGTCGGCGTGACATCATAGGTCATTCGTACGAGGTGAAATACTCGGTGTTTATCGCTGTAACCTTACTGAATTAAAAGCAGAAAATATGAAAACAAAATACAAATATTAATAAAAGCTTTGCATGTATTTTTCGATCTTCACAATTTCTTCAACTCAAGGTATGAACCCTGTTATGTTTCTGGCAAATTATGATTTTATAAGCGTCTAAAAATGATTAAATAACAACGATAATGACCGAGTTATACCCTAAACCGAATGAGTGAAGAGGCGGGAAAGGTGCAGTTCCGGTAACCAATATTGATTTTTCCTCACGCAAGAGTGGCTTGCCGACCGGGTCAATCCCTGCTACCTAAATCCCCAAGTTATGGCTTGCTCCCCTGATACCTGAAAATAAATGGGCCTTCTCCCCAGATCCTCAAAACCCACAGGAGGTGACAGAGCCACAGGGTGAGGAAGCTTTCAGCTTTTAAAATTATTGACACAATAGGAGCAGGTGAAATAATGTCCCCTGGTGAAATCTGATCAACTAACTGATCAATGCATCCCAAGTAAGGCTATCAAAGGGAAGCCATCCCTCCCCTGGATCTCAAGAGAGATCAAAAAACTAATTGACAAAAGAAACAAGTTTTACAAATCATATAGGAAAACAGGAAACTCCCAACTTAGAGAAAAGTATGTTTCTCTAAGGCATGTAATCAAAAAGAGAATCAAGGATAGCCATGAGGCATACCTTGAAGGACTGTTAGGTATGGACAGACAGGACAATCAAGCTACCGGTCAAGTGGATAGCAAGAAACTTTTCCAGTACTTAAAAAATTCCCGGACCGACCAGCAAGGCATTCCCCCACTGAAGAAGAATGACAATCTCCATACTGAAACTAAGGACAAGGCTGATATACTAAATCAGCAGTTCCAATCTGTATTCACGCCCCTAGCCCCACTTTCATTAAAAGAGCTTTCTCTCATGAAAGTACAAGACCTTGTGGATGACAAGGTCATACCACCACAGGCCATACCAGAAGACCAGAGAAACTCAACACCCGTTATGCCAAGTATCAAGATCTCTGAGGCAGGTATCGTAAACCTCCTCAAAAACCTGAAACCGAAAAAGGCAGCAGGCCCCGACAGAATCAAACCTGTCGTCCTACAAGAACTAAGAGAAGAATTAGCTCCAATCCTTAAAGTTCTTTTTGAACGGTCCCTTGAATCTGGTGCTGTGCCACTTATCTGGAACTCAGCCAATGTCTCACCCATATTCAAAAAGGGTGAAAAATCAGCCGCTGCTAATTATAGACCCATCTCCCTTACATGCATCTTGTGTAAGGTTATGGAACACATCATAGCTTCAAATGTAGTAAAACACTTGGACTCAAACGGACTGATGTACGACTTACAGCATGGTTTCCGAGAGAGACGCTCTTGCGAGACTCAGCTTGTTTCTCTAATTGAAGACCTTGCACGTAAAACTAGCCAAGGAAAGCAAACAGACCTCATACTGTTGGACTTTTCCAAAGCTTTTGACAAGGTCAATCATTCCAAACTGCTAATGAAATTACACTCCTATGGTATACGAAATGATACCTTACGTTGGATCCAGGCCTTTCTCAGTAACCGACAGCAAAGAGTTGTTATTGAGGGAGAGGAATCGGACTCGGTTCCAGTCACGTCTGGAGTCCCCCAGGGCTCAGTGCTGGGTCCGATCCTGTTCCTCGCCTACATAAATGACCTCCCCCAAGATATTGTCTCGCAGGTGCGCCTATTCGCCGACGACACTGCCATATACTTGACCCTGGAACACAAACACGACAGTGACACACTACAGACAGACCTCGACAGACTTCAGGCATGGGAAGCAAAGTGGGATATGGAGTTCAACCCTTCCAAGTGCCAGGTGATTAGGGTGACAACCTCTAGGACACCACTTCAGACACAGTATATACTGCACGGACAGGTCCTGGAGGTTGTTGACTGCGCCAGGTACTTGGGGGTTGATATCTCCAACAACCTAACCTGGAATACTCATGTGAATAGAGTCACAGCAAACGCAGGCAGGTCCCTAGGATTCATAAGACGTAATATCAAAACTAGAAACCCCAAAGTCCGAGAGTTGGCATACCAGACTCTTGTCCGACCCCAGCTCGAATACAGCTCATCAGTTTGGGACCCGCATGGTAAAGAGAATATCAACAAATTAGAGATGGTCCAAAGACGTGCTGCCCGGTGGACCCTAAGTGACTACTCCAGATCAACTAGTGTCTCTTCATTACTGTGCCAGTTGAATTGGCAGACCCTTGAAAAGAGACGATCTGTGGCCCGACTGTGCTTATTCTACAAAATTGTCCACTGCCTAGTAGCTATACCCATCCCAGACTACATACAGCCCAATCATAGGATATCCCGATATTGCCACTCAATGACTTTTAGACAAATCCATACAGGCAAGGACTATTACAAGTACTCCTTCTTTCCACTGGCTGTCGTTCAATGGAATGCCCTCCCAGCCAGCGTTGCAGCTTCTCCAAGTCTTGAAGTCTTCAAGGCAGCAGTTGGACAGCTGCAGCACCCCAAACCCTAGACAGTGCACTGCCTATTTTAACTTGTTTTTAAATGTTTTTAGACCCATCACCCTCATCAATTTTATGTACTGTCTGTAACAGTAAGTGCCGATCAATCATAGACAGTTGTTTTTATCTCCCCTTCATCATCGATCTAGTTTTTAACCTTTCATCTTGACATAGACTCACTGTCATTCTTTTATCTTTTTCTTTTTCATAACCCTGACGCGCAGTGCCTGCCAAAAATGCTCGCGAGGGCGTAGGCAGTATTTGAAGATAGATAGAAATAATGTCATTTGGCGTGTCACCAGTAAACTATTCAGATTAAACTATTCAGATTCAGAGTGTCGCGTCAAAGGTGGTGCCTTTTCATAGTATTTCTCTTATTTCTTTATCTGTGTGCAAAGCTAAATAAATTTTAGAGAAGCAGCTTCTTAATACACAAGTGAACAACACATACCCCACCCACCAATGCAATAAAGAAAAAAGAAATCTCAATTTTTTTCCACTCTGTTAATGTTAAATACCTTTTTCAGCAGCATAATCTCGTGGAGGCATCTTTACTCTATTTCTTTCTTGTTACAACTGGCTTCTATTTTTCCTTCTTTCTGTTTAAATGGCCCAATTTAACATTGGTCTTTCTTTTGTTGTGTTTCACTGCTTGACTGAAGTTGGCGCGAATCTGTACCACATGATCTGATTGACTTCCGGTTTAGATTTAAACAAGTTATCGCTTTCGTCAAATATTTCCTATCGCCCCAGGCGCCATTTAGTGTAACCTTGCAGAATTTATGACTGATTTCATGATAAAAATGAATTGTTCAGTTATCACACAGGCTGACATATACTTCCTGGCCTGAAGGATTAATTTATGTCTTAGCTTATGTTTTGTTTTTTTTTTTTTTACAGTAGTAGTAGTAGTAGTAGTAGTAGTAGCTAGCTAGTAGTAGTAGTAGGACTACTTATAAGCCCGTAATTTATTATTCAATTAGAGTCTTTGATATATATCAGAAGTGACATGTTAAGTAGGGATTTTTTGTCTAAATTATCTCGAATATCTAATTTAGTCCAATTTATGGTGGGCAATATGCCTTATCTGTGCCTCTTTTCGCAACTACATGGACTTTTTTTCTGTGATCCTTCATTAACGTGATACATCATGATAGGAGCTTCATTTCATGTTAAATTTTAATGAAGCATCGCTGAAAACAATCTGTGTAAGCGCTATGACGAAGCCTAAATGAAGACTCGACAGTAACGCCGACTCTGAAATACCGGAAAACAAAGCCAACACTAAAATATATAGATCCGCTGCCAACTGCCATTGAAATTGCTTTAATGGATTTTATTTTATTTTATTTTATTTTATTTTATTTTATTTTATTTTATTTTATTTATTTATTTATTTATTTATTTATTTATTTTATTTTATTTTATTTTATTTTATTTTATTTTATTTTATTTTATTTTATTTTATTTTGCGCTTTAAAGTCTTTCAGTGCGTGCAGCGACATTAAATACCTTTCATAATTTAAAACGACACAATTGCTTGCGATTTTGTCCTTTCATGTAGATCTAGTACCGTTTCGGAAACACAAAAGCTGTGGTAATTATTGACGCGTGTCTGCCACGCTTCTTTAAGTTTGATGACCCCACAATGATTTAATTACCACAAGAAGGTGTTATTTCCTTCTGAGTGAGCAAATCCGTTTTACACCTGCTGTGGCTGGGTGCATCATATATTGAGCCGCCTCACGGGAAAACCAACAATCTGCATAGGCGAAAACGAAGATGCAGATAAGTTCTGAACAGCACCTTTGTTTTCACTTCTCGGATAGTACAATTCCTCTTCTACTTAAATCCGAAATTTCGAGCTTCTAGCTCTTTTCTGTGCTTGTACAGGCCGGTTTGTGTCGGACCTGTTCGGAAACCACATTGTTGGTTTTCCCACGTGACGAGGCGGCTCTATTGTTTGCATATTACATCTCGGAACCTTGGAAATACACGATACAATATATTGAAATAAGATCGGTACAAGATTTTTAAAGCTGCAATAAATGTTTAAAAAATGTAAGCAGCTTTAAATAGCGAGTATAAAATGAAATGAAAATACCTTATTTATTGCCTCATTTATTTAGCTTTCAAATGACACAAAGAACGTGAAAATATCTTTTCACTAATGGAGACAGGATAATTTTCCTAGTTAAAAAAAGTTAATAAAGAAAATAATAATAATAATAAAAAAATAATAAAATAAAAAATGCAAATAGGCCTATGCATAGTTTTCCAAACGCGAAGAATACCTTCTGTATTTGGTGAAAATGCAATGACAATGACAATGACAATGACAATGACAATGGTTTAATTCCAATTAAGGGCCCAAGAAGGGCAAAAAAAAAATCAAGGGAGATCACTCTCCATACAATGATTACATATAATGATTAGTAGACAGAACAAATTCAAGTGGCAATCAATGCACTCAGAACAACATGTAGAATATACTTTAGTCAAGGTATTAACTGGAATGAGAGTCTCCATAATTGACATCTCCAATTGAAGTACCACAACTATTAATACTAATAACTAGATACAGCTAGATAGGTAATGGAAGCATTTATAGAGATTCATGAATTTGAAAAGCTTCAAATATAAAATCAGAGAGTGCACTTATAATATATGTATCAGTAGTTGTTAACAACCAAATAAACTTATTTCTATCGTCTAAAGAAGTAAAGTTAACACAATGTTTCTGACCGACTGAAAAAAGAGTGTTACGTACCTTATCATATTTTGGGCACTGAATTAGGAAATGGAATTCGTCTTCGATTTTTGATGGACAATAGTCACAAACTCTGTTATCAACAGGAACTGGAGGCTTTGAGAATCTACCCCTTTCAATTTTAAGTCTGTGTGAACTAATTCTGAATTTGGTAAGAGACCTTCTCTTATCAAAATTTCTGATTATCGATAGATATGATTCAAATTCAAAGTTCTGTTTATAAGTAAAATAGGTCCTTAACTTCCCATCAATATTATTAACTCGAAAATTGGCCCAAAACGTTTTATATCTATCTAATAAAATATTTTTAATATATTTTTTAAAAAGCCTTAGAATTCATAACCGTCAATTGTTCAGTTGAATCAGAAACATTGAGTAACTTAATGATATTGTTAATAGAAGTAAACCAGCTATTGAAACCAGCATTATGTAATTCTTTGGAGCATGCAAATGCATCAGTAAGAAGTTCTGAGGAAGTAGTTTCAAGTCTATGCCAATAAGATAATGCTGAAAGAAGTATATTCACTTGAATAGGGTATCTGGCAAGTTCAGAGGCTACGGCAAAATTTGAGCTCTTTTTATGAACACCTAGAATATACTTACAGAAATGAATATGTAATTTTTCTGAGTGAAAGGTTTTAGAGATTTTTGAGAAATCAAAAAAATCATGAATAGTAGCTTTTTTAGATAACGAACAGGTCCAAATTTCTGAACTATACAATAATATAGGTTTGATAGTGTGGTCAAAAATATGTAAACTAGTATATATACTTGGATTCAAAGAAAGAATATTTCGTTTAAGTGAATATAGAGCTTTCACAGCTTTATCATAAAGTTGTTTCTTTGCTGGGGTAAAGGTTCCTGAAGCACTAAATAATATACCCAGATACTTATAAGAATTTGTGCATGAAATAACGTTCCCTGAAATAACAAATCTATGGTTATTAATAACTCTACCAGCCTTATTAAAAATTAATACTTTAGTTTTATCCACATTAATGGAAAGACACCAGTCATCACAAAATGTTTGTAACAAGTTTAATTTTTGTTGTAAACCTACTGCAGAAGAGGATACCAAAATCACATCATCTGCAAACATTAAGCAATCTAATCTTTTCTCATTTAAATATACAGGATCTTGTGACGACGAAAGATAGGTAGGAAGATCATTAATAAAAATCTTAAATAAATTAGGGCTCAGAACATCACCCTGCCGGACTCCAACCATAGACTGAAAAGTATTAGTAACTTTATTATTAACCTTTACACAAAGCAAAGACTGAGAATACATACTTTTAACTATGTTGTAAAATAATCCATGTATGTCCATTTTTATAAGTTTTATGAGGATAGCAGTGTGTAACACAGAGTCAAAAGCTTTTCTAAAGTCGACAAAACAAGAATATACTTTTAAACCTTTGGAGAAATAATAATCAACTATGCATTTAACAACAAACATATGATCAGAAGTACGGGAGTTTTTGGAAAATCCTATCTGACACTTGTTAATGAGATTATTTTCAAATAGATAATTATCAAGCCTAGAATTAAGTATAGTATTAAATAATTTTCCTAAACAGCCAGTAACAGAAATACCGCGATAATTATTAGGATCTTCCTTGCAGCCTGTTTTAAAAATAGGGGAAATATATCCGACTGCCCAATTTTTAGGGTAATCACCTGAAAGCAATATTTTATTAAACAAAAGCTTAAGACTAGGTAAAATGAAATTGTGTGCAGATTTTATCATATTATTGCTGATCAACTGCAATCCTCCAGACTTATTAGACTTAAGCTTATTAATGGCATCAGAAATTTCTTTGTCATTGATTTTAAAATCTAGAACACTAAAAGTTGAGATGCTTTGAAGCTCCAAATTTTGAAGAATATTTTTCAAACAATTAACTTTTTCATTGAGCTTAGTAGGAATAGAATTTAAGGATTTAAAGTAATTTTCCCAAATGATAGGATCAATGGGTGATTGTGAATCATTTTTATCCTCCTTAAGAGTATCGATGAGTTTCCAATAAGCTTTGGGATCAGAAGACTGTAAATCATCCAACTGATGAAGAATATTCTGTTTGAAAGTCCTTTTTTTTAAACTTACGCAATTTATTGTATTCACGATACAGTTTAAAATAACTTCCTTTAATACCAGGGTCAAATGGGAATTTACTCATTAATTTACCCTTATTTAAAAGTCTATTCCTTAGAATATATAAATCCATATCAAACCATTTCTGAGACAATCTCTTTTTAGAATGAAGCTTGGGTTTCCTTAAAGTCTTGTCGGCAGCCGAAAGAATAATATTTTCAAAATTAGTACAACATGTATCAATATCATAATTCGAACATGACTTATTGAATTCTAACAATCTATGTGACATTTCTACAGTAGTAAAGTAAGAAGATAATTTGGTAGCTGAATTACTATTCCATACATACTGTAAAGGCATAGACTTAAGACTTTCATATGAACTATAGGTGCCTGAATCAACATAAGAAGCTAATAAACTGAAAGAAAGTTTACAGTGTGTCTGAAAATGCAAGTGCTCCAATGTCCTCTGAGAAAAAATATATATATATTTTTTTAGACTGAAGAATTATTTTAACGTCTGAAAACCTTACATGTATTTTTTTTTCAGTCAGCTCTTGTCATCATGCTTTTACAAATTTACGCGTCATGGATGACATTTTTCCATTTTGTCTCATTATTATGCACATTTCTTATCAATTTTCACCCATTCTCATTTTCGCAATGTAGGGTACTGGCTTCCGGTGTCTTGGTTGACGTTACACGTGTTTTGATTTTGGGGATTTTTTTCTGACAATTTAATTTCTAAGGACTTAATTTTTGTGTCACCTGCATAATTTTGTAGCTATTTTGTTGATGCTTACTTGGATGAGCTTTTCTAACCGCGTTTTACCTCGGAAGAGGATAATTTATTGATTTTTGTAAAGTGACCTGCTGGCTGTACTTGAGAGCACGTGCTCGGCCTCGTGAGGGACGGGAGTTCTTCACTGGTCGTGGCTTGGATTGCTCGTTATGTGTAGTACTTGTCAGTATGGTCATTAGTTATGGTTTATTTGTAAAAAGCGTGGTTATGGTCCATCTGTTTGATTTCAACTTAGGCTTTCTGTAAAATACTTTTTCAATTTTGTAAATGTGGGTGGCGGGCCTTGTTTTTTTTTTTTTTTTTTTTTTTTTTTTGTACACGTGTCAACCAGGATTCAGGGTTTGCTGAGAGAGGTTGAGTGAGAGCTTCCTCTTTATGATGCAGGCTGCAGAGAATTAGTCTATGCCAGGCTTTTCGATGAAGCAGTGTACCCCACCGGCAAGTCGAGGCAACTTGTTAGTCATAGGTTTTGGCCTATGTCAGCAGACCGCTAGTCCCGGACGCCTAAGGCAGATTGGGAATATGTCTGTTTCGGTATGTCTGTACACCGAGCAAGCTTGCTGCGGTTCTCCCTCCCGGCACTCGGGCTCTTCTTCCGCATTAAAGTACAGACTCCGACCGCTACACTGGCACGACACCATTCGTGACCAGCGTTCGGTTTGGAAACTCACATTAAACCCCCTTTAGTTTTTTTGGGAGTTTTTTGACCGTATGATGGTCTCGGGGTGTCTGTGTCCACCGTGTAGCAAATTCTCCTCTTGCCCTTTGGCATGAAGGGGTTGAGTCTATAAAGGCTGGACATCAGATACAACAACAACAACAGGTAACCAGATTTCATTTATGCACGATTGTTATACAAATAGCATAAAGCCGCTTAAAACGATGATTTAGACACAGTTTTTTCTTTAAATGCACATGAATAAGAATCACAGATGACAACTTTGGGCTAAATTTGCATGTTTTTAAATTTGTTTATCCTATATATTCCAAATTTTGCTCATAATATTGTTTTATTTTTTGCTTTATTTATAATGTAAGCATCCGTATATCCAAGATGGCTGAAGCTGAAGAAGAGGAGGATGTTCAAAGGTTAAAAAAGCTGTTTAACAGAATTATTTCTGTTTCAAAATCAGTAAATCATGTACACTCTAATCCAGCATTTGTTTATTGTTCCCTACAGTCGAAGTTTTATGTAAACGTCTGCATATTTTCTTGGGAAATCACAAGTCATTTACTTTCACTACTTGGTTGGTTGGTTGGTTGTAGCTAAGCCCTAATTGGCCGTAGTGTTCTCTCGGTGAAGTGACTCTCTGTATTTTCTCTAAGTATAACTGTCACACAAGTAATCCTGCGTAGGTGGTGCGCTAATGTCTTGTTGAGATAGAAGTAAAGTCTATTTTCCAATCAATGCCACTCTTCGAATGTTATTTAACCAGAGCCCCTTTAATCTGAAATTGTCAAACAATTCACAGTAACCACTTGTAATTGTATCAGCCTACTAACTAAGACACCCATTTGCAGCTCACTATGCAGAGTTCAATTCCGAATGCTCCTTGTATAAACACTGAACACTGGTGTTGACTCAGACTTAAATGTACCTTAACATATTCAGTCCCAAGGTAGGAAGTAGTCTTTATCACAATTGATTTAAAGTTAGAATGCAGAAAACAACAAACATCACAAGGAGATGAACATCACAATATTTGCTCTTTATCACAGATCAATGCTTGTAGCATGCTTATATAAAAACCTGTGAAAAACCTTTTGACTAGACTTATACACGTATTGAGAAATACTAAACAATAAATTGTTGATATTTGCCATGCATACAATGAATTCAAGCACACAAACATTAACTATGAACACCTTAAAATGAAAATGTGTGATGACTGATGGAAGATACATACAAATCTCTTTTTACTTTTTTTTTTTTTTTTTTTTTTTTTTTTTTTTCATTTTTTTCATTATTATTATTATTTTTTTTTTTTTCCTTCTTTTTTTTTTTCATATATAACAATGATAAATGCATGACCATGAGACTATGATTATTGTTGATGGAATCTGAAATCTACATGTATAATTCATTTTGAATGACAGCACATACTTATATTATCAATTATTGAAATGCTCAGACATGCCTTAAACAGCATTTCTAAAGTCAGTCAAGCAACAAAATTCACAGGCACCCCAAAGAAACGGCCACCATGACAATGAAATATTTGGCTATTAACCAAAAAGAGATTATTTCACTCAATGATAAAATACCCCATAGCGGATGGTGCTCCTTTATCAACAGCGATAATTCAAAAAAAAAAAAAAAAAAAAAAAAAAAAAAAAAAAAAAAAAATAATAATAAACAGTAATGATTAATGTGTAGGAGCTGGTGGCAGTGTATGAATTACAATTAATGAATTAAGTATCCAACCATACACACATAAAGTAAGATTCAGTATAATACATTACAGGGAATGAGGAGGGGCTGGGTGAGGGGGGGGGGGAGGGGAGGGGGGGGCAGGGGAATATGTGAGAAGCACTATTTTTTGAGAAACCTCTTTGTGCTTGTGATGTACTCACTAAGCAACATTAAGAGTGAATCTCTGTGCTCTTTGAATATTTCTTCCTTCAAGCTGAGGAAGATTTCTGCACTAATAACTTGTGCTCCAGTAAGATAGAACATCTGGGTTAGTAATTTCTGTCTTTCCTCTTCATATTCTTCACAGTCACAAATAAAATGGACTACGGTCTCGATCTCACCGCATGTGCAGTTCGGAGATTCTTCGAGACCTATCTTGTGTCTATAGTCATTTAGAGTATATCCTAATCTAAGCTGTGAAATAACCTTTTTTTCTTCTATGAAAGGCATAAACATATATGTTGGGCTTTTCAAAGAGACCTTTGGCTTGTATTCATACAAATGCCTGCCCGTATCAGATGCATCCCAAGACCTCTGCCATTTCATGCAACATGATACTCTCGCAAATTTCTTAAAATCAGCTCCAGTAAGAATCTGACTTTCTTCTGGGAAAGATTTTGCTTCCTCTGCAGCCTCTTTTGCTAAATCATCTGCAATACAATTTCCTCTGATATCGGCATGGCCCGGCGTCCACTGGATACTGATTTCAAGTCCTGATCTCTCCAAATCTGAAATAAGGAGTTTAATATCTTCTACAGCCTTTTTATGGGATGTAGCAGCCCAGCCTAAGGTCAAAATTCCCACGGCTGATTGACTATCTGAAAATATTGTAATACCATGTATTTGTCTTTTCTTGTGTTCACTCTGAGCAAATTCTAAGGCCATAAGAATGGCTATTAATTCACCAAGCAATATTGAGCCTCTGTTAGTAACAGGTCTCTTCAACATGACAGGCTCTGTCTCATTTGGTACAAATATACAAGCTCCTGACCCACAGGGCCCAGGGTTTCCTAAACATGACCCATCTGTAAACACTATCAATTTATTGTAGTTAGACATCTCCACCAGAGATTGAATTATTACCTTAGATTCTTCTTGTTGTGTCACATTTCTGGATTTTGAGGAGCCGAGTCTGTTCCAGTACTCGGGCTTGGACTTACTGGGGCATAAGCCCTCTAAGAATGAGAATTCTGGTTCAACATTAATAATGCTTATACCTGTATTTGTCTCCATATCCTGTAGTTGTGAGTCAATTACTCCAAAAGGGGACACATGTCTCTCCTTACCCCTGAAATCATCTCTCCAGTCATTCCACATCTGTTTTATTGTCTGACTATTGTCTTTTGACATTATCTTACCTCCCTCTCTGATAGACAACTCTTCTCTTCGCAGCTCTAACGGAAGGACTGATGCCTCCACCTCTAAAGAATTCAGGGCTGCTGTACTAGAGACTCCTAAACACAGTGACAATCCCTTCCTTTGAACCTTATTAAGGGTGTCTACTGAAGTACTATTCTGCCAGACTGGAGCCGCAAATTCAATTTGGGGAATTACTAATGCTTTGTATAATTGAAGCATTGATCTAGTACTCATTTTTTCTGTGACGCTTACTCGTCTTAAGACCGACAAGGTTTTTTCTGCCTTTAATTCCAAGTTATCAAGATGCTTGGAAAAAGTCAGACCCTCATCTAACTGTACACCAAGCAATCTAGGAGACGGATTATAAGGAATTTTTTTCCCATTAATCCTAATTTCTAATTGATTGTTTTCTAACAATTCTTTGTCCTTGGAGAAAACACATACCTCTGTCTTTTCTATGCTCAGCTTTATGCGCCAAAGTGACGTCCACTTGAATATCTTTTCAACATCATCTTCCATCAACTTCCCAATCTCCAAGATATTCTTACCTTTCCTCCAAATTGTTCCATCATCTGCATACTTAACCCGTTCACTGCCAATGTCCTTGTAAATGTCTGCTACAAAAAGGCTAAACAATAAAGGGGCAATCACTGACCCTTGTGGCAATCCAACATTTGTTTCAAAAATTGGACCTTTGAAATCCTGCAGAGTACAAGAGGCCTTCCTGTCCTGCAAGAATGCGAAAATCCAATGCCACACTCTTCCAACAATACCCATATTGAAGAGCTTATATAGCAAACCTTCTCTCCACACACTGTCATATGCCTTCTCCATATCTATCAGCACCGCCACAGTGCTCTCATCTTCGTTGAACCCATTATACACATTCTGGACCAGACGCAGAATGGCATGGGTACAGCTTCTGAAACGTCTAAAACCCTCCTGGTCATTATCTATTATTTTGTTATGTTCACAAAATGCATACAGCCTCTTTGTTACTATGCGTTCAAGAGCCTTACCAAGGCAACTGGTCAGACTTATTGGCCGATAAGCTGAAGCATTCGGTAAGAGGCTTTACCTGATTTTTTCAGAAACTTCACCTCTGCCTGTTTCCAGTCATCTGGTACATAACCTTCCTTCCATGATTTAGAATATATCAAGTGAATACTCTGCTGTAATTCTTTACCTGCATGTAGCAAAAGATCTGAATATATCTTGTCTGGACCTGGGGCTATACCTTCCTTCTGCATCTGCAGAGCAGCCTGCACTTCATCAAGAGAAATATCTCCATTCAAAAATTCTATGTCACTGCCCCAGTTAATACTACTTGCCACATCACCAGATTTCATGTCTTTTACCTGTCTTTCTACCTCTTCTCTAAATGCCTCATCAAACTTACTGTCTTGTAGATGAGAACCTGCGAAAAAAGTATTTCTCAGGATTTCTGCTTTACCTTCTTTGTCGAATACTGATGAGTTGTTCTCATCTAACAGGGGGAGAACACCTACCCCATCCTCATCATGGTAACTAGTTAGTTTCCTAAAGTGCTGCCACATTTCTGAGTGTGTGTCAGCTTCACTTACTTTTTCACAAACATCTTCTGTCCATTTTTGCTTAGCCTTTTCCTCTATCAAGGTAAGCTCTTCTTCTTTTTGTCTGAGATCATTTAGCATTGTAGGAGTCTTACGCCGTTTATAGGACTTTCTCACTATATTTACCTCATGTCTGGCCGCCTGCACCTCCTCACTATACCACGGTGGCCTCTTCCTTCTGCCTGAAATTCTCACCTCTTTCTTTGGGATAACCTCTTCCATACACTTCTTGAATGTATCTACAAAGTTTGAATATATATCTGTCAGTTCCATTGAACTATTGTGTGTTCTGTTAAAGACATTAAATTCCCTTTCTGACACCTTATGCCAATCTTCCCAACTTACATTTTTCATACAAAACCTCTCTTCTCGAATATCCGAGCTATCATCTCTACAGCAATCCAATTCTAGTAGAACACTGATATGGTCTGACCTTACCTGTTCATGAGCCAAAGTCTGACAATGAATTATTTTTCTTACCAAAGGCGGGCTCACTACAAATAGGTCTATAATACTGTTTGACTCTCTACGGGTTGGCTGGTCATCATTTACACAGGATAGGTTTAAACTGTGCATGCAGTTTTGCAACAACACACCACATGTGTTGTTACTTGTATTTCCCCACTCCATGCATTTAGCATTCAGGTCGCCAGTCAATATAACATCACTATACTCATTTTTTACCCTTTCTACCATATCTGTCAGTAATTTCAACTGATCAGACTCACCTGGGGGAACATAAGCATTAATAATAGTAAATGTGTCCTTGGTATCTGTTACCACCTTGATACATACAGCTTCGAGGCCATCCGTCTCAAAAGTCTCCAATCTCTGAACCATAAACTGATCAGCTGGCTTACAAAGAACTGCCACCCCTCCATGCCCATCTTTTCTGCTTTTTGAGAAAACTGACCAATTTCTAAAATTTACAGGGTTTGTGTCTGATTCCCAAGTTTCTGAAAGACAAAAAATGCCTATTTTATAAAAGTCTAGCAAATTACCTATACCCCTTTTAGCTGTGTTCCATGACTGACAGTTCAAGGTTAAAATTCTTAAATTAGAAGATTGCTGATGATCTGTGTTTACCGGCATATTGAAGAAATATGGGACAGAACTTGGAAGAACTCTTATGTTTACCTGAGCAATTTGCACAACAGAACTCTGATGCAGCACACACCTCCCCGAGATGATCTGAGACACTACAGCATTCACACCTCTGTTTATAAGAACAGACCCTAGCAATATGACCAAAACGCTGGCAATGGTAACATCTAATAACACTTTCTTTTTTGGGTTCAAGGATAGCATTTCTATTGTGGAACTTGATTGGGATTTCCTTTTCCAAGGCAGACAACTTGTCCTGTACACTAGGGTGAACTAACTGCACCACAGGCATAGGATACTTACCATACCTGTAATGTAGTCGTTTGATTTTGGAGGTTTTAATTCCTATCTGGGACAATACTTCACCTATTTGGAATTCAGACAGACTTAAGTCTACATTTTTCATATAACTCACCTTATTGGGATTTGTTGACTTTGTTCTGTGGGGAACTTCACCAGCATTAAATACAAATTCAGGCCAATTTTCTAGAGCTCTATCTGCTTCACTACTACTTTTAAAATGCAGAGCTACACCTCCTTGAGGCAAACTATATGCAAACTGAATATCTTTAAACACTTCAAAACTCTTAAGCCTGTTCTGAATTTGAACTGAGCTTCTCACTTCCTTTGGGTTTTTTATGTTATCTACCACAATGATTTGAGCTGGGGTTGAGCCAGCTTCAGACTGAGTAATAGGATTCTCAGAACTGGGATCATGGGGGGTAGGGGTTGGGGTGGGTGATGGAGTCGGGGTCACGATTGATTCTTGCTTCTCCTCAACAAATAGGGGGAAAACGTTATCATCCACACTAACAGAACTACAAGCATCCAATTCACTTCTTTTAACGAACACACCAGGCAAGACATCAATCACACACAATGCACATGTATAGTCAATTTTGTATTTTTCATATTTCTCTGCTTGCTCTTTAGTAACACATGCACACTCTAGGTGCCACCAGCCCCTACAACATTCACAATTGATCCATAAATTTTGTCTAAATCTCTTGATAGGGGCTTCGGGCCTTTTACAACCTTTGCATAAATATTCTTTAACAGGGTCACCTCCACTAAGGGCTTTTTCTGATGCTTGCTTGGCTTGTTTAACTAAAAGACCTACATGTAAGTCCTTAATTTCTTTAGGGATGTCACTTGATAAATTGTCATGGTTCAATAATGAGTCTGCAATTTCTTTATTTTTTTCTTTATTTCTTTTGCTTCTTCGAGTGACACCTTTGCCTTTGCTGTTCATTTTATGCAAGAAACATTTTGCTAGGGTTACATAAATTGATTTTGGCTGCCCATAACTTCTGCTGCAATTGACATCAGAGAGAAAAAAAAAAAAAAAAAAAAACCTTAGAAACTCACAGGTTGGCCAAATTAAATACCACACACGCACACAAACTTAATTCAAAGAAATAAAACAAACCCACTCATACATTCACAGACCAGTAACATAATGAAAAGGAAAGATGCATAGCCCTTAGTGGCAATACAGCTTCACTGACAAACTCATTTTTTTCCACGGAAAGCTAAAGAAGTTTTTGATCACAAACTTTGGAGCCATTTTTGAAGTTGTTTACAAACAAGATGTCACTTCCGCTCACGCGCTGACCTTAACAACCATTGACAACTGACTTTAGCCCTTAATAAAACCCTTTTCCTACCTCAATTTTACTCAGATTTTATGAAAAACACTATTCAAAATTCTTCCTTTTCACAGACACGTGACGTCATCAGTCAGAAACTACAGGAACTGTCCAAAAGTGAAATCCACCAACACCGCTGAAAACGCGATCGATATCCGCACTTTGAATTTTAAAGTTTTTTCACTTCTTCCGCAAAGTTGACCATATCCTTGCACCTCAAACGACGTAGGATGAATTAGGCAACACAATTTAACTATTTCCCTTTCACTTTTGACCAAACTTGATTTTAGATCCACGAATAAAAAATTTATTTGGGGCTCTGGATTTTGAACACAACTGTCCTTCGCGCATGCGCACCTGGTTCCAATTTCATGATTCACCTATTCATGACCTACAATAGCTACCTGATTGATTACAGCCTACACTGTGGCATCCTGCCACACATTCACTACCCAACAAGGGTCGCCGCCCATTTTACACTGGTCTATCTACTGATACCCAGTCGATCAATTTCTGATAATCACCTCAGGTCTGTCTCTAGTCTCTACATACAGGCAACGACTTTAAATGGAAAGTAAAAAGCTGGCAAAGCACCAACAAGGGGTAAAAGGCTTTTTGTAGCAGTGTTTGTTATATCTGATTATTTGTTTTAAGCTTCTGATTCTGTTGATCAGCATGAAACGTGTTACGGACTAAAGCATTTATTGTGGTCTTTGCTAAGACCCTGCCTAGAATGTCCGCGAGGGCGTATGGCAGTATATAGAGATAGATAGATAAGATATTTACTTTCTCAAGCAAGCTACATATTTAATCACAATGTTGAATCTTCTCTGACGGGTGCTTGCAAAATTGTGCCAAATGGTATCTCATCTAGAAAAAATGCTTTTTGACGGTGAATGATTTAATTTTTTTATTGCCAACATAGAGGCTGATCATCTAAATTTTAACCAAACATTTTTGAAAAAAAAAAAAAAAAATGAAATTATTAATTACCTTTCATTACAATGAAATGAAATGAAAAAAAAAAAAAATGAAATGATTACAAGGAAAAAACAATAAGATTTTTTTTTAAAGTTCATATCCTGTTCATTGTAATGAATCCTGAATTTTTTTAGGGTCAGACAAGAAAGGAGCAATAAATAAATGAAAAATAATAATTTTTAGTGTTTTCCTGGTTTGCAATAAGAAAGCATTTGTTGATCTTTTATTTTGCAGTTTGAAGTTGAAACATTCTCTGTTAATCGGACTAAAAACAACAGTAGAGGGGTTGTTGGCAACTCCGACTAACAATGTTTGGAGCACTTATGGAGGCCTGTCTAGGATCTGTAAAGACTTGGAGAGAATACTTAACCACAGACTCAAGTTTGTCAGGGTAGGTAACGCATTGCTGTTTATCTTTTATAATCAATACGAGCCGCCTTGTGGGAAAACCAACAATGTGGTTTCCGAACAGGTCTGACACAAACCGGCCTGTATAAGCACAGAAGCAGGCTAGAAGCTTGAAATTTTGGATGCAAGAAGAAGAGGAAGTGTACTATTCGTGTAGCAAAAACAAAGACGCTGATCAGCTTTGCGGTTACCGCGAAGCTGATCTGCATCTTTGTTTTCGCATATGCAGATTGTTGGTTTTCTCATGAGGCGGCTCATACATTATCATTATATTATTGTCTAGGTTTTGGCATTTGATTACAATTTAGTGACAAGTGTTGGTACTGACACTTCAAACATGATTTATTAGTTGTCGTCCATTACAAACAAACTGAGACATATCACCAGATAACCCGCCTTTTTTTGTTGTCTAGTCTCAACACACAAAGATTGTCACCAGAAAACCTGCCCAACACAAAGATGTGCATCCACAAAATAATTGTAGAGGTTTGAAGTCTTATATGGACATTGAGGGTGAGGAATTCAGCAAAAACAAATGCTCTGGTGCAGACTGTGTAGATATATGAGCTGCCTCGTGGGAAAACCAACAATGTGGTTTCCGAACAGGTCCAACACAAACCGGGCTGTACAGTCACAGAAGAGGGCTAGAGACTTGAAATTTTGGATTTAGAAAGTAGAGGAATTATACTATCCGTGTAGCAAAAAACAAAGGCGCTGATCAGCTTTGCAGTTACTGCGAAGCTGATCTGCGCCTTTGTTTTCGCCTTTGCAGATTGTTGGTTTTCGCCTTTGCAGATTGTTGGTTTTCCCATGAGGTGGCTCATATGTTCAAGTGACCTGCACATTTTGTTTAGGCACATGTATGCAAAATATATGATTTCTCATGATACAACTCAACTTTTCTACAATCTACAGGATGAAACTGGAAGTGTAGCAGATTTCTGGACCTTTGCAAAGGGGCTCAAATGGCTGAACCCTGTCCAATCCCCGTTCATAGAGCAGATCAGGAAAGGGGCCCACCACGGGGAGACAAAGGGACAAGTCTGGGTCAGGGAGAGCTTGCTGAACCATAACCTCACAGCACAACTCAAGCTTCTGGTGAACAACAAACAGCACCTACATAGCTTCTATTTCGGTAAGACAAACTATATTCTTCTGCACGACATTGTGGCCAAGCCATAAGATCCATGATAAATGTTGGTAGAATTTTGTGGCACAACTCGTTGATTGTAGATGATCTGTCAACATTAAAGGGATCTTGCTTCCAAAGGAGCTAAAGTGGTACCACTGATTTTCGATTTATGACCTCGCTGGTGCAATATGATCCAGTGATCAAAGGACTCATGATAAGATGATTATCTCATCTCTGCAGGGGGTTATAAAGAATCCCCTACAGTTTATTACCTGTGGTAGACTGGTAGCACTATTTATTGGTTTAATGGCCCCTAATTACTGCCCCCCTCTGCAATCAATTTCGATCTTCTTTTAGGGCCTCTACTGCACAGCTGATTTGCATCTTTCTTTTCGTCTATGCATGAGGTTGGTTTTCGTATGTGTTGGCTCACTTCTTAATCTTTTGTCCATTTTGTTGTTGCACACATACATGTTACTGGATATCATATTACAAGACAGGTTTTAATCATAGTTGCATCATATGATAAGTAATGTGATCAAATGAGCCGCCTCGTGGGAAGCCAACAATGTGGTTTCCGACCAGGTCTGACACAAACCGGCCTGTAGAAGCAGGCTAGAAGCTTGAAATTTCGGATTTAAGTAGAAGAGGATTTGTACTATCCGAGTAGCGAAAACAAAGGCGCTGATCAGCTTCGCGGTTACCGCGAAGCTGATCTGTTTTCGCAAATGCAGTTTGTTGGTTTTCCCACGAGGCGGCTCAAATGGTTGAACCCCGTCAAATGGTTGAAGAAAACACACCTTTTTTGTCATTTCAAACCAGGCTAGATACAAATAAGCTGCTCAACTTATAGCAGTTGCCTTGGTACTTGAATCTTTTCACTCTTAATGTACAATGAAAAATGATTCTTTTGATTAATATGCTTGTATGTGCAGCATTGTGCATACACTGTTTTATATTACAAAGGTTGATTTTTTCTTGAAACAGTTCACATAAGGAAATTATTCTATATGTCCTCCTTATATATTGTTCAAGTGTTTGAAGACAATTAACTTTATGGCTTAGATTGAAATATAGACACATGTACATGTACCAGTAGCTCTAATCTATAAAGCCCATGCATGTTTATCATTTCAAATAAGCAATGAAATATGATTCAATGTTTTGGACTACTAGTTGAAATACATGTACATGTAACTTCCTGTTTAGTAAGTATGCTTAAATTATGCTTTTAAGAAATCATTTGTTTATATTGTGGTTAAGCATCCCAGTCAACTATTGTTCAGTCATATTTGAGAGAACAATTGTTTCTTGTGTATTAACCAGTATTCTTGGAAGTTGATGTGCCTTGCTCCTCTCTTTTTAAGAAAATTCATTTGTTTATAAAATATGAGTATTAAAGCTTGAGATCAAATCTTAGGCCTCCGCTCAATGTTAAGTGTCTAACAGTCTTCAAAATGTCTTCAACAGATGAAGACATTTTGAAGACTATTAGACACTTAACATTGAGAGGACACCTAAGACTGACAGCTTTCTAGATTTTTGACAAGAATAATCAAGGCACCAAAAAAAGCAGTCAGTGTTGCCTGAAGAACTAGCAGTGTCTAAGCATCCAGTATCTGTATATTCTGGTTTACAACAGTGCCTTAAAGCATCCAGATTTGTCCTTTTGACAGACTCTGTAATAGTCTGTAATAACTTCAGCTAAACATAAACTCCTGATGACACATTTTCCTTTGACAAATATTAGTCATATTATTAAGTATTTGAGAAGAGCAGTCTGGATATGGTGAACACCTTCTCTAGCACTACATAGAGCAATTCCTTGTTTTCCTTAATGTTTGTGGTTTTACATCTTAGTTCATTATCTTATTTTTACAGAGGATGCCTTCCTATTCAGTGAAGAGTATTTCAAGGCAATGTGTGTATGTCTACAGGCTGTTGAGGAAAACAAGGCTTCCCTTCTAGCAGAGATAGATCCTAAATTGGTATGATATAGATTATAGAGAAGTTCAAATTATAAATAAATGGCTTACAAGCAGTAAAAAGGTTTATTGACTTTTGCTAAATGGGATACAGGATTTCCAAATTCTAGAAGCAGTCAAACACTGTGTGCTTGAAGTATTTGATAGAAAATACTGAACTTTTGTTTTTTACACCCTTTTCTGCTTTAGTAGACGTCTTTATGCTTTTAGAAACTTTTGAATAGGTCTGTTTTACTTGTTGCTTTGAATGATGCTTTTGGTTTTATGGACAAAATCTGGTCTAATTCATCATTTTTCATTGCAGCTCAGCTTGAATGTGATGCTGTCCAGAACCCCACATCTACAGAGAGCGGCCTCTCTCCCCATGTCATCACTGATTCAGCACCCCCGACCCCACAGGAATAGTCATGGGGATACTATGGCACTGGCACCTCCGTTTGCATCTCCCAGTAAAGAGAGTCCATTGACACTGTCAGGGGAGCATGCTTCTGCGTGTAATATCGGTGAGTTTTATTGATATTTACATTAATGACTTTTAAGCTATGCTGGCCCCACATGAATAGTCAGGATGATGCATAGCAGAATGGCACTGGCACCTCCTTTTGCATCTCCTGGTATAGAGAGTTCATGGATGCTACTACTACTAATATAGTTAAGTTTAATTACAAGTGTTTGACTGTATTTTGTTGCAATAGAAAGCAAAATTTATTTTACAGATGGTAAATTAACTCATAGCACACCTTGTGATGCAGATTAGAACAAGTCTCCAGACTTTTTTCTGGATCCCATTTGTATAATGCTTGTATTGTATACCAACTGTACTGTTTTTAGCTCGACTGCACGAAGTGCATAGAGCTATTGCAGTCACCCCGGTCGTCCACGTTCCCGTTCCCGTTCCCGTGCGCGTTCCCGTGCGTGTGCGCTTGCGCGTCACACTTGCGTTAAAGTTTTCTAGAAGTCCATATCTTGACAACCACTCATCAGAAAGCATTCATACTTGGACCATAGATACCCTGTAGGGTTAGCTTTCATTCCATGGCATCGGGCCCCTGGGTCCAGGCCAGGGGGTGGGGCTGGAGGTTAAAATCTAGAACACCTTCAAAAATGGCAATTCTTGTGTTAAAGTTTTCTAGAAGTCCATATCTTGACAACCACTCATCAGAAAGCATTGATACTTGGGCCATTGACACCCTGTAGGTTCGGCTTTCATTCCATGGCATCAGATCCCTGGGTCCATGCCAGGGGGTGGGGCTAGAGGTTAAAATCTAGAACACCATTAATAATAATGGCTTTTCTGTGATATAGTATTCTAGAAGTCTATATCTTGAAAACTTTTTATCAGAGGGGGTTTCATACTCGGACCATAGGTACCCTGTAGGGTTGAGTTTCATTGCATGGCATCGGATCTCTGGGTCCATGCCTGGGGGTGGGGCTGGAGGTTAAAAACTAGAACACTGTAAAAAATAGATGTACTGCATTGTAACTTTTACAAGGAGTTCATATCTTGACAACAACTTATCATAAAGCATTCATATTTCATACACTTTAGGTTCCATGACATCGGACCTCTGGGTCGGAGTCAGGGCGGTGGGGCTAGAGGTCAAAATCTAGAACTTTCTGAATTTTTTTTCTTTTTATTTCTTAATAGAAACAACTTAGGAAGATGGTTGGTCATTCATCTTTTGACTTTGTGACACTGACTTGTGTGTCATGACGGTAAGGGTCGGTTGACCTACTTTCCATGGTTCAGTGATTTTGCCTTATATCTTGACACTCAATTATTATATTTTCTTACTTCTTTCAGATTATGAGTGAGTACGACCAGGCCTTTGACCCCAATATACTTATAGGTCACTATGACCTAATTTCACGGTTCAGTGATTTTGCCTTATATCTTGACATTCAATTAGTATATTTTCATACTTTTTTCAGATTATGAGTGAGTATGACCAGACCTTTGACCCCATTATACTTATAGGTCACTGTGACCTAATTTCATGGTTCATTGATTTTGCCTTATATCTCGGTACTCAAATGGTTTATGAACAAACTTCTTTCAAAGTATGTTTGCGTATGACAAGACCTTTGACCCTGAAGTAGGTCTAGGTCACTGTGACCTAATTTCACAGTTCAGTGATTTTGCCTTATATCTCGACACTCAATTAGTATATTTTCATACTTTTTTCAGATTATGAGTGAGTATGACCAGACCTTTGACCCCAATATACTTATAGGTCACTGTGACCTAATTTCACGGTTCAGTGATTTTGCCTTATATCTCGATACTCAAATGGTTTATGAACAAACTTCTTTCAAAGTATGTTTTCGTATGACAAGACCTTTGACCCTGAAGTAGTCCTAGGTCACTGTGACCTAATTTCACGGTTCAGTGATTTTGCCTTATATCTTGACACTCAATAAGTATATTTTCATACTTTTTTCAGATTATGAGTGAGTATGACCAGACCTTTGACCCCAATATACTTATAGGTCACTGTGGCCTAATTTCATGGTTCAGTGACTTTGCCGTATATCTCGGCACTCAAGTAGTTTATGAACAAACTTCTTTCACACTATGTTTGCGTATGACAAGACCTTTGACCCTAAAGTAGTCCTAGGTCAATATGACCTAATTTCACAGTTCAGTGATTTTCCTTTATATCTCGGCACTCAATTGGTATATGAACATACTTCTTTCACGATATGTATGAGTATGACAAGACCTTTGACCGTAAAGTATTCCTGGGTCACTGTGACCTAATTTCATGGTTCAGTGATTTTGCCTTATATCTCGACACTCAGTTGGTATTTTTTATACTTCTTTCTGATTATGAATGAGTATGACAAGACCTTTAACCCAAACATACTTATAAGTCACTATGACCTAATTTCACGGTTCAGTGATTTTGCCTTGTGTCTTGGCACTCAGTTGGTATATGAACACACTTCTTTCACAATATGAGTGAGACCTTTAAATCTTAGGTAGTTATAGTTAACTTTCATGGTTCAGTGATTTTGCCTTATTGCATCAAGGCAAAAAGATGTATGAGCATAATGCTTTGGGTTACAGGTTGGGTTTGGCCTTATGTTTGACAAAGGTCAGAAGCAGTCGAGCACGCTGTCCTGCGACAGCTCTTATTATTGTTATACTGGTATGTGTATTGTCCAAATGAAATAAAGTTTAAACCAAATAAATGACCATGAAAACATACCTAATTGGTAGATTGTACCTCTTGTTTTACATTTACATGCCAATCATCCTACATCTGATTCCTTTCCAATACAAAAACTTGCCCATGCGATGTACAGAGATTTTTTTCTGCTGCAAAAGTTGAAAATTTTCGATATTTTTCTTATTTTCGCTCAAAACATTGATTGTGGGTACATGTTGGAGGATGAGTACCCACAATCTATGTTTTGGAGCGAAAATAAGAAAAATAGTTATACCCCTGCATACCCCAGTTTTGCTATATAAAGGTGGGGTTTAAGGAGGTAAACATTTACATAGACATGTTATATCCTGATGTTATACCTCAATTTTAGCATCAAGTCCAGAGGAAAATCGTACATCAGCTAAAGAAGCTTTGAGAGATGTTTTACGAAAATCAGGCTCGGAATCCCCACCAAACCCTGCCAACTATAGCCTTTACGATCCTATAAACGCTGATCCCTTGTGCAATGTGGATTTCTTGACTGAAGTTAATTTAAGAACTAAAGAACCAAGCCCTGTGGATAATAAACTGAAAACAAGAAAAAGTGCCATAACTCGGACTACGTCGGAAAGTGGAATCAGTGAACATCAGATGAAAAGAAGTGGAATTGTGTTTGATACAGCAATTGTAGAGGATGATATTTTTGCGGATAAACAAGAAAGTGTGAAAAATGGGCTTGATCAAAATGGACTAGGTCAGAGTTCAATGGACCAAACAAGAGCAATTTTCTCAGATTCTGAAGGTGTGGATGTAAAAAGTGTGAGTTCGCCAAAGAAAAGTGGGAAAGGAAAGGGGCCTGCTCACACCCATAAAAGGTCAAGGTCGGACATTGTTGGAGGTAAAACGACCTTGACTTCTGTGGGTTTTGAAGGTCAAGGATCTGAGGCTGTGCCATCTCAGCTTGTGGGGAATCCAGAATTCTATTTAGGTTGGCCTTATTTGTATTAATGCATCATTCATGTTAGTTCAGACATACATGGTAGTACGTAGAAAGATTTTTTCTTACAAGTTCAACAGTTTCATCTTCCATTGTTAATATACAAAACTGCTTGCTATGCAAATAAAAAATTAGTCCGCTTCTTAAACAGAATTGGAATTTAAGTCTGCCATGATGACTTGGCTTTCAAATCTCATTGTACTGCACATGTAATAGATTATTTTGTCATTCTATTGTAGATCAAACAGACAGTGGGAGAGATAACAGTTTCTTTCCACAACCTGTGCAAGGCCAATCACTACTCCACTATCTATCCTCACAAGACTTCCACACATGTGCCACACTAGACAAGGTAACTTTAATTACTAACTTAAACCTCTCATACTCATCACTTTTGTTTTTAGCTTGCCTGTACGAAAGTACAGGAAGAGCTATTGCAGTCACCCCGGCGTCGGCGTTAGTGTCGGCGTTGCTCAAAATGTTAAAGTTTTTATGAGTCTATGTCTCTTGAAGTTGTGGATGGATCAAGTTGATACTTTGTATGTTGGTAGATATTGGTCTGAAGTTTTATGCTGTACCATCATGACCCACCTGGGTGACCCTGAGGTCAAGGTCACGGACTTAGAAATTTTGTGTTAAAGTTTTTGGGTTAAAGTTTTTATAAGTCTATATCTCTTGATGTCTTGGATATGTAGATGGATCAAGTTGATACTTTGCATGTTGGTAGATATTGGTCTGAAGTTTTATGCGATACCATCATGACCCATCTGGGTGACCTTGAGTTCAAGGTCACAGACTTTGAAATTTTATGTTAAAGCTTTTGCTTAAAGTGTTTTGAACTGTATATTGCTGGAGCAGATGGATGGATCTAGTTGATACTTTGCTGTTAGATATTATTCTTTTATTATGCTGTAGCATCTTGACTCACCTGTGGTCAAGGTCACAGACTTAGATTTTATGTTATAAGTCTATATTAAATATGTAGATGGATCAAGTTGAACTTAGCATTTGGTAGATATTGGTCTGAAGTATCACGACCCACCTGAGTGACATTGAGGTCAATGTCTTTGGTCATAGATTTAATAGATTTAGTGGCAAAGCACAAGGCAGGCGAGCTACGCTGTCCTGCGACAGCTCTTATTGGTTAATGCTAGGCAGATGGCTAAGTTGGGAAAGAGCTAGTCATCTTGCTCTTCATGTGTGTTGTAATATTTTTGTGATATTTTGTGCTGTACTTTACTTACCGTCTGATGTTTGGGGTGGGCTTTTAAATTTGATTGTACAGTCTCTGTGAGTACTAGTCTTTTGAAAGTACTAACAAATTGAGCTGTTCAGCTATAGATGATGAGTAAAGTTATGAAAATTCAGATGCATTTATCACCACTCTGTGTCAGTGCTTTTACATCTTCCTGAGACAAGTTCTGTATATCCAAGATGTTGAAGACCACTACAGAGCAAATGAAGTGGAATTACATTTTCTAACAAGCTGCATGTAACATGTTTGAGAAAAAGTTTTCAGAAATGCCAAAGCATACTGGAATGTGGTTTATATCCAGAAAAATATCCACTTTATTATATCTGAAGTGTTAATAGCAGCCATTAAATAGATGAAGTGGAACCTTTGAATCACTTCTAAAGATAAACCAAGCTGGTAACCAGAGGAAGAAGACTCATACAAATCAAGATGCATGTAATTTGTTTGCACGTAAAATCATCAGAATCGCTATCAAAATATGTTAATTTGCAGGAAAATGCCCACTTCAGCATATCCGAAGCCCTTATTGCTGCCATTGAACAAATGAAATGGAACCATTTAATTAGCCCCAAAGACAAACCCAGCTGGGAACCAGAGGACGGGGAGTCGGATGAAGAGATACAGGAATTGAAACAACGAATCAGAATCAGGAAACGGGAGAGATTAAAAGAGGTACGTTATAAATGAGCTGCCTCATGGGAAAACCAACAATCTGCCTAGGCGAAAACAAAGGCGCAGATCAGCTTCGCAGTAACTGCGAAGCTGATCAGCGCATTTGTTTTCGCTACTCGGATAGAACAGTTCCTCTTCTACTTAAGTGCGAAATTTCAATCTTCTAGTTCTTTTCTGTACAGACCGGTTTGTGTCAGACCTGGTCGGAAACAACATTGTTGGTTTTCCCACGAGACGGCTCAAATAATTTTGTTTGCACTTGCCATTAGAATGAACAAATAAGTGCCAAAATAAAATTTGTTTTTACAATTTTCCTGTGTTGATCTAAAGACAACATGATGCCAAGGCTAAATTTTTGCTGCAAATCCAGTAAAGAATAGTATCTTCCTTGGATTTTGCTTCTTAATACCAATTGAGCCTGAGCAAGAGGAAGCCAATAATTTGGAGTTCCGACCAGGTCTGACACAAACCACGCTGTACAGTCACAGAAGACAGCTAGAAGCTTGAAATTTCGGATTTAAGAAGAAGAGGGATTGTTCTATCCATGTAGCGAAAACAAAGGCAAAGATCAGCTTTGCAGTAACTGTGAAGCTCATCTGCACCTTTGTTTTTGCCTATGCAGGTTGTTGTTTTTTCTATGCGGCGGCTCAATTGTAAGTATTCTAGTTGCAGAAAGTGAAGTCTTTTGTCGCTAATACATGTATGTGCATAGTTTTATTTTACAGAAAGCCAGAGGATTTCCTGCATTCAGTGATGGAAGAACAGATAGTATGTATGAGTTTCTGTTGTTGCATGCTCACACACATGTATTTCATTGTTGTATTTTTGGTTGATGAAAAAACAACAACAACAACAACAACTAGAACATCAAACTTTGATTTTGCAAATAGAAAATAAGTTCATGGCATGAGGATTAAACCCTATGAACACTAGCTCCTTTGTTGTTTTGAATGTATCAGTTGGAAAATATAAATTTGAGAAGTTCTTCTATCTAATCTTATTTCCATCCTGTTGTGTTGGCCAAGCATGTGTTTTTGAATCTGCCTTATCTCATCCTTGAGAGACCCATTTTCTCTTTATGCTGCAAGGTTTCTTTCTTTTTGTTTAAATTGTGTTAGCTGAAGATGTTATAAAAGATAAATGAGCCGCCTCGTGGGAAAACCAACAATGTGGTTTCCGACCAGGTCCAACACAAACCGGTCTGTACAGTCATAGTAAAGGGCTAGAAGCTTGAAATTTCGGATTTAGAAAGTAGAGGAATTGTACTATCCGTGTAGCGAAAACAAAGGCGCTGATCAGCTTCGCAGTGTGAAGCTGATCTGCGCCTTTGTTTTCGCATATGCAGATTGTTGGTTTTCTCATGAGGCGGCTCAAATGTTGTAACACAACAGTATGCTTATTCCTGTATTGAGTTATGTTATCAGTTTTGTTGTTTTTGTGTTATATTTTGATTTTGCAATTTTGTTTCCTTAGCATCAGCTACAACTAGTCACAGTCAGTCCGCTTCACCATTTAGTTCTCCACACCACTCAGAATATTCTGGTAAGTTCATTGTCAGACCATGCGGTTACATGTTAATGGCGTAAGTCATACTTGGTTATCAACTACAACCAGGTATTGCCCTTATAGCCTTATAGTTTTTCACATAACTTCAATGTTCTATTCAGTTGATATGCTGTAAAGGTACACTGTATTGATGTTGTATAGCATGCTTGTTTTATTAACAACTAACAAAACTGACTATTTTAGTGTAATAGCTGGATTTGTAGCATGTAACAACTATTTAATATCTATGCTAATACATGTTTTAGGTCTATGTAAATAATCACTGTGATAATTTCTTGTATGTGCTAATGTAATTGTTCTTATTGTGTCTATGTTTTTGTATTGCATGCTATGCTTTTCTTAATATTCTTTATAGTCCGTAAATAGCTATTCATAGCTAATGTTATACCGTTATATATATATACTCTCCGACTTTAAATAAAAATTGTCTTATGTCTTATGTCTTAGAAAGAAATGTGCACCTATCGCCACTTAGTGTCTCCTGGAAGACTATTAGGAACAGTGTTGCTAGCATTACTGACCCTCCCAACATGACTATTGCTGCTTACTGGGATGTAAAGCAACAGATCAATCAAAATTATGTTCTTAAAATAACCTGAGCCTTTGCATAAGAAAGCCACCAACATGCACAGGCAAAGAAAAAGAGGCACATATAAGATGTGCAGTAACTGCACAGTTGACTGAACAGCACCTTTGTTTTCGCTACTCCCTCTTCTTTTTAAATTCAAAATCTCAAGCTTCTAGCCTGCTTCTTTGGCTATACAGGCTGGCTTGTGGTGGACCTGGTCGAAAAATTAAATTCTTGGTTTTCTCACATGTAGGCTCTGACAGTTAAGCCTTGTATATATTTATATTTCAGACAGTGCAGATTCCAGTGAAGTTGATGATGAAGAGATAGATATAGCTGGTGAGTGGTGACATTTTATGCTGTATCCTGATTGTGATTTTTATCCCCACTGAAAAGTAATAAATGTGAATAAGACTAGTACATGTATTATGAGATGAAAAAAAATCTTTGGAGCTTATCCTGGAGCTAAAATTTCATCTTGGCGGCCCCCGTGACCAAGTGGTTAAGAGCGCTGTTTCTTAATCACTCGATCATCTCACCACTGTGTCTGGTATGAGTTTGAGCCCCGCTCTGGCCACATGTGAGACAAGCCAAGTTCTGCTTGCGGATGTGTCAGGTGGTTTTTCTCGGGGTTCTCCCGTTTTCGCCCCACCTACTCGTATGAGCTGAAATAATCTTGAAAGGGATGTTAAACTGAATAAAAAAAAAACAATAAAAAAAACATAAATAAATAGAATTTCATCTTGATATGATACAGAGTCTTAAACTCTTTTCCAAGCTGTTTTGGCTTCTCTCACCACTATGCCGAGCGTGGACTTGAGCCTTGCACAGTGCACATGTGAGATAAGCCAAGTTCTGTGTTGGGGGTTTGTCAGGTTTCTTAGAATACTCCCATTTTCACTCGAGCGGAGAGAAATAAGAGGAACAATCTTCAAAGGGAAGTAAAACTGAATAAAAAATGGTGAGGCTTTGTTTTACATCCTTACATTTGCAGACATTGCTACTTAGATTGAAAATAATAAAAAAAACACACAAAAAAACAACAAAAAAAAAAACAAGCCCCTCATGTTTTTCAGTTGATGGAGAAGGAAGGCTATCAACAGTTAAATCTAACCTAAAGGCCAGCAAAAGTAGTGGACTTTCACAGTCACAAGCTAGTCTTGCTTCATTGTTTACTGGTGGGTAGACATTGTGTATTACATGAGCTGCGGCGCCAGAAAACTGGTCTTCTGGGTTTCCGACCAGGTCTGACACAAACCGGCCTGTACAGTCAAAGAAGATGGTTAGAGGCTGGAAATTTTGGATTTAGAAAGAAGAGGAATTGTACTATCCGTGTAGCGAAAACAAAGGCGCTGATCAGCTTCGTAGTTACTGCGAAGCTGATCTGCGCCTTTGTTTTCGCATAGGCTTAAATCCGGTTTTCTCACGATGCGGCTCACATTGTCTTATTGCACATGTATTGTGCAAAAGCATCTGTAGTCGATTTAGTTACAGTGCATAAATTATGCGCTTCTCCACAATCACAGATGATATCTTTGAAAGACATTCTATCTTTATATGATCTGAGCTGTTGGTGGGATTCTAGAACATTAAATATATCCCTTACCTTTTATTCTTAGAGACCCAAAACTCTGTCAGTGTAATTTAAATATCAGTTGTTGAATACTTCTATATAAAATTTCAGTTTGATCTATTTATTTAATTCAGTCATTATTTGTGTGAACTAGGTGGGGACATATGGAATAGTGTGTTTGTTTCCTAGCACTTTACCTCTGTCTTACAAAGCCTTCTGCAAGTTGCATGTGTTAAGTTACCATGTTTCACTAGAAAAGATCATTGAAGGATCTTACCAGCTTTAAAAACGTCAAAGCCAAAAAGAAAAATGCTAGAAAAATGAAATATTTTGTGGTATTTTATCAGTAATCTTGTTTTACTACATTGCAGATGCTGATGTGGACAAAAATGTGCAATATGAGAAACAAAGGTAAGTAATCCTTAATTTTTCTGTCTCTATATGAGTGCAGATTTGACAAAAGGGATGTTTGTGCATTCAAGTACTTTTTATGCAGTTGAAATCTAAGTAAATGCTAAATTTTCAATTTCACTTTGAAAGGGTATTAAACATAAAAGAAAATACAAAAGTAACATAAGAAGTTGGAAGGAAGTTAAACTGTTTACTCAGAGTTGAGAGTTGAAACAAATCTTAATGCTTGTGTGTTTATTTTCCTTTATTTCAGCAGTTCTAACAGTTACTTCTCAGCTGAGTCTGTAGCCATATCATTGCTGAAGAAATTCTCTGAGAAACAGTTACCCAAGGCGTCAGATCTTCAGTGGCTTGTTACAGAACAAGATGCCCCACAAAGGGTATGTTGACAGATTTTTGCTTTCACAAATGATATGTTTTCAGACAATGTCTCTTTTAAAAAGAACTGCTTTTGGGAGAGCAAAAATATAGATTATGGATCTGTTGAGCTGTCTGATTTGATAGATAAGACTAAGTATTTGTACTAAAACGGAGCAAGATTGTAAATTTTGATAAAATGAAATAATTTTTTAAGAACTATTTGCCTTCATTTTGGCTTGGCTAAATGAAAACAAAGGATCAATAGGAAAGTTTTAACCCATATTTGACGAATGGATTCTCCCATCATTATCAATTGGTTGAGTACACTTTCATTTTTAGGGATGTCAGGAGTTAATTTTATTTTTTATTTTATTTTTCGATGAAATTCCTCTTAGCAAACAGAATAGCCCCAGATGGGACGCCGCGTTCTGCGGCGTCACATCTGGGGCTATTCTGTTTGCCTATGTCCCATAAAAGGGATGCCAGGCGTTAAATGAGTTAAACAATTTTATGAATATTTATTCCTCAGTTGTTGCCCTTGCCAAACTCAAACAATTTTATGAATATTTATTCCTCAGTTGTTGCCCTTGCCAAACTCCTACCCTGTGTCCCCAGATGATGCTGAAAATATGCAAACTTCCAAAAATAGGGTAAGTATAATCCACTAGTCATTTGTAACCATGACCCCCCCAGGCCCGGGGAATAGCGGGGACTTTGACTGTTGGTCTTGCAAATTCCTTCTAAAAGCCCCACCTTGCGGGGACTGCTCGTTGGTAAAACCACTGCTGTTTTCCCCCGCAGCCTGCTATCTTTTCATTTCATGGCCCTTTTTGCCTATATACAGCAAACCCCAGGTATTTCTCTCCACTGCTTTGGCAAAACATTGGTCAAAGCCCCGCTCATTTTCATGGCTATTCCCCGCCCTCCCCTGGGGGGGGGGGGGGGGGGGGGGAGCTGTGGTTACACATGACTAGTGCAGAAGCCTGTCATTTTTTCTGTACATACCTTGTTTTGGGTTTGTTTCTAAGATAGTTTCATTTTTCTTTCATTGCAATAGTGCATGCAGTAGTGTTGGCATGGTTTATAAACAGTCAGTAAAAATAGAAACAGCTGCTTAGTAAATCATCTTAAGTCAGCATCATTTTTGGATCAGTGAGTGATAATGTCAAAAAGAAATTTACATGAATATGCAATCGCAGTGATAGGCTCAAAAGATATGCTGTTTTTGCAAGACATATGAGCCACCCCATGGGAAAACCAACAATCTGCATAGGCGAAAACAAAGACGCAGAGCCGCGAAGCTGATCAGCGCCTTTGTTTTCGCTACTCGAATAGTACAATGCCTCTTCTACATAAATCTGAAATTTCAAGCTTCTAGCTATTTTCTGTGCTTGTACAGGTTGGTTTGTGTGGGACCTGTTCGAAAACCACATTGTTGGTTTACCACGAAACGGCTCATATATTTTGTTTGTTACAGACTCGTCTAAGAGGTAATATGGAGTGGGCACCTCCCAGAGCACAGATTGTCTTCAATATACATCCTGCACCAAGGTTAGTTCTATTAATAATATTGTCATAGTCTGTACTATCAAATGATTGTTATCAGATTTAAGATCTGAAAAAAAAAAAAAAATGTTGTGAACATTATAAATTTTAGTTTCTTCAGTTTACAATTTGTGACAGAAGTTTTATTAGTTGTTTTGCTGGAAAATTTTTTGTCATGGTTTCTGATCAGGCCCAACACAAGAGAAGTCTGTTTGAACAAATTGAAAGTGAGGTACAGGCTTGAAAATTTGAGGATTTGGCAGTGGTAAGATTACACTATCTACATAGCAAAAACTAAATGAGTTGATCTGCCCTAGACCCACCTTGAGATGACAAAAATATTGGAGAACCATAAATGTGTGTAACTTTTATCAATCAATGTTTCAGGAGAAATTCTCTACTAGGGAAACAGAACTACAGATGTACCGGTTGTGGTATGAAGGTTGAAATAGGTAGGTAACAGGTTTTGTATACTTTAAATAATTTGTTTACTTTCATGAACAAATCATTTCACAAAAATGAGGCACTGACAAAAATGTACCTCTTAGAAATAGCTCTCAACTTTGCTAGCGACTGGAGTTGTTTAGTTGTGATTTAAAGAATGACCTGTGACTTCACTTTAATAATGTACAAAATGAGGTATTGAGGTTTGTAAAATTATTCAAAGAGGAATGCCAAAAATTAGCACCAATAAGTACCTATTTACATGTATGAGTTAACTGACGAATAACTGCATTGCTATTTTGTATTTATACTTATCACATACTTAAACTTATATTTGCAGCGATAACCTCATCTTTGCATTTGTGATAATGTGATTCCCACCCTCTGGATTATCAGTACGGGCGGGGATAACATGTGTTTTGAAAGGCGAGAGGTTATCATGCCCACCTGCGACGTTGTCGCGCCACGGAAAATGTGACGTCAGGTTTAATGACGTAAAGTCATTTTTGTGGCGCCATTTTCTGTTTTCAACGTGGAAATTAACATTTTTTCGCATTTCCAAGTACAAATTCTTCTAATAGAAGAGTTGGAAGATGTGATAAACAGATTATAACATGGACATTTTTGTCATCGCCCTTAGTATCAACCCTCGACCATTATCAGCCCTCGAGCTAAAGCTCTCGGGCTTGATAATGGAGTCTCAGGTTGATACTGCGGGTGATAACCAAAATGCCCGTGTGATAATCTCTAAATCTCATTCCAGGTTATGCAAAGCGGTACCGCTACTGTGAATATTTGGGGAAATATTTCTGTCAGTGTTGCCATGGAAACAAGCTAGCATACATTCCAGGAAGGATTCTACAGAAGTGGGATTTTACTAAATATTACGTGTCAAATTTTGCCTTCGATTTATTGACTAAAATGTACAACGACCCGTTGTTTAACTTGGCGGATATAAACCCAATGTTGTATAAGAAAGTGAGACTGTTGGATCATATAAAAGACTGGAGACAACAGTTATGGCATCTCAGGTCGTTACTACAAGTGTGTAAACATGCTAATAAGTAAGTATTTTGGCTCTCAAGCGCTACAAGTTAAATACTGATAGCTAGAGCTATATTTCTGTATAACAATAAAACCCATGACAGAAATAAGTATTTTTTTCCAGGAAAAAAAACAACAACTTGTTTAGGGGTAAATGTATTTAAATTTATCATTTGAGGTGTATATCGTCAGATATATGGTCGGAAATTTTGTTTTATGGCGACGTGTATGAAGTATGACAAGATCCTTTTCATTTAATTAAGTGCACAAAAAAATACAAGGTGCTCTGCAAAATGGAAAACATAGTCTTTCAGTAGATTAAGATTGCCAAGGCTCCTTACAAAATATGGGCTAATACTGTAAACCAACTTTTTTTTGCTAGCAATTTATTTTCGTGAGGCTGAAAAAAATCGCGAAATGAAAAAAATTGCGAAATTAAATCGCCGCGAAAATATTAACAAATTAAATCTATTTTAGGTACTATAAAACATTTGATATACACATATCACATGCAGCACATATGATCTAAGTCCATAAATATTTAATGAAATACTAATTATTAAAGTGATAAAATCTGCAGTCAAAACTAACAAAAACATTCAAAAACTAGTTTCTTTTCACATTTTATTTGCAGTTTTATCAAAAGACAATGTCAACAATGGCAATCATTGGCATGTTTGACAATTGTTTGTGTTCGAGCCCAGCCATTTATAATTGTCTTCTTATGTTTGGAGAATTACTCTTAATCTTTGATGATCAATCTCGTTTGAGGCGGTCAAAACCAATCAATAATTAGGATGGTATACGCTAAAATACATACATGTACTTCATATGGGTCAGAGCATGAAAAAGTGATTTTTTTAATTTTTTAAAATCCGCAAACAATAAAGTTCCATGAAAATGCCTCGGTTGATAAAGTCGTGAAAATAAATAGCAGCGAAAAAAGTTGGTTTACAGTATTCTGAATATCATTAATGATAAGAAATAATGTAGTTTTGACACTTTCAAGGTGCTGGTAGACTTCACTATTCATTCAATTTCATTTCAGTTTATTATCTGATATACTAAAGCAGCCCACACACTGGGTAGATGATGTACATACATATTCTATAAGTGACCTTGTCTCGGTAAGTAGTTTTTGTCCAAAATCTTGTGATTATTTTGGTAAAGTTCTCTATTTTTTTATATATAAAATACTTTATTTTTCTTTTCCTTTTAATATAAGATTTTATTGCTTTGTGTCTTAAGGTACAACATGATAAGCTCAGCCAAAAGTAGCTTAATGCTCTGGCAACTGCCTATTTGGGTCATTATGTTTTTACTTGGAGAAATGTGCAGAGTAGAATATACTGAAACACAATATTCAGTTATATAGCACTTGGGTACAGATTTCATATGCAGGGTTTATCCAGTTGCATGTGGACTATGCTTTTCTGACAAATATCTGGGCTTGGATTAATATTTTTCGATGGAAGCATCATTTTTTGTAAACCATTCTAAGAACTTTTCAATTTCAGTTGAAATTTTACCCTAATGAATATTTTTCTTTGCTGCTTGTGCATATATGCAGGCTGCTTTTGATATACTCAGCAAACTTTTATAATACTATACAAGACTGGCTATTTTCAGGTTAGAGAGGTTGAAAATAATCCAAAGGTACAAAATAAACAGGCTTTTAAGTTGTGTCAATCTAAATGAAATGAAAAGAGCTGTCTGTGAGACGTCAAACTAGATCTGTTGCAAACTGTGCTTTAGGGCCCGAAAAATTGCTGCTAGATCTGAGCCTGTTTATTAAAACATAATTGAACCGCCTCGTGGGAAAACCAACAATGTGGTTTCCAACCAGGTCCGAGACACAAACCGGACTGCACAGTCACAGAAGACAGCTATAAGCATGAAATTTCGTATGTAGGAAGTGGAGGGATTGTACTATTCGTGTAGCGAAAACAAAGGCGCTGATCAGCTTTGCCGTTACCATGAAGCTGATCTGCGTCTTTGTTTTCACATATGCAGATTTTTTATTTTCTCACGAGGTGGCTCATATTTAAATCAAAGTGGATCTCACATGGTTACAAAATATTTCTTCTCCACCAACCTGTTATTTGTTACAAAATTTTGCTCTATGTCTAGTCATTTGATTGACACAACTGAGGAATGGAAAATCTCTTTAATAGCTTGCATTTGCATGACTTGCCACAGCTATGCACGTTGGCCATAGCTGAAAACCCTTTCATATAACCTCATAGGAGCAGGTAATTTGATATAAGTGCATATTTGTTGAATAGAGTAAACAATTCACTTCATATGCTTCATTTTGGAGACAGGATGACTTTATGGCAATACTGGCTATGAAGATTTTTAATGGGGCTTATTGAACAATTTTCTGCTAATCAACATCCTAGTGAGGACATATTTGCACATGCCTGGTGCATTTGTGGAAAAAAATAAGTGAAAAAAAAAAAAAAAAATAAATAAAAGTATTTATTATATGGCAAGTGATGAAATATAGAGAAATTGTATTAAATATAACCAATATTTGAAAAAGTTATATTTTCACATGTGAAAATATAAAAAAGTTATATTTTCATATAAGATTTGGGAATACGCAAATTACGATTCCACCGTTTTATTTCTAATTTATACATAACTAAATTTTATAATCTATGCTATTGCCGACGCAATGAACGTTCACACACAATAGCGTTACAATGACTACATGCAATATAATAAAAAGAAAATTCAAGTTTTTGTCGTGAATATGACTTATTTCATCTCGTGAAGTGAAAAATTATATATTTCATTCGTGCCTTCGGCACTCATGAAATATAAAAAATTTTTCACTTCACTCAATGAAATAAAACTCATATTCACTCCAAAAACTTGAATATCCTCTATAGCCCCAGATGTGACACCACAGAATGTGGTGTCCCATCTGGGATATACTGTTTGCTTAGAGGAATTTAATTGAAAAAATGAATAAAATTTTAAAATCACCCCTGATGCCCCTAAAAATGAAAGTGGACTCACCCAAATGATAATGATGGGAAAGTCCATTCGTCAAAAATGGATTAAGATAAAATTCTTAAAGTGAAGAAAATTTCTGTGAAATGTGCGCTACTCAACATAATAGATAATATGCATGTGGCTTCTTATAGCAAGAGAAACCTGGTGAAACAGACATTTATATTGTAACATATTCCACACTTGACCTCAGAATTTCCTAACATGGTGATGGCTGACATTTGTAACAAATGAGCCGCCACATGGGAAAACAAACAATCTGACTAGGGGAAAAGAAAGGCGCAGATCAGCTTCGCAGTAACTGCGAAGCTGATTCCCGCATTTGCTTTTGCTACTCGGATAGTACAGTTTCTCTTCTACTTAAATGCGAAATTTCAAGATTCTAGCTCTTTTCTGTGACTGTACAGGTCTGTTTATGTCGGACCTGGTCGGAAACCTCATTGTTGGTTTTCCCACAAGGCGGCTCAAATGTAGATGTAGATAGTTCTGGTTTATTTTATGGCATGGTGTATTTCTAAACTCCCATCTCATTATGACCTTAGCTGTTGATGGGTTATAACAATGATTATGATAATTACTATATTTGATAAGGATAACTTATTTAGCACAAAATGGTACTCCGGTGAATTATTACATTATGATCAGACCTTTTTATCTTTAGTCGTGTGATGTCAGTGTTGCTATATTCTAACCAAACATACAAACCAATCCATACGAATCTTCAAAATGTTTTAAACAAAGATTAACAATTTAAACTTGTATTTACAAGTAATGTAGTAAGAACATGTCAATTTAGGTATGACCAAGGGGGTGTGACCACAAGCATCTAGTCTGCATATTCATTTGACCTTTTTATGCTCTGATTTGATCCTAGCACAGAGTGCTGAGTTTAGCTGGCAAACTTAGTGTCCCAGAAAACTACAGGGCCCAATTTTTCAAAATTAAAGACATCATTTAGTGAATGATTCGTTAAAGTATCAAGCAATACACTGTTATTTTTTGTTGAAAAAATGTGAGAATCCTTTGCATTCTCACATATTGTCAACAAAAATAACAGTGTACTTGCTTTAATTTTGAAGTCGATATACAGTATAGTTAATCAATGAGGGCTTAACGACAGTGTTAAGGTAACAAAGTTTTGAATAACTGGGCCCAGGTCTCATGTACAATGTGTTGGAGGTTTGGTGTCAGAAGCTATACTGATTCTGTTCTGGTTGCTTGTCTTTGTATGTTCATAGTGATTTGAGCCGCTTGGTGGGAAAACCATCAGTGTGGTTTCCGAACAGGTCCGACACAAACCGGCCTGTACAAGCACAGAAAGGAGCTAGAAGCCTGAAATTTCGTTTTTAAGTAGAAGATGAATTGTACTATCCTAGTAGCAAAAACAAAGACGCTGATCAGCTTCGCGGTTACCGCGAAGCTGATCTGCGTCTTTGTTTTCGCCTATGCAGATTGTATTAAAATGCATTTTCAGGTAAAGACTGGGACAACAGGTTTGATGTACAATGTGTTGAAAAGTCTGGTGACAGAATCTATAACTCATGTTGAACAATGTCAGGTAAGAAAATGTACATTTTGTAGTGGTGAAACTTTGCAAACAATAATGCTCTCTTCAAATTTAATCCACAATTTAAAGCCTGTTCATTGAATTGCAATCTTCAAACAGTGCTCTAAAACGATTCATGAGTTTGAGCCCAGGCTTCTCCATTCTTTCAAAGGAGACATAGACAGGAGATACTGTCTCAATATGACCTTTGGTGTTGAGTGGAAATGAAAATGAAGAGCAAATGAGGGCTCAATTTTCTGTGGAATTGAAGCTCATAGACAAATAAGGATCTCTACTGAATAGGCATGAAAAGTCTCATTTAAAGCCTATAATCGAGGAGTCAATTTTTAAAACAAAAACCAAGAGTTATCTCCACCTGTAGGCTTTTGGGAACACTGCCAAATCCGTTTTCATACAATTTACATATAAACCCAATAACACAGTTTAAAATTTTGATTAAATTACATGTTTGAAAAATTTTCCTCTTGATTTTAGACTTTTAGGGACTTTTCTCACCGCATCAGTAGAGATCCTTTGTTAATTTCTGTGACAAAATGCATTTTACAACATTAAGAGCACATTGGTGTAGTGCAGGGCTCTAGAGCCAGAGGTCTTTGAAAAGAACAAATGTGCATTAAGTATTTGTAAACAGCCTGTCCTAAACTGTACATTTATTTATCTTTCAGTTTTGTCAATGTTTCGGTTTTATATGTGAGATGTGTCGTGACCAGAGAGACATTATATTTCCCTACCAACTCCAGAAGGTTACCATATGCCAGGGTTGTAAAACGTGCTTCCATAAGAAATGTTTTGTGCCTCATAAATGTCCGAAATGTGCCAGAATAGAAGCTAGGTGAGAATTTTTTTTGTGAGTCATGGAGGAGTTCAAAGGTTCATATAATACCAGGCCCCCCGAGTTCATAAAAAAATTTCGTGCTCAGCTCAGCTAAGACTAAAATTTATCCTGCTGATAAATGTTAAAATGCCAACAATTGTTGGCATTTTAACATTTATCAGCAGGATAAATTACAGGCTTTGGCCATCTTAATCTGAAATTTCAACCAATTTTGGTTATTTCAGTCTTTATGAACAGTTTAAATTTCATGCTCAGCTGAGTTGAGCATGAAAAAAAAGCTTTATAACCTCGGGGCCTAGTCTCACGCCAACTACGATATAAAGGCAAAGTCTTCTCGTACCTATTGCAGAAGGGCATTATATGGGCTTGTATGACATGTTTCCTTAAGAAATGTTTTGTGCCTCATAAATGTCCAAAATGTGCCAGAATAGAAGCTAGGTATCAATATTGATTAGTTCCGATTCTGTTTGCAAGAACTTGGTTTTGCACAATATTTGCTAATTAACTGCTTTCCTCATTCAAATTTCTTGTTAAAAATATTCACTTACTGAAAGCTTTAAAGATTGCACTCACATATTTCCTGATTTATGCCAGCGCAAACAAATTACTGGATCAGTAATGTTTAAAAGCATATTTTTTATAAAAAAATTAATGGTGTAGTGAATAATACGTATTGATTAGGATTGCATGCACCCCCTAAATGTTCTAGATTCATCTTGCATAATGTGTCATAACTATTTCAAATACACATCTTGAAATTAAGCTTTAAAATCTTTTATGCAAAATAACTTAAATATATTTGTTTTGGTAGACATTAATTTTGAAGATTTCTTTCATTCCAGGCAACAGAGATTAAAAGAAGAAAGCAACAGCATAGAAGATGATGAAGACGAAACAAGCTGAGATCATAAACATTATAATGAGTTTTACTCGGTCTTTGGGTTACCAGTCGGGTCCATCACAAACTGGCCTGTACACTCACTGAAAAAGCTAGCACATTGAAATTTCAAATCTAAGAGGAATTGTACTATCTGTCAAGAAAAAACAAAGGCACTGATCAGACGTGAAGTTATTGCACATCTGATCTGCACCTTTTGTTTTAGTACATTTAAAAATATAATCTTCTCATTTTGTGGCTCAAACAGTAAAGGACTTCTGATTGTGGGCCTTTGACCTCGCCCTTTGGGGCATTGAGAAATAGATGGGCTGCTTGTGCCTCCAGGCAAAGCTTATTGACCATCTGATTAGAGGATTAGTGACCATCTGACACTGAGTCTGCCTGGGAAAAGTGGTTTAGTCAAACCATCTAAACACAAGCCTTAGCTGTTTGCTCGGATGGTTATACATCATTATTTTGAAGCACATTTAAAATGTAATCAAATTTAAATGTAATCCCCATCAGGAAATCAAGTCTGTGAAATGTTTACCCCATTAAACCCCACTTTTATTTAGCAAAACTGGGGTATGTAGGGGTAAACCTATTTTTCTTACTTCTGTTTCAAAACATAAATTGTGGATACTAGTTAGAACCCCCTCACCGAGGCAATTCTAACAAGAATCCACAGTCTATGTTTTGGAGCAAAAATGAGAAAAATATAAAAAAAATTCTTCTGAAAAGTTTCAATTTTTACAATTTAAAAAAATCTGTGTATATTGCATGGGAAAGTTTTTGTAATGTAATGCTGGGTAGAAGTCCCATAAGTTGGAGGCAATATTCTGACATGACCATAGCTATTGACTGGGACATTCAGCAACAATTCAAACAAAGCATTCTCAGAATATTGAATTTCGTTCCTTTTCAATGATGAAAGCAATACATATTAGCATTAAATATGATGGTGCAACTAATATAGATTTACTTAATATCATAATCTTCTTTCTGGGGAAAAGTGTGTTATATGCTTATTTATTCCAAGTTTTTGTGCTTTATTATATCAAATGACTGTGATAGTATTATGAAAGTTGTTACTTTTGTTATCTGAAGAGTTATTATGCATTTTGTGAGAGTGCAAAATTATAATACATGTAGTCAAAAATCACTCAAAATATGCAGAGCTTATGGTTAAAGTTAGGTTGTGAAAATGTTTAGCCTGAAAAAGAAACATCTATGTTTCACAAACCATGCTGTACATGTGTTGATCAGCTGCATAGTAAGAAGTTTTCTAATGACACATTTATGATACAAGTTCCTAGGCAAGGAACAGCATTGCATATATCAGGATGGATGTGTACAGACCAATACATTGATTCTGTAAATTGATCTGACTCTCAAAAGAGTAATTATGTTATTTTGCCGAACAGAATAAGAGAACAGTACAGCTTGTCACTCCAAAAAGTTTCAGATGTTTGTTATTTTTATTTGAATACCAAATGGTCTGACAAAGTCTGTCATATGGGCTCTAGGTATGCTTATAATTACCATTTTGGTGATCTAATATGGACTATGACAAGAGATAGAATCCAATCTGGACAAACAATAAAAACAGATTCTTCTCTACTTGAAGCAATTTTAACATTTTCATCAGAATTGTCTATTGCCATTCAATATGAGCTGCGACGCGAGAAAACCGGTCTTCAGGGGCTCTGACACAAACCGGCCTGTGCGGCTACAGAAGATGGCTAGAAGCATGAAATTTCAGATTTATGAAGAAGAGTTGTACTATCCGAGTAGCGAAAAGAAAGGCGCTGATCAGCTTCTGCCAAGCTGATCTGTGCCTTTGTTTTTGCATAGGCTAAAATCGGGTTTTCTCGTAATGAGGCTCATATGTATGTTTAAAATAATGTATAAGCAAGTGCTTAAAAGAAGTTATTTTATTGCATATTTATTTAAAAAAAATACATCTAAATGAACAACAATTGGCTTTGTTCTTTTTACCTCCAGTGATAGCATATTGTATCCATCAAGCTGTATGGCTGACAAAAATAATTGAATTGACCACTGGACTGAATTTTCAATGGCCTCACTCCAGTTCACTGCCTGTCAAACAAACAACTTGTACTGGGCAGGCTTAAAGTAAACAAGTCTACAATAGGTCCCGTCACCTTAGCTGTTGGTGGGTTCTTCAACCCCCAATCAACCAACCAACCTGTCCACTATAGCTAAGTCAGTAAGCAGCTCTGTGCAGCCACCTAATTGTGCAAGCCTGAACTGAAGTGACTTAAAAGGGGGACTAGCAACACCCATCGTCAGCTACCATGGTGGTCCAAACATCAAGTGGAAAGTAAATCAATACAAAAGCTCTTTATTCATAAATGATTTGAGCTGCTGCATGAGAAAACGTTTTGCATATGTGAAAACAAAGATGCAGATCAGCTGTGCAGTAAATTGTGAAGCAGATCTGGGCCTTTGCTTTCACTGCATGGATAGTACAATTCCTCTACATTCTAAATCCAAAATTTGCAGCCTCTAGCCGTCTTCTGTGCTTGTGCAGCTTGGTTTGTGTCTGACCTGTTCGGAAACATGTTGGTTTTCTCATGCATTGGCTAATTTATTAAGTCATTACAAGATCCAGCTTATTAAAATCTTTCATTTGAGCCTTCGCATGAGAAAACCAACAATCTGGGTTTCCGACCAGATCAGACATAAACCAGCCTGTACCATCACAAAAGAAGGCTTGAAATTTTGGATTTAAAGAAGATGAATTGTACTATCCGTGTAGCGAAAACAAAGACGCTGATCAGCTGTGCAGTTACTGCACAGCTGATCTGCGCCATTGGTTTCGCATATGCAGATTGTTGGTTTTCTGAAGCTGTGGCTCATTTTAGTTTACTTCCTGTAAAATTTGTGGATTTAAATGTCCTCAGTTTCATACCTTGAATGTACCCTATATTCCTATAATGCAACCAAATTTCTTGCAGTGCAGATTGACCAAATGACTAAATGGAGTGCAGTTTTTTTTTTTGTTTTTTTTTTTGGATTCAGTTTTACGTCCCTTTCAAGCTTTTTCACTCATATCGAGACGAATCAATCGGTAGGTGGGGCGAAAACCGGAGTACCCGGGGAAAAACCACCTGACACACCCGCAAGCAGAACATGGCTTGTCTCACATATGAATTCGTGCCCCGTGCGAGGCGTGAACCCACATCGGTGAGATGATCGAATGATCAAGAGCACTGAAGTCAGCGACCTTAACCACTCGGCCACGGGGGCCGCCAAAAATGGAGTGCAGTGATTGGATGATATGATAATTTGGGTGACCACCTATCGCGATGCAATGAATACTGCTCTAGGTTGTCGCATAATCGATCTGGTTTCCTGTAAAAACAACATTGTTGTTGTTTCGTAGAGTCCCGCCATTGACTTATCGATGCACCCGATAAAACTGGTAAAAGGGGGGATTTTTTGGATAAAAGTTATTTGCTCAATACAAAATCACTATCTTGGTCAAGTCCAAAACGTTCTTGTGAATAAAATAACTGTGAGTTCCAGTGAATAAGTCTGTGAAGTCAAATAAAACTACTGGTGTTCTGGTGAATAAAAGTCTGTGAAGTTTACTAAAACCACTGGTGTTCTGGTGAATCAAGTCTGTGAACTAAGAGTTTATCTACACACACTCTTCCACACTGGGCAGCGCTCTGATAGCTTTACACAGCTGTTTGTGAGATGGCCAATCTTCTGCTTGGCACTTCTTAGACACAATATCTCACAAATTTTCAAGCAGAGCATTTTTGGAAGTCCCCTTCTGCTAGCAATTTGAGCATCTGTTTGGCGATTCAATGTCAGTTTCCGGTATCCGATTGAACAAACACTTTCAGAACTGCAAATCGTCACTATCAGGAATCACTGATTTGTATATTTTTGTTTATTTTATTGCCTCCTCGGCAGGGAATTCTTTAGTAGATCATGTTCTTCGATGGCTAAACTACTGAAACTAAGGGTTGTGGATGTTGCATCAATCTGCGGTGTAAAAATTGGGTTGCATCATAGATGAATGGCTAAATCAAGAAACCTACTCTTTTGCATGGTTGCTTTCTTGTTTGTACATTCTAGAGCAGTTCTAACAGCACTTTTAGTACACTATTGTACTGACTTGTTTCAAGTATCTGTTGCATATTAGCTGCATCACAATATGAATTGAGCCGTGACGCGAGAAAACCGGTCTTCAGGGTTTCTGACCAGGTCCGACATAAACCGACCTGTGCAGTCACAGAAGCAGGCTAGAAGCTTGAAATTTCGAATTTAAGAAGAAGAGAAACTGTACTATCCATGTAGCGAAAACAAAGGCGCTGATCAGCTTCACAGTTACTGTGAAGCTGATCTGTGCCTTTATTTTCGCATAGATAAAAATTCGGTTTTCTCGTGATGCGGCTCAATTCTGGGTTAACAGCGAGGTCCGAAACAACAAGTTGGCTACAGCCTTGAAAATTTTGATTTATGAAGCAGAGTTACATTAAGTAGAATTATCATCCAGTTATTTTGTCCTGCCATTGGGTAAAACCGATTTTCTCATGATTAGCCTAAAATGCCTTGAATATAAAATACATCTTCAACGTCTTGTCTTATATAAAATACTCTTCATGCTGGTACGTCATCATAGAATCCATTTGATTCACTCCTACACTGCATAATGCCATTTTTGTCTGTTAACATTTCACATTACGCTTTTCAAAAGTTTTTCCCCCCAGTTAAAACGACAAAACCCAGTCAGTCTCTCAGTTGTTCTGATGTTGTGAAGTCTGAACATTGTCTGGTGGTGCCTGTGGCCTGAAAAACATATAAAAATGCAGATTTATCAAGTTTGTTGTTTTCTGTAATCAATGCTTTATGCACTAGTCATTTGTAACCACGGCTCCCAGGGAGGGTGGGGGATACCAGTGGAAATGAGCGGGTCTTTGACCAAAGTTTTGCCACAGCAGTGCCGGGGAAATACCTGGGGTCTGCTTTCTATAGGCAAAAAAAGGCTTGTGAAATGAAAAGATAGCAGGCTGGGGGAAAACAGCAGTGGTTTTACCAACAATAGTCCCTGCAGGGTGGGGCTTTTAGCAGGGATTTGCGGGACCAAGAGTCAAAGTCCCTACTATTCCTCGGGACTTGGGGGGCAGTAGTTACAAATGACTAGTGCCTTATTACAAACTTGAAAGCTTCAAGTGGAATGTCCACAGAAATGTTTTGGAAATGTCCACTGCTGTAATGACAGATGACTGTATGTCCAAGTGCTTCACTTGTGCATTCTAGGGACTAATTTCTCCCTCATCCGAACCCCTGGTGAAATACTGTTATGTTGTTTGGTGTGTCACCAGTAAACTCTTCAGATTCTTAGAATAAATTTACAGCAGACTATGGGCGTGGATTTTGGGGCCCAGTAAAATTTATTTAAGCCCTCCAAGTAATATTTTCTGCTCCAAGGCAGTCGTTATGTTTAATTGTATACTTCCCTGTTGTGCCCCTCCCCCATTTTCTGATTTTTGGAAGTTGCTGGATGACCACCTTCCCTGAATACAGCTACTCATCTTGCTCATGAAACATTGTCTAATTTTATAAGGTTGAACAGTAGTTGTATCTGTTCCTTGACTTTCTACTCTTCCTTAGTTTTATATCAGTTTAATAGAGAAATGAAGTTGCAGGTGGGGTCAAATATACAATTAATTCAAGGTGGACAATCACGTGACTAAAATAGATTTTTGTGTACCAGTATTCTGACATATCTATTTAGTAAATTGGCCATATTTTTCTTAAAACTGAATGAAATTTCATAGGGTAAAGTGCACATACCCCGGAATGATACACTCTAAATGTTCAGTTATACAATGTTCAGTCAGTATGATGCGCGCTTCTGTTTACTAGATAAACCCAATCAACTTCAGTGTTAAAATGTAATTCCATTTGCTCGGGGGAATCTATTAAATTATAAAACACTAAACTGACTGTTGTATAGAAGTTTAGAGCGTAACGTTTCGGGGTATGTGCACACTACCCTGTGAAATTTCATTCAGTTTTAATAAACTTATGGCCGATTTTCTTACTGGTTCTGTCCGAATACTAGTATACAATAATTGATTGTTGTCCAGTGATTGTCCACCTTGTAATTGCAAATAGCAAAGAGACATGATTGCTCTTCCAGCTGATAGTCAACAATTTCTGTAAACAATCTTTGCCCAGACAGGCTAACAAAAAAGTTTGATCTTTTAAAACCTTTTAGAAGACATTTTAAGGTACAGTCTATAGCTCAAAGCCTTTTAAAATCTTTAAAGAACTTACTGTGGTGTGGTCTTTGGTTTAGGTATATTCACTAACACACCAGATATTTCTTTTTTCTCATCATAGTTTTTCCAAAGATCATATAGGTGTAGTATATGCCGAGTTATTTCTAAAATCTGGAAAAAATTGCAATACATGTCCATGTATTATTAAAAATTTAGTTAAAAAGCAATTGGAACGTTTTCATTTAATCAGGCAATAATGAAATTCACAAGAATTCTTAAATCGTAGGCATTTCCTTTTCATCGAAATTGTGTAATTCAGATGTACAAGTTTGTGATTTATATCACAACTCTATTATAATGAGGCTTGTGGCTCCAACACAGTGTTGTATCCCCTGGTTTACAGAGTCCATGCTTTTATTTTTTTTATTTAGTTTTATGTCCCTTTTAAGATTATTTTAGCTCATATGAGACGGGCCAATCAGTAGGTGGGGCGAAAACGGGAGAACCGGAGAACCTAAGAAAAACCACCTGGCACACCAGCAAGCAGAACTTGGCTTGTCTCACATGTGCCCATTGCGAGCTTGAACCCACACCAGGCACAGCGGTGAGATGATAAGAGTAATTTCAAAAGAAACAGCGCTCTTAACCGATTGGCCATGGGGGCCACCGATCCATGCCTTTAGTCTGTTAGCTTTATGTACTGATACTATAACTTTACATCAAATTTTTTTTTAAGGCTTTACCTTATCCATATCCACAGATAGTTCAGCAAACCATTGCTTTAGATCTCTCTGCTGTATAACACATGCTATATGTAGGGATGCTAAAAATTAGAAACAACCAGAAATTAGCCGATTCGTAAGTATGTTAAAAGCAACCAAAGTCGAAATTTAAGTCAGGTAGTTTAATATATATAACATAAGCTATAAATAGCTATTTACTGACTACTATAACTTCAGCGTTTTAACATTTTCTGCATTAAAACTATTATATTTCTTTTGTGGGCTTGGATTTTATCACAATTTATACATATGATAATAACATGACTGAATCTTTTTTTGTTTGGTGGCCTAGTGGACAAGTGTCCGAATTCCGACCGAGATGTCTTGGATTAGAACCCAAACTATACTGATTTGTGCCGATTAGCAAGATACATAGCTCCATGCATAACATGGGACTGATGCCTGGGCCTGAGGTTATAAAACTTTTTTCATGCTCAACTCACCTGAGACTAAAATTTATCCTGCTCATAAATGTTAAAATTTAAAATGTTAACATTGTTACGACCTAGCGTAACTAGACAGGTACAGCGAAAAACAACCAAGTAATTTAAACTTAACAATATTTAATCAAACAAATAAATGCTGCAAATACATAAAAACAAACAAACAGATAAGTAAATAAATAAATAAATAACTTACAAAGTTAATGTCAAATAAGTCCTTGTCCCTCAAATGTAAGTCCACAATCCAGTAACCAGAATATGAGCACATGTATATTTTAATCCACACTTTTCTTCTAATCCAAAACACTAGTGAAACAACCAAAATTATATACTTTAAATCACTTCAAATTTCTGAATGCCTAAGACTGAATTGGGACCTATATTTATACATCTAAGGAAATTCTACAGGTTTCTAGAGAATGATATAATAAACTTTTCTCTAGAAAAGAAACGAACTAAACGAAAGTTCTTTTAAATTCTCCAAAGAGAATTTAGAATTCTCCAGAGAAGAATTCAAGGCCGCAACGACCATCAAGACTAAACGAGAGTCCACTAGACCCTTCGAGATCTCAGTATACATAGTCCAAATATATTTTTAACTTATGGTAAAAAAAAAACACTCACTCCATTTTCATCTGGAATTATCCACAAAGTGCTCATAGAATTTTCTATACTTCTAAATTATATAACAGTGATAAAAATAATCAATGACATTCTTCTACAAAGTTCTAGATAATAAATTGTAGAAACATAAAAAGAAATATATATTAATTAATTTGGTTACTCCCCTTTGATTATATATATATAAATTATAAGTAATAGCTTTTAAAAGAATCAATATTATTGAATCAATTATATGTAACACTTCCCCTCTTCAACGAAAAGAAAGTTTTGTGAAATAAAACTTTCTTTTGCAATACTCATATGCAAACATACAAGGCAAAACTGTCAAGCTCTTGAAAGGGTGTCTGGAATTATATTATCTCTACCTTTTATGTGTCTAATGTCAAGATTGTGCTCTTGCAACATGAGACTCCATCTGAGCAAACGCTGATTCTTGTTTTTCATTTTGTGTATGAAGGTCAGTGGATTGTGATCACTGAAGACGACAATTGGTGAATTTGCAGAAGACAGATACACTTGAAAGTGTTGAAGGGCAAGAATAAGAGATAGACATTCTTTCTCTATAGTAGAATAATTTCTTTGATGTTTGTCAAACTTCTTTGAAAAGTAACAAACAGGATGATCAACACCATTGTCATCTTCTTGTAACAATACACTGCCTGCACCAACATCACTTGCATCCACCGCCATTTTGAATTCTCTGTCAAAGCGTGGTGCTGATAGAACTGGAGCACTCTTAAGTATGGCCTTTAACTGATCAAAAGACTTCTGACAAGCCACAGACCAAACATACCTGACCTTCTTACCAAGTAAATTTGTCAAAGGCTCAGCTATAACTGAAAAATTATTACAGAACTTTCTGTAATATCCAGCCATACCCAAAAAGCGCATCAGTTGCCGTTTTCCTGTAGGTACAGGAAAATCTGATATAGCCTCAACTTTGGCTTCTACAGGTCTGACCTGACCTTGTCCAACAATATGTCCTAGAAATGTCAAACTAGCATGGCAAAATTCACTTTTCGGTAAGTTTATTGTCAGTTTAGCATCACTGAGTCTTTTGAAGAATTCTCTGATGATCTCCAGGTGTTGTTTCCACTCTTCACTGTAGATGATGGCATCGTCGATGTAAGCTTTACACCCATCCAGACCGAAAATCAAACTATTAACCAAGCGCTGAAATGTTGCTGGAGAGTTTTTCATGCCAAAAGGCATCACTTTATATTGATAAAGTCCATCAGGAGTAACAAATGCCGAGATCTCCTTTGCTCTGTCTGTAAGTGGAATCTGCCAAAACCCTTTCAAAAGATCGAATTTCGTCACATATTTGGCGTGACCAATGTTGTCGATGCAGTCATCAATTCTTGGTATGGGAAATGTGTCAGTTTTTGTGACAGAATTTACTTTTCTATAGTCTGTGCACATTCGAAATGTCCCATCAGATTTTGGCACAAGTATACAAGGAGAACTCCATTCACTTTGACTAGGTTCTATAAAGTCATTGTCCAGCAAATACTTAACTTCTTTCCTGAGATATTGTTGTCTTTCAGGATGAAGTCTATACGGATGTTGTTTCACCGGTTTTGCTCCTTCAATAATGTCTACATCATGGTAGATTTTATCGGTTCTGGATGGAATGTCCGGAAATAAGTGCTCATATTCAAGAATTAATTGTTTTAGTTCATGTTTCTTGTCCGGATCTAGATGTGACAGTTTCTGATCGAGGTCATGCAGAATGTCAGAACTCTGGAGTTTTGAGGATAATGGTTCACAGTTCACAGAGTTCATTTCTTCAAAGTCTGTCTGATTTTGTTCATGAGGGACAGAATTAACTATGCTTACTGAGGAAATAACTGAACTATCATTATCACTATCCCTATCAATGTACTTTTTAAGCATGTTAATATGACATAATTGTTTTTGCTTGCGCCTCCCAGGAGTGTTAACAATGTAATTTACATCACTTAACTTTTTCTCAACAGTATATGGACCATAATATCTAGCTTGTAATGGCCTGCCAGGAATGGGCAAAAGAGCAATCACCTTGTCTCCAGGGTCAAAATTTCTGTTCTGAGCATTTTCATCAAAATGCAACTTCATTTTGTTCTGAGCTGACTTAAGATTGGACCGAGCAACTTCCCAAGCTTTTGTCAATTTAGTTTTGAAGTCAGACACATACTGAAGTAAGTTCAAAGGACTGTCATTACTTGAAAGAAACTTCTCTTTCATAAGTTTTAAAGGTCCACGAACAGTGTGTCCGAAAACAAGTTCAAACGGACTGAACCCAAGAGACTCTTGTACTGACTCTCTGACAGCAAATAATAGCAAATGTATGCCTTCATCCCAATCTTTTTCGGTGTCAAAACAGTAAGATCTGATCATGTTCTTCAAAGTTTGATGGAATCTTTCCAAAGCACCTTGACTTTCAGGATGATAAGCTGATGACTTGTATTGTTTAATGCCAAGTTCATGCATTACTTGCTGAAATGTTCCTGACATAAAATTGGAACCCTGATCTGATTGGACTGATTTTGGAAGACCTACAAGTGTGAAAAACTTTACAAGGGCCTTAACTATTGTTTTCGTCTTGATATTCCTGAGTGGAATTGCTTCAGGAAAACGTGTTGAAGCACAAATTATAGTCAAGAGATATTGGCAACCTGATTTAGTCTTGGGTAACGGACCTACACAGTCAATGATAATCCTACTAAATGGTTCATCAAATGCAGGAATAGGCTGTAAATTAGCTTTTGGAATAGTCTGATTAGGTTTTCCTACCATTTGACAAGTGTGACAGGATTTGCAATGTTGGGAAACATCAGATTTTAATCCTGGCCAGTAGAAATGCTTGAGAATTTTGTGGTAAGTCTTATTTATCCCTAAATGACCTGACATGGGAGTTTCATGGGCCAAGTTTAAGATTTCAGGACGATAAGCCTTAGGAACCACAATTTGGTGATTTATGGTCCATTCGTCTTCCGCTGAAACATCAGGAGGACGCCATTTTCTCATTAAGATGTCATTTTTGACATAAAAACAAACAGGAACCTGAGAAATTTCATTTTCATCTAAAGCCCTTTCAAATAAAGGCGAGATTTCAGGATCACTGTGCTGTTCTTGACAAAGTTGTGACCTTGACATTTGGTCGTGACCTTGGTCAAAAATTGAAGGTGAAAGGTCATTGTCTGACCTTTGATTGTTGAAGTCAGTTTGACTTGAAGAAAGAGATTTTGAAATCTCATCATGAAAAGACTGACCTATAAAAGTGTCAGTTAAATCAATATCCTGTATCCCATCATTCAATTTGACTTTTTTTGCCATAGCCCTTGTAACGGCACATGAAGGGTAAAGATCAGGAATTTCCTGCTCAATGGGATCAGGCAATTGATCCTCACAAGGTGTATTGGTCAAAAGTGGGTTTACCACAACCTTATCTCCGGCTAAGTCATTGCCTAATAGCAAGTGAACACCTTTAAAAGGTAAAGAAGGCCTAATACCTACAGCCACAGGACCAGAAACTAAGTCTGAAAACAAATAAATGTTATGGAGCGGTACATTAACAAATCCACACTCTACTCCCTGAATAAGGACACTTGTCCCAGTTGAAGTCTTCTCGGAAAAAGGCAGGGTATCTGCTAAAATAAGAGACTGAGAAGCTCCGGTATCTCGTAAGATTTTAATAGGGGTAGACTGGGCAGAATCACTAGTAAGTGACACAAAACCTTCTGATAAGAATGGTTCATAAATCTCCATAATACAATCAGTCGCAGACGTTTTGGCCAAAATAGGATTTTCATCCTGAATAATCGACTGTGGTTTTGACCTTAAAGAAGTAAGACCTGTTGGTCTAGAATTATTTTGATTGTGTCTCTCTTTTCTTCTTTTCAAAGTTTCACATTCAGAAATGACGTGACCGTCACCTTTACAATAATTGCAAAACAGCCGGGGTGAGTATGAGGATCTTTGATTTTTGTTTTCACTAGTATCTTTATTTTTAGGATTATGTGAAGGACTGGAACTATCAGCTGTTAGTCCAGCTTGTGGTTGTGGATTAGGTTGAGGAGAATTATTTCTCTGTTGAGGGTTAAATGGTTTTGACTGAGGTGTATTAGGTTTAAATTGAGGGTTAAAAGGTTTCTTGTAAGGCTTATTTACAAAAGACACCTTATGAGTCAAAGCATAATCATCAGCTAATCGTGCTGCTACATCTAAAGTTTCTACTTCCCTTTCGTCAAGAAAAGATTTGACATCAGAGTGTATGCATCGTTTGAACTCTTCAACAAGCATGAGCTGTCTTAATTTTGCATGATCAGACTTTACATCCTTTGAAGAACACCACCTATCAAATAATTGCTCCTTAGTTCTAGCAAATTCTACATGGGTTTGATCATGTTCTTTCCTACAATTTCTGAATTTCTGCCTGTAAGCTTCAGGTACTAATTCATAAGCCTTAAGAATCAGATTTTTGACTGTGTCATAATCTGAACTTTGATCAAGTGGAAGCTGAGTGTAAATTTCTCGAGCTTTACCAATAACAACACTCTGTAGAAGCAAGGTCCAATGCTCTTTTGGCCATTTCAAATTTTCTGCTACCTTCTCAAAATGTAAAAAGTACTTATCTACCTCTTTTTCTTGAAATGGAGGAACGAGCCTGATATGTTTTGTAACATCAAATACTTTACTAGGATCAAAAGACACAGGAGGCATTGATTTACTGCTTAATTCAAGCTCTTTCATTTTAATATCATAATGCATTCTTTCTTTTTCAAGTTCTATTTCTTTTAACATTTCTCTGTGTTTTTCCTTCTCTCGTTCTTCCATTTCTCTTTGTTTTTCTTTCTGTCTTTCTTCCATTTCTCTTTGTTTTTCTCTTTCCCTTTCTTCAAATGCTAACTTTTCTTTTTGCATTCTTTCTTCCCTTTCTTCCTTATCTGCCCTTCTTTTTTCTTCAAATTCTAATCTTAATTTTTCCAGTTCAAGATGCCTTTTTAATTCTAACTCTTTCAACTGTATGTCGGTTTGTGAGACCATAATTAGAGATGTAGCTGAGGGTTCAAAAAATTCCTCATCAACAAGAAACTGAATGATAACATTCTTAATTTCACGTTTTAACATAGATGTTTTGACATCAGGTATGCTATAATGACTAGCAATGTCTAAAAGATCACTCTTTTTGGCCAAGATTAACAGCTCTTGAGAAGGCGCAGCAATGAAATCTTCAAGTTTGAATAACATGGTTGCTTTTTGCTGGTATGACAAACAATAAATATCTTTTCAAATTCAGAATAAAATAGGTGCACAAAATGTTCAATCCCGGACGAGCCCCCAAAATCTGTTACGACCTAGCGTAACTAGACAGGTACAGCGAAAAACAACCAAGTAATTTAAACTTAACAATATTTAATCAAACAAATAAATGCTGCAAATACATAAAAACAAACAAACAGATAAGTAAATAAATAAATAAATAACTTACAAAGTTAATGTCAAATAAGTCCTTGTCCCTCAAATGTAAGTCCACAATCCAGTAACCAGAATATGAGCACATGTATATTTTAATCCACACTTTTCTTCTAATCCAAAACACTAGTGAAACAACCAAAATTATATACTTTAAATCACTTCAAATTTCTGAATGCCTAAGACTGAATTGGGACCTATATTTATACATCTAAGGAAATTCTACAGGTTTCTAGAGAATGATATAATAAACTTTTCTCTAGAAAAGAAACGAACTAAACGAAAGTTCTTTTAAATTCTCCAAAGAGAATTTAGAATTCTCCAGAGAAGAATTCAAGGCCGCAACGACCATCAAGACTAAACGAGAGTCCACTAGACCCTTCGAGATCTCAGTATACATAGTCCAAATATATTTTTAACTTATGGTAAAAAAAAAACACTCACTCCATTTTCATCTGGAATTATCCACAAAGTGCTCATAGAATTTTCTATACTTCTAAATTATATAACAGTGATAAAAATAATCAATGACATTCTTCTACAAAGTTCTAGATAATAAATTGTAGAAACATAAAAAGAAATATATATTAATTAATTTGGTTACTCCCCTTTGATTATATATATATAAATTATAAGTAATAGCTTTTAAAAGAATCAATATTATTGAATCAATTATATGTAACAACATTTATGAGCAGGATAAATTGCAAATTTTGGTGATTTAGATCCAGAATTTAAATTAATATGGGCTATTTCAATATTTAGAGACAATTTAAATTTCAGTCTCAGGCTCTCAGCTGAGTTGAGCATGAAAAAAGTTTATAACCTCAGGGGCCTGTTTTCCCATCAGAACTTATTAATATTGATATTGATACAAGTGCGCATAATACGCCGCGAAGTACGGTATATAAATGTGGTGTATAAGGTGGTACATGTATATATTAAAACAAAACTGGAGTATGCAGGGGTACACCTATTTTTCTTATTTTTTCTCAAAAACATAGATTGTGGGTACTAGTTAGAATTGCCTCACCAAAGCGGTTTAACATCTACCCACAATCTAAGTTTTGACCAAAAATAAGAAAAATATCAAAATGTCTACTGAAAATTTTAATTTTTTACAGCTAGGGAAAAATCTGTATATTACATGGGCATGTTTTTGTAATACATCAGAAATGAAAATGATAAATACTTGTTTCAATCCTGAAAACAAACCAACTTACCTAGTGCTATTAAATAAGGAGGATATAGAAGACAAACATCTGTTCTTAGTGAATCATTCACAATACGCCTGAAAACATAGAGAAAAAGAATGAATTCTGTCATTGTGGGGATGTTCCTATTGTTCATAATACTCAATCCTTAAGCGTTTGGAGAATGGACCCCTGGTTTAAAGTCTTATTAAACAGATTGCAGAGGTGCAGGAATTAAACACCACCCTTGCTTTACAAGACAAATGGCTAAACTGCTACACCCTACAGGTCCCTTTAAGCTCAAAGAAGCAAACCTGTCATAAGAATTTCCTTTGAGACAAGATACAACAGACTTAGCTTGTCAAAGGTCCCAACAGCTAAAATGGTAGTGTAAAATCATACTTAAATGGCATTTGTAGTCTAGCAATGGTCCATGTCTTATCCAAACCCAGTAATAATGAACCATGTTCTAGAGAGGTTTGAACGTTTCCATCATCTGTACTGCTTATATCAGACATCTTGCCCTAAAGGTATGTATAGGTGATATACAATCAACAGCAAATCATGTTATAATGAACTGTGTTATAAATAGTTTTTTCTGTGTACATACCAAGCTAATGGTAGAATGCCATCATCTGTACTGCTGATATCAGATACATATTGCACTAAGGGTCTGTATGGATGGTATACCACCAAACAACAATCCTGAAAAAGAACAAAAACAGATTAAAATGGTTGTGATCTCGTTTTATGTCCCACTGAACAGCTAACATCATACTCAGACCGGACCTTGGATTAAAACTGACTTGCATTCATAAGGCAAGTACCACACATTAATCAAATTATGTGTCATCTAGTTTGCCTGTTTCTTGTATCCCTAATCAACAATTTTTCAGTAACGCAATGCTGTTTCCATGGTACATGTACATGTATTTACCAGTACTTTGGGGATTTATGTGTCTTTCTTAAAGCAGTTAACCAGGCCCCGAGGCTATAAAACTTTTTCATGCTCAACTCAGCTGAGCATAAAGTTTTACTGCTCATAAATGACAAAATAGCCCAAATAAATTGAAATTTCAGGTTTAGATCACCAAATCCTTTAATTTATCGTAAATGTGAAAATGCCAACAATTGTTAGTAAATTTTAGTCTCAGCTGAGCTGAGCATGAAAAAAGTTTTATAACCTTGGGGCCAGTACTCAGGTAGCCAGTCTGTTTTGAAACTTTGCGTGGAGGCATCAAGCAGCCCATCATATTAACCAAAGCCCTGATGGGTGGGAGCCAAAGCATTACTTATAGCATACCATCATTTCTAGTAGGTAAAATTCACACTCCAGTACATGGTTGATTCTGTAGGGATATTCTTGTGGATAAGCATGGGAAAATTTGTTCTTTACTGAAAAGAAAACAAAACCAACAGAGTACTATATGAGCCGCCACGTGAGAAAACCGGTTTTAAAGGTTTCCGACCAAGTCTGACACAAACCAAGCTGTACAAGCACAGAAGATGGCTGGAGGCTGGAAATTTTGGATTTAGAAAGTAGAGGAATTGTACTATTCGTGTAGTGAAAAAAAAAGGCGCTGATCAACTTTGCAGTTACTGCAAAGCTGATCTGCACCTTTGTTTTCGCATATGCAACATGTTGGTTTTCTCATGACGTGGCTCAATTATCAGAGGTTTCAAATAATTTAATACAACAGCTACATGTTTCTCTTGCTTTCATCAAACAGCTAAAATAGTAGTGGAACAGTTCTTTCAAAAAATGCTTTTCATGATCTGGTTTAACCACATAACTAACCACTACTCATTGCTTATATTTTCACCAATGACCATAGAAGTATCTTGACCTTGAGTTTGAACCAGTAAACGCACTCAGGCAAGCCGGGATGGGCTCATCTTGAAACCCATGCAGGCAAGCCGAGATGGGCTACTAACAGGACTAACTAGGCGGGCTGATCATTATGGTACATGTACTCACCTACTGTTTGACAGGTAGTGATCAGTCTGCTGTTAGATATTACACCAAACTCCTGCAATAAATGACATGCACTTTTAAGCATGCAAATGTTATATCCTCGTATTTAAATATGAGCCGTCTCGTGGGAAAACCAACAATCTGCATATGCGAAAACAAAGACGCAGATCAGCTTCGCGGTAACCGCGAAGCTGATCAGCGCCTTTGTTTTCGCTACTCGGATAGTACAATTCCTCTTCTACTTAAATCCAAAATTTCAAGCTTCTAGCCTGCTTCTATGACTGCCCAGGCTGGTTTGTGTCAGACCTGTTCGGAAACCACATTGTTGGTTTTCCCACGAGATGGCTCATATTTTTGTTGGATTTCTCTGGAAGATTTGCCATGAGTAACCTTGACTTATGAAGTTTAAAATGGCTTAAGGTATTTTTTTTTTTTTTTTTTTGCGTTTACATGATACCTGAAGTTCAATTTAGTATTTGAGCCGTCTCGTGGGAAAACCAACATTGTGGTTTCCGAAAAAAGTCTGACACAAATCAGGCTGTACAGTCACAGAAGCAGGCTAGAAACTTGAAATATCGGATTTAAGAAGAAGAGGAAGTGTAATATCCGTGTAGCGAAACCAAAGGCGCTGATCAGCTTCGCGGTAACGATCAGCTTCGCGGTTACCGCGAAGCTGATCTGCGCCTTTGGTTTCGCATATGCAGATTGTTGGTTTTCCCATGAGGTGGCTCATTTGTTTAAATATAAATAACATTTAATAGGTGTACACATTATTTTTCTGCAAACTAGAGTAAATGATTTGTCAGAACATTTTACAGTAACTTACCTCAACTTTTGAAGCCAAGAATATACATGTAGGTGCCATCAACCATGGGTCTATACATTTTAAAGAATTCCTGAAAGATATACAGGACAAACTCATTAGTAAGCCCTAAATATAACGTGTTTACAGGTATAACGCAGTGCCTGTAAACACGTTATAAAATTTTGTGACAATTTTAAAGGTATTTTTATCTGAGTACCCATAAAACTGAAAACAGTTTCCGTACCACTGATTTTTACTGCGTACATGTACGCACAGGTACATGTACGCACAGATCTGAATTTTTCTTGCGTACAGAGCAAAAAATCGTGCGTACATACGCAGTACTCATCATTATCTACATCGCTGCATGTATACAAACCAAAAAAGATAGGCAAATATTGGTCAAGATTAATACATACCTTGCATAAAATCTTTTAAAGTACACTGTACCAGTGGCTATAACTTGTTGTCGGAACTTTAACTGTTCACCAAGAGCCTGAATAACTGTAAAAAAAAGTGTTAATGAAGACTGATAATGTAGATTCATAAATTTTCAGATATCTTTTATTTCTTAAAATTGCTATTCCTTCTTGGTTTCAGAAGCAAGTACTCAGTAAAGCACAAAGCTTTAAGTCAATCTTTTGCATTACTAAGTTACATAAGAAATTTGACATAATTCTTTAACTTGGGAGGTATACAAATTCCTGAGGATCATGTTCATTTGTACATTGCCAAAATAACAGTAGTTTCTTAAATTTAAAAGAGAATATGATGTTTTCACTAAAAATAAAAGTTGAACATAAACATATCAATCAATAGAAAAACAATTCATTCTTTCCAAAGTTGTTGTATTTCTTTTATTGATCATTTTCTGTGTTTTCGTGTACTTACAATTTGCAAAGAAGATCATGACTTTTTGAAGTTCATCTTCTCCCAGTATCTTAAGGTCATGTTGTCTTTCTCTGGTCAGGTCTTGCTTGTCTAAAAGCCATTGGTGACTGGAAAAAGATGACAGTGAAATAGTGTCAAGACATACTTATTCACGCACATATGAAATCACTAACTTTTCAATAATTTTGACATGTTCTTTTTAAAAAGTAGCACCAGTACTACTCTTTAAAGCCAATACTAATGGGCCACCAGCTGATTCAGTGACATGCGTATTAGAAATTTAATGACAACATATACACGTACATATGGGCGCGGATCTGGTAAAAGGTGTCTTCGGGCATTCAAGTACATTTTATGCTATTAAAATTTAAAAACCATCTAAATTTGAAATATTTGGCATGCTCTGATATTTATCTCATACAGCTTTAATATTGTAACACAATCTGAAACACATACATTTCTTATGATCTAACGTTATTTTTATCATGTATGTTGCCATGGCAACCATTGCACCATAAGGACTACCCTCATTTTAAAAACCAGGTACGCCCTTTGTATTGCATGTTTTATCATACAGTTTGTAAATTCGTGCCTATTGCATAGTCTGTGCAGTAGTTTAGATGTTAAACTTCAAGAAACACATATAATTTCGAGAATGTTTAGTCTTGCCTTCTTTTAATTACAGTGATTTAAAGATGTTAACGTCATCAACGGCCAAACGTCATCAACAGTTTTATGATGTCATGTTTAGATTGCATCAACTACACACCTTTCAACGTTCATATCTTTGCCATTTGTAAAGATAATCTCTTCAAATTTTCAGGAGATACTCAGAGAAACTTGGTCTTTAATGTGTAATTAAAATCTTAATTTTGATATTTCTGCTATAAGACCCCTTTTATTAGATCTTGGCCCATATATACCCAATGACAATTTTCAGAAACATTTCACATATGAGCATATCATATATACATATACATAGGTCAAGGGATTAGATGTAGGCTAGGCCTGTGATTATCCTCTCCCAGATTCCGTGACATTGGCTTGCTCTACTTGCAAATGACAGGTTAGAGCTAGAATGGGCCTAGAAATGATATCACTACCGAGCCTACGACTCAATGGGCAATGATTGTAATGAAATTGAGGGACCCATGTGCGTAACGACATCGTTTCTAGAATGGGCCTAGTCAGCCATCAAAGAACTCACCAACACACACAAATATATTCAAGAAATAATGTTGGTCTTTCTCATTAGTGAGACGAACAACCAGTACTACTCTTTTGTAGTGCTTCATATGCTTTATTCGATTGTTTTTGCCTGTTCAGAATCAAGCCTTTGTTACTTAATTGTTATATTTCACTTTCAAAGTTATCGATCCAGTCGATAAGCTACTCTTTTGTGAAAAAAAATCATATTGGTTAAGGGAACAGTTCCTTTCCTGTCTTTTCATCCATTCGGGTGAGGGTATAACTAGGTCAATATCATTATGATTTAATTATTTTTAGGCGCTTACAAAATCATAATTTGCCAGAAATATTAAAGGATTCATACTTGTGTTGAAGAAATGATAATGATCTAAAGATATTTTCAAAGTTTTTATGAAAAAATTAATTTTCATTTCATGCTTTTCATATATTCTGCTTTGAATTCACTAAGGCCATATGATAAACACAGAGTCATTCTGTGACCTCATATGAATGACTGATGACGTCACTCTGAATGGATTAATTGATTTATATGTGATAAATATACATGTATAATGCTACTATGTGAAGACCCATGATTGGAAATAAATTCTATAAATAAAAATTGTATTTTGACTCAACTGGAGTCCTTTTTATGGGACATAGGCAAACACGGCTTCCCATCTGGGGCTACTGTAAGCTAAGAGGATTATCATCAAAAATTGTATATGAAAATTTTTAAAAATCACTCCTGATCCTCTAAAAATGAAAGTGGGCTCAACCAAATGATAATGATGGGAAAATCCATTCATCAAAAATATGTCAAGCATAAGTAAACAAATCAGAAAAGCCCATGCTCATCACGAAAAAATGTCTGTGTGATGTATACCCCCTTGAACCCCACTTTTATACAGAAAAACTGGGATTTGCAGGGGTATATCTATTTTTCTTATTTTTGCTCCAAAAAATAGATTGTGGGTGCACGTTAGAACCGCCTCGTGCCGAGGCGGTTCTAACAGGTACCCACAGTCTGTGTTTTGAGCAAAAATAAGAACACTATCAAGATTTTCTATGGAAACTTTTCCTTTTTACAGCTTAAAAACTCTCTGCATATTGCATGGGCAGGTTTTCTTAATGTCCTGTCATGCTAATAACCAAACAGTACAGCACTGACTATCAGCACAACAGTCTTGCTACATGCCCATGCAATATACAGAGAATTTATTCAGCTGTAAAAATGGGAAATTTCACCAGAAAAATTTTGATATCTTTAATATCTTTGTTCAAAACACTAATTGTGGGTACACATTAGAACTGCCTCGCCGAAGCAGTTCTAATGAGTACCCACAATCTATGTTTTGGAACAAAAATAAGAACCAGAGGACCAATGGTCCTGTAAACGCTCACCTGAGATCTGCTGTATATACCAATATACATGTTTGAATATTACAGAGAACAGTCCCAGTATAGAGGCAGATGAAGCCCGGCCCTGGGACCAGTTTTTTCCAGAAAAATCAATATCCTGTCCGTTTGCTAATTTCCTACACGTTTTTCCCTTCAAATGACATTTTAACAGTTTACCCATTCAAATACATAGGCAACCCATGTTGACCTTGCCTTAAAATAGGTCAAGGTCATCACAGGGTCATAATTTATATATACATGTACATTGTAGTAATTGAGTCATTGATGCTTCTGAAAAATTGCTTCATGCCAAGTTTCTTTGAAATGGGTAAACCAGTTCCGGAGAAGAAGATTTTTGAAGAGTTTTACCATATATGGGCATGGCGGCCATCTTGGTCATGTGACCTGGATTATTTATATACACATTGGTTCCCTTTTCCTATAGATGCTTCATATAAAATTTGGCTTTGGTTGGCCAAACGGTTTCAGAGAAGAAGATCTTTGAATATTATTGTAATATACATGTATATTGCCCCGTGGTGGGGGCATACCCACCCCTGGGGTCCAATTTTTTTTCAGAATCACATATCTTCGGACCATTTGCCCATTTCCTGAAAGTTTTTCCTTTCAAATGACATTTTAACAATTTTCCCCATTCAAATGCATGGGCAACCTATATTGACCATGCCGTTAAAAAGGTCAAGGTCATCTAAAGGTCATAATTTATAAACACATTGTAGTACTCTAGTCTCCCATGCTTCATGCAAAGTTTCATTGAAATTGGTCCAGTGGTTCCGGAGAAGAAGAATTTTGAATGGTTTTTACCATATATGGGCACATACCTGTCAACCTCCTGAAAATTCTAAGAGGGAGATTGCGCGAAACAGCGATGTTTCGACCAAATTAGCATGCAACTTACGCGCGCACTTTAAGACCTATAAACTTCAAGGAGGGAGATTTTATCTTCAGGAGGGAGATTTTTTTGCAGCTTTTCAAAAAGACAATACTTGTTATTGGCAAAAAAAAAGGAGTATACCGCTAGCATTTACCGATACTAAACCCATAAAACAAGGAAAAATTGAGACGGTGTCATACCTTAGGTATTGAAAATTCGCTTGTGCAATTTTCTATAAAGCCTATGATGCAAAAACCGCGAAGAAACGATGAAATTCGATCGAAAAATCAGTTTCGACATTATTTCTACCAAGGGCGCGGCCATATTGGTAGTTTTCCCAACGATCATTTGTTACATGCAATCTGATTGGTTCCGAAATCAGCCTAAAAAGTTAATGGCCAATCACAAAGATTGTTTTATCTTTCACCGATTTCATGCTTAAAATAGATCGGAGAACCTCGAATACACCCGAGACTTGCCGAATAGGCTAAAAATAGAAGTCGGAACGATCCCCGAACTCAACCGGAAATTTGCAATGACCTTGACTTTGTTTGTGTAAACACGGAAAAACCGGGATATGTTTTCTTTTTTGTTTCGGATGTTAAAATTAACCGGTAGACAGCCCGAAATCCGTTAGTTTGGCGTTTTAAATTGAAATCGGACGGGAGGTCGTAAGTCCATGGCAAAACCGTTAGAATAACGGGATACCCGGGAGAGTTGACAGGTCTGTATGGGCATGGCAGCCATCTTGATCATGTGACCTGGATTATATTTATAAACACATTGATTCTCCCTTCCCATAGATGCTTTATATAAAATTTGGCTTTGATTGGCTAAGTTGTTTCAGAGAAGAAGATCTTTAAATATTATTGTAATATACATGTATATTGCCCCAGGGTGGGGGCAGACCAACCCCTTGGGTCCAATTTTTTTTCAGAATCACATATCTTCAGTCCATTCGCCCATTTCCTGCAAGTTTTTCCTTTCAAATGACATTTTAACAATTTTCCCAATTCAAATTCATGGGCAACCTATGTTGACCTTGCCATAAAATAGGTCAAGGTCATCCAAAGGTCATAGTTTATATACACATTGTAGTACTCTAGTCCCCGATGCTTCATGCCATGTTTCTTTGAAATCGGTCCAGTGAGAAGAAGAATTTTGAAGGGTTTTTACCATATATGGGCGTGGTGGCCATCTTAGTCATGTGACCTAGATTATTTATAAACACATTGGTTCCCTTTTCCCATAGATGCTTCATATAAAATTTGGATTTGATCGGCCAAGCGGTTTCAGAGAAGATCTTTGAAAATGGTGGACGACAACGGACAGACGGCAGATCATGGCCATCCTATAAGCTCACCTTGTGAGCCTAACGGCTCAGGTGAGCTAAAAATAGGTATATCCCTGTTAATCCTAGTTTTACTATATAAAAGTGGGGTATGAGCCTATGAGGGGGTATACATTGAACGGACATGTTATACTGATGCTATCAGCATTATAACAGTCTTGCTGATAACACAGGTTACACCACTTAATGGCATGAGTATTGTAGGACAGTCTTGCCAACCAGAGGACCAATGGTCCTGTAAACACTCACCTGAGTCTGCTGCATATACCAATAAACATGTTTGAATATTATGGTATTTAACCCCAGTGCAGGGGCAGATGAAGCCCTTGGGCCGTTTTCTTTTTTCAGAATAATCAATATTCTGTCCATTTGCCAATTTCTTGCTGGCTTTTCCCTTCAAATGACATTTTAACAGTTTTCCCATTCAAATGCATGGGCAACCCATGTTGACCTTGCCATAAACTTGGTCAAGGTCATCACAGGGTAATGATTTATATATACACTGTAGTACTATAGCCATGGATGCTTCACGCCAAGTTTCATTGAAGTCAATCTATTGGTTTCAGAGAAGAAGATATTTGAAGGGTTTTTACCATATATGGGCATGGCGGTCATCTTGGTCATGTGACCTAGATTATTAATATATACATTGGTTCCCCCATCCTATAGATGCTTCACACAAAATTTGGCTTCAATTGGCCAAGTGGTTTTAGAGGAGAAGATGTTTGAATATTATGGTAATATACATGTATATTGCCTCCGGGTATGGGCATATGAGCCCTTAGGTCCATTTCTTTTTTTCAGAATCATTAATATTTAGTCCTACTACCCATTTCCTGCAAGATTTTCACCTCAAATGACTTTTTAAAAGTTTTCCCAATTCCAATGCATTGGCGACCTATGTTGACCTTATCTTAAAATAGGTCAAGGTCACCACAGGGTCATAATTTATATACACATTGTAGTACTTCAGCCATTGGTGCTTCATGCCAAGTTTCTTTGAAATCGGTCCACCAGATTCGGAGAAGAAGATTTTTGAAGGGTTTTTACCTTATATGGGCATGGCAGCCATCTTGGTCCTGTGAACTAGATAATTTATATATACATTAATTCCCCCATTCCATAGATGCTTCACATAAAATTTGGCTTTGATTCGCCAAGCGGTTTCAGAGGAAAAGATGTTTGAATATTATGGTAGTATACATGTATATTGCCCCGGGGTCCATTTTTTTTCAGAATCATTAATATTCAGTCCTACTGCCCATTTCCTGCAAGACTTTCACTTTAAATGACATTTTAAAAGTTTTCCCTATTCAAATGCATTGGCGACCTATGTTGACCTTGCCGTAAAAAAGGTCAAGGTCATCACAGGGTCATGATTTATATATACATTGTAGTACTTGAGCCATTGATGCTTCATGCCAAGTTTCTTTGAAATCGATCCACCGGTTCTGGAGAAGAAGATTTTTGAAGGGTTTTTACCATACATGGGCATTGCGGCCATCTTGGTCATGTGACCTGGATTATTTATATATACATTGATTACCCCTTCCTATTGATGCTTCACATAAAATTTGGCTTTGATTGGCCAAGCGGTTTCAGAGGAGATGATGTTTGAATATTATGGTAATATACATGTATATTGCCCCGGGGTGGGGGCATATGAGCCCCTGGGGTCCAATTTTTTTCAGAATCATTAATACTCAGTCCTACTGCCCATTTCCTGCAAGACTTTCACTTTAAATGACATTTTAAAAGTTTTCCCCATTCAAATGCATTGGCGACCTATGTTGACCTTGCCGTAAAATAGGTCAAGGTCATCACAGGGTCATGATTTATATACACATTGTACATAGTGCTTGAGCCATCAATGCTTCATGCCAAGTTTCGTTGAAATCAGTCCACCGGTTCTGGAGAAGAAGATTTTTGAAGGGTTTTTACCATATATGGGCATGGCGGCCATCTTGGTCATGTGACCTGGATTTCTTATATACACATTGGTTCCCCCTTCCTATAGATGCTTCATATAAAATTTGGCTTTGGTTGGCCAAGCGGTTTCAGAGAAGAAGATCTTTGAAATTGTGGACGGACGGACGGACGACGGAAGGACGCCGGATCATGGCCATGCTATAAGCTCACCTTGTGAGCCTAATGGCTCAGGTGAGCTAATAACATCATTTATAAGGCATGGATGTTGTGCAAATAAGCCACTGCACTAAGCGGCATTATTTTCATGACAGTTGTATGGATGCATTTCTTTTCCTGCAGGAGTGAATCCAACTTATTTTATTTTTCAAACGGTAAAAACTGCCAACATCATTTGTTGAATGGATGTGTTCATCAGTCTTCTTAGCCCTCTTATTCATTGGACGCTTAATCTCAATGCTGTGTATTCAAAGTTCGCATCTCTTGTGAGAGCCAGGGACTAATTTCAATCATGGCACACAACCTTGAGAAGTATTGTGATGTGCCACAGCACTTAGTGTTTCAGTAATGTGCAAGAGAGGAGTGTCTTCAAAGGAAAATGATACAACAATGACAAGCACAGTCAACTGATGGAATCACATGACAACTGCAAACCTAGTATTTAAGACCCTACGTTCAAGACAGACAACATGCCCTGAGGTTATAAAACTTTTTTCAGCTCAGACTAAAATTTATCCTGCTCATAAATGTTAAAATGCCAACGATTGTTGGCATTTTAACATTTATAAGCAGGATAAATTACAGGCTTTGGTGATCTAAACCTTCAATTTCAATATATTTGGGCTACTTTGGTATTTATGAGCAGTTTAAATTTTATGCTCAGCTGAATTGAGCATGAAAAAAGTTGTATAACCTCGGGACCATGTCAGTATACAGCTAGGACCCATGGCAACACTTTACAGTAAATTTAAGCTTATCAATTGTCAGTTTGGCCAAAAATTGCCATGCCACCAGGGCAGTTTAAAAAAAAAATGGCCCCGGTCCATTTTGAGGCTTTAGACCCCAGAGAGACTGTACTGTAGTGTATGCGTGAAAATTATCAAACAATTTACCAAAATAACATTAGCAAGTAGCCAGATAGGCTTAATCTGACAAAATTTCTAAGATGTAACATTATAAATAAAAGTAAGGAGCATAAGATTTTTGTGTGACATTTTTCACTGTTCAAAGCAAACTTTGAAAGCTATCATATTGCATCAAGGAATAGAAATTGAAGAGATACAAAATATCAAACCTGTGAATCAATATTCTATATTCAATCTATGAATATAGAGATAAAAAAAAAAAAAAGAACAGCACCACCACTCTGGAATTTTCAGATTTTCATATCGCCGCACACAAATCAACTGGGGTCTAAAAATTAGGAGTGTAAGATTCCAAGGTTATTGGTCTACAAATTTGTTAACACTTGTGGTTGGCATATGAGCCGCCTCGTGGGAAAACCAACAATGTGGTTTCCGAACAGGTCCGACACAAACTAGCCTGTATATTCACAGAAAAGAGCTAGAAGCTTGAAATTTCGGATTTAAGTAGAAGAGGAACTGTACTATCTGAGTACTCAGTAGCGAAAACAAAGGCGCTGATCAGCTTCGCGGTTACCGCGATGCTGATCTGCGCCTTTGTTTTCGCATGTGCAGATTGTTTGTTTTCCCACGAGGCAGCTCATATATTTTCTTACTGATGATAAAAAGCTCACGCCCCCAACCACTTAACATCTAGTTTAGCTTCAGTAACTGCATTTCTTCCACATTATGGATGACAGATTGTAACCGTTAAAGTCAATACATTTGAATTTGTTTATTTGGATTGTCATGGCATCCTATGACATCAAGATTGTGGCATGCTCAGACAGTCCATCACATTGACATATGACTTATTTGCATGAAGTAGTCCAATGGCAGTGATGATGATATATCCCAAGCCTGATTTTGATTTGGGTGAGGAGTTCCGAATGCCCCATTGTCACACTTTTGAGCCATTTTTTAAACTGCCCACCAGAAAAACATTCAAATTCAGTGTAAAGACTAAGTGTGGGTATCAGTCCTGTGCTGGGCAGAGATGAAGACCAATTCTTGCATCGAGGCACGGTACTTTTTTCACTAGACTATTCGCACCACCTGCTGATTGGATCGTCTTATATCCGCCCGCCTGACGGCGCAGTGGTTGACATAAGTATTTGAGCAGCACTTGCCCGCAGCAGATTCAGGCCGATTTTATTCGGGCACACGCTCATGTCAATCCCTCATACGAACTGAAAAATCTTGAAAGTGAAAGGGACGTAAAACTGAAAGGAAGTGTGTCTCGGCGTCCGGTACCGGACGAATTAGGCTAGAGTCTCCGCGTCCGGCTATGCCGGACACCGAGCCTATCCTCACTGGAATGGCTCTGTGTCCGGCACTACATTTTTCTTACCAGTTTCTTGGTTGTAAGTAGTAAAAAGTACAAATAATTTGATTACTATTAATACAGTTTGAAGAAATGAATATTTTTTTCATTCGTGTTCCGCCATTTTGAAAAGGGGATGTAACTCTTAATTTGTTTATGTCTTGTGTAAAGATGAAACTGTAGCGAATTCAATATCATGTTGCATTTTGGTTGTTAAATAAAAAAATATATAATCTTGTTGTTGTTTTTTATCAAATATAATTATCTATCAAATAAGTTCTTTAAGCCCATGTATTTAATCTTGCATTAAATGATGCCAATTAGCCTCTTCTCATCTTTAAGGTAGCTATAGCCAGCTGACCGCGAATTGCGCGCCTCTTTTGTTCCTTTTGAAATGATCTCGGACAACAAACGACCATTCTCAAGTAAAACAAACAAACAATATAATTACGTAAATTTGAAAACAATCCATCCATTAAGATGTGCAATGCAAAATAAATTATGTTGTCTCTGTTTTTGACCAGATCAGACACAAACCGGTGATCATGCAGATGCAACTTATACGAACGTACGGCCTATGATTAAGTTTGTCATATAAAATGTTTCATTTATTTTCGTCCAAATCAGACACAAACCAGTGATCATGCAGATGCAATTTATATGATATTCGTTATAAGAACTTATAGTCTATTTTCCACACAAGTATGTAACTAACCTTGTTTTATCATGTTGAACTTCGACCAGATAAGACACTAATCGGCTAGTATGCATAGGCAACATACATGTAGAAGCATTCCATTTGCCGTTATTATGACCTATGTGATTAGAACGTACGATCTATGTCTAGCACATGCATATAATGTTTAAATAACGTTGTTATCATAAAAAATGTTTTATTTGATTTTCGACCAGATATGCATAGGCAAAATAGAAGCATTCCATTTGCCGGTTATATGACCTACGTTAATAGAACGTACGATCTATGTCTAACACATGTATATAATGTTTAGATAAATGTCGCAATCACTCTCTTGCATTTTTTTTTTAATTCAGTTTTACGTCCCTTTCAAGATTATTTCAGCTCATATGAGACGGGCCAATCAGTAGGTGGGGCGAAAACGGGAGAACCCCGAGAAAAATCACCTGACACACCCACAAGCAGAACATGGCTTGTCTCACATGTGGCCAGAGCGGGGCTCGAACCCACACCAGTCACAGCTGTGAGATGATCGAGTGATTAAGAAACAGCGCTCTTAACCGCTCGGCCACGGGGGCCGCCTTGGCAAAAATTAATTACATGTAGCACGTACACGGGTATATAAGTTTTATTAATTTTGATCCAAAACATAGATTATGGGTGCTCATTATAACCGCTTCGGTGAAGCGGTTCTAACGTGTACCCACAATCAATGTTTTCAGCTTTAATATTAAAAAGATCAAAATTTTTCTTAAGCAATTTTCAAATTTTACGGCTGAAAAAAAAAAATCTGTGTAGATTCTATATTACATGGGCGTTGTGTAGTGACACGATAAAGGTTTATGAAGTAATTCATGCAGTAGCGCATTTAGATGGACCTTTTATCATCATACTGAGATGACACATCTCACTAGCTTTTGACACTGAAAATAATTACAACAAGTGAGTAGAAAATTGCTCAGCTAATTAGGACATTTAGGCATAAATCTAATTTTACATAATTACTGTCACGTTAAACTTTGATCAAATCCTGTATGAAAAACAACCTTTATGAGAATCACTTTTCATTTAATATAGTAATTATCCTTAACAATTGTGAGTAAGTCAAATAATCAATGTATCTTTTACTTTTTGCTGATTAAAAAGGTTTTACTAGCCTTTACCATTTAGCATATACGGAGCGAACAAATATCTTATATTTCCGTGTCACTTGCCCTTATATCAAACTGCATACTGCGATTGGACAAATAGTCACTGTAAAAATCCAATACGGCGGCGTTCGATGTGAAAAATATCTAGCGAATTCATTTTGTGACACATTAGCCGGTATTAATCTGATTTATGTTTCTTTTGTTATCATTTGCTACCAGGAAACTGTAAGAAAAATGTAGTGCCGGACACGGAGCCATTCGAGTGAGGATAGGCTCGGTGTCCGGCATTGCCGGACGCGGAGACTCTAGCCTAATTCGTCCGGTACCGGACGCCGAGACACTTCCAAACTGAAAAAAAAAAGTCTGTGAAAACCAATTTTTCATCAGATCTCTTGGCAATGCTTTACTGAGCTTATTGGTAAAGTATGTGCACATCTAAAACGACGATACTGTCAATGATTTATCTATTCAAAATAACTTACAAATGAGAACTTTGCCAAAAATTTCCTGCCATTCTCAGATTTTCCTTTTTTGTTTATTTTTGAACCCTTACACCGTTTTACCTTACCGGTGTATGCGGCGTCTATTTCATCCGGGTGTATTTACAGAGCGGTCCGTTGAAATACCCAATAGTCGTCTCTCTCAGTTCTGCCAATACTTGTCGCTGAATATGTACTGTGTAGTTTGATTTACATGATTTAGCTGAGTGCGAGGTTTGGATCCAGCCAAACCGCTTTAGGCCCCAATATTTTAAAATTAAAGACTATAGGCTACTGACCCTTCCAAAGCGATACAATTAAGCCCCCCGACCCCACCCCAGTAATTTTATATTACTGATCTTTCCTAGGCGATACTTTTGTAGTGGTTCTTATTGTTTATTATTGGTGTTGATTTTTGTCCAATTTGCACCTTTTGTACGTTTTCATATCTTTAGTAAAGTTCGGGTTACTGTGTTCTCTTTGTATTGGTACCTGAGTGATTGTCAATTAAAGCCAGATGTACGTAATTGACCTCACGGTAGAATTTTTTTATTTTTTGCATGTGAGTGTATTTTGATGTCCTACATACGAAAATGAAAAGAAATCGATACCGTTCCGAGCTTGTTTTCGAGATATCTGCCTTCAAAGTCGCCAAATTTGAGAGCGAAAATACATTGACGTCAACGTAAAATGCGATTTTCAAACCCCTTTTTTGTTGATTTTCTCGATATATTTAAAAAAATCCACGGTAGGATTTTTTAAAAAACTGATATGTTATAGAGAAATTTCTGACCGACAGGTAGATAACGCGAAAGTCCATAGTTACCGGATTCGTTTTCCTGCTATAAGCGTGAGAAGGTATGTAGTCGTTGCTAAATTCAGTATGTTTTACGCGCGACGTCGTTTTTGCGCCAAAATCTCCGATGCTATATAGCATTAAATATTGCTAACGGTCGCGCAAATGATGTTTTCCCGAGGAAAACATGTCCATGATCTATATTTTAAGCAGAAATAAAATATAATATCATTTTGTTTACATTAGTTTACATTTCTGAAGTCCTCTGCATAATTGTATGAACATAGTTTCGTATTCTGAACGTAAACTGACGTTAGAAATGACGTTTCGAGCGAAAACTGACGGGCAATATCATGTTTTACTCCCCGCAACGGAATAAACTGCATCTAAAGTTGTTCCCCTTTACAATTTAATAAGAAAATAATATGCAAATTAGGTTTATTCCGTGTTTAATATTTCATATCTATAAGTCTGAGAAATCTGGAGGGTGGGTGGGTATGGTGGGAGGTGGTGGAAATATAGCGCGGGGAGTAAAACAGGATATTGCCAACTGACGTTACGAATGCGGAGTAAAAATGACGTTTCGACCCTTAGATACGCACGTTCCTTTGAGCGCCTTCAATTGCGTACATCTGGCTTTAAGATGTTTCCAGGTTCAGTTGGAGTGAGATTTTCGTTCTGATTGCGCCATTTCTCGAATTGCTTACATACACCCTTTAACAGTGACATAATATATGTGGACCAAGATCTGATTAAAAGGTCCTATGGCAGATCAATCAAAATTAAGATATTAATTACATATGAAAGAGTATTTCTCTCTGAGTATTTCCTGAAAATTTGAAGAGATTATCTTTACAAATAGCAATGATATGAACGTTGAAAGGTGTGCAGTTGATGCAATCTAAACATGACGTCATAAAACTATTCATGGCGTTTGGACGTTGATGACGTTAACGTCTTTAATTAAGGATTGAAATTCAGATTTTAGCTTTCACTGGATGATGAAAAACATTAGGCTGTTTTAATGTCGGTGAAGCCCGAAGGGCTTCTCGGAGACATTAAAACAGCTAATGTTTTTCATCATCCAGTGAAAGCTAAAATCTGAATTTCAATACTTATATTTACATTTTATATTATCAATCAAGTTTCAAATTTTTAATTGCACATATCACCACTCATTTTCATGTTATTTGACATTAAATCCAACTTAACGTAATTTTGGAACAGCCAAAACGTCAAATTTTCGCGCCTAACGTCATGGCGATACGCGACCAACGTCACCACAACAAGAGTAAACAAACAACGTCACTGGATGGGTTTTGACGTCGCCCCGCCCATAGGCGTGGCCTCTAGATCACGTGACTTAATGTTTTTCATTGGGAAATGAAGAACATCAAGAAAGATACTTTCATCTAGGACGATTGCAATAAAAATGTAAATATTTCACTGTAATTAAAAGAAGGTAAGATTTAAGACTAAAATTCTCGAAATTCTATGTGTTTCTTGAAGTTTAACATCTATACTACTGCACAGACTATGCAATAGGCACGAATTCACAAACTGTTTGATAAAGCATGCAATAAAAAGGCTGTATCTGGTTTTTAAAATGAGGGTAGTCCTTATGGTGCAATGGTTGCCATGGCAACATACGTGATACAAATATTAACGTTTGACCATAAGAAAAGTATGTGTCTTGAATTTTGTTACAATATTAAAGCTGTATGAAATAAATATCAGAACATGCCAGATATTTCAAATTTAGATGGTTTTAAAGTTTTAATAGCATCGAATGTACTTGAATGCCCGAAGACACCTTTTACCAGATCCGCGCTCAAGTGTAATGTTTAAAGATACACGTACCGACTTCATTTGTGCATTCTAAAGTCTAAAAACTTGCCTCTGATAATGGTTTTTCGCAGAAAATTTTTGTATGGGGAACGACAGAAAAATATTTCCATGTCAAAAATTTGATCTTACTTTTGTAATAGGACCTGCAAAAAAATTGAAAATCGGTGAACAAATAAAGTTTTTATGACCAAAATGAATTTTGAATAGGGATTTTGCATTGGCAAGGGAGATAATCGGTGATCGTGAAAATGCGTATTTTTTTAGATTTTTTACTTGATCATGAAGATTTTGTCTCAGGTATGTCATTTGTGTCATTTAAGAAATGAATTTCATTTTTTCTGGTGTTCATGGAGCTATGAACCGCAGTGGGTCGCGTGCAAAGTGAATGAACCCCGAAGGGGTTCATGTAAGCTTTGCTAGCGACCCACTGCGGTTCATAGCTTCATGAACAACAGAAAAATTAAACTCATTGCTTATATTTACATTCATTTCTCTCTATCGCTTGTTGAACCAGAGGACCAATGGTCCTGAGAACGCTCACCTGAAGCCTGATCCTGGAGTATTAAGTCATCATGAAATGACCTTGACCTTGAATACTCACACACCTTTATTGAATTCATAAGTTGTCTGCATCTGCAAAGTTTCAGGTCTCAGGCTGCAATAGTTTCCAAACCCAGTGATTCCTGAGAAAACTATAATTTTAATTTTGATATTCAAATGACCTTGGGTCAAGGTCAAGAAATGACCTTGGCCTTCATTAATTACTTACCTTCATTGACTCCATCCGTTGTCTGCATCTAGCAACTTTCAGGTCTCAGACTGCAAGTTTCCAAAATATCCATTGTTTTCGCCTTTTCCCATGTAAAAGCCTATGTTTCCAAAATTGACCTTGCCGTAAAATAGGTCAAGGTCATCCTATGGTCATCATTTGATCAAACTATGATGGGCTGGAGTCCCAAATGCTACATACCAAGTTTCGCGAAAATTGGCCTGCCGGTTCTGGAGAAGAAGATTTTTGAGTGGTTTTTACCATATATGGGCGTGGCAGCCATCTTGGTCATGTGACCTGGATTTCACGATCAAACTTTCGTCTCCCCTAACCGTGGATGCTCCACATAAAATTTCACTTTGATTGGCCCAGCAGTTTCAGAGATCTGTGAAAAGTGTGTATGGACGACAGACTGGCCAAGGTCAAGAGATGACCTTGACCTAAATTAATCACATACCTTCATCTACTCCATTAGTTGTTTGCATCCACCACTTTTCAGGCATCATGCTGCAATAGTTTTCAAAAAATCCATAGTTTTCACTTTTTCCCATGTAAAAGCCTATGTTTCCAAAATTGACCTTGCCGTAAAATAGGTCAAGGTCATCCTAGCGTCATCATTTTATCAAACTACGATGGGCTGGAGTCCCAAATGCTACATACCAAGTTTCATGAAAATCGGCCTGCCGGTTCTGGAGTAGAAGATTTTTGAGTGGTTTTTACCATATATTGGCGTGGCGGCCATCTTGGTCATGTGACCTGGATTTCGCGATCAAACTTTCGTCTCCCCTACCCATGGATGCTCCACATAAAATTTCACTTTGATTGGCCCAGCAGTTTCAGAGAAGAAGATATTTGAAAAGTGTGTATGGACAACAGACTGGCCAAGGTCAAGAGATGACCTTGACCTAAATTAATCACATACCTTCATCTACTCCATTAGTTGTTTGCATCTACCACTTTTCAGGCATCAGGCTGTAATAGTTTTCAAAAAATCCATAGTTTTCACTTTTTCCCATGTAAAAGCCAATGTTTCCAAATTTGACCTTGCCGTAAAATAGGTCAAGGTCATCCAAGGGTCATCATTTTATCAAACTATGATGGGCTGAAGTCCCCGATGCTACATACCAAGTTTCGTGGAAATCGGCCCACCAGTTCTGGAGAAGAAGATTTTTGAGCGGTTTTTATCATATATGGGCTTGGCGGCCATCTTGGTCATGTGACCTGGATTTCGCGATCAAACTTGAAATGCCACTACCCAAGGAGGCTCCACATAAAATTTCAACTAGATCGGCCAAGCGGATTCAGAGAAGAAGATGTTTGAAATTGTGGACGACGGACGGACCGGACGTCGGACGGACGGACGGACGGACGCCGGATCATGGCCATCCTATAAGCTCACCTTGTGAGCCTTCGGCTCAGGTGAGCTAAAAATCCATAGTTTTCACTTCTTCCTATGTAAAAGCCTATGTTTCCAATTTGACCTTGCCGTAAAATATGTCAAGGTCATCCAAGGGTCATCATTTTATCAAACTATGATGGGCTGAGGTCTCCAATGCTACATACCAAATTTCGTGGAAATTGACCCACCGGTTCTGGAGAAGAAGATTTTTGAGTGGTTTTTACCATATATGGGGGTGGCGGCCATCTTGGTCATGTGACCTGGATTTCGCGATCAAACTTTTGTCTCCCCTACCCATGGATGCTCCAAATAAAATTTCACTTTGATTGGCCAAGCAGTTTCAGAGAAGAAGATCTTTGAAAAGTGTGTATGGACAACAGACTGGCCAAGGTCAAGAGATGACCTTGACCTATATTAATCACATACCTTCATCTACTCCATTAGTTGTTTGCATCTACCACTTTTCAGGCCTCAGGCTGCAATAGTTTTCAAAAAAAACATAGTTTTCACTTTTTCCTATGTAAAAGCCTATGTTTCCAAATTTGACCTTGCCGTAAAATAGGTCAAGGTCATCCAAGGGTCATAATTTTATCAAACTATGATGGGCTGAAGTCCCCGATGCTACATGCCAAGTTTCGTGGAAATCGGCCCACCGGTTCTGGAGAAGAAGATTTTTGAAGGGTTTTTACCATATATGGGCGTGGCGGCCATCTTGGTCATGTGACCTAGATTTCGCAATCAAACTTGAAATGCCACTACCCAAGGAGGCTCCACATAAAATTTCAACTAGATCGGCCAAGCGGTTTCAGAGAAGAAGATCTTTGAAATTGTGGACGACGACGGACGACGGACGACAGACGACGGACGACGGACGGACGCCGGATCATGGCTATCCTATTAGCTCACCTTGTGAGCCTTCGGCTCAGGTGAGCTAAAAATCACCAAGGTGGTCACATTTACAAGCAAACAAAGAATCTACACACAGTGGGTGTTCAAACAGCGGAACGGCGTCGATGTTTACAACGTCCAATCAACTTGGCGAGATTCATGTTTTTTTACGTCAAGTTTGGATTACGTCACGTCGCGTGACACAATGTTGTTCATGCAAGTATGAACACAGATGGACATCTAATGGTTCATCTAAGGAGGTTTTAGAAAAAAATGTAAATATTTTGTAATGATTTTGAGCAATCATGATTAAATAGTAACAATTTAAAATTTTTGCGGGAATATATTTATCCCCTTTCCATTAGATTTTTGAAAAGAAATCGCTATTCAATTCTTTTTTTTTTTGACCAGAACTTTTTTTATTTGTCAACCGATTTTCACAATTTTTGCTGCACATTTTGCGAAAAACTAGATGCTCAATTGTGCCAAAAAATATTTATTCCACATTTGAACAATTGTAAAATATCTACAAAAATCATTATCACACTCTACGAAACATACTTTGGATTCTGTGTTTAGTGTGTATAGAGACCCCGATCAACTTCATTGCCGCCAAACCGATGACGTCGATACTGACCAAAACGGTATGTATACACGAAGTTCCAGTCATGATAGAACAAGGACGTGAGAAAGCAGCAAAAGTGCTAAGTCAGGAAAAAAAATCGTCATTACAATCACCGTGATTAACACAATGATGGCATTTGTCAAATGCCATTTAGCTCCATTCAATTGCTTAACAGTGCGATTTGGCCTTAGTTTGCCACAAGGAGGATGACCCCTCAAAGCGACTGTTCTGATTTTCACAAGAAGTGGCCTTAAAAAGCCTTACGTTTTTTACGTACGTAGTCGTCGTCATTCCAGACCCGAAGGGTACACGTAAGATCATTATTTTTCTGACATGCTCTTTCATTTGAAAAAAAAAAAAAAAAAAAAAAAAAGCTTTTTAAAGACAAAATTGCCTGGAATATTCAACGTTGTAAACATTATGAGTCTGATAAAATATGAATCCGGTGGTCGATGTTCCTGACTTCACCGTTCACGTTTAAGAAATCTGAATTAATTCATGATTCACGATTTAACATTACGAAAGACGCCCATGCAATACACATGCTTTTCTGACAGCAGTAAAAAATCCAGTTTAAAATATACTGACCGAAACTGCTAAACAGTACGTAACTTCAAACACTCTAAAAATTGATGTGCAAGTCCTTTTGCATCTAGAAATGGACACATGTCCACTGTTTCCAAGAGGACGTCTGGTTTAATAACAGTATCCCTTTTCGGAGTATTTTGTTATGATTTTTAAAAAAAGCTACATTGCAAATAGATGACATATTATGATTATGCATATCTAAGTCTTATACATTTTAATAGTTGCAGGATATAAAGCGGCAATCGACCAAGGTGCTGACGTCATAGAATGTGACAGGACGCTCACGCAAGATAAACATATCGTCTGCTTGCACGAGCCAAACATGAACGAATCGACAAACGTAGCATCTCTGCCCCAGTTTGCTGACAAGAAAACCTCATACAATATTTCTAACGAATTTAACGACTCGACTCAATATGAATACATCGAAAACGATTGGTTTTCTGTCGACTTTTCGCTAGATGAATTGAAAACACTGAGAAAGATCCAGGAAAATAAAGTCAGAAACCCAAATTTTAAAGGAATGTATGAAAAAGCGACCTTAGAAGAGGCCATTCAGTTGGTTAAAAGTTATAACAGAACCATTGGACTTCATTTGGAAACAAAAATGTCCCGCTGGACGAACTCCCTCCCCTTCATGGCAGACACGACGTTTAAGGAGTTGGTTGTGGAGGTGTTGCGTCGTTATGGTTACTACAAGAAAAGACAACCAGTCTTCTTACAATCCTATGTTGAGACTGAAAACACTCACCGATCATTGATTGAGAATCCACTTGCAAACTTTTTTTTTTTTGGCTTGTAAATTTTATTTTTCATTTCTGACAGTTTTTACATGTTATCATTATACATACATAGATTTGTTTGTAGTCTTATACACAAGAAGAATGTGAGAAGAGAGCATTTATGAGAATTTCAAGACAAGAAGACATCGACTTCAATCTGTATATTGAGCATCTTCAACGCCACATCTGTCAGCCCTCTCTAATGACAACGTCTGCAGAGGGGGATGGCAAAACATCATTAAAATGCCTATTAAAATTTTAAAGGACATGTCACCACATGAAAAACCTGTGTTTTTTGTATCTCTCAGACAATTGTAGATGTAGTTACATGCGCGGATCCAGAGGGGGGGACCGGGGGTCCGGACCCCCCCTGGAATTTGAAAATTTTACCTAAAAAAAGGTAATTTCGGGATTCTTGGGGGGTTGGACCCCCCCTCGTCTGTGACCAAAAATTACCATTTTCGTTGGACCCCCTCTCATGAAAATTCCTGGATCCGCGCATGCGTTATGCATAGCTGGAATGTGTCAGACATGGTTCGACTTTTTTTAAAAACACAGGGTATCCATGCGTACACGGTATCCACTCATTTTGAAATCGATGATCTCACTGTCATCATCCTATACTATGTAGAGGCAAAATAATAATACAAATACAATATCCAGAATTCATAAAAGCAGATATGTATATACATTACGAAAACTTGCCCATGTAATATACAGAATTTTTTCACATGTAAAAAATGAAAATTTTCAGAAGAAAATTGTTGATATTTTTCTCATTTCCGCCCCAAAACACAGACCGCGGGCACACGCTAGAACCGCCTCTGCGAGGCGATTCCAACGAGCACCCACAACCCATGTCCCGGAGCAAAAATAATGGGTATACCCCCGTAAACCCCAGTTCTACTATATAAGAGTGGGGTTCAAGGGGGTATACTTTTTAAGGACATGTTTTCCCAATGTATACATGATTGAAATTATCAAAAGATCAGCTATTGTCCAAAATCTGGTTCAAACATGACCATCTTGCTGTTAATTTTCCTGCTTTCTTTTCAGTATACATATACTTCGAATACAATTCTATACTACTGTACACTTTGATTCTTTGTTTGAAAGATGTAATATTAGGCATACATTTTTTTATCTTACAACAATAAATATAATATTTTGCCAAAATTGCACAAATTGTAAGACAATCTATCTCTATGGTTACAGCCCGCTAGTCCGAAGGCCAGTTAGTCCGAAGGCCCACTGGTCCGAAGGTCCGCTAGTCCGAGGGCCCGCTAGTCCGAAGGCCCACTAGTCCGAAGCTCCGCTGGTCCGAAGGCCCGCTAGTCCGAAGGTCCGCCAGTCCGAAGGCCCGCTAGTCCGAAAAACTAATTTTAATCCCAATTATATAATTATTGCAGCTGTTCTATGAATGCCGCAATGATTTGAAAAAAAATCCTACACGCGTGTCACGAGGAACAGCGGAAAAGTGATTAATTCGTGTAAAAATCACGCGAAAATCGTGCAAAATCCTCGAGTGCTTCCCGCAGCCCACATGTATTGTATAATTTACGCGACGATTTCTCATGCATGTTGCGTGGAGCTTGCATTGCGTCAACGAAGATCGATACTACATGTAGTGAGAATAAACGGTAAAATGCAAATTTACATGCAAAGTTTTATATGCATGTACGGTCGGAGATGTTTTACGGCTACGCTTCGAGCCACGGTAAAACAAATTTCCGACAGTGTCAAGGGTCGAACGCCACCTGATCATACATTAGCCAAAAGTTCTAAACGGCCACAATGGATTTTGTCGATTCTTGTCGTTGCCAAAGACCACTAAAAGTTTTGTTTTTGGTTCATTGAATACTCCAACATATCTGTAAAGTTTGCCAAAACATACCCCAGGGCTTTTAATTTCCCGCCGAAATAGACGGTCATATTAATTCAAATTAGATATTAGCTGTAATTTTTGAAATATTTGATTACTTTATGGTCCTTATTTAATTTGCAAATGTATCTGTACTTCTATATGCAGAAATTTAAGCCCCTCTCTCATATTGGTTCAGGAGAACAACTCTCATCTGTTCTTCCACATTGTTGTCGCTCGTCTTAGGGGAGCCGGGACTTTTAGCAGGGACTTCACCGCAAATCTGACCCCGCAGTGCCGTTCTTTTAGCAGGGCTTTAAAACCTAAAAGTTAAACATCACGCTATTGTCCGGCCCTAGGGGTGGGAGGTGGGGTGGAAATACACGTGACTGATGCATAAGACATCGTATTATATGGTGGACTAAATATTTTTATGAAAATTTTAGAAAACAATCTCAAAAAAAAAAACGACCGCCCGACATCAATTCTTGTGACGTCACTCTGACGTACGTTGCGGGGGTGATTTAAGGAAAACAGTTTGTTGTTTGTTTATTTCCTAATCTATACCGTTCAAATAGGATCAAGAACTCAAGAATGTGTGAACTATGTGTAATATTGTAAACGTGAAAGTATACGTATATAAAATGTGACTGCATATCCGACGCAATACGTCTCCAAATTAATATGGACAACATCCATACACGTTAGGTTCTGTTACGCAAGAAACGAGTCAAGCACGTAAAATGGTTTGAGTTTGCTGTCCCTGCTGTAACCGACGTCAGCTAATTTATCCAGACATTTTAATTTCGCGTGCTACATCATTATAGTTTTCGAAACTAGGTTAAATTTGCACCCGGATGTTTATTTTTCTGAATACGCTGTTCACATGGCATAATATACACCCGCCCAGAGGTGCAAAAATACACCCAAGTACAAAATGTTGCACATGAACACGGCTTTAGCCTAATATTGAGGTCATGGAAGGGTATTTTGGGATATAGGGATATCGGCAAAACAATTAAATGCATAAGGTATATTTTTGTCAAAATTTAAAGGGATATGGGATACTGAAGATGTCCTGCAAGCATATTTAGAATATATTAGGATGCCAATTTTGGCGATACTAACTCAAATCTAGGGAACATTTTTTTCGGAAACTTTAATAGAGGGATACGGGATACAGGGACATCCCTTCCAGGGCCTCAGTATTTAGTATCTACTGTAGGCGCCGCCCATACGGTAATCCATGTAGAAATATACAACATTGATCAGGATACAGAGAGATCTCTTGAATTTCGGACCGTGGAAACACCCCAAACCGACCCAAATTCACCAAACCACCCCCAAACCACTTCAAAACCACACCAAACCTCACCATAACACAACCAGTCTACCGTAAACACACTAAACAAGTCTCAAACCAGGTCTTGATAGAATTCAGAACCCTAAATTCACAAATAAGCCTCATATAGGGTTATTATGTATTGTTGTGTAGTCTGGGGAAGTTCAAGTAGTATAAATGTTAATAAAATTGAAAAATTACAAAGAAGGGCGTGTAAGCTTATACTCGGAAAAGATTATACAACCTTAGATGCTGCACGTAAGGAGTTACATATTTTATCATTTGATGAAACTGTTTTTCTACACAAAGCAAAAACTATGTATAAGATAGCAAATAACTCAGCTCCTATCTACTTAACGGATTTTTTTCCAGTTGAGAAGCAATGAAACTAATTTGAATTATTCACAGTTAAACTTACGATCAACATCAAATAGGAATTTTCATATACCCAGACCTAAAATAAATCTATTTAAAAACAGTTTGTCATATTCCGGTGCTTTAGTGTAGAGCAGTATTCCTTTATGGGTTAAAAATTCAAGTACAATTGAGTCATTTACAAACAATTGCTTACAATGGATGAAAGGTGATAGAACATCTTAGTCGTTTACACGTACCTCCGTCACCATTGCATCATATCAGCAATTCCATTACCTTTTCAATAACCTTTTTTATTGTTTATCATACATGTACGCCATGTTTTTAAATGTTGCCTGGATCGCGTCGAGGGAAAACTTGATGGTTTGTGATGTGTATAAAGTCTAATAAATTGAAGTGGCTGACTTGCGTCAGTAGTTCTTTGCATTTCAACAGGTCGGAAATTTAGAACCCGAGACTACATGTTTTCCCAAGACGACGATCACATTTTGCTTTGCTACATGTATATTTTTTGTTTTATTGTATCTTGTTTGTACATGTTTAGAGGGCCTCGGGGAAGATAGGCTATGTCAACCGAGCTACCCTCTTTAAATAAAGAAATTACTTACTTACTTACTTATATGGGTATACACATACATGTAGCATATCGGTTTGCCTAGAAAATGCCCATATAAACCTGTATACATATATGTAACTTGTATATGTTGGACTATCTGAGATCTTTAAGCTTATATGGGTGTTTAACATGACTTGGATGTGATTTAGTGTGATTTGGGTGTTGTTGAGGAGGTTTGGGGTGTTTTGATGTGGTGTTATATTTGGGCGTTTATGGGAATTTCTTTGATGTGGTTTGGGAAGTTTTTGAAGTGGTTTGGGGTAATATATGATAAGGTTTGAGCGTTGCTTCGCTAAAATATCTGGTTTGTGAGTATGAAACTGTATTTTGAGATGGGTTGAATGTGTTATGGGGTGGTTTGGGGTGGTGTTGAAGTGGTTTGGGGTGGTTCGGTGTGTTTTGGGGTGGTTTTAGGTGTTTCCATGGTCCCCTTGAATTTTCTTGCGTTAGTTCCAGTTCAAAATGTAAAGATCGTAGCAACAAAATCAACAAATCATTTGCGAGAATGTGAGGCATTAACATGATGAGTAGGCGCAGATTTCTCCTCTTTGTAGCAGAAGAAATGACGTTCGCTGCTTCAAAACAAATACAATGTAGACTGAAAGGAGACACTTCGTGCTGCCGTTACTGTGATATAGGCGCGCGGTAGGATCACTTTTAAAATATCTACAATGCTACTGCTAATGTTGCCTTCTTTAATTGCACGCCGGTGGCTCGGGCGTCAGACTCTATTTTGGCCCCGACGTAAAGCTATTCATTTTAGTTGGTTTGGACCGGAGCTTCTTGTCTGTTGCCTGGCCCACTGGGGTTAAACTGGTATTTTGCTTTTGCTCCTGATTTTCAGTGGATACGTAGATCAAACTCACCGCACTTTTCAGTTGCTTGGCGCCCAGTGAAATCCATCGTCGGGCAGCTAATTGTATTTGCGAGTCCTTGTTTGTAATTCATCGTGGTGGTGGTGGTGATTATATAGAGGATATTTGCTTTTTTTGAGGTGAATACCAAATATATTTCATCGAGTGAGTTGAAAACATCAGAATTTTCACGAGTGCGCAGCACGAGTGAACGAGTGAAAATTTTTATGTTTTCGACTCATGAGATGAAATATATTTGGTATTCACCGAAAAAAAGCAAATTTTCTTTTTATTTTATACAATACACAGGCATTTTCCAATTCACAAGGCAGGCGGTGAAAATGCAAAAAACAAAAATTTTTGAAAACATAAGTAATTTTGGTACCACATTGTTCCTTACGTTCTAACTAAGAAAATGAATACCCACACTTTATGTTTTCGTTCATAAATAACGGAGTTATAGGCGTTTGAATTTCTGAAGTGAGACTTATCTAATGACGTCAAGTAAATGGAAACGTCAGAAGTAATCCAAAAAATCTGACGTCATTACAGTGAAGATATAGGCTGATATCAGTCACTAGTGACTTTTGATATCAGTGAGATTTGATATCAGTGAAATTTCATATCAATGAAAATACCAATTTTATCAAGTTTTGATATACATTGGTTTTCATTGTCAAGTATAAAATAACACTATTTATTTGATGATTCATTGACTAGTTAGAGATCGCCACGAGAACCGAACAACTTATTATTGTGAACAATGGCAGAAGATGAGGGTGAGGTAAGGCGCCTGAAAACCGGTTTAGGACCCCAGCACTTTTATATTACTGATCGTTCCAATGGGATACTTCTGTTGTGGTCCTAATTGTTTTATGTTTTGGTGTTGAATTTTTGTGCTGTTTGCGTCTTCATATTTTTAGTTTGGGTAACTGAGTGACCGCCTAATGGGAAATAGCTGCTCACTCGGCTTGCAATATGTTGTCTTGGTATAAGAACTATAAAAAACTAAAATAATTTATTATTAAACTTCGTCAATGGCATAACATATCTTGATTTTCCTCTGGTAAATCTACCACTTGAATTTAAATGACCAATCTTACACGAAACTATAACGATTTTACAAGGCCGGAAAAGTACCGTCGGTGACACGTAATAGAATAAGCGCGAAATTCGCACGATTTTCACATAAAATGCATGCGATTTTTTTTTTTCAAATAAATGTTCGTACGTGTATATGATGTCCACGCACGACGCAGAATTTTTAATAAATCCTACTACAGTTACGTGCCAAATTAATGTCCACAACGTCAGAATCTCCATAGACTTCAATGTATTTTCACGTTTACAAAAAAAATTATCCTGCCTCTCCTGGTCAACTGTTTTTCACGATTTTGGTGTCATTTGAAAGGTAAATAAATCAAGCAATAAACAAGATATTTTCATTCAGTTCTATAAATGCGTTTCATGGCTGCAAATATTAACAGAGAATGTGAGATTATTTTTACAGTTTTTGGACAACGTCACCATTGACGTCAATGGGAAAATGAATTTTTCAAAATTTCCTACAGTTTTAAATTGTTGTATATGAAAAATGCAAAGTCAGTAAATTTCATAAAAAATCTTATTTATTGCTTTATTCATTCACCTTTCAAATGACACCAAATTTATGAAAATATGCCGACCAGGAGAGACGAAATAATTTTTCTTGTAAACGTGAAAATACATTGAAGTCTATGGAGTTTGCGACGTTGTGGGCATTAATTTGGAACGTCACTGTACCACTATTGGCAGACCGAAACCTATTTTATATCTGCAATGATGATATAATTGGAATAAAAATAGTTTTTCGGACTAGCGGGCCTTCGGACTAGCGGGCCTTCGGACTGGCGGACCTTCGGACTAGCGGGCCTTCGGTCTAGCGGACCTTCGGACCGGTGGGCCTTCGGACTAAAGGGCCTTCGGACTATCGGGCGGTCACCATCTCAATGGGTGATCCTGTAAATTTATTTAATATCCATGTGTCTGGTGTCATCAAATAATGAATGTTACATTTCACTGAGATTTCTTCAAATAATTGTAGTAAAAAAGTTCTAACATGGCAGCAGTCAAAAAATAAATGCATCAAAGTTTCTTTTTGTTCATTACAAAATGTGCAAAGTTCTGTTTCAATCATTTTGCATTTAAATAGTTTGCTATTTGTATAAATTATTCTGTGAAACAATTTGTAATGAAAATTCAAAAGTTTTGCATCATCAGTTGTGTGATACAGCATAGAAAAATACTGATTCCAATTTTCATTTTCCTCTAAATTTAAGTCTGTTTGCCATTTTGTAATAGCTTTTATATTTCTGTTTGACACCTTTTTTAATAAAATTTGATAAAAAGGTTTGGTAGATTTTTCACAAGATTTTAACAATCTGACATACGGTTGAATAATAGTTTGTGTCTTAATATGGTTTCTTATAAGCCTTTTCCATTCAAGAGGTATAGCATCTATCATGCCATAATATTCTACAAAGTTAATATCCAATAGATATGTATTTCTGAACTCTGCAAAACTGAAAAATCTGCCATCATTTGTCATAAGATCCTGTATAAAGTAAATACCTTTTTGTATCCAATGTGGTAATATGACTTTTCTACCGTTGCATTTGATATTATTGTTTAACCAAATACATTGTGACATAACTTCGTCCGGGGTTGTGGGAGGATATCTAACAAGGTTTGCCCAAACTTCCAATGTGCTTTTCCAAAAAGAGTTAAAATAATGTAGTAACGTTAAGATGCCTTCCTTTGGTAAATACAACATTTTATCCCCACCATATCTTTCCATTGTATCAAGCAATAATGATTTCCATGGTGTTATATAATTGACATCTAAAACTTTTTTTAGCCATGACATCTTCAATGCTGCGCAAAAAGAATGGACATGTGGCATTTGTAAGCCACCTTCATTTTTACTATTAATAATTACATTGCGTTTAATTCTATCTCCTTTTTTATCCCAAATAAATGAAAAAAACATTTTTTCTAAATCTTTCAAAAAATTGTCTGGTGGGGTTGGTAATACTGTAAATATCTGTATCAAAATAGGCATTGTCAAAGTTTTTACCACACATATTTTTCCAAGGAGTGACAGTGATCTAAAAGACCAATCGTTCAGCAATTTTTTAACAGATTCAAGTTTTTTCGGAAAGTTTATACCTGTTACGTCTTCGTTATTTACATCAAACTCAATCCCTAAAAGTTTAAATTTTCCTCCATGGTTCCAAATAATTGGTTTTTGTGTTCTTAATTCCTCACCACAACCCCGCTTTGCCCCGAACCATAACACCTGGGTTTTATCGAAGTTTGCTCGGAGACCAGAACAGCCCGCAAATTTATCTACAATATCTAAGGCAGTGTTAAGTGATACTTCATCCTCTCCAAAAATAAGAGTTGAGTCATCAGCATATTGACTTATCAGATATTCTGTGTTATTTATTTCTAGGCCTTGAATATCAGGGTGGGCTTTTAGTGAAGCACTTAATAGCTCTACACATAAAATAAAGAGATATGGAGATAGAGGGTCACCTTGTCTTACTCCTCTCTGAATTTTAAAAACATCACTTAGATGACCATTGTAAAGAATATAGCTTGAGATGTCTGTATAAAATGTCTTAAACCATTGAATTATTGATTCCCCAAAGCCAAAGAATGATAATGCATTTTCAATGAAGTTCCACTCCAGAGAATCAAAAGCTTTCTCAAAATCTAGTAAAACCAAAAGTCCAGGAATGTTTTCTCTCTTTGTCTTCTCTATCAAATCAAAAACTAGTCTGTTACAATCCCCGATATATCTTCCTTTAATAAACCCTGATTGTGATTCTGAGATAAGTTTTGTAAGAACTTTTTTTATTCTTGCGGCTATTGATGCAGAGCCAATTTTAAGATCAACTGATAAAAGAGAAATTGGTCTCCAATTTTTAAGATATTCTTTACTTTTTCCTTCTTTAGGTATACAAGTGATTATTCCTTGTTTCTGTGAAATAGAAAGATTCTGGGTTGTGTATGCATAATTTAAAGATCTAACAAGATAAATACCAAGGTCAATCCAAAAAAATTTGTAGAATTCCACTGTAAATCCATCGATACCTGGTGATTTATTATTTTTCATTTCTTTTAGACTTTTCAAAGCTTCAGTAGGTGTTAAAGGGCCTTCTAAACTCTGTTTTTCATTTTCATTTAGAACTGTGATGAAGGGGTTATCACTATTAAAGAAAATTGTTTTGTCTTCTGCTGTGATTGTTGTGTTTTTTGTTGAGTATAGTTGTTTATAGAATTTCTCTTGCTCTGAAATAATTGCCATTTGGTCAGAAATTTCCTTATTTTCTACAATCAGTTTTGGAATAGTTTTTTCGGAAAAATGTCTCTTTTCAAGATTGCAGAAGTATCTAGTGCTTTTCTCTCCCTCAACTTTCCATCTAACTTTAGCCCTTAATAAAATGCCTTTTATCCTATCTTCCCTTATTTGACTTAATTCTGTGCTCAATTGACCAATTTCTTCTCTATTTGCCTCAAAATTTTGATATAACTGTTTTAGGTTTTCATTAATTTGCTTTTCCCTTTCATTTTGTGAACGCTTCTTATAAGTAGAGTAAGATATTGTTTTGCCCCTAATCATCAGTTTCAAAGTTTCCCAGAATAATTGATCGTTAATTGAAAACTGTAAAAGAGTTGGTTCTGTATTTTCTTGATTCAAATTGTTTACTTTATATTGGTTTACTGTCTCTGATATGCATGTTTTAATCAAATTAACATATTCAATATCCCCAAGCAAATTGTTGTTGAACTTCCAATTTCCCCGGCCCCTTTCTTGTTGTACAAATTTAAATTTTACAGAAATGGGGTTGTGGTCTGATTTGTAGCGAATACCAATATCTGCTTCTTCTACGTACTGTGCTATATCCGTAGAAATAAGGAAATAATCTAATCTGCTTTGTTTATTATGTGGACCTATCCATGTATACCGCCGTTTATCCTCATTTTTTTCCCTCCATATATCTATTAAGTTTAGGTTAGTCATTATTTCATGAATCTGTGTTTGGGCCTTAGGATTATTTTTATGTTTATAGTTTAAATTATCCTTTTCATATTCCATAACCACATTCCAGTCTCCAACCATTATCACAGACAGGTTATTCATATTATCTATAATTTGTGAAATAGTATTAAAAAAGTTAGGATTATCTTCATTGGGGCCATATAAAGCACACAATGTGATTTGTTGACCTTGTATTCTAATATCCAGAATTATGAAGTTGCCATTTTCATCTGAAACTGTATTAATAATGTCGAATGAAAAACTATTTTTAAAGAGTATCGCTACGCCTCGGCTTGCGCTGGTCCCCGAACTAAACTTTGCCTTAAATCCCCATTCTGCCTGCCATATATGTTCAACTTCCTTTGTTGAGTGTGTATCAACAAGTATACTTATGTCATACATTTCTCTACACCTTAAAAAAATATCTCTTCTTTTTATCTGATCTGAGAATAAGCCTCTACAGTTTAAACTACAAATTTTTAATTCAGCCATTTGGTATTACTGGTATGAAAAAGTATGAAGATATGTATTTAAGAAGACTACTACATGTAAATACAATATATACAACATGTACAAAACTACCAGAATGAATTTTTTGCATTTTTAACAACCTAACTTGTCTCCCTGTTCCAGTCATTCCTATGCTTTATTGCTCCCTATTGGTGTATTTTATATAAATATTTACATTGATGGACTTGTTATTAACATATTTTGTGTGACTTTCTTTCAAAATTAAATATTCTTTCCACACAAACTCATTAATTGGGCATCTTCGCACATAAAAATCCAAAGGTGAAATAAGACTGTGTGTGTAGTTAATATGTCAATAAAGTCAAAAAGCTATGGTATTTAGTCATTCGCCTCAAAGTAAAGATTAAAAGAACAGCTCTAATTTGTTATCACACAATTGAAAGTCTGCCTTAATCTCATTTTACTTGCATTATGTTGTATACATGTGAGCTTGTGCGTGAGAAAACCAACAATTTTGGTTCCAAACAGGTTCTACACAAACCAAGTTGTACAAGCACAGAACATAGCCAGACTGAAAGATTTGTATTCAGAAAGTAGAAGAATTGTACTGTCTATGTGGTGAAAAAACAAAGACGTGGATCAGCCTCACAGTTGCCGCGAGGCCGATCCGCGCCCTTGTTCTCGTATATGCAGAATGTCTGCCTTCTCACGCAGTGGCTCATAAACTATAGCATGTCACTTGACATTTGAAAACTGAAAGCAAATACACATTTTATAGATCAGAATTAATATTAGAGTCATTCATCCTTTTAAAAAGACTAATCATCCAGTTGGTTCGACAATGGACAACAAAAGCGCCGTGACGCGAGAAAACCGGTGCTTGAGTGTTCCGACCCAATCCGACATAAATCGGCCTGTACAGTTACGGAAGCAGGCCAGAGGCTTTAAATTTCGGATGTAGGAAGAAGAGGGATTGTACTATCCATGTAGCGAAAACAAAGGCGCCGACCAGCTGTGCAGTTACTGCACAGCTGATCCGCGCCCTCTTTCTGCATAAGCAAACATCCGGCCCTCCCATGACACGGCTCAAATATGAACAATGTACTTAAAACGATCCTGTATGTCTACATTACCATATCTTGCATCACTGGGCTCTTATTTACACACAGCATAAACAATTTCAGTGTCAACCCACTTCAAAGCCTTAGAAGTTTGGCTTATTTACATTATATGAAAAAAGAAAATAATGGTTGAAAAAGTAAAAATAAACCCCACTCCATAACTATATAAGCTCAAAGTGGCCTTATCCCCCCAGAACATTTAGCAGTATCCACCCAGGTTATGAATACACAAGTATTTTCTTGATTTTGGCATTTCTTGCAGCCACATTCTCTACCACTGAGCTGCCCAGGCCTCTTTCTAGCAGCTCTGCTAAATAGAATGCCTTAAGTACACAATAATTATAACAACACTGTAAGCAATTACATCTGATAGATATGAGGCATTAATAGGGTAGGATTATATACTATCATGAACATTCATGCTTTGCCACAGATCACACATTTGCCATTATCTATATTTTTCGTATTATACAGTCAGTGTCAGATCCAGCATCTCAAACATTTTAACTGAAAATTGTCAACTGCATAATGCATTCCCTAACAGAGAGGGCTACTGATGCTGTCAACTCTTTCTGTGGATGCTACTTATTTATTCTATGACAGCAATATGAGACATGTGGCAAAATCCGATTTTTGAATCACTACAATGTCTAGCAACATGCCTAAAAATTATCACATAATATAATCAACCCCATATTCTGAAGTTACTTACATTTGTATACTTTTTCATGTTCAGATACAAATAGAATTAAATTCAAAAACCTGACGGCTACTAAGTCCTGGGACAATTCCAACCTAACAATGTATTTAGATCAAAATAAAGAGCCAACTGTCTCAGTTGACAACTGTAAGACATAAATATATTAAAGTCATTGTTCTTTTCAATATTGCATAGGTCATAAAATTCTTGTTCATTTGTCCTGCTTACTGTACTCACCAAAAACACAGATTGTGGGTGCACATTGGAACTGCCTCGCCGAGGCGCTTCCAATGTGTGTCCACAACTATACCTTAAGCAAAGAATTAAAATGGTAAACTCTTCCAGTGAAAGTTTTCAATTTCAACAGCTAATTACTTGTTACAGGAGCATGTTTTTGCAACAATAATTGCTTAATAAAGCCTAAAAATTGGCATTTAAATTTGAAAAGCAATCAAGATTATTGACAGACATGAATATAAATCATTGTTCTTTTCAATATGCATAAGTCATAAATTCTTGTTCATATGACCTACTTACTGTATTCATCACAAAACACAGATTGTGGGTGCACATTGGAACCGCCTCGCCGAGGCGCTTCCAATGCGTGTCCACAACTACATGTATACTTAAGCAAAGAATTAGAATGTCAAACTCTTCTTAGACTAGTGAAAGTTTTCAATTTCAACAGCTAATTAATTGTTACAGGAGCATGTTTTTGTAATTTTCAATTTCAACAGCACAGTAATCTAAAAATTGGCATTCAAATAAAAAACAAGATTATTGACAGCATAATAATCATCAAGTGTCATTTGTATGTGTGTAGAATTATCTTGTCTATTAAACATCTGAAAGTCCTTTGAACATCGTTGTTTGGAAGAGGTATATTCTAGTCTATCATCATGGCAATCAATTGTTGTGTTTCTTCTTCTGTAGTTTATAAGTTTATAGTTAATATCAAACAGCCACAATTGGCCTGTAGCGCGTTTTTCTTTGGAACAAAAGGTAGAATATATTCAGTTGCAAGGGGGTAATCTCTTTAGTTTACCTAACACAGCTTGGGAAGCCCCACATAAAGCCCATATGCAGAACTTGGAATGTATATTTATGTTGGACAATTTTCTGCATTCTTCGAAACAGCTAACGGAGTTCCACAGTAAAAACGCCTTTATATATGAAAGTACAGGTCCTAGTAAACGCCACAGTAAACGTCCTTATGGGTACAGATCATCCTAACGGGGTGTATCATTTTCCCTGGTTTTCTTTAGTTTCAGGGTCACAAATGGGTACGTTTTCATATACACAAGTTTCCACTTCTTTTTTTCTTCTGCCGACATGCTTTTACGCCTCATCAGTAAGTTTTGTCGTATTTTATTAATCTGGGGTGGAAGATCGGGCACTACTGAAAAACCATTTCCCTGAGTAAGCTCGGACATAACGGCTTGCATAACCGCCTCTCTATCATGAATGTTCACAAACCTGACTAGGATATTTGGTGTAGTATTTTCTCTCAAAGTCCCAGGCTGGGGTACTGTCACATTCGGCAATCGATGTACTGCTGCAAAAATCATATTGCGTGTATCCAGGTTTAAGTCATGCGAAAAAAAAGTTTCTAACTTTGTCTTCAGTCACCGTGGGGGATTCGTTTGCTGTACCTCGAATACCACGGATCACAAGATTCCATTTTCGTCCCCATACCTCCAGTGACAGCAGATTCCTTTCAACGTCCTGAATTTTATCATCTATGTTAACGAGCCTTGTTTCTGTTATATCCTTGATGATGTCATTCTGGTTTTGCAATGTAAAGTTTAAACTTTCAGTTTTGTCTTCCAAAACTTTTGTCCGCTTTTCAATCTGAGAAATTTTTCCAAATATTGATCTGTGCATCTGACTGAAACAGCCTGCTATATCACTGAATTCGCGGCATTCATAGTTTGGCACAGAGATTTCATCATTTTCATTATTTTCTCGCTCTACTTCCGCGTTCTGTAATCTGTAATCTGTAATCTGTGACTTCTTTACCTCCTGCATAGGAGAACCATGCCATATAAAAGCATGTAAAAAGTTTATGGGCATAAAAGTTCTTGTAAGAGTCAATGGAGTGTATATACAATTTACATTGCTATTTACAGTTCATACTAAAATATCCTCGTGTAAAGTTCTGTAAAATAACTTTAGATACATGTGGGACTGTCATTCTCATCGCCTTCTTGTTTTCATTTTGCTAAGTCCTTGGTACCTCAAATTATGTAGTGCAAATACAAGTCTTCTGCACTGATACTCTAACTTCGAAAGTCTTTCTAGCAACAGTTTCCTTCTCTTGTGTGAATTATCTTGGACCAAGTGAGAACAGTCTATGATAATTTTGATTTTAGTATCCGTAGTTTGGGAAGAAAAGTCTATTTTGGTAACTTCAAATAGTTCGTAACACAGGTCACTCAGTATTGGATTTCTAACAGTCTCTAAACCCTTGCAGAACAGCAGGAAATGTGACATTGTTTCATCACCATGGTCGCACAGGAGACACGTTGGTTTCACATCGTTCTGATTGAATGCAGCACGATTTGTTTGTAATACATAGGAACCCGCTGCTATCTTCAACTTGGCCCTAACTCTACTAGCATCTCTAGTTGAGTCCGTATGTAAGTTTAACAATGGGTGACTTCTTCCCGGAGAATATCCGTCAACGTTGAGATACTTCAGTGTCGGGTATAATTTTGCTGCACCAACAATTTTCTTGTACCAATAGTCGCTGATCCGTTGGAAAAGCTGCTTTTTCCACAAAGGTCTAGGAACCGGAGAGTCCAATAATTCCTCGATATCTTGAAGGTCATAAATCCACAATAGCTTTTTAATTTCAATGAACCAACTTGCACTCTTTGAAGACTTGACTGAGACTTGGCGCCTTGCCAGACGTTTTTCAATTGTATTTTCAGGTAACCAACATATGTTATTGAAAAAATTCAAGGTTTTTATGTGTATCTGACCTTCAATAGGTAATAGTCCTGATAAGATGTATATCACTGGATCAGCAGTTTGAGTTGGTAGTGATAAAGTTTGTTTCACAATTTTCTTCAGGAACATGTCAAGTTTATCTATATGTTTCTGTTTTGGTAGTAAGACTTCTAGTCCGTAAGTTAGTACGGGTAACACATATATCTTGATGAGGTGTATACATGTGGTCGGATCTAATCCATTGCGTCCATGAAGACCCACAGGCATGAGACTATAGCAGGTTCTGCGAGCTTTCAAGATGTTGTTATTAATAGTTTCATCCACAGTGAGTGAGCTAGAAACAGCACGCTGGATTCCAAGATGGGTTGTATATTTAACATTTGGCATGTCTTTGTCAAGTAATTGAAGATTTGATGGTGTACTTCCATTGTCGGGACATCCCATGACAACACTTTTGTCTGGCTGTAATTTGTATCGTCGCTGCTGGCTAAAACATCCGGCAGTAGATACCATAGTCTGTGCCTCGTGGAATGACTCGGAGACTAGTAGCATATCATCAGCACATGAGGGTGCGGAACATGAAATATTCCCAACTCTTGCCCCTACACTAGCTCTCTCGAATGTATGTAGTACTGGATCAACATATACTTTGTACTGATCCGCGCTCATCACACCTCCTTGACGCACTCCCTGCCCCACCTGGAACCGCTCTAAAACAACTCCACCCCATTTCACTGCGCTAACTGCCCCCGCTTGAAGACTGTCAATAAGGTTCCAATGTTTGTCATCCACCCCGCACAGGTACAGCTGCCTCATTAGAATCCTATGGTCTACGACGTCGAATGCCGCCTTAGCATCCAAGGCGACAAGGATTAGAGGTTTCTTTTCATCTTGAAAATGTCGTCTGGTTTCCTCTACTATCAAAGCTGTATTAAGTGGAGAAGATTTTGCTGTAAATCCTCTCTGTAAAGAACAGTGAGTTGGTTCAGTTTTTTCGCGCATTCTAGTTCTTAGAATTGCTTCAATAATTTTACCCATTACAGGTAACACAGTAATGCCACGATAGTTCTTAGCATCAGATTTTTTTCCTTTCTTTTTAAATACAGGGCTTAATAGACCACATTTAAGATTGTCAGGAACTACTCCGTTGTGGAAAATGTTATTGATTACTTCAAGCAAGACAGTCATTAATAAAACACCACCGAATAGTATGTTTTCAGCTGTAAGGCCATAAATGTCCGGCGCCTTTCCTTTTTTGAGAGAACGTGTAGCTTTTTCTAATTCATCCATAGTCACTGGATTAATATTTTTTAAAACTGTCAATTCACTGATTATGTCGTAATCATAGTCTGTTTGAATTCGGAAATTTTCGTCGTATTCTGGGTCGTTTTGCTTTGTAGCCAAAGTCTGGAAATGTAGCTTGAAGCCATCTATCACATTTTCTTCACCGGAGAAACATTTTTCACCAACATGCAGATCCGTTACGACATCCGCGAAAGATCCTCTTTGTTTATTTATAAGTTTGAAGAATAGTTTATTGTCATATCTCTTGGCTTGCATTATATCCTCTTTATTTTTTATAAACTTTTGAGCTATTTCAATTCTACAGCTACTCCTAAATTTCTTTTTACAGATTTTCATTTTTATACACAGTGGATGGGTTGGATCTTTTGGTCGGCCAGCCAGTTGCCAGTCTTTACGTGCTGATCGACTATCTTTCAAAGCGTTTGAAATATTAGGATTCCAAACTTTCAGTTTAGGTTTATTCTTGTTCACTTTTTTCTGAGGGTAGCATTTACTTGCGGATGACTTCAGAATATCACATATCGTATCAGTAACTGTTTCCATACCATATTTTGAGTTTGTATTATCATAATGTATCTGCTTTAATTTGTTTGAAACTAGTTGACTATATTTATCACAGTCCACTTTAGCCCAGTTTATCCGTTTCGTAGTGAAGCTCTCCGTTTGAATCAACTTTGGATTGTCTTTGGAAACAACGAATGAACTCATCATGGAAATACTGATTGGATAATGATCTGAGGAGTTTGAAACAAGGTTATTCAGAACAGTTTTATCCGTTATTTGGCGATCTAACATATCGGAGTGGAGGAAATAGTCAATTTCTGAACAATCGATCCCTAGTGGGTTGATATATGTCTGACAATCGTAAGTGATTTTCAAGTTGAAGCTTTCTATAAAGTGTAATAGGAGCCTTTTTTCCTTGTTTGAACAGTTTTTGGTTAAGTCAAGATTTAGGTCACCACCAATAAGAATCTCATGAGAGTCTATATATTTGTTCAGTATTTCTTCAAGTTGTACAAGGCAATCCATATATTGGTCATCAGAATTAACTCCACCCGTTGGGAAATAGGCAGATACTATCAAAACTGGTTTTGGATAATGTTGATCTTTAAATTGGATACATTGAATCCTTTCACCGCCGTCAGGAAGCGATGTAATAAACTTATCTAATGTCTTATTCCATAAAATGGCAACACCGCCGTGTCCTCGAGGAAGTTGAACTGGTTGGATTGGGTCATTCAAGTCAACACCTTTACCAGCATAACATATATTTTCACCTATTTCACCTAGCAGCTGGATTTGAAACTGGAATAACCAATGTTCTTGTATTAACAGTATTTGGTAATCTTTTTCAAATAGTTCATTTATTGCTAACCCACTTGTCTTTATGTTTTTGCAGTTGTACGAGCATATCTTCAGTTCAGAATGTTCAATATTTGTATTATTATGCTCGTTCTCATTTGTTTGGTTATGTGTTATTTCAGGTCTATTTCGTCTGTGCTTATCTCTAAAAAATGGGGCTCCCCGACTTGGGCACTTTCATCATCTATTATGATCACACTTTTATTAGTTTTTGTATCTAATTGAATTTTATTGTCATTGTTTGTACTTTTTGGTACTTGGTTTTTTTCAATAGTTTTCTTCCTGATATCTGTTGTATTATAGGTCGTCCTTTGGATATTTGCCTTATTCCAAGGAGTTCTGGAATTTCTAGTTGGATTTCTCATTACGGGTTTGTTCATCTGATATGTTGAATTTGTATTATTAGTCTTTGATGGGAGTGCCATATATTGCACTGGAGGGCCACAAACGTTATGCAATATTTGCCTGTTCGGGTTAAATACCGAAGGGTTATTTTGAGTCACTACGTTATAGTGTCCGTAAGGAACAGTAGTAGGAATCTTCTCAACTATTGGGCTCTGCACAGTTTCATTAGAAGTAATATTCGTGGAAGTATTCTGATTTAATGTAGGCTCTTTCTCGTTATTACTTGCAATGTCAAGTTTGTCAAGTTGATGATCAATTTGTTTCAATATATACTTTGTTACTTTTTGATGAATGTTGAACATAAGATCATTTTCATCACTGGTTTTGTGGCTGCCACTACTATATTGTGGTATAGATGTCTGTGAACAATGTGTGTCTTTTGTTTCCTCTAGCACAGAAATGTTTCTTTTGAGTGTCCGTATAGTACCTAAGAGTTCCTCATTTTGAGTTTCAAGCTGTAAGATACGAGTTTCAAGTCTAGTTCTGTCTTTTGTACTATCTTGTAGTGTTTTCTCCTTTAGTTTGATGTCTTGTTCAAGTTTTTTCAGCTTAAGTTGTTTTTGTCTAATTTCACTAGATAAATGTTGCACATTATTCTCTGAATTGTTGTTTTCATATTTATTTGTTTTATTATTATTCTCAGAAACAGTTCCAGTTGACTGTGGTTGATTATTATCTTGAGTATCTATCTGTGCAGGTTGTTGATAATTTGATTTGTTATTATCAGTGTCAACATTTTCACTGTCATGATACTGATGCGAATTCTGCTCTCTTTCTCCTTTACAGATGTAGCACACGGCTAACTCGCCATCACTCATGTCTTCGAAGCAGTCTAAGTGACATATGTGGTTACATTCAGAGCATATCTCACCATGACCTTCCTCATGTCTGCTTCAGAGGCCATTTTCACAGGTTGTTAATTCTCACAGTGTCCAGGTAAAAAATCACCTCTCCAAAATTATCCTACTTGAAAAATTTGATCAGTTTTTTTCGCTTTTTTCACCAAATTGAGAATTTCTTACTATGCAGTTCTACATAAACAGATCCTCGAAAAGTTCCTGTCTTCAGATATGTGCAATTTAAGTTCAAAGAACAGTCCTAACAAATAAAAAACACCAAAAAATCTGGAGCTCGAATTTCAACGTTGCATCTTACTAAACACCGGAACAGGCCCACTTGCAAACTTATCGGACACCCGGCAGAAGGAATGGTCCGAGTCGTTTTACGGAATAGGCCCATGGAAAGTGATGATAATCCCTGCGTACAGCCTCGAAACCAGGTACAAAACCAATCTCGGTGACCCAACGGACCTGGTGTCACGTGCTCACAGGTACGGATGAAGACGCGTATCTAGCCTGGGATTATAACCAGGGCCCGGCCAAGGAGTATGAACTCTTCCTCAATATGAGAATTGATGGATATTTTGTCGATTTCCCTGAAACCCTGAAACGAGTGGTCGACTCATTAGCCTGGTAATTTGGGGGAATATGGACCGTTGGGGAATATGGACCACCCTGATGTTTTCTTCAAAAATTTTCCTCAAGACTCGTGAATGACAAAAATTAATAACATTTTGTTATTCCCCAGGCTATCCGTCCTTTATTACATTCATACCTAAGCTAGTGTTTTCGGACAGGTTAAATTAATGAACCCCATAAAACAACCTGTGAAAATCGTGTTCTTAAAATATCTTAGTTTACACTTAAGAACCAATAAAAATATCAAGGATATTTATATAGAACCAAGTTTCACGCTTAAATTAACCTTGGAGATTCCACCCCCCCCCCCCCCCGGCACCCTCGGGTTTTTTCTTCGATGTTTATCTAGATTATACACTTCATACGCCAAATAAACGCCACACGTACGTAGCACATACGCCTTGATACGCCGTACTTATGAAAGTGAAATTCCATACGAAGACGGATACGTCTATGATAAGCCACGGGAACGTAGCAGGAACGTCACACGTACGTGGTACATACGTCGCTTGAACAAAATACGCCTCAGACCTCGGCGTATCGAAATTCTCTTAGATACGCGAGCGATACTTCACTGATACGTGAATGTTTGACAGAGAGCACTCTCTGTATTAAAACATCTTTATAACGGATCATTATAAAACGTCATTATAAGTAAACTGAAGTTTACTTAAGGTCACAGACCCAATATGGGATTGCCACACACATGCTGGTTTCTTGAAACTGGCTGTCATACAGCCGATTCTGTCCTAAGTGTGACATAAAAGGCGCGTATGCAAAAACAGTGTTTCTCCGAAAATACAAAGGCTTGAGCAGGCCTTTTTTGACAAATTTGGGGTTCTTTCCTCAGAGATTGTCCATGAATCGTCCATGGATTTATAGTTCACACGGGAAACTAGTTGAAGCCTAGGTTACCCTTTTAGGTTCCAAGATAACTGTTGTGTTGGCAATAATACCATTATCGACTCGTGGCTGCTTTGTGACGTTCTATTTTGGAGTCAGCAGGATGTTAAACAAACCGAAATTTTGATGCATTTCGGTTGCTCGATGCGGTGGGATTATGAAATTTACAGAGAGCAAGCAAAGATAACTGCTATTTAATTTGCTGAAAACGTCGTTTAAAAAGATCTTTTGGTTTCTGAAAAATATAAGTGTTGCGTTAGAAGTGCCACGCAGCGTATAGAAAACTTACCGAACATTACGAAAATTAGCCCATGCAATATACAAAGAATTTTTTGAGCTGTAAAAATTGAAAATTTCAATGGAAAAAAATGTGATAGTTTCAATGTTTTATCTTAAAACATTGTGGGTACACCTTAGAACCAATAATAATAAAAAAATAGCTATACCCAGTTTAGCTATGTAAAAGTAGGGTATAAGGGGGTATCAAGGTACATGTGTATGTATTACATGGACATGTTTGCCTGGTGATTACATAATAATCAGTCCACGCCAAGTTTAGATGAGTAATTCAAGCTTTATTGCTGAAAATTGCATGTTAAACGTTGTTTTTTTTTTCAGTCAAACATTCTGACAAAACAAAGTTTGAGGGTTTTGTAGTAAAAATATGGAAAATTTTCAGCTGGAGCTTAACTTATTTTGACCAGTTTACTAGTAATTACCACATTATAAAAAGTACAGATAGGCAATGATCAGGAAAAGAAGCAACCACAAAGAAATTCACACTAAAAAAACTGAGGTGGGAAAAACTAAATTGATAACTAGGTACTTATACTTAGAAAACATATCGTAAGCCGAGTGAGCAGCATTCCCAAACAAACGACCACTCAGTTACCCGAACGTAGCAAAAACCACGAAAACGCACATAAGGATCAAACAGCACAAATTTCGACCCCAAAACACACAACAAATATAACCACAACAGAAGTATCGCCTTGGAACGATGAGTAATATAGAATTACTGGGGGGGGGGGGGGGCTTAAATCGATTAAACAGGGCCCTAACATCACCCAATCTTCTGCAGTTGTCCACAGCATTTAGTTAATTGTTCGGTTCCAGTGGTGAATCGCTAACTCATGCGTATTGGATGTCCGATCTGATCGCAATTCATGGATGCTGGTAGACACGGCCTAGATCAGGGATGCCATATTAGCATAACTGCTCTGGGCACTGCATCAGTATTCCTCAACATTTGCTTTGCGCACCAAGTGCTCACGATAAAATATGTCAATATAGTGTATTTGTGTATTTGTATTGAATGTTTTGTAGATGCGCTAAAATGTATTTGGTAATCTGAATAAAGAATTGAATTGAATTAACTTGAACTAGTCAATGATCATGCATCATCAAGGACAGACAAATACATTATGATAACCACCATGAAGATTCAGATAGCTACCCAACGATGGAGATCCCTGGGCGCCGAATAACTCACTGAAATCCGGAGCAAAATCAAAACACCAGTTAAATCCCGTTTGGATAAAAAGGTACAAGTAGGCAAAGATCAGGAAAAGGCGCAATCAAAAAAAGATTCCCTCCAAAAACCGATGTGGGAAAAACTAAATTAACAATTAACACCAAGACATAAAACCAAAAAAAAAACCACAGAAGTATCGCCTTGGAACGATCAGTAACACAAAATTACTGGCGGGCTTAAATCGATTTTACACGGTCGAAACCTCACCCCAGCTTCTTTAGCGTAATGCATTTATTCTATACGAGAGTTACTTGTAAACTGTTGTTACCATAATCGTAAGTAGATTTAACCACGTGTGTTCACTGTGAGCATTCTGACCAGGTCAGAAATGCACTACTCCACACTACTCAGAAGATGAACAGTCGTCTCAATTTTGGAAAAAAATTCCCTATGTGACACAATGCGATTTCTAATGATTATTCTGAGTATTCAACTTTGAATGTATAGACAAATTTCGTTACGTTTATGCGACCAGCTAACATAATTTTATTATAATCATCACTGAAACACATTGACGTCGGTTGTCTGTTTACACGGATGTATGGTTTCTCCGGCGGGGTTCTCAGTGGCCGCCCCCACCACCTATTCACTCGTGGATCAAATTCAATCGCCTCTGCATCCGTAGTCTCAATGTTGGCTGTATCTAGTAACACACGTTTCTCTGACCCATCTGGATTGAGTAACACCACCTTTCCGGATTCGGTAAATGTTATCGTATTACCCTCTACGTCAGTATAAACGTATTTTTGGCGCTCATACTGAGGAGCTTGGTGTAGGAAAACTTCGACGTTATCTTTAGAAACGGACCTGAAAATATTGCCATTTAGTTTACGTGCGCCAAAGTAAACGACGCCGCCGTCTTTGGTCGGAGTGAAACACGACACCGTATCAAACAACTGTATGGTCTTAAGTAAATCACCGCTCATATCAAGTATGTCAATGCCTGGGCACGGTATGAACCTGGATCGCTTTAGGTCTGGCGAGTAACAATATATTCGATTGTTAAAACAGCTGATCTTTTCGCAGCGATACTCAAGTTTTATTTCGGCGCTTATTTCAAGAACCGGGGTAACAGATACCAGATGTATGCTGTTTATCTCTTCTTTGGCACCATTCTGATCCAGGGTTCCAGAAATTGCAATCGCGACTCGTTTTCTATCAAATAAAGCTTTGTCCAGAGAAATAACTGTTATATGATCGTAAATTGCGAAGTATAACTTATCATTGAGCGTTTTATTATCTAGTAGTTCCAGCTTGATGTGGGTTTGTGTCTCTAACGTATCAGTTTCTAGTCGGTAGTTTTGAGAATGTTTCTGTGAAACTACCAATATATCGCCACCAGGAAGAAGACACATCTCAGTTATCTCACCATCTCGCCTGGGGAATTGCTGCTTCATAAGCTGACAAGACACAATAGAGGAGAATGGCTTTGTACTAACATGATTTACACCCTCTAAAGTCTCCTCCGAACTTCCCAATTCAGCTTCGGCCTCAGAATCAACTTCACCGCCTTCATCTACGTCCATACTGTCATTCAATGAATTTTCTCCGGAATAATTTCAATCTGAAAATGATACAAGTAGGCAAAGATCAGGAAAAGCTACAATCAGAAAAAGATTCCCACCCCAAAAGCCGAGGTTGAAAAAAAAAAAAAAAAAAAAAAAAAAACACTAAATTAACTAAATTTAAAATGTTTCTGCAACATTAGCAACTAAATGTGCGTGTTTGTGATAGGCTGTATTAATATTTTGCTGACCTCTATTATCCTCTATAAATTGAGCCGCGACGCGAGAAAACCGGGCTTCGGGGTTTCCGACCAGGTCCGACACAAACCGACCTGTACAAGCTCAGAAAAGAGCTAGAAGCTTGAAATTTTGGATTTAAGTAGGGGAGGAATTGTACTATCCGAGTAGCGAAAACAAAGGCGCTGATCAGCTTCGCGGTTACCGCTGATCTGCGCCTTTGTTTTCGCATAGGCAAAAATCCGGTTTTCTCACGATGCGGCTCAATTTTGACGGTAATTTTGTACTGGCTGATAAATGAATACAGATTTTCTCAGAACTGATAGACTAGACGCGTCGAGCCATACGAGTGGCCACGAGTGGTGTGGCCTATATCATCACGAATACATGTCCGTGTAATGTATACCCCCCTTTCTATTGCAACTCTGGGTTATGTTTTTTATCATTTTTGCTCTAAAACATAGATCGTGGGTACTCGCTGAGGCGGTTCTAACGTGTACCCTCAATCTATGTTTTGAGCAAAAATAAGAAAAAAATATCCAAATTTTTCCAATTAAGTTTTCCATTTTTTTCTGCTGATTTCTTTTTTTTCTGTATATTGCATGGGCAAGGTTTCGTAAAGTATTTACAGAAAACTTGTAGATATATTTGCACACCCTGGGATGAATGTATTCTAAACTCAAGAAAAAGCACACATACTACTACTAAGATAGTTCAGTTATTCATGATCTCTCATTTTCGTAATCTTAATCTCATTGTAATCTCATTTTTCGAAGGATAAAGATGTATTTTCTAATTTTTCAATAATGAGTTCCGTGAAATACCTATTTTTCTGATGCTTCCTCAGAATAAATGAATAATTAATTGTTCCAGGGTTAATACCAAATCAATGCATCTTTCTTCACAGTTTTACGTCTTCATCTGATTTAATATCGTTTTAAAATTTAAACCTTATTTCATCAAGAAAACATGTCCGTGAACTGTATACCCCTTAAACCCCACTTTTATTTAGTAAAACTGGGGTATGCATGGGTATACCTATTTTTCGTACTTTTGCTCCAACATAGATTGTGGGTTCTTGTTAGAATCGCCTCACATACAATCAATGTTTTGAACAAAAATATTAAAAATATCAAAAATTTTCAAACGAAATTTTCAATTTTTGCATCTGATTTTTGTTTCTACGAGGGGGGTTCAGAAAGTTCTGTCACAGGTGTTATAACTTTGTTAATAGACATAATAGGTTGCTGTATTATACCTTGATTGAAAGGGCTACATTTCTCCTTTATAATGATGCCAAAACAATGCACGAAAAGAAATAAATACTTCGAAATAGACGCCTTGAAAGACACCAGGGGTAAACCACTGGCACGTTTTCTTAAATTTGTGAATATTATTTAAAGAAAATCGACTTCGAAAAAATATAATCCATGTAATATATTTTTGAAACATAGATGAATATATCCTGCAAAAATCAAAATCATTCAGCTGAATTTAATTGAGTTATAGTAAAATGAAATATTGAAATTGGCTTGCTGTACATACATTAAAAATACAGTTTAAATTCAAATGGCATTTATTGACATCTACACGTAGTCCAGTGAGCTTAAAATGCATTTAACCATTTAATTGTTTCATCCTAGTGTGCTCTATAGTAAACTTATAAAAAAGCAAACACATATAATGGTGCAGCGGTGCCAGAAACGCTATAGCGGTACGTATTTTAATGACGTCATATACATTGCTTTATTATAAAGTCAGCATAGCATCGATAACGTCAATTTTTGTCACATAGCTTTTCTAAATATATTATTACTTATAACTGTAAAGTTGGAGAAAATTTGATCGGAAGTTATAAAGATATAACGCATGAAACGCACACAATAATATTCACAAATTCAAGAAAACGTGCCAGTGGTTTTACCCCAGGTGTCTTTCAAGGCATGTATTTCGAAGTATTTATTTCGTTCGTGCATTGTTTTGGTATCATTATAAAGAAGAAATGTAGCCCTTTCAATCAAGTTATAATACAGCAACCTATCATGTATATTAACAAAGTTATAGCACCTATGACAGAACTTTCTGAACCACCCTCGTATATATTGCATGGGCAAGTTTTCGTAATGTTATCTATCAATTTAAACTTTGGTTTATGTTTTATCACATGAGCAATGGCAAACGCAAAGGTGTTTATATTGGCTGATGAATACTCTTGCATATATGAAAATACGCAACTAAGAAATGATGCATAGTTTGAAACAAATCCACGTCCCTGGTGGATTTCGAACCCGGATTGCCGGGTAGAAATCCAATGCTCTAACCACTGACCCGAAGAGTCAACATGTCAGAGATCGTGCTTTAATTTATAGACGCTACGCATCGTGTGATCTGCCAATCCGACCTCCCAACCACGGCAGATAATGCACTAGTCATTTGTATCCCCCACCTAGGGGGCCGGGGATAGCGGGGACCCAGGTTTTAACCTCTGATGAGTCCGGCAGTGCCGGGGATGTGCCGGACATTTTGTCCCCGCCAATACACGGTCATATTATTTCAAATAAGATATTAATTTTATTTTTAACATTTGATAAATTTTTTCTTATTTTTGCTCCAAAACATAGATTGTGGGTACTCGTCAGAAACGCCTCCGCGAGGCGGTTCTAACGTGTACCCCCAATCTATGTTTCGAGCAAAAATAAGAAAAACATCGAAAGTTTCGTACTGAAAATTTTCATTTTTCACAACTTTAAAAATCTCTGTATATTACATAACAATGTTTTCGTAATGGTGCCGGGCTTTTAGCGGGGCTTTAAAATTGAAACGTTAAAAACCCCGCTATTCCCCGGCCCTAGGGTAGCCGGGGATACAAATGACTGGTGCATAATCTCGAATGAATGAGTGGTGCAATGGGACATAAAAATACCAACATGGTTCTCTTCATTTCTGAGAATTGAAGTGGTTATGGTTTATGTCCTACTCAACAGCTTAGGTCTGGATCTTGGTTTAATGACTCTTCCGAACGCCCTGGCTCGAACTCGCGAGTGTCTTAACCATGACGTCATTCAGGTTTCTGTGTTTTCTGACCAGTAACAGAATAGATTATTTATCTATATATACACGTACGCTCTACTCGTATATAGTGCACTTTGGGCTTCAATTTTCAAAAAAGCCTTCAAAATGGTCAATAAAATTTTATTCTAATAAGCGCACACTTAAACCGATACACTGAAAAAGGAAGATGATTCAAAATTGGTTATCTGGTACAAGGATTCTAACCTCTCTGAAATTAATTATATAAATCTTTTTAAAGACCAAGTTTTAATACACCTACATGAAGATTATCGGTGTTTTTTTTTTTTTTTTTTTTTTTATTTTTTTTTTTTTTAAAGACTAGGTTGTGCGCTTAGTGGAGCAAGCGCGTAAATTAGAACTGTTGCGGTTTATATCATTATTCAGTACAAATGATGCAAAACGATTGTTTAGGTGTGCAGATTTATTGCACCTCACATTGCTGAAAATCGTACACTGAGGTTGTCTCAAAACGCCGCTTTTATATCTGCATCCCGAAAACATGCCCATGCCATGTGCAGATTTTTTTGAACCTGTGAAAACAAAGAAACAATATCTGTTGAAAATATTAATATTTGTCCTTGTTTTTGCTCAAAACATAGTTTGTGGGTATACGTTATAACTGTCTTAGCAAGCGGATCCCGAGGCGGTTCCAATGAGTAAGGGTAAAATTTGAAGACAAAAAAAAAAATCAACTTGTACACCCTAGTTTTACTTTATAAAAAGTGTGTTTAAGGGGGGTGTACAGATATGTTTACTTAGAACAAGTATCTTATCGCGAGGTCTAATCAACAAAGGAGCAGCTCTCTATGAAAAAAAGAGAATCTGTGAAGCTGAAAGGAAGCACAGAGAACGCAACGTCAATGCCAATGGACCACCAGCTGACTTGCTCTACTTGAAATTGATAGTTTAGAGCTGGACTTGGCCTAGTCAGCCATCAAGGAACTTACCAACACACACGAATTTACTCAAGAAATAATGATGGTCCTTCTCATTAGTGAGAGACGAACGACCAATTGTTAATTATGTCCCCCCAACCGAAGGTGGGGGACATATTGTTTTTGGTGCGGTTCCCGTCGGCGTCGGCGTCGGCGTCGGCGTCGGCGTCGGCGTCGGCGTCCGCGTCGGCGTCCGCGTCCGCGTAGCTTCTTTCTTACGCGATATCTTTTGAACCAGTGGATGGATTTTGACCAAACTTGCATAGATACATGGTTGGGAGGGGGGAAAGAGTTGATTAGATTTTGGTGACCTTGACCTCATTTTCAAGGTCACCAGCCCATGAAAACTGATCAAATTAGGTTTTCTGACGCGATATCTTCTGAACAAATGAATGGATTTTGAGCAAACTTGCACAAGAGCATTGTTGGGAGGAGGCTCAGAGTTGATTAGATTTTGGTGACCTTGACCTAATTTTCAAGGTCACCAGCCTATGAAAACTGATCAAATTAGGTTTTCCGACGCGATATCTTCTGAACAAATGAATGGATTTTGACTAAACTTGCACAAGGGCATTGTTGGGAGGAGGCTCAGAGTTGATTAGATTTTGGTGACCTTGACCTAATTTTCAAGGTCACGAGTCCATAAAAACTGTTGAAATTAGTCTTTCCAATGCAATATCTTGTAAACCTATTGATGGATTTTGACCAAACTTGCACAGAAGCATTGTTGGGAGGAGGCTCAGAGTTGATTAGATTTTGGTGACCTTGACCGAATTTTCAAGGTCACGAGTCCATAAAAAATGTTGAAATTAGTCTTTCCAACGCGATAACTTGTAAACCAATAGATGGATTTTGACCAAACTTGCACAGAAGCATTGTTGCAAGAAGGCTCAGAGTTGATTAGATTTTGGTGACCTTGATCTAATTTTCAAGGTCACGAGTCCATAAAAAATGTTGAAATTAGTCTTTCCAATGCAGTATCTTGTAAACCAATCAATGGATTTTGACCAAACTTGCACAGAAGCATTGTTGGGAGGAGGCTCAGAGTTGATTATATTTTGGTGACCTTGACCTAATAATCAAGGTCACAAGTCCATAAAAAATGTTAAAATTAGTCTTTCCAACGCGATAACTTGTAAACGAATGGATGGATTTTGACCAAACTTGTACAGAAGCATTGTTGCGAGAAGGCGCAGAGTCGGCTAGATTTTGGTGACCTTGACCTAATTTTCAAGGTCACAAGTCCATAAAAAATGTTGAAATTAGTCTTTCCAACGCAGTATCTTGTAAATCAATTGACGGATTTTGACCAAACTTGCACAGAAGCATTGTTGGGAGGAGGCTCAGAGTTGATTAGATTTTGGTGATCTTGACCTAATTTTCAAGGTCACGAGTCCATAAAAAATGTTGAAATTAATCTTTCCAACTCGATAACTTGTAAACCAATTGATGGATTTTGACCAAACTTGCACAGAAGCATTGTTGCGAGAAGGCTCAGAGTTGATTAGATTTCGGTGACCTTGACCTAATTTTCAAGGTCACGAGTCCATAAAAAAATGTTGAAATTAGTCTTTTCACTGCAATATCTTGTAAACCAGTTGATGGATTTTGACCAAACTTGCACAGAAGCATTGTTTGGAGGAGGCTCAAAGTTGATTAGATTTTGATGACCTTGACCTAATTTCCAAGGTCACGGGTCCATAAAAACTGTTGAAATTAGTTTTTCCGATACGATATCTTGTAAACTAATTGATGGATTTTGACCAAACTTGCTCAGAAGCATTGTTGTGAGGAGGTTCAGAGTTTATAAGAATTTGGTGATTGTGACCCAATTTTAGACAGGGTCCAAAACAAGTTTAAACTATCACACCTTACATGGTGTCTTCCCTAGAAAAACTTCATATCACAAGGTAACTACACTTCAATTACTAAACGGTTGGGGGGACATAGTTTTCCTCAGAAAACATTGTTTTAATTTAGTTTTTTCCCACTTCGGTTTTTGGAGTGGAGATTTTTTCTGTTTGCGCCTTTTCTTGATCATTAACTTGTACCTTTTTGTATTATACGGACATGGTACCATCAAATTAACTGAGACATTATTGTGCCCACGGCCATACTAAACAGAAAAGTGTCTGTTAAAATTTTGTATATGTAGATCTATATCCTTCGCGAAAGAGGCATTTTAAGTGATAATGACTAAAAATTACATTTTTGGCTACATTTTGACTGACATTTAGCGCTGTGTAAGCTTAAAAAATAAGAAAGACCTAAAGAGATGCAAATGAATACTCTAAATCCCAAAAGCTTGTCTGCAGTGATATTGTCTCAGGTTTTAGTACACCTAATGATAGGTATTAGCCTTTTTTCCTACTTCTGTCATGGCATTCCCAAACAAAAATATCCTGAAATGAATCACATCTAAATCATATCTAGATCATGTTTGAATCACTTTTTGTGATCCGTTAATAGTATTTATTTGTGATCCGTTAAATAAATAACTAATAGATCACAAATACTTTTTAAAAGTGATCCGTTAATGATTTATTTGAATGATTTGTTTGGTATCCGTTTAAGCTTTTTTTCTCCGGGCCAAGGAAAAGTGATCTGATAATGATTTGTTACATCTTAGGTTTGTCTTTATGTGATATGTTGTATAACTGATATTTTCGAAGTGATCGGTTAGTGATCTGTTATATGATTTTTCCCACAGAAAGAATGACCGGACATATTCTCTTGGTCTAACTTACATCCGAAGTGTTAAATGCTTTTGTCTTGTTTTATACGTTACTGATTGCGGCATGCTTCTTCGTTTTTGGACTTCATAACTGTAAGTGAATATTGCATAATGTACAAACATGTAAATACATGGATAACGGGAATAGCCTGTAATATTTTGTGTCACCTGACTCAACGAAGTGTAAATTGTAACATCCAAATGCGCGCGCCATTCAAACTCTAGGTTGAAAGTCAGTGTGTGAAACATCCAGGGAGAACGCTAAAGAATACATTTGCCTGATTGTTAAAGTGAATTATATGTTAGAATAAACCTTGACTGGTAAGTTCATATACTTTACCACCTTTTAATGCATGCAGACACCTCCAGATAGATTTTCATAGATTTATGTATACCTTTTTACTGGGAAGTTTTGAACAAATGATTGTGACTTCTTCCACAAAAAAACAGTCTTCTGAATCTGAATCAACATTTGGTTACAGTTGGAATGTACGTTTATACCATGCGATGAATATGTATACTAAACCTAAAGAGATTTCGATTTTTCTGCAGACATTGATACGTCTGTACACATTTTTATATATATGCATGCTGCCCAATTATATGTTTCTCTAATGGACAAAATTAGGAGAAAGTATTTGGTTTTCTCAGCAAAGCCCAGTAACTCGGCTCTATATTTTAGTACTAGACACAAAAAATTGTTAAATATTTAAACTTAGAGGTGTAGACTAACGAATGTGTGTACTATGTATGCCCTTGACCTGGCAATAAAAGTGTTCTTTGTTCCAAGTGATTTAATAATGATCCATTTGTGACCCTGTAGTACACGATTATGCATTAATCTTATGCTGAAAGTAAGTGATCCGGTAATGATTGGTTACAATGTGATTCAAAGGTGATCTGCTAGTATGATCCAGTAATGATTTGTTACAATGTGATCTAAAGGTGATTCGTTAGTATGATCTGTTGGTGATTCATTTGTGTTTCATTAATGATCCGTTTGTGATTGTTTTGTGTGTTGTTAGTGATTATGAGATGATCCGTTGCGCAAACGACCGCCCCAATATATTTAAATAAGTGATCCGTTAGCTCATTTGCATGGCAAATTTAATCACTAATAGATCATTAACGAATTATGATTCAAGTATGATTCATTGGGGTGATCTTAGGTCCATTTATTTTTGTTTGGGTTACTGTGGTTTCAAAGCACATATGACTTTTTTTCCGGAGGGTTGGTGCAGCTTCTGATATCATCGACTGTACATTTGTGTGTGTGTGTGTGTGTGTGTGTGTGTGTGTGTGTGTGTCTCTTTAATATAGATTCGTTTTTGAACGTGTTTCATATTTTTGCCTACATTGAGTTCCATGTGGGTCTTTATGCTGACTATACTGATACAGTATTCCTCCCCGATACATGTATATGAACAGTTCATGCCAACACCATTTCTGCTGACAGTGACAAAGTTATTAAACCCTGTGAATTGTTCATTGCTTCAAAATATCTTATTGTTTTCAATTTAAGAGCGATGGACGTTCTGGATATGTAATCTTCAAGCACACTTTTATCATAAACTCAGTTTGGCAGCAATAATTTTCTTAACGTCAGAAATCGCTTGATTGTTATACATGACATGCTTCTTAGGTTTGTACAGTTTTGTTGATTATCCAATAAAACTAGATACATTTCCTCGACGAGGTCATTATATAACTTCTTTCGCATTAGCCCCTCCGTGAACACATGTTCCTGTATCTTGAGTCGACCACTCTTTTCATGGTTTCAGGGAAATCAGTGAAATATCCATCAACTCTCATATTGAGGAAGAGTTCATACTCCTTGGTCGGGTCTTGGTTATAATCCCAGGCTAGATACGCATCTTCATTCCTCATCGTGTACGTGTGAATCTTTAGACCGTACCTGTGAGCACGTGACACCAGGTCCGTTGGCTCACCGAGATTGGTTTTGTACTCGGTTCCGAGGCTGTACGAAGGTATAATCAAAACTTTCCATGGGCCTATTCCGTAAAATGACTCGGACCATTCCTTCAACCGGGCGTCCGATAAGTTTGCAAGTGGATTCTCAATCAATCGTATAAGAGGCAGCTCGGTGAGTGTTTTCAGTCTCAGAAGACTTTCCTCGTCAAAAGATTGCAGGAAGACTGGTTGTATTTTTCTACGGTAACCATAGCGACGCAACACCTCAACTACCAGTTTCTCAAACGTCGTGTCAGCCATGAAGGGGAGAGAATTTGTCCAACGTGGTAGCTTTGTTTCCAGATGAAGGCCAACGGCCCGGTTACATCTTCTTACTAACTGAATGACCTCTTCTAATGTAGCTATTTCAAACAGGCCGTCATAGTTCGGGTTCCTGAGCTTGTTAGCTTGGACCTTTTTAAGTGTTTTTAGTTCAGCTAGCGTGAAGTCGACTGAAAACCAGTCGTCTTCGACTAAATCATACTGTGTAGTGTCGAACTCCTCGTTGGAGATATTATATGAGGTTTTCTTGTCGGCGAATTGGGGTAAAGATGCAACGTTTGTCGATTCTTTCATGTTTGGCTCGTGCAAGCAGACGATGTGTTTATCTCGCGTGAGCGTCATGTCACATTCTATGACGTCAGCACCTTGGTCGATTGCCGCTTTATATCCTGCAACTATAGAAACGTATTAAGTATAGCTTGTTAAATAGGTGTTGTGGCAAATAGGTTTGTCGAAGAAACCTATTGCCGCACTGTCAGTGATCTTATTTATTCCAATAGATTTTTCAAACATGAGTTAAAACCAGAAGAAGCAGCTACTCGTTGAACCGTTGAATATCCAAACAACTGTTTTGTATTGTTGTTTGTTTTAATGGCATTTTACTGAATACAAGGTCTTTTTTCAAAATGGAACATTTTTTATGAAAATCGAAAATCAGAAGAACGTACTTGTATGTTCTGGTAGTATTCCCAATGCACCACGGTGTGCAATAATCAATGGTCTATGTGTAGGCAGGTTTACACCATGACGAAATCTTATCAGCCCAGTGCCAGCTACCGCCCCACTCAAAAATACCAAACCAAACAGCTCCCGTAGCATTATGATTATCGACAATGAATTCTTAAATAACGTTGTTTTAATCCTTAGGTAAAAATGTTCAAAGGTTACTTTAAATGATTTTTGATTGATTTAAGCCCTTAGGTAGCGTAAAGTATACGTTGAAACCAGGAAAGTTTGTGACTGATTAATTTGAAGAAAAAAAAATCTACTTTATCCTAAGGCTAACTATGTCTTTTGATCTGTACATGCCCTTCAAAAGTTTCGCATTTTACGCTTTTATGTGACAATGTATATTTTAATTGGGTGCCTTACCATAATAACAACTTAGCCATAATCAACAGGTCAAGTAAAAATGGTTGTGTACCCTACACCTTTTTATCCACAAAGACAACATTGAATTATATGATGATTGATAGACATAACTCTGATTTGATTATAAAACATTGCAAAATAGTGATGTAGAATTAGCTTCACATCATTTAGCTTTGCTTTGCCGTACTTTATCCATTCCTGGTGCTTTTCATTTCCAAAGTCAAAACAAATCACTATCTGCATGGCATAAGGCGACTCATGACATGTTGATAGGGTATCAGCTAGAAGTAAATACTCGCCTTAGTGAGTTAGTAGAAGTCACACCATCTTCAGAGGATGAAGTTGAAAATTATCTTCGAATCATCACAAATATATTGATTAGTACAGCTAAAATTTATATCCCTGCATCAAAAGTACCTTACGTTAAACCTTACTGGACCTCCGGGGTTAAACGAGCTCATGATAATGCTAGATTGAAAAGGAAGTTATGGATTGAAAATGGCAAGCCTCTTGGTATGATGCATGACTCATACAAAAATTATAAAACTGCCAAAAAAGAATTTCAAATATGTACAATGTAAAGCCATTTATGAATATGAAAATGAAACTTATAATCAACTGAATAAAAGTGCTGAGCATGATGTACGGCTCTTTTGGCGTTTATCAAAACAAACTAAAAAGAAATCATCAAGTGTCTGTTCAAAACTTGTATATAATTCTACAACAGCAAGATCTCGACAAGGTATTGCTGATTTGTTTAGTACATATTTTCATTCTTTATATGATGAAAATAATATTGAACATTTTCCAAGTTATGAAAATGAAACTCAGAACACTTTAAAATTGACATAGATGATATAATACAGCAAGTAAAGACATTAAAGAAAAGAAAAGCACCGGGCATTGATATGGTTAAGAGTGAACATATCATTTTTGGTGGCAGAACAATTTGTTTCTTTGTCAAATGAATCCATTCAAAGCAGTGCTGCATTTGAATTACATTCCAAACATTTGGAAAACTGGTATTCTTATTCCAATATATAAAGGAAGCCCAAAACAGAAAGATGATCCTGACTCGTACCGGGCTGTATCCCTTTTACCAATTTTATAAGCTCTTTGAGAAGATTATCAATGAAAATATTCAACAATACATAACTAAAAACAACACTGTTTTTCCTTGTAAGCGACAACGAGGTTTTCAAAAATGTTTAAGCTCAATTACTACATCTTTCAATATGCATGAAACATTTTACTCAGCTATTGAATCAAATAAAGTTGTTTATGTAGTATATCTAGACATCAAGAAGGCATTTGATATGGTCAATCATAGCATGTTATTTCACAAACTAGACATTTTAAAAATACCAAAACAAATTTCTAACATTATTCGTCAAGCTTACAAAGAAATGAAAAGAATGTTATGATAAACGGTGTACAATCTATACCGTTTGATATACGAAGAGGCGTTCGCCAGGGTGGTGTCTTGTCTTCATTACTGTTTCTTATATTCATTGATGGTCTTCTAAGAGAGCTAGAGCAGAGTGGGTTTGGTACGGGTTTTTTTTGCGACTTACAGGCTGGTAATCCAACTCTCGCTGACGACCTCACTCTTATTGCTATGACACCTTCACTCTAACAGCAAATGTTGTCTATTGTAGAACGCTATGTAAACAAATGGCAACTGACCATCAGTTACACAAAAAGCTTCATAATGATTATTTCAATATCAAAGAAATTCACCAACTGCAATTTTCATTGTTACAGTACAATTAATTCTCATCTTCTAGAAATTAAAACAAAAGTTACCCATGATTGAATTCCTGTTGTATCAGATATGAAATCAGACTCTGCAATTGAAGTGGCTGTAAGAAAAGGTAGAGCAGCATTTCACTCATCTTTTGGTTTTTGTTTTAGAGATCAAATATTACTAAGCCCGATTACAAGCCTTAAACTCCATAAATCTGTGATACTCCCAACAGTTTTGTATGTTTGTGAGATGTGGCACAATATGAGCATGTCTGCACTACAGTCTGCAGAAGTGTTTAATCATTATTGTTTGAAAAAGATACAATTTTACCAAAAACACACGGTCTGCTATGTGTCAAAGATTAGGTGTAGGGTCGCTCTTATCAGAAATTGATAAGAGAAAGTTGATGTTTTTTCATAAAATTACCCTTCTTTCAGAGGACTCCTTATCAAAACAAATGTTTCTAAGCAGATAATTTCTTAACCAACACAGAATTGCAAACTCAAATACTGTTAATCAATATGGTTTTATTCCTGATCTTGATAGAATTTTAACCAAATATAAGCTAAACCATTATTTGGACAATTTTACGGCAGGAGCCCAGTTACCAACCAAAACATGTTGGAAGCAAATAATAAACAAATCTGTTAGAAATCATGAAAAACAAAGGTTAGCTATGCTGTATGAAAAAGATAAAGACTTTGCAAGGTTTCAAAGAGTTCATAAATCACAAAATCTATATCATCTTTGGAAGGTTCCATCATCTGCTACTGAGTTAAAGCTGATCCATTTTATTGTTAAAAGCTTTGATTTTAGTTCCACAGAATGTCCAACAGACATTTGTATTGTGGTCAATTTTTCAAATATGTTTTCCTACATATAGTAACTTCATGTCAGACAACATTAGAGATTGGAAATACATTTTTGGAATTTATTGTAGACTATTTCACACCACAGTTTAGTGTATATGTTACAGATCTTGAAAATGAAGAATTGCTTTGTTTGCTCATTGGCCAGGAGACCGCACAATATAAATATCTAAACAAAGATGATTATAAAAAGTTACTCATTATATCAGCAAACTACATTTTCATATGTTGCAAACAGTTTTATAATACTGTTTAGAATTAAATGTAAATATCCTTAAAATATTCAAAATCACATGCATTGAAAAGAAGCTTCGATGGCTTAATAGGTTAATATGTCTTGTATCTTTTGTTTTCTTTTGTAATTTGATATGTTCTTTTGTTTCATTTGCATGTATGAGTGTTTAACATGTATGTTTTTGTTATATGTAATCTCATGTTTTGAGGAAATAAACATACGGAACAATATTGAGCCGATACCTTACCTGTAATTCATTTTATTGCCGATAAAAATGTACATAAATGAATAGGACATTGACTTTCAATGTTTGATTTAGACTTAACTACAGCAGATATCAAATTTGTTCTTTCGGAATATTGTAATTTAATTCATTCCTGATTTAATGGATATTGTTTCGTTAAAATATCTTGATTTTTCGGATGGGCAAAATCAAAATTTAAAAAGGTCCTATTTGGTCGCATTATTTCTTATATCTGATATACAAAAGTGTAAAATCTACCAAAGGTGCTTTGGTTAAATGCCAAATATTTCGTTTCCAAAACATTTTTCTAAATTTGTTCTTTCGGATTATTCATCAGAAGAAAATGATCTTTCTAACGGCATGCTTAACTTAAAAATCAAGCGACATTTGGAGTGGGCAAATTGCGTGTGTTTTCTAGCTATTTTGAGATTTTTTCTAATTTCCGTAAATTTTCGTAAATCACAAGTCTTATCGGCAAACCCCGTAAACCGGACGGAGACTGACGAATACCTGTGTATTATCGTCTACTAGTTATTATAAAGGTGTAATACTTCTTTTCCTCATTATTTTTTATTTATTTATTTATTTATTTATTTATTTATTTATTTATTTATTTATTTATCTTTTATTTTCTACAACATGGAGATTACTTATTCACACAAAAGAAAAACATTAAAAAGTCTCTTTTCTCACCTTGAATGCTCATCGCTTTAAAATTTATGAAAGATGCTACACAATGATCTAGATGATCTTTTGAGTATAATTTAATAAATATTACATATCCTCACAGAATGTGACAACAAACGCATAGTAAGAATGCACATCAACAATTTTTTTCATATGGTACCATTTAATGAAGCTATTCAATGTTTTATATTAAACAGATTGTAGTAGAGGCGTAACAACGTTATGAATCCATGTAATATACACACTGTCGAAGGGGCCATTATATCGGCCTTTGTATAAATCTATTCTCACCTTTGAAATTAATTTCAGTTTTATCATACACGAGATGAGTCTTTTCATGAGAATCCTATTCAAAGCAGCGTGAACATGAATAAATACTGGTATACGCTTGTGAGTCTGACTTGCGTATCACGTAAACATGCCCGTGTGGTGTATACCCCCTTGAACCCCACTTTTATATAGAAAATCTGAGGTTTGCAGGGGTTCACCTATTTTTTTTTATTTTTGCCCCAAAAACATAAATTGTGGGTACTCGTTAGAACCGCCTCGGCGAGGCGGTTCTAACGTGTACCTACAATCTATGTTTTGAGCAAAAATAAGAAAAATATCATTTTTCCAGTGAAAATTTTCATTTTTTACAACCAAAAAAAATCATGTAGATTGCATAGGCGTGTTTTCGTAATGGTATGCTTTCTAATCATCGTCTTGTGTGATGCACTGACATATTTCTACTTCAAGCAAGGTCCCTAGATTTAGACTTCACCTGTTTTGTAAGGACAACGGCAGGCCTGTTTGCATCGCGATCAATATCTGGATGCGACCAAAAGATATAAAAATTACTTTTGAATTGTCATGCGGTATCTGATGATAACCAGGTAACCGCGACATTTCGTCGAAAATTACATTTGTCGAAAATGTCCCCATGCCCAGACCCTTATCCCAACCCTATTGGTTGGTGGCTTAAAATGTGGACCTATTGGCTGGTCTTCTACGGAATAAATCTCGATATTTTGCGGTGAATATTTTTGAAGTTACAACATTTTCTACAAAATACATTTTCGACGAAATGTCATGCATCGCCAGGTAACACATTCCCGGGGTCTAGCGTTCATTTCGCTTTCTGTCACATTACAAAAACATATACATGTGATATACAGATTTATTTCAAAAGTTGTAAAACTGCAAATTATCATGAAAAATTTTGATATTTTTCTTCTTTTTGCTCAAAACATAGATTGTGTGTATACATTAGAACCGCCTCGTCAATCTATGTTTTGGAGCAAAAATAGGAAAAAATAAGGTTTACACCTCCATACCACAGTTTTGCTATATAAAAGTGGGGTATAAGGGGGTATGCATTGCATGGACTTCCTGATGAAGTTCACAAATTATCTTTTCGTCACATCCAGATGCTCCTTTGTTGATGAGACATCGCCGCATGGATCCTGTGCAGCCTGCAGTCTGTTTCCAAGACTCTACCCCATTATGTTGAACCCCACTTTCATATAGCAAAACTGGGGTATGCAGGGGTATACCTATTTTTCTTATTTTTGCTCCAAAACATAGATTGTGGGTACTCGTTAGAACCGCCTCGCTGCTCCAAAACATAGATTGTGGGTACTCGTTAGAACCGCCTCAGCGAGGCGATTCTAACGTGTAGCCACAATCTATGTTTAGAGCAAAAATAAGAAAAATCTCAAAATTTTTCAGCTAAAATTTTTTAATTTTTTAAGCTCAAAAATTCTCTGTATATTGCATGGGCATGTTTGTTTAATGAGGATGTCTTTGTAACGTTTCTCCTAGCCACCTTGAAAGCACATTTCTTTCCTATAATTCTACTTTCTATAAATATGGAGAGTTTTTCTTAGCAATGTTACCTTTATGACCATACTCGTGCCTTGCATATCTGCTTACTGGGATTTTTGTGTCTAGAATCTCGCCTTTTTTTTTATTCAGTTTTACGTCCCTTTCAAGCTTTTTCACTCATATCGAGACGAATCAATCGGTAGGTGGGGCGAAAACCGGAGTACCCGGGGAAAAACCACCTGACACACCCGCAAGCAGAACTTGGCTTGTGCCACATGTGACTCGTTCCCCGAGCGAGGCGCGAACCCACAGCGGTGAGATGAAGTCAGCGACCTTAACCACTCGGCCACAGTGGCCGCGAATCTTGCCTTGCCACTGGAGTTTTATCTTTTTCTCAAACAGCTTGAGTTGACACGATTTAATATCTTACATGACGTTGACATACTATTCTGGTTCACATCAATATAAGAGTTGTAAGAGCCGTCTAGACCCAGCTTGGTGTCAGGCTGGATTACAGACATTTGCATGATACCTTACAAACAAATGACTTTTTTAATCTGACATTAAGCTCATATCAATGTGAACTGCTAAAGAGAGTGAATCCCAAGTTATTACATGATTGTGAAACAGACACATTGCCCCTAACATTGTTTGCCTCTGCGCCTACATTTTTATCCATGTCACCTGCATTAAGGAATTAATCTAGCCTGTCTGTCTACGCCTTAAGTTTAGCTTGTAACCTTAGGTATAATAGTAAATGTTACTTGTCATCAAAGCGGTACCTGATTGGAAAGTCAGTATCGCGTCCTGAAATAAATCCATAAACATGACAGAAGACATATGCTGGACGTTGTTGGAACCACTATCAGCTAAGGTTATGCGAATGAGGAACTTCGATTTGAAGAATGAAGATGTTTCAACACGTGATTTGTGGTTTGATGCCTTAGCTAACTTGACAGCTTGCGGTCATGTCGGAACAGTCAGTTAGCCTAACATTACTGCTCAATGCAATATCGTGGAATATGTTTACCATCAATTTACAAAAAAGTCCAAAATGCTCACTATGGAAGCGATGGAAAATAAACGTATAGCAATTAATTTTATTTAATGGTCTAATTCTCAAGAAGAATCAGTCTCAGACGTGGGTTTGAGCTCGGACCGTGACTGTGATGCCTGCTCTGTAGCGAAAGAGCTGTCCCAAGCGATGGTCATTTCATTTCAATGTACCAAAGACTGCCATTCAAACCTACTGATTTATCAACTTTCTATTGGACCAGCCGATTGGCCAGTAACATGACCTTAAACTCACTCCTCCTATGTCATATAAGTCTTCCACAATCATGGATTTAGATTAGATAGATAAACTGTACTGGTCAACTAAGATTGGTCGCCTGAAATCAAGAGACAAAAATATGCAATGTTGATACCAATTTGAACTTTTCTTCAACTTCCCGAATCGAAAGGTCTTGATGCGTCTGTCTGTATTCTTTTCCATTTGGACCCCAAAAGCTAACGCTTACTTTAAGCTAAATAATATACAACCTATAAATGAGATACTGATATCATTAAGTAAGTCATTTTATTTTTATCTTATTTATTAATTTATATTCAATTCAAGGTAATCTATTTTTAGGCATGGGAGTGCAGCAGCGAAGACTCAGATTTAACTAATGTTCAGTCTGATGCGCAGTCTTATCTGAAGTTATAAACAAGTTTCCAATGGTTCAAATATTTGGGCCCGATGATAAATCAATGTGGTTTATTTACATAACATAGCTAAGTAGCTACCATATATATCGTCGCGTAATATGTTCTCGATAGTCATATGTTCTCGATAGTTTTCGTTCTGTCGCGAAGATTTCCCTTTGATTGACGTCATACATTGCCTTGACCCCTTGTTTTGCAGGACAATTAAAGTCCTCAAAGTTTTATCATATCTCAACAATCAGAATGCTCAAAGCAAAAGAAAATTTTTGTGATTCTACAACATTACATTCAACTTAGCCCTTTTCCGCTATTTCCAAATTTCTTATGCATTTGAACCCTAAAATTCAAGTAAACTGACTCCTGGAACAGCCATCCACTTTTCGTCTGTTTTATTTACACCATGATGCTATTATTAGATAAGTAAATTGCGCATGTCTTCCTTGCATTTTAAAAATACGGGAGCAAAAACGTGTTATGGGTTCTTACGTTGCAGTTTACAGGAATTCTTTCAGAAATTGTAAAAAACAGTATGAATTGGTTTCCAAAAAGCAAATTTTGTGGGCATATACCTTTAAGTTTTTATAAGAGCTTATACGGTTGTAATAAGTAAGGCTTTCTGGTGTAAATGGCAGCCTGAGAGGGTGCAGTTTCGATGATTTTGTTGAGGGACATGTTCGGACAGAAGGCTACCTATTTACGGCACGAAGTCATTTCTCGGTGCATTAGTGGTCTAGTTAAGATTCGAACTTCTTGTTTAAAATCACATTTTACAATCTTCACTGCCTTTATACTGCGGTGTTGCATAATTAATATTAAAGCCATATGTCGCCATGATGTGCTCCCGTATAATTGAATTTTTTCCACTTAACCTGCGCGTGACAAATAAAATATGCAAATGTCTATCGAGATCATATGACGGGCCGTTCGATTGGTCAATTTCAACACCATTAGGTCAAGGTCATATCTGTAAACACCCAGCATGGAGATCGGCATAGAATCACCACTAAAACATTTAGAGAAAGAGTATCTGTCGACACGATGAGAATGATTGAAGTGAGTTCAAAGTATTATGAACATTGGCCAATGATTCGCTTACGCTATCGAGAACATATGACACCAGGATAAATTATGTAAAGTAAAGGGGTCAAGGTACCGAAATCGTATATCGTAGCTCATAAAAATCCGTAATAACATTGACGAATACGAGATATGCAGTCATACAGGCATGGAACCCCCCCCCCCCCCCAAAAAAAAAAAAAAAAAAAAAAAAAAAAAAAAAAAAAAAAACAGGAGGGTGATCAGGTGTTCGCGAAGGGTAATGTATGCATGTATCATACTATACTTTTAGCCAGTATATTAAGTGTTGTGCGATCGAGGAATAAAACGGTACAAGTAGGCAGTGATCAGAAAAAGGCGCAATCAGAAATAAATTCCCATTCCAAATAGCGAGGTGGGAAAAAACTAAATTGACAATTAGTCAAACCCTGCCTATACTGAGATTTTTCGGCTGTAGAAATTAAAACATGCCGTCAAAAAACAAAACAAAACAATATTTTAGCACAAAACATTGATTGTGTGTCTAGAACAGCATCCGCGAGGTAGAGACTCCTCACGGACATCGTAAAATCTCCGTACGATTTCTACTCCAATAAAAATAAAAGAGCAGTGAACATATTAATGAGATAGGGGATGGGTCATACCGTGGTTTCGGCTACTTAAGCCTCTTCAGTGACCCTAAAGTGTGCGGATACCCTACGATTTCCGTACGATTTCCTACGATTTCGTTCCAAGGCGATACTTCTGTTGTGGTTCTATTTGTTTTGTGTTTTGGAGTCGAATTTTGTGCCGTTTGAGCCTTATGTACGTTTACATATTTGAAGTTAAGTTCGAATATCTGAGTCGCCGCCTATTGGGGAATAACTGCTCACACTATGTTTTCTTGGTATAAGTACCTAAGTGTCATTTTATTTTTTTCCCACCCCTCGGTTCGTGTAGTGGGAATTTCTTTCTGATTGCGCCATTTCCTAACCATTGCCCACTTGTACCTTTCCCTACGATCTCTGTACGGTTCTGAACCAGAACGTCGAAGAAATCCAGAGCAAGAAATTGTACGATACACGTATGAATTGTCAACACATACGTCGTAGCCAATGATCACCTACGATGTCTAAGAATGTTAGGGGTAATCGCAGATCGAAAAATCGTACGATGATCGGGCTTTCTGTAGCCTGCAATGGCCTGATACATAAATCATACAGATTAATGCTTCTTTACAACGTCGTACACACTACCCCTCAGTTTGGTTAATGAACTTGAACACTCTGATTTTGAACGTGGCATCCCATGTCCTCTAGGCGAAGTATGCAGTTTTAGACGAACAAGTTTTGTAACAGAAAAGCTATTGAATAAAAAAAGTTTTATCCTTTGGAAACAGTGAAAACATTCAAAGGGGATTGTATGGGCCATATTGCGCAATTTCGGGTACTGAACCCTCATCAGTGACCCTTTATAAAATAGGGGACGATGGCCAAATACATGTAAATAGTAAATACACTGCAATTTCAAAACTTTACTCAAGGGAGACACATACCTAGACACATACCTAGACCTAAGCAACTTTTATAGAAAGAAATAAACATTTTTCTTGTGGTTCAAAGAAGGGGCTTCATTTATTCAAGACTTAGTTTCTAGTTCCTCTCAGTATACATGTTTTTCTAGTGCAATGTGAAGCACCTACAAAGAGTCTCGTGATCATGGTGATTGAAAACATACTTATAAAGCAGGCTGATCAATAAATGTTTATCTATGTCATAGGTGGTCCGGTACGGTCAAATAAAAATAAAAATGAGATCCTTTTAGAGCAGTGATCATATAAATGAAAAAGGGAATGGGCCATACCGCGGTTTCGTCTACTTAAGCCTCTTCAGTGACATTATATAGATCTGGCAACATGGGGCCAAAGAGAATTACAAATTTTTGCAACTTTCATCAGAGTAGTCGATAGAAAGACTAGTACTATCAATTAGGGCCAAATATATGAAACATTGGTTAGAAAATGACTCTAAACCGATAATAATGTAATACCCCCGCTGATCTCAAAGGACCAAAAGGCAAATATAATCTGCACTACGGATGATGTACGGGGAGACGTTTTGGGGCCATCACAAGGTAAAAACAAATTGCAATATACATGCAGTAGTATATGATATTGTCACCCTTCGTTGAACAGAAACGTAATAAAACAGTTGTGTTGTTTTTCGTTCTTCTGCCTTTAAATCATGTTCCTCTATCCCAGGACACGTGTAAACAAAAAAAAAAAAAAAAGTTTTGGTTTCTTCACAACTACAATACATTCTTCCGGGAACTCTTTCAATCAGTGAATGGTTTGATTTTGATCTAGTTTAAAATGTTCATAGCTGTCCATCAACCAATCCCTAACTGACATCAGTCAAATTTGATTTTGTATGAGTATAACTTATATCGTTTATATTCTTTATAGCCATAGCAATAATATCTCTTATGACTATTATATCGAGTATAACCTGTCACTATAAGCTTGTTGTAGTCATCAGTGAAGCACAATGTCATTGGATGGAAAGCGAATTCTTCTTTCTTTAAAGTCACTGTTCCCCCTTGCTGTACGGTACCATAAGAATGACTTTGTCTATCATTATTAACCTCTATGCTAATTGAACTTACATCGTCATCAGTAATCATGTTGCTATTGTCTAGCAAAACTCGATATGACCCATCCCGGTTGAGTAACATTACATTTCCGGATGACTGTACTAGAACGACAATATTTCCCTTAATGTCGGAGACTACATAATTTCCACTCCGAACATTTGAATTAATTAATGTAAATACCTCAGTGTTGCCTGTTGATACGCACTTGACAGAGGTATCGGTTAAGTATATGATATCACCGCCCTTCGTTGGACAGAAGCAGGTAACGCCCTCAAACAGCTGTATTGTCTTCAGCACCTCTCCGTTTGAAGCCAATACTTCTATCCCCGGACATTTGAATATTCTAGATCTCTGGAGGTCTTGTGAATAACAATACAGTCTTTTATTATAACACGCGATTTTCTCACACTTATATTTCAGTTTTATTTCGGGGCCGATTTCAACACGTGGAGTGACCGTTATGATATGGACGCTGTTCATCTCATCACGTGTCTGATCCGCCTTCATTACATAGGCGGAAAAGGCAACAGCAACTCGCTCCCTATCAAATACAGCAATATCATTTGGGCAGGTCTCCTTAAACACACATTGAAGGTATCTATTAAAGTCAAATTTCAATTTCATATCATTGTCCAGTAATTCGAGCGCAAATTTATCCGCGGCTTGCCGTGTACCGTCATTTCCATACTTGAACGAAGTCAGGAACTGTCCATTCGGAAGGCAACACATCCGAATTATTTCACGGCGACCATTCTGATAAATATCATGAAGAGCCTTTTGCCCCACAAGTTGCAAAGAAGTAATATCCGAGAAGACTTTTGTACTGATATTGGTAGCAGTCTCTAAAGTTTCCTCAGAACTTCCCAGTTCAGCAATGTCCTCAGGTTCCAAATTAGGCACGTGTTTAGCCATATTGTTTTCGTTGTTGTTGTTGTATTTGTTGTTGTTGCAGTGTTCCGCCGACGACTTATCGGCGCACGTGGTTTAACCGTTAAAATATGAGGGTTGGGTTACGTTCTGGAATAAATGTTTGTTATTAAAACACTGAACAATGTGAGTCACTTGTTGGAATTTTCACAGAACTTCCCAGTTCCATATGAGCCGCGTCTCGAGAAAACCGGATTTTTGCATAGGCAAAACCAAAGATCAGCCTTTGTTTTCGCCACACGGATAGTGCAATTCCTCTACTTACTTAAATGTAAATCCAAAATTTCAAGCTTCTAACCTGCTTCTGAGACATTACAGGCCGGTTTTTGTCGTGCCTGGTCGAAATCCAAAAATCTTCGTTTTCTCGAGACGCGGTTCATATTGTCACATTCAAAGACACTAAATGGAACCAAATCAATTGAGGCGCCCCATGGGAAAACCAACAATCTGCCTAGGCGAAAACAAAGACGCAGATCAGCTTCGCGGTAACCGCGAAGCTGATCAGCGCCTTTGTTTTCGCTACTCGGATAGTACAATTCCTCTTCTACTTAAATCCAAAATTTCAAGCTTCTAGCCTGCTTCTGTGCTTGTACAGGTCGGTTTGTGTCGGACTTGTTCGGAAACCACATTGTTGGTTTTCCCACGAGGCGGCTCAATTATTAAGTTGTGGTGAGGCGTAACAACGTAATAAAATCCGTTTAATATCTACACTATGTAAGGGTGTATTATATCTTTGAATATCATATGAACCGCCTCGTGGGAAAACCAACGATGTGGTTTCCGAACAGGTCCGACACAAACCGGCCTGCACAAGCACAGAAAAGAGCTAGAAGCTTGAAATTTCGGATTTAAGTAGAAGAGGAACTGTACTATCCGAGTAGCGAAAACAAAGACGCTGATCAGCTTCGCGGTTACCGCGAAGCTGATCTGCGTCTTTGTTTTCGCCTTTGCAGATTGTTGGTTTTCTCATAAGGCGGCTCATATCTTTGAATATGTAGCCTCAACTTTATCTGTTTTGTGTATAAAATTAACTTCAGTTTTATCTTACAGGAGATGATTCTTTTCATGAGTAGGCCTATCCTGTTCAAAGCAGTGAGAACATGAATAAATACTATATACTTTTATCACTACGCTCGTGTCTGACTTGCGTATGTTTTCTAATCATCATCTTGTGTGCCATCTTTCAGAATGATACACTGACATATTTCTACTTCAAGCATGGTCCCTAGATTTAAACTTAACCTGTTTTGTAAGGACAACGGCAGGTTTGTTTGCATCACCGATCAATATCTGCATGTGACCAAAAGATATAAAATGACTTTTGATTAGTCATGCGGTATCTGATGATAACCAGGTTACACAATGACAGCCCCTATCTCACTGGAATGCGACAACTGGAGACTAGTTCGCGAATAGTTCGCGACTATTTCGCGACAAAGATAAACGATATAAACACAACTTTCACGTTGCAGTCTCATTGAATAGACATTTTTGCGACAAATTCGCGAATTTCGGTCTAATTTGGAAAATATATCGCGCGACGGTCGCGCGATAGTCGCGCGACTGTCGCACGACAGTCGCGCGACATTCGTGAGAGTGTCTCACGACTTTCCCGCGAATGTAACTTATTTTCGTTTAAATTCGTACGACAGTCGCGCGACATTCGTGCAAGTGTCGCGCGACATTCATACGAATGTCGCTTAGTTTTATTTTCTCGCCAGATAGTCGCGAGGTTTTCGCAAGACTCTCGCGCGACAATCGTACGAGTATCGCAAAAATTTCGCATTGTAAATTCGCCAAAATTTCGCGGCGACAAGTTCGAGACACTCGCACGAACGTCGCGCGACAGTCTTGCAAAATATTTTGGAGAAAAAAATCGCATAAAATTTTTGAACATGTTGAAAACTTCGCGACCAGTTCGCGACTAGTTCGCGACACAAGAAAATTCTCACGACACTCGCGCGACACTCGCACGAATGTCGTGCGAAAGTCCGCGACAAAATTCGCAAAACGGTCGCGAGAAATTCGCATGCCAGTGAGATACTAGCTGATCCACGTCTAGCGTTCGTTTCGCTTTCTGTCACATTACGAAAACATATCCATGTGATATACAGATTTATTTCAAAAGTTGTAAAACAGTAGAAAAAAATGATAGTTTTCTTCTTTTTTGCTGAAAACATAGATTGTGGGTACACAGTAGAACCGCCTTGGCGAGGCGGTTCTAACGCGTACCCACAATCTATGTTTTGGAGCAAACTGAATAAGAAAAATAAGGTATACACCTCCATACCCCAGTTTTTGCTATATAAAAGTGGGGTATAAGGGGGTATACTTTAAATGGGGAATTTTTCTTGATAAAGTTCACAAATTAACTTTCCATCACATTCTGCTGCTCCTTTGTTGATGAGACATAGAAACATGAACCCTGTGCAGCCTGCACTCTGTTTCCAAGACTCTACATCACTATGTTTAAATCCTTTAGATAGATTTTGGGGAAGACCTTGAAAGCACAATCCTTGCTATATAATTCTACATTCTATAAATAAGTCTTTCTTAGCAATGTTATCTTTATGACCATACTCGTGCCTTGCATCTTTGCTTACTAGGATTTTTTGTGTCTAGATTCCTGCCTTGCCACTTGAGTTATATCTTTTTCTCAAGTTGACACGAACATGACGTTGACTATAAGAGTCTTACATGAGTGTCAGGTATGGATAGACAAATCTGTCCCGAGGGTCACATTTTGGCATCACGAGGCTCGCCGAGTGATGCCAAATTGTGACCCGAGGGACAGATTTGTCTATCCATACCTGACACGAATGATGGATTCTTTTTCTTGCTCACCTTAATGCAGCGAAGATTGATTTTTATACTATTTACCTAGAAAAATTAGAAAATCGCGGCGTCCGCCATTTTGATTTAAAACGTTTTGACGTCATTGTGACATGTGCGCTTAGCGACGAAATTACGTGACGTCCTATACAACCAGTGTTAAAAAAGAACATTTGAACGCAGGGTGCGACCGGGGTGAGATATAATCTCCATATAATAAGAGTTGTAGGAGCCGTCTAGACCCAGCTTGGTGTCAGGCTTGATTCCAGACATTTGCATGTTACCTTACAAACAAATGCAATACTGACTTTTTAATCTGAAAGTAAGCTCATTATCAATGTGAACTGCTCAAGAGAGAGTGAATCCCATGTGGGAAAATTTATCGACACATTTAATTTTGCCGGTCTCTACTCTCAGTGAGGATTTGTTCATTTAACAGCATCCAGGTTATGTTCTATGTACTACTTCTGTCGTTTTGTACTCACTTTAAGGTCATAGTTATCACATGATTGTGAAACAGATACATTGCCCCTTACATTTTTTTTGCCTCTGAGCTTACATTTTTATCCACGTCACCTTCATTAAGGACCTAATCTAGCACGTCTGTCTACGCCTTAAGTTTGGCTTGTAACCTTAGGTGGTAGAAATTACTTGTCATCAAAGCGGTCCCAGATTGGAAAGCCAGTATAAATCCATAAACACGACAGAAGACATATGCTCGACAGTGTTGGAACCACTAACTATCAGCTAATTTTATGCGAATAAGGAACTTCGATTTGAAGACTAAAGATGTTTCAACCGGAGGTAAGCGCACGTGATTTGTGGCTTGACGTCTACGCGAACTTGACAGCTTGTGGTCATGTCGGAACAGTCATTTAGTCTAACCTCAATGCAATATCGTGGAATATGTTTACCATTAAATGGCATCATTTACAATTTAGGGATCAAACATGATTTTCCATTCATTAACATTTGCTAGGTCCCGAGGGGAGTGTTGAAAACCAACACTACCCGAGGGACCTAGCGAATGTTAATGAATGACAAAATCATTTTTGATCGCTATTATTGCATGAATTCTGCAGAAACAAAAGAAATAAGGTGCAGAAACGAAAGAAATATGGTGCACTATATTTTACAGCCTCATCACATTTTCATACGCGTAAAAGCTTTCGTTTTATGCTCGTTCCGGGCGGACTTCACTTTCTCATTACTAGCACGTACTTTGCGTTGCGCCCGGTAACGAGCATAAATAAAAGCCATTTATTAACAGCACGTGCGCGCGTGAATTGCAATATTAATGCATGGCTTTTTCTTCATTAATAAACGGCTGTTAATATCGCATGACACGGGTATTTATGCAATAATAAAAGTCCAAACTGCTACCTATGAAAGCGATGTAAAATAAACGTATAGCAATACATTTATTTAATGGTCTTATTGTCAAGAGAATCAGTCTCAGACGTGGGTTTGAGCTGTGATGCCTGCTCAGTAGCGAAAGAGCTATCCCAAGCGATGGTCATTTCATTTTCTACGGCCTTAGTGTATTATTGAAACAAGAATCTCTTTCTAGTTATTCTTGAGTTAATACCTTTATAGGCCTATACTTAAAACCAGTTTTGAAATGGACTATTCCGAAGTGGGTGTGCTCACTTCTAAATTATTGCAAAAAAGTGTATTTATTGAATTTTGACGAGTTTCAAAAGCTGATGTTTTGATATTATGTGGTCTCAGTAAATAATAAAAGGTACTCATTTGTCTATACAGTGAGTTTTTGCTTTTCGAAATTTGGTTAAGAAGTACCTGAATCACCCTTGGACTACCAACTTCGAAATACGTCATAAGTCAGGAAGCAGTTCCATTAATTTAATAATGGCGTCCTTTCATGAAGCAGTTTCATTCATAGATTTATATTTAGTGATCATATTTCAGGAGTTATTCATGCTGTATCCTAATAATCATTGTATTAGGATGAAACGTATTCTATTATCAAAGCATTGCTACATAGAATATAGTGTCAAAGCAACTAGTTTTATTATTTTGGTTGACATTAAATCAATATGGGCTGGTCCATGTGAGACCGTTACAACATTGCCTTCAATCGAAACGGGGTGTAAAGAAAAGAATGAACATGATTCACTGCTTTCTGTTTCATAACTTTGTATAATAAATTTTACAAGGGAGGTCCAAATTGGTCATTTTGAAATTATAATGAACAAAATCTAGTACTTAGAATGTAGAGATTGAATGATTAATTGTTTTATTCACTTGACATACCTGTAAAACGTGTTATTCACTATAATAGACTAATCCAAACTTCCAGCACACTTACTACCAATTATCAATGAAGGGTTGTTCCATTTGCTGCACAGGGGTGTAAACAAATGCTTCCGCATGCTTCCGTTGCTTTCTATTTTATAACTCATGTTCATTAATCTCCAATCACGAGAAAATGTCTTTTCAAAGACAACTTGTGACAAAAATCTAGCATTTAGTATGTAGAACTATATGTAATTTAGTTTGTTTTCTTATTTTACCTGTAAGTCAATAGAATGGGCAAATCCAATATTCCAAAAATAGATTGTCTTCCTAGCAATTTGGGTAAAATACATCACCAAGTATGGTGTACTGGAAGGGTCAAAATGACCGAAGTGGTAAACCGAACTGTCCATGCCTTTTTCGAAATAGACATGCACCCGCAAATATAGGGGTGCACCCACATATTTAGAGGTTCACCCCTATTTTAAGATAGAGGTTAACCCCTAGAATGCCGGTACACCGTCATAGATTGTGATTTTGTCTGGTAGTCCGTTTGATTGTGACTGCTTGGTGGCACTGTTGAGTGTGACTCTTCCAGGTAATTGTGTCTGTATTGTTATACGTTGGTATAATAAATATATTATGTATGTATCATATAAAATACTATGTTATTTTCAGTTACATGCACTGTGTACGTGACATGTTATTTCACATATGTGGCGTTATGTTATGTTGCATATATAATGTTAGGTTACATATGTAATATTATGTTACATCTGTACGTTATGCCATTTTGACCCTTCCAGAACACCATATCTAAGATTTTGAGTGCGTCGTCTTAAATAGGGTAAAATACATCAATTAGTATGAGTCACTTCGTCATAAGGTTAAGATTTCTGAATAAAAAAAAGTTGAATTAAATAAATAATAATGAATAAATCATGAATCGCCAAACGTTGACCGAAATATGCGGCATCGCCCATGGATCCGCAAATGGGGTCTTTTTAGCTATAATTAAATAAATATTACATCTTCATTGACCATAAGGTCGTAAGAAAAAGACGAGCTTCTTGACGCCTAAACACGTATATTGCAGGCATTTTGTTGTTGTAATTCAGAAATGGTGACCCAGTCCCGACATAACCATAGCTGTTGCGTTTGGTATCAAATCAAATAAATGCACAAGTGTGTATTATTGTACTCCATATAGCTACGTTCATACAGTTACATGTGAGTGACTAAATAAACAGACATGCACTGAACAAACAAAAAGCTCTTAACACTTTTAAACGGTTGCCTTACTCCGTGTTTGAGAAATGGTGTGACAGTTGATAGAGGCCAAATCCAAAATAACAAATCACGTCCAGTTTCGAATGATGTCTCTAAAGTCATTGATTGTTGAAAATGTTAGAACGCATGAAAATTAAAGTTGACCGCTATTTACCGCTGACCTATATGCGTCATGGTACTAATAGGGTAATATCTCGGCGCTGTAGCTTATGTCACTTTAATTTGAATGCGTCGACGATGTATCCGCTTTTTTTTTTTTTTTTTTTTTTTTTTGTACCCAAGAGTTTATGGTTATTTTTATGACAACAATGAAACAACTCTATAGTCCGTGTTGCATGCGTTTCTGTCGTCCTGACGATTAACTTGCTCACTACTATTTATTGCGCTCAACCTGACATTAATGTGGAATTGGCACTGTAAATTCAGAAACTTCATTTTCGATGTGCAGACTGGGCATTTAGATATTCACATAACCAACTCGTAAACTTATAATTCATATAGTACAGTTTAGCCTTATTTCTGTGATGAGCATTTACGACAGATCAATTATCATTTTTTTTTTAATTATTAACCAACAGTTATACGTACAAAGAGTCAATACATGCTACTATTGAACCATTCTGTGCCTATTCAACATAAACTTATTGAAAATGAAGTGCAGAAAAAATACAATGTATAAAACACACACTTAATCTGCTGACAACGTTTACGCTCTCCCTTGTAGTCATTTTGATTGTGACTTTGTCTGGTAGTCCGTTTGATTGTGACTGCTTGGTGGCACTGTTGAGTGTGACTCTTCCAGGTAGTCGTGTCTGTATTGTTGTACGTTGATATAAGAAATACATTATGTATGTATCATATTAAATGCTATGTTATGTTCAGTTACATGCACTGTGTTCTGTGACATGTTATTTCACATATGTGGCGTTATGTTATGTTGCATATATTATGTTACATATGTAATTTTATGTTACAACTGTAACGTTATGGTACATGCGTTATATAAGATGCATTATGTTACGTGTTTTGCTACAAACATTTAAGAAATGAATTTCATTTTTCTGGTGTTCATGGAGCTATGAACCGCAGTGGGTCGCGTGCAAAGTGAATGAACCCCGAAGGGGTTCATGTAAGCTTTGCTAGCGACCCACTGCGGTTCATAGCTCCATGAACAACAGAAAAATTAAACTCATTGCTTATATTTACATTCATTTCTCTGTATCGTTTGTTGAAAAATCACCAAGGCGGTCACATTTACCAGCAAACAGAGAATCTACACACAGTGTGTGTTCAAACAGCGGAACGGCTTCGACGTTTACAACGTCCAATCAGATTGGCGAGATTCATGTTTTTGACGTCAAGTTTGGATTACGTCACGTCGCGTGACACAATGTTGTTCATGGAAGTATGTAACTGCAGATCTACAAGTCGTCCGCCGCCTCCGAGCCGGGTACCATTCTCTCCAGCTTTGTCAGTGGAGTTCACGACCAACAAAATAAATGAAGTGAACGGAACGAAAGCCCGATTGTCGGACTAGGAAGTATGAACACAGATGAACATCTAATGGTTCATCTAAGGAGGTTTTAGAAAAATGTAAATATAACGCTATGTTGCATAACGGGTGCTGATTCATTCATGTTGTTACATATGTTGCGTTTTGATACATTATATTACATACATTACATAACTTATGTCACACACGTTATGTCACATACGTTACTTCCGTTTATAATGTATTCCATACTGAGATTTATCAAGATATCATAGATTTGACTATAACAACACTGTCTGTTTTGTGTGTATCTTTGATGAGCTACGCTATTTCAGAATGTATGAAAATTCTTAAGATGCAACGACACCACATATGTGAATGAGAGCATGAGAGAGTGCATATATATAAGTGAAACATGTATTGTTTTAATATTGAATTAATTGTTTACACCATTATGTCATAAATAGCTAGCTATGTTAATTTATTTGGGGGAGGGCTATCTAATGTTTATTTTTGCAAAATTATGTTTACTCCTAAAGATCTTACATGCACAAATATGTTACATACATTGCGTTATGTTACATATTTTACACTATGTAACATATGATAAACTTTGTTACATGCTATGTTATATATGTTTTGTAATGTTGCATATGTTACATATGTTACGTTATATATGTTACGTATGTAACATACGTAACATACGTACATATGTAACATATGTTGCATGATATTTACATTGATTAACTATGCGCATAGCAACCACATCATCATAAAGATAGACAAAATAATTACGACAGATTGCCTGTAAGGATACTATGCTTCTATCTTAACAATAGGTTCTGACCAGTGCTTAAACATTCTAAGCAAATGCATCGAGTCTTGTAAGCTCTAATAACATGCAGAAATGCATTGAGCAATTTTGACGTCATTTTCCAGGACAATGACGTCTGTAGGGTACATATAGTAAATTGGTCATATCTCACAAAAAAAACAAAACTGAAATAATCTGGTCAAATAAAGACTAACAGACTCTAGAAACATATCATACATTCAATGTAACATTGTTTTTCTAATATTCAAAAAAATGTCCGAATGTACTTTTTCTCACGCTGTGGCCCATATATATTACATATGTTGCATGGCGTGCATATTATGTTATGTAGTACAATGTTATATATGTTGTATTATGTCACATACGTTACATTATGTTTCATATGTTTTGTTACAAATGTTACATTGCTACAACATGCCGAGATTATGTCGAGAGTATATCGAGAAGCATGGCGGCTTCGAGTACAATCCACTTTTTCAAACGTAAATGCATGAAAAGGCATGTTTGATCGGCCACTCAATATTAGCATTAACTAAAATGAAACAAGGCCGTATATAACATGTAGCACATGTTATAGTTTTTCTTGTTATGTACGCATTCAAAAGAATGCCATTCAAACCTACTGATTTATCAACTTGATATTGGACCAGCCGATTAGTCAGTAAAATGACCTTAAACTCACCCTTATCCTATGTCTTCCGCATTCATGGATTAAGATTAGATAGATAAAATGGACTGGTCAACCAAGATTGGTCGCCCGAAAACAAGTCACATAAGTTAGTTATTGCTCTATGACACAAAATGACAAAACTTAAACATGTCTGTCAACTATGTTTCTGAAATTCGGCGTTAGCTGTAGAGACTAAATACATGTATCATTTTAGGTCGTCCAATTATGATTTAGAAAATTAAATGGCCAAGTATTTTATTTATTTATCAAGCTGATATGGACATTGTTTCAAGAAGGTTTTCACTTGACGACCCACTGGTCATCTTAGACTTCCATCCAAAGAGACTAAGCTATGCCATATTGATAAAAGTTTGAACTTTTCATCAACTTCCCCAATCGAAAGGTATTAAAGCCAGAGTTCTTGCATCTGTATGCATTCTTTTCTATTTGGACCCAAAAGGCTAACGCTTACTTTAAGAAAAATAGTATACAACCTATCAATGAGATACTGAAGTTCATTAAGTAAGTGATTTATATTTTATTTATTAATTTATATATAACTCGTGGTATCAAAACCATTTTCTGCATAGGAGTGCAGCAGTGAAGACTCAGATTAACTAATGTTCAGTCTGATGCGCAGTCTTATCTGAAGTTATATGCAAGTTTTTATCCCAGGGGTTCAAATATTTGGGTCCGGTGATAAATCATTGTGGTTTATTTACATAACATAGCTAGGTAACGACCATATATAAATTATGTAATGTATGCATGTATCATGTCATACTTTTAGCCAGTATATTTAGTGTTGCGCTCATATACACACTACGTTGCTGCCTTTACAGTGCAAAATACGGGTTACTCAACATGGTAAGAGACAGATAGAGTGTTCCAGAAGTATGCCTAATATTTAGCAAAGTATGCATATTGTCATTGAGCAACCATAATGGATTGGCGACTGTTGACAGTGGTCGTGTGTCTATTCGGGTTCTTCAAAGAACTGCGGCCATCAGAAGTCTATCTTACACATGTGTTGATCTTTTGTTTGATATTTCAGTATCGGAGAATCGACACTAAGCAACCATGATGGACTGGCGACTGTTGACAGTGGTGGTGTGTCTATTCGGGTTCTTCAAAGAACTGCGGCCACAAGAAGCCTATCTTACTCCATATTTTACGGGTGTGTTGATGTGTTGTTTGATATTTCAGTATCGGAGAACCATGATGGACTGGCGACTGTTGACAGTGGTGGTGTGTCTATTCGGGTTCTTCAAAGGACTGCGGCCATAAGAAGCCTATCTTACACCATATTTTACAGGTGTGTTGATGAGTTGTCTTATATTTTAGTATCGGAGAATTGTCACTGAGCAACCATGATGGACTGGCGACTGTTGACAGTGGTGGTGTGTCTATTCGGGTTCTTTAAAGAACTGCGGCCGTCAGAAGCCTACCTGACACCGTACCTGACAGGGGAATGGAAGAATCTCACCGTGGAACAAGTAAGACATCGTTTGAAATAAATATAACTAGGGAATGGACGAATCTCACAGTGGAACAAGTAAGAGTTTGTTTGAAAAAAAAAATATTTAAGAGGCAAATAGTATTGGTACAAGGATGACAGTGGTTGTGTTCTTAAGGAACTGCGTCTGCCAAAAGCATATCTTACACATTATCTTACAGGGAATGGAAGAATCTCACGGTTGAAAAGGTAAGTTTTGTTTTAAAAGCAATTACGGGGAAAGGAATGTCCGAGATGATTTCTTTATAAGGATTTAGGACTGTCCCTTTGAATTACATTCAACAATCGAGGCTCTCTTCATATCTCAGTGCTAGGTTAAAGCTTCACAAGGCGGCACTCGTAACGGAGTGCTGATATTTCATTACAGCACTTAAATATTCGACTATTTCAGCGTTGTGTCTTGTGTGGGTTCGAGCCCCATACGGGGTACATGTGAGACAAGCCAAGTTCAGCTTGCGAGTATGTCAGGTGGGTTATCTCAGGATTCTCCCGTTTTCGCCCCACCTATTGATTGGCCCGTCTCATATGAGCTGAAATAATCTTGAAAGGGACATAAATCTGAATAAAAAATCTTGTCACAATTGATCGTCCCGCCTACACGATAAATTTTGGTCGCATAAAGCAGTAAAAGAACAACAATATATAAACAAAACACTCAATGAAACTTGAAAGAACAACAAATCATATGCATGCGCGTCGAGGTTCATGCTTAAAACTGAGCCGTTGTTAAAGCCGCCTCAACACGACTGGTCAATTATAATAGTTGAATGGGACGTTAAGAATAATTCAAACAAAACATTATGCATACGTATATTGCCAGGTAGACAACGAGATGTACCCCTGGTGGACCTACGCCTACCTGATCTGGCTGGTTCCAGTGTTTCTGCTCACCGACTTTCTCCGCTATAAACCAATGCTGGTAGTGGAGGGTCTCGCTTATATCGGTACCTGGGCACTTCTTCTTTGGGCGCAAGGACTTCCAGCAATGAAATGTGTTGAGGTTTTGTATGGATTGTGCACAGCAGGAGAAATTGGGTACTTTTCATATCTATACGCCATTGTGGAAAAGGACCACTATAAAAAGGTTGCAAGTTTTACCCGTGCAGCACTTCTGTGTGGAAGGTTTTGCGCATATCTTATGGGACAGCTCTTGGTTTCATTCGAAGTGATGGACTACTTTCAATTAAATATCATATCATTTTCCAGCGTCATTTTTGCATTCCTTATTGCTGTGTTCTTGCCAAGGGCAGCTTACTCTGAGATATTCCACCGCGAGAAAATAGATCCGGAAGCACAAGCAGAACAAGAAAAGAAGGAGAAGCCGGGCCGCACCCAAGACGATAAAAATACTGTTTCCGAGCAAATAAAAGCTGGCTTTATTTTTATGTGGAAAGAAATAAAGGGCAATTACTCCTCCAAGTCCGTATTGATGTGGTCTATGTGGTGGGCATTGGCATCATGTGGCAACTATCAAGTTCAGAATTATATCCAGAACTTATGGGAAGTCATTTCTCCACATGATGAAAGCGGCACGATCTATAACGGTGCAGTAGAGGCAGCAGGCACACTCGTAGGTAAATACTCATGGGGGACACTTACTAGTATCTGATGCCATTTTATAGCTTATGATCTTAATAAAACGATGGTACCTTTAGTGTTAAATGTTGTTTTTCTAACGAAGGGACGTCGTAATATCCTTTTTGTTAGATTTTGAATGAAAGAATGCCGGCATACTCTTTTGTTTTCAGTACTTAAGTATTGAATGAAACAATGCCATTGTCGTGATACTCTACATGAAAATTAAAACTGAATAATACATGCGTTCGTATGTGGATGTCTTTATGCTGAGAAATCTCACATAAAAACAATTTAACGTATCTTTTTCAGCGGCAGCAAGCGTCCTGGCTGTAGGATTCCTACCCGTTGATTGGTCAACTAAAGGTAGAGCAGAAATCCTGATAGCAGTGGTGTGCGCCATTAATGCTGTTTGTTTGTTCATTATCGGGCGGACTGGGCAGATCTGGGTGGCTTACGTGCTGTACGACGTCTTCAGAGCAACGTATCTGACGGTCATCACTATTGCAACGTAAGATCATTTTATCAAATGTCAGGTGGCATCGACCACGAACGCAACCAAATTACGCGACATTCCAATTAAACTAACATCTCATCCACTTTTACTGCTACTTGCATCTGAAGGTATTTTTTCTTTATTACAATGTACAATATTTAACAAAAGATACAACACTTAAATATGCACATGAATTCATAATAATGACAGATTGTCGTGTTAGTTTTCCGATCTAGGTCTTAGGAGTGAGCCTTACGTGATGATTGCGCCCATGACGTCGCATCGACGTCGATCTGACGTCATTCTGACGTCATGTGCCTGCTGGGCGCTATTTCGCCATCATTGCTTATACTTGGTAATAATTTCAAATGATGAAACTACCAAAAAACGAAATATATTCATATGACTCGTCTATTTTTTTCTCATTTTAGGGCACAGATCGCCAAGGCTCTAAAGCACAAGCGTTATGGTTTTGTATTCGGTTGTAATACGTTTCTGGCGCTGCTTATAGAAACCATTCTAACGTTGATTGTGGTAGACAAAGCAGGGCTTGGAGTGGACGTTCAGACACAGGTATACCATTAGACCATTCTTATTCTTAACACTAATAATGTTGGATGTTTTTTTCTAAGTTTGTGAGTATTTGGGTAGTGGAAATAACTTACGAATTAGCCTTTATTAAATAAATAAAAAAAGTAATTGTTCTTTTAAAAAGTAATTTCTGTTCGGTTTAATGAAATATTCAATAATGCCCTTGCAATATGTGTGGGCTTTATGTACTAGGTTTCAAATATAGCTCTACCCGAATATCGAGCCCACTTTCCCCTTCAGAGAAATCAAATAGCTTCATCACTACTCTATGGGTTCTTTCCTAAATTATTTGGTTTGTACAGTTCCAGGTATATGGTGGATATTTCGGCTTTATGACCGTGCTGTTCGTAATAGTAGCTGTGGTCAGCATAGTCAGACAGAGACCTAGTGACATTGACAAAGAGGAACACAGTACTGTAGATAATGTGAAACTTTCTAACATATACAACCGGAACCGAAACTCAATCAATGGCTCTGCATCTTGAAACGTCTAATAAATATAAAACAATGTTGTATACACGAACACAAAGACGCGCTGTAGACACTGTGCTACCCCATAATGAGTGGCTCGTGTCGTGCATTCAAGTAGTAGTTCGTAGTAGTAGCTGTCAGCAGTGTTGTCGGACAAGGACCTAGGGGTACTAACAGACAAGCACACAATACAGCAGATAGTGTAAAACTTTCAAACATGCAAAATATGGATAACCAGAAGAAACATAACAACAAATTCAATGGGGGCGTATGTAAAGCAAGTCATTTTAAGAATCAAAGTATCGCTGTAGTCATTAATTGTGATATCTCGTATTGAGTGGTCAGGTAGGAAATGTGATCTTGCTATTTGGATAGAGAAGTCTTAGATCGTGTACTAAAATAAGAGGTGAAGGTGACTTACTCTTATAGACGTTGAGGAGCCAATAGACCCTGGTGCACCATGCCGGGGATTTTTGTAGGCTCCCTATCAAATACAGCAATATCATTTGGGCAGGTCTCCCCTAACAGACATTTGAGCCGCGACGCGAGAAAACCTGTCTTCGGGAGTTCCGACCAGGTGCGACACAAACCGACCTGTACAGTCTCTGAAGAAAGTTAGAATCTTGAAATTTTGGGTAGAGGTAGAGGAGGAATTGTCCTATTCGAGATGCGAAAACAAAGGCGCTGATCAGCTTCGCAGTTACTGCGAAGCTGATCTGCGTCTTTGTTTTCGCATAGGCAAATGTCCGGTTTTCTCATGACGCGGCTCAATTTTAAGGTAGCTATTGAAGTTAAACTTCAATTTCATACCATCGTTCAGTAATTCGACCGCAAATTTATCCGCGGCTTGCCCTGTATCGTCATTTCGATACTTGAACGCTGTCAGGAACTGTCTATCCAGAAGGCAACACATCCGAATTATTTCACGGCGACCATTCTGATAAATATCATTAAGAGCCTTTTGCCCCGCAAGTTGCAAAGAAGTAATATCCGAGAAGACTTTTGTACAGATATTGGTAGCAGTCTCTAAAGTTTCCTCAGAACTTCCCAGTTCAGCAATGTCCTCAGGTTCCACATTGGGCGCATGTGCAGCCATATTGTTGTTGTTGTTTAGTAGTGTCCCGCCGGTGACTTATCGGCGCGCCCGGTTTAACCAGTAAATAGAGGGGGTGGGCGTAGTTCTGTTATAAAAGTTTGTTATCAAATCAACTGAACAATGTTTGTCACTTCTTGGAATGTGCACAGAGCATCCCAGTTCCATATGAGCCGTGTCTCGAGAAAACCGGATTTTTGCATAGGCAAAAACAAAGATCGGCTGTGCAGTTTAGCCTTTGTTTTCGCTACACGGATAGTGCAATTCCTCTACTTACTTAAATGTAAATCCAAAATTTCAAGCTTCTAACCTGCTTCTGAGACATTACAGGCCGGTTTGTGTCGTACCTGGTCGAAATCCAAAAATCTTCGTTTTCTCGAGACTCGGTTCATATTGTCACATTCAAAGACACTAAATGGAACAAAATCAATTATTAGATTGTGGTGAGGCGTAACAACTAATTAAATCCGTTTAAAAAAAACCTACACCATCTAAGGGTGTATTATATCTTTGAATATGTAGCCTCAACTTTATCTGTTTTGTGTATAAAATTAACTTCAGTTTTATCATACAGGAGATGAGTCTTTTCATGAGTATCCTGTTCAAAGCAGTGAGAACACGAATAAATACAATACACTTTTATCACTACGCTCGTGTCTGACTTGCGTATGTTTCAAATCTTCGTCTTGTATGCCATCTTTCAGAATGATAGACTGACATATTTCTACTTCAAGCATGGTCCCTAGATTTAGACTTAACCTGTTTTGTTAGGACAACGGCAGGTTTGTTTGCATCACCGATCAATATCTGCATGTGACCAAAAGATATATTTTTATGACTTTTGATTAGTCACGCGGTATCTGATGACAACCAGGTTACACATTGTCCCAAGTCTAGCGTTCATTTCGCTTTCTGTCACAGTACGAAAACATAACCATGTGATATACAGATTTATTTCAATAGTTGTAAAACTGCAAATTTTCAGTAGAAAAAAATTGATAGTTTTCTTTTTTTGCTCAAAACATAGATTGTGGGTACACGTTAGAACCGCCTTGGCGAGGCGGTTCTAACGCGTACCCACAATCTATGTATTGGAGCAAAAATAAGAAAAATAAGATATACACCTCCATACCCCAGTTTTTGCTATATAAAAGTGGGGTATAAGGGGTATACATTACACGGAGATTATATTTTCGTCACATTCAGCTGCTCCTACGTTGATGAGACATTGAAACATGAACCCTGTGCAGCCTGCAGTCTGTTTCCAAGACTCTACATCAGTATGTTTAAATCCTTTAGATAGATATTGGGGAAGTCTTTGTAGCGTTTCTCCTGGCCACCTTGAACGCACATTTCCTTCCTATAATTCTACATTCTATAAATAAGTCTTTCTTAGCAATGTTATCTTTATGACCATACTCGTGCCTTGCATCTCTGCTTACTAGGATTTTTGTGTCTAGAATCTTGCCTTGCCACTGGAGTTATATCTTTTTCTCAAACAGCTTGAGTTGACACGATTTACTGTCTAAAAACTTGCCTCTGATAATGGTTTTTCGCAGAAAATTTTTGTATGGGGGACGACAGAAAAATTATTTTAATGTCAAAACCTTGATCTTAGTTTGTCCTAATAGGACCTGCAAAAATTTTGAAAATCGGTGAACAAATAAAGTTTTTATGGCCAAAATGAATTTTGCATAGGGATTTTGCATTGGAAAGGGAGATAATCGATGATCGTGAAAATGCATATTTTCGAGAATTTTTACCTGATCATGAAGTTTTTGTCTCAGGTATGTCATTTGTTTCAATTTAAAATAATTTTGAGCAATCATGATTAAATAGTTAGAATTTAAAATTTTTGCGGGAAAATATTTACCTCCCTTCCATGAGATTTTTGTACAGGAAATCCCTATTCAAAAATGTTTTTGACCAGAACTTTTTTATTTGTCAACCGATTTTCAAAATTTTTCTTGCATATTTTGCGACAAACTAGATGCTATATTGTGCCAAGAAAATATTTCTTCTACATTTGAACAGTTGTAAAATATATGCGAAAAAACATTATCACACACTACGAAACAGACTTTAATATCTAACATGACGTTGACACACTATTCTAATTCACCTCCATATAATAAGAGTTGTAGGAGCCGTCTAGACCCAGCTTGGTGTCAGGCTTGATTCCAGACATTTGCATGTTACCTTACAAACAAATGCAATACTGACTTTTTTTAAAATCTGAAAGTAAGCTCATTATCAATGTGAACTGCTCAAGAGAGAGTGAATCCCATGTGGGAAAATTTATCGACACCTTTAATTTTGTCGGTCTCTACTCACAGTGAGGATTTGTTCATTTAACAGCATCCAGGTTATGGTCTATGTACTACTTCTGTCGTTTTGTGCTCACTTTAAGGTCATAGTTATCACATGATTGTGAAACAGACAAATTGCCCCTAGCATTTTTTGCCTCTGCGCTAACATTTTTATCCATGTCACCTGCATTAATTATAAGAACCTAATCTAGCACGCCTGTCTACGCCTTAAGTTTAGCTTGTAACCTTAGGTAGTAAACATTACTTGTCATCAAAGCGGTACCTGATTGGAAAGCCAGTATCGCGTCCTGAAATGAATCCATACACATGCCAGAAGACATATGCTGGATGGTGTTGGAACCACTATCAGCTAAGGTTATGCGAAGAAGGAACTTCGATTTGAAGAATGAAGATGTTTCAACACGTGATTTGTGTTTGACGCCTTCGCTAACTTGACAGCTTGCGGACCCTTTACGAAAAGTCCAAACTGCTATCTATGGAAGCGATGTAAAATAAACGTATAGCAGTTAATTTTATTTAATGGTCTAATTGTCAAGAAGAATCAGTCTCAGACGTTGGTTTGAGCTCGGACCGTGCCTGTGATGCCTGCTCAGTAGCGAAAGAGCTATCCCAAGCGATGGTCATTTCATTTTTAGCTCACCTGAGCCGAAGGCTCACAGGTGAGCTTATAGTATACCCATGCTCCGGCGTCCGTCCGTCGTCCGTCGTCGTCCGTCGTCCACAATTTCAAAGATCTTCTCCTCTGAAACCGCTTGGCCAATCATAACCAAACTTCATGTGGAGCATCCTTAGGAAGGGGGAACGAAAGTTTATATAAATGGTCCAGGTCATATGACCAGATGGCCGCCATGGCTATAAATAGCAAAAACCTTTAAAATCTTCTTCTCCAGAACCAGTGGACCGATTTCCACGAAACTTGGTATGTAGCATCGGGGACGCCGGCCCATCATAGTTTATGTAAATCATGACCCTAGGATGACCTTGACCTATTTTACTGCAAGGTCAACTTAGGTCTCCAATGCATTTGAATGGGAAAAATGGTAAAATGCTATTTAATGGGTAAAACTTACTGGGAATAGGCAAATGGACAGAAGATTAATGTTTATGGAAAATTTAAGCCCTTGGGGGTTGTCTGCCACTGCCCCGGGGCTATATACATATATATCACCATAATATTCAAACATCTTCTTTTCTGGAACCGCTAGGCCAATCAAAGCCAAACTTCATGAGGAGCATCCTTGGGAAGGGGGAATGAAAGTTTATATAAATGGTCAAGGTCACATGACCAAGATGGCCGTCACGGCTATAAATAGCAAAAACGTTTAAAAATCTTCTTCAGAACCAGAAGGCCTATGATTTTGAAACTTGGTGTGAAGCATTGGGGAATAGAGCTCTACTAAGTTTAATTAAATCATGACCATGGGATGACCTTGACCTATTTTACGGCAAGGTCAGCTTAGGTCGCCCATGAATTGGAATGGGAAAAAATAATAAAATGTAATTAAATGGCAAAAGAAATGCTAGAAATGAGCAAATGGACAGAAGATTTATGTTTAAGAAAATATTTTGGGCCCATGGGGTGGTCTGCCCCTGCCCCGGGGCTATATACATGTATATGACCATAATATTGAAACATCTTCTTCTCTGAAACCGCTAGGCCAATCAAAGTCAAACTTTTTGTGGAGCATCCTTAGGAAGAGGGAATGAAAGTTTGTATAAATTGTCAAGGTCACATGACCAAGATGGCCTCCATGGCTATAAATAGCAAAAACGTTTAAAAATCTTCTTCTTCAGAACCAGAAGGCCTATGATTTTGAAACTTGGCATGAAGCATTAAGGAACGGAGGTCTACAAAATTTGTATAATCATGACACTGGGTGACCTTGACCTATTTCACGGCAAGGTCAACTTAGATCGCCCATGCATTTGAATGGAGAAAATTGTTAAAATGTCATTTGAAGGACAAAACTTGCAGTTAATTGGCAAATAGACTGAATTTTTATGATTTGAAAAAGACATTGACTCCAGGAGTTATTCTGACCCTGCCCTAGGGTTATATACATGCATTGTACCATTCTAGTCTAACAAGTTTATTGGTACATGTATATATCTCAGGTCTCAGGTGAGCGTTTACAGGACCATTGTTCCTCTGGTTATATACGCATTCAAAAGAATGCCATTCAAACCTACTGATTTATCAACTTGTGATATTGGACCAGCCGATTGGTCAGTAAAATGACCTTAAACTCACCTATATCCTATGAGCCGCCTCGTGGGAAAACCAACAATGTGGTTTCCTATGACACAAACCGGCATGTACAGCTACAGAAACAGGCTAGACGCTTGCAATTTTGTAGTTAAGTAGAGGAGTGATTGTACTATCCGAGTAGCGAAGATAAAGATCTGCGCCTTTGTTTTCGCATATGCAAATGGTTGGTTTTCCCATGAAGCGGCTCCTATGTCTTCCGCATTCATGGATTAAGATTAGATAGATAAAATGGACTGGTCAGCCAAGATTGGTCGCCCGAAAACAAGTCACATAAGTTAATAGTTATTGCTCTATGACACAAAATGACAAAACTTAAACATGTCTCTCAACTGTGTTTCTGAAATTCGGCGTTAGCTGTAGAGACTGAATACATGTATCATTTTAGGTCGTCCAATTATGATTTAGAAAATCAAATGGCCAAGTATTTTATTTATTTATCAAGCTCATATGAACATTGTTTCAGTAAGGTTTTCACTTGACGACCCACTGGTCATCTTAGACTTCCATCCAAAGAAACCAAACTATGCCATATTGATAAAAGTTTGAACTTTTCATCAACTTCCCCAATCGAAAGGTATTAAAGCCAGAGTTCTTGGATCTGTCTGCATTCGTTTCTATTTGGACCCAAAAAAGGCTAACGCTTGGTTTGAGATAAATAGTATACAACCTATTAATGAGATACTGAAGTTCATTAAGTAAGTAATTCATATTTTATTTATTAATTTATATATAATTCGTGGTATAGAAACTATCTTTAGGCATGGGAGTGCAGTAGCGAAGACTCGGATTCAACTATTGTTCAGTCTGATGCGTAGTCTTATCTGAAGTATATGCAAGTTTTTATACCAAGGGTTCAAATATTTGGGTCCGATGATAAATCAATTTGGTTTATTTACATACTACCATGAATAAATTATGTAATGTAACCATGTATCATGTTATACTTTTAGCTAGTATATTTAGTGTTGTGCGATCGAGGAATAAGAAGGTACAAGTCGGCAGTGATAAGAAAAAAGCGCAATCAGAAATAAATTCCCATTCCAAAAACCGAAGTGGAATAAAACTAAATTGACAATTAGGTACAATCTTGTAAGTTATGCTGTGAACAAGCACACAAAAGACTTACTGATAAACAGAATGCTCAAGATTTTATTTTCATTAATACAACTTATACTGGTATTTGAAATACCAATGGTTTGGTTGTATTTGCTGAAAATGTGTCGACAAGATAGTGCAAAATACGGGTTACCCAGCAATTAATGATAAGAGACTGACAGACTGTTCCAATATTATGCCTTATATTTCAGCAAACTAGGCCTATTGCGACTGAGCAGCCATGATGGACTGACGACTGTTGACTGTGGTGGTGTGTCTATTCGGGTTCTTCAAAGAACTGCGGCCACAAGAAGCCTATCTTACTCCATATTTTACGGGTGTGTTGATGTGTTGTTTGATATTTCAGTATCGGAGAATTGTCACTGAGCAACCATGATGGACTGGCGACTGTTGACAGTGGTGGTGTGTCTATTCGGGTTCTTCAAAGGACTGCGGCCATAGGAAGCCTATCTTACACCATATTTTACAGGTGTGTTGATGAGTTGTCTTATATTTTAGTATCGGAGAATTGTCACTGAGCAACCATGATGGACTGGCGACTGTTGACAGTGGTGGTGTGTCTATTCGGGTTCTTTAAAGAACTGCGGCCGTCAGAAGCCTACCTGACACCGTACCTGACAGGGGAATGGAAGAATCTCACCGTGGAACAAGTAAGACATCGTTTGAAATAAATATAACTAGGGAATGGACGAATCTCACAGTGGAACAAGTAAGAGTTTGTTTGAAAAAAAAAAAATATTTAAGAGGCAAATAGTATTGGTACAAGGATAACAGTGGTTGTGTATTTAAGGAACTGCGTCTGCCAAAAGCATATCTTACACATTATCTTGCAGGCAATGGAAGAATCTCACGGTGGAACAAGTTAAGTTTGTTTTAAAGGCGATTACAGGGGAAAGGTGTGCCCAAGATTATTTCTTTATAAGGATTTATAAGGACTGTCCCTGCGAATAACATGCAAGAATCGATGCTTTATTCATATATCAGTATCAGGTTAAAGCTCTATAAGGCGGCCCCCGTGACCGAGTGCTGATATTTCAGTACAGCACTTAACCATTCGACTATTTCACCGCTGTGTCTTGTGTGGGTTCGAGCCCCATACGGAGCACATGTGAGACAAGCTAAGTTCAGCTTGCGGGTGCGTCAGGTGGGTTTTCTCGGGATTCTCCCGTTTTCGCCCAAACTATTGATTGACCCGTCTCATATGAGCTGAAATAATATTGAAAGGGACGTTTAAACTGAATAAAAAAGCTCGTCAAAGTTTATCGTCTCGCCTACACGGTAATCGGGTCGCATAAAGCAGTAAAAGAACAACAAAATCTATATAAAACACTCAGTTAAACAAGTCACAAGCATGAATGTAGAGCTTTATGCTTAAAATATAGCCGTTGTTAACGCCACCTCAACATGACTGATCATTTTTTTTTGTTGACTGGGACTTTAAGAAAAAATGAAACTAAACCTGAATCTTGCGTATTTTGTCAGGCCGTAGACATGTCCGTGCAATATATATCCTCGTAAACACCACTTTTATATAGTAAAACTGGGATGTGCAGGGGTGCGCCAAGGCGGTTCTAACATGCACCCACAATCTATGTTTTGAGAAAAACTAAGAAAAGTATAAAAAAAAATCTAATGAAAATTTACAACCCCCCCCCCCCCAAAAAAAAAAAAAAAAGAAAAAAAAATCTGTATATTACATGAGCGTGTTTTCGTAATGTTTTGTCAGGTAGACAATGAGATGTACCCGTGGTGGACCTACGCCTATCTGATCTGGCTGGTTCCAGTGTTTCTGCTCACCGATTTTCTCCGCTACAAACCCATGCTGGTAGTGGAGGGGCTCGCCTACATCGGTACCTGGGCACTTCTTCTTTGGGCGCAAGGACTTCCAGCAATGAAATGTGTTGAGGTTTTGTATGGATTATGTACGGCAGGAGAAATTGGGTACTTTTCATATCTATACGCCATTGTGGAAAAGGACCACTATAAAAAGGTTGCAAGTTTTACCCGTGCAGCACTTCTATGCGGTAGATTTTGCGCATATCTTATGGGACAGCTTTTGGTTTCATTTGAAGTGATGGACTACTTTCAGTTAAACATCATATCATTTTCCAGCGTAATTTTTGCATTCCTTATTGCTGTATTCTTGCCAAGGGCAGCTTACTCTGAGATATTCCACCGCAAGAAAACCGACCCGGAATCTCAAGCAGACCAAGAAAAGAAGGAGAAGCCGAGCCGCACCGAAGACGATAAAAATACTGTTTCCGAGCAAATAAAAACTGGCTTTATTTTTATGTGGAAAGAAATAAAGGGTAATTACTCCTCCAAGTCCGTATTGATGTGGTCTATGTGGTGGGCATTGGCATCATGTGGCAACTATCAAGTTCAGAATTATATCCAGAACTTATGGGAAGTCATTTCTCCACATGAAGAAAGCGGCACGATCTATAACGGTGCAGTAGAGGCAGCAGGCACACTCGTAGGTAAATACTCATCATGGGGGACACTTACTAGTATCTGATACCATTTTATAGCTTATGATCTTAATAAAACGATGGTACCTTTAGTATTAAATTTTGTTTTTCTAACGAAGGGACGTCGTAATATCCTTTTTATTAGATTTTGAATGAAAGAATGCCGTTGTACTATTTTGTTATTGAATGAAACAATGCTATTGTCGTGATACTCTACGCTCGTACATGACAATTAAAACTGAATAATTCGTATGCGCATGTCTTTATGCTGAGAAATCTCACATAAAACAATCTAACATTTCTTTGTCAGCGGCAGCGAGCGTCCTGGCTGTAGGATTCCTACCCGTTGATTGGTCAACTAAAGGTAGAGCGGAAATCCTGATAGCAGTGGTGTGCGCCATTAATGCTGTTTGTTTGTTCATTATCGGGCGGACTGGGCAGATCTGGGTGGCTTACGTGTTGTATGACGTCTTCAGAGCAACGTATCTGACGGTCATCACTATTGCAACGTAAGATCATTTTATCTAATGTCAGGTGGCATCGACCGCGAACGCAGCCAAATTACGCGACGCTCCAATTGAACTAACATCTCATTCACTTTTACTGCTAGTTGCAGCTGTAGTTATTTTTTTTTCTTTATTACAATGTACAATATTTTTAACAAAACACTTTCATATGCATATGAATTCATAATGATCAACACGATATGTTCTCATTGTTTTGTAACAGATTGTCGGGTTAGTTTTCCGATCTAGGTCTTAGGAGTGGGCTTTAGGTGATGATTGTGCCATTTCGCCATCATCGCTTATTCTTACACTTTGTATTGATTTCAAACGACATGTATTCATATGACTCATATATTTCTTCTCATTTTAGGGCACAGATTGCCAAGGCTCTAAAGCACAAGCGTTATGGTTTTGTATTTGGTTGTAATACGTTTCTGGCGCTGCTAATAGAAACCATTCTAACGTTGATTGTGGTAGACAAAGCTGGGCTTGGAGTGGACGTTCAGACACAGGTATACCATTAGACTTCTTATTCTTTACACTAATTATGTTGGCTTTTTTCTTTTCTAAGTTAGTGAGTATTTGGATAGTGTGAATAACTTACGAGTTAGTCATTATAAATAAATAAATAAATAAATAAATAAATAAATAAATAAATAAATAAATAAGTAAATATTTAAATAAAATTCAAATATAGCTCTACGGTGTTCTAAAATCTCGAGTATCGAGCCCACTATCCCCTTCAGAGAAATCAAATAGCTTTATCACAACTCTTTGGATTGTTTCCTAAATTATTTGGTTTGTACAGTTCCAGGTCTATGGTGGATATTTTGGCTTTATGACAGTGTTGTTCGTAATAGTAGCTGTGGTCAGCATAGTCAGACAGAGACCTAGTGACACTGACAAAGAGGAACACAGTACTGTAGATAATGTGAAACTTTCTAACATATACAACCAGAACCAAAACTCAATCAATGGCTCTGCATCTTGAAACGTCTAATAAATATAAGACAATGTTGTATACACCAACACAAAGACGCGCTGTAGACACAGTGCTACCCCATAGTGAGTGGCTCGTGTCATGCATTCAAGTAGTAGTTCGTAGTAGTAGCTGTCATCAGTGTTGTCGCACACGGACCTAGTTGCATGTAGTCATTGTGATATCTCGTATTGAGTGGTCAGGTAGGAAATGGGATCTTGCCAATTGGATAGAGAAGTCTTAGATCGTGTACTAAAATAAGGGGTGAAGGTGACTAACTCTTATGGTACAGTTTGTATTAAACTTTTCAAGCGAACTACAATGTTGACAACACAATCAACGTTTTGGATGATGAAAACAAAATAACTTTGATAAAAATGATATTTTTTCATCGTTCGTGTTTTATTGAATCCCATCTACGATTAAGGTATATGAGTGTTTGAGTTTATGCATATGTGAGATACTTGGGCAAAGGTGTCACTGGGATAAGAATACATAAACACGGGTAAAATAGCATAAAACCTACAAAACCAATATAAGCTATACAAACTACCAAAGTTTGAAAATTCGAAAATAGAAATAATGTGTAAGATACTTGGTTTAAGCCCGCCAGTAACTTTGTGTTACTGATCGTTCCAAGTCGATACTTCTGTAGTGGTTCTTTTTGTTTTATGTCTTGGTGTTTAAAATTTTTTGTGCTGTTGGCGCCTTATGTATGTTTTCATATTTTTAGTTAAGTTAAGGTAACTGAGTGGCCACCTATTGGGAAAATAGCTGCTCATTCGGCTTATGATATGTTTCATGGTATAAGTACCTGATTGTTAGTTTGGTTTTTTCCCACTCGGTTTTTGGAGTGGGAATCTTTTTCTGATTGCGCCTTTTCCTGATCTTTGCCTACTTGTACCTTTGTATGAAATTAGCATAGACACTATTTCTATGTGTGGCGTTTGGGAAATCCAGGAAATGTTAAAATACAAACGGCAAACCAACAAATCCAGCTATCCAGTCCACTATTCTTTTAATTAAGGAAATAAAAAAGATCAACTACTACGACCAATAGCATTATATCAAATACGTAACTGATAGCTTCTTTTCCTAATAGAGACCATTAATTTGTTTAAAGTTCATATTGATACTTAAATCCATCATATCAAACCTGCAGCATAAAACGCCCTTCTTTAATACACAGTCACGTCAAAGCTAATGCTTCCGAGTGAACAATAGCATATTTGGTGGTTTAACACATGTCATTTGACAAGAATTTCCCTGGCGAAACTCGGACAATGCAGTCTGAATTGCTTAAGATATCGATACATGTTACAGTTAGCATTATACGCTATTTCTCCTCCCAAGAAATTTAGCCATATTAGTCTATTGATTACCGAGAACGCTGCTGCCTGATTGGTTAATTCTTCCAATAGCTCGTGAAGGCACTTCCAGAACTCTTAATTGGCATTTACTAGAGAGCTCCGCCCACTAATTATGCTGAATATAGTTGTCTTGAAGGAAAATGTTTGGTTGTGCCTTGGGCATGACATACCGCCAGAAAATGTCACTTTGTTAACCAAACTTAACTAAGTGTACCAGACAGAACTGTTATACACAGGCTTACAGAGAGCTTCTGTTTGTCCTTCTGTAAATTATAGTATAAAATTCAATGCAATACGGTATTTTGTTTCCTATGTTTATATGGAATTCGTTTTTGCGCTAATTAGAAGCCAGTTTTGCATGCTAAGAAACCCGTCTTGACGCGACAAATTATGAACATCTTTAATGATCCGGTATTATACGATGATAATAGCTCAATTCACTAAACCAATTATCTAGTTCATGTGACACTTTCAGGCTCAGATTCCGTTATACTTGGTTTAATTTCCATCTAGAAAGTATTGACACTGTTTAAGTTTCTAAGAAATTCCTTAACTAGCGTAGTTTATATTTCTAAGTCGACAGGCGTCGGATTTTTGTTGTTGACGAGGACTATTAATGTAATTTAAATATTCTGCGACATTCCTATGGAAACTTATATTAAAATGATGCATGTCTTTGAGCACTGTTAAGGTGTAATTGAAAGGTATTCCGAAAAAACGTCTTTCAGTAATACATGAACATAAAATTGAAGAAGCGAATGCATAAAATAGAATGTTTTTAAAATACTGAAACTGTAATATAAGATAAACATACATTTATAAAACTGAATGGAACCAGTGCGTTTAAAAGTGTGCATCGCAAATAGACATTCAGCATTTTAACTATATGCAAAAAAAATCAATTCTTTGTTTCTGGAAGGTCGTTACATGGTTATAATGTAAAAGAGAAAGAAGAAAAAATAATTATAAAATATATAAATAAACAAAGTTTAAATGAATTCAGGTAATTAAGGCTGAAGTTGCAGGTCTTAATTTATAAAACAAAATGGAAGGACTAACGCAGTTTGTGACACAATCCTTTGAAGACAAAATAAGAGACAAATGTTTTGAAAGGAGAGAAAGCCATGCGAACGATGACAGGAAAGACACGGTTACCGGTGTGGTTCCCGGACAGATAGAAAATCTAAAATGTGAAGAAGTGGCCACGGACTTGAGTATGAACAGTGTTGAAGTTCATGTAGATGTGTGTTCTAGCCAGCCGCAAAGTCCTCAGCCGGAGAGGCTAGTGGTTGATTCGGGAGGGAGACTAGGCACTGAGCCAGGTAATAAGAACTAAGGGTTTTTACGTTTTAATGTACAAAGTACATGTAGACTTACGGAATATAGTTAGCCCCTCTCTCCGCTTCTAGAGAGGTAAGGTGGTGATTTAGGAGGGAGGTTATGGGTTGAACCATGTACGAAAACCAAGATTAAATGAGCAAATGTTTCAAGGTGTATATAGACGTAAGTTCTATAAATCTAATCAAACGCAATAGGTTAGTAAAGGAAATTAAATTGCGAATTCTATTGTATTAAATGCATTTAATTTTGTATTTAATTTAACAATGTTAAGGTGCAGCTACATGTAGATGTATGTGTTACCCAGCCGCTGAGAAATAAGGTTTAAAGAATTATCAGTGTTAAAGTAATCTAGTATGCCAGAAATTCCGCATCCAGACATATTAGGTGGTGGATTCGGGATGGGGGATATAGGGTCTGAATCAGGTAATTAAACTGATATTAAATGAGCAAAGTTTGAAAGTATTTTAGAACAGAAGAAAGACAAATGCTTTAGAAGATCTTAGACTCGACTAATACCAAACGGTTTGCGGGTATTTTTGCTGATATTGTATGAACGAAGACTTTCCCGCATGATGCAGACTGTGTTCCAGCCGGCCGCAAATTCCGCAACCGGTTGATTCAACAGAAAGATTAAATCATGTAATTGTACCAAGAAATGGGCAAAAGTTTCAGTAGGTATGCACAGTGTTAAGGTACATGTAGACATGTACAGCCGCAGATTCGGGAGAGGTTTAGGGATTCAACCAGGTAATCGTGCAAAAATAAAATGCGCTTAACATCACGAAAACATGTCCATGTAATGTATACCCATGTTAAGCTAGAATTGGCCCAGTCATCCATCAAAGAACTCACCAACACACACGAACCTATTCAAGAAATAATGATGGTCTTTCTCTTTAGTGAGAGACGAACGACCACACCTGTTAACCCCACATTTATACAGTAAAAGTGGAGTTTCCAGGGTATACCTATTTTTCTTATTCTTGCTCCAAAACATAGTTTGTGGGTACTCGTTAGAACCGCCTCAGTCTATGTTTCGAACACAAATAAGAAAAATATAAAAAAATATCGAGATTTTTTTTTTTTTTTTTTTTTTTTTTACTTTTTTTACAGCTGAAGAAAACCCTGTATATTGCGTGATGAGCCGCCTCGTGGGAAAACCAACAATGTGGTTTCCGACCAGGTCCGACACAAACCAGCCTGTACAAGCACAAAAAAGAGCTAGAAGCTTGAAATTTCGGATTTAAGTAGAAGAGGCACTGTACTATCCGAGTAGCGAAAACAAAGGCGCTGATCAGCTTCGCGGTTACCGCGAAGCTGATCTGCGCCTTTGTTTTCGCATAAGCAGATTGTTGGTTTTCCCACGAGGCGGCTCATATGAAAAGGTTTTCAGAATGAGTAGTCTTCAAGTTGCATACACATGTGTTACAGTCGGTCAGTCAGTCGCAGAACTCTTTAGTCGGAAAGGTTAGAGCGAGTGTGTGTCAGGTTAGAAAATAGAGACTAACGAGAGAATTTATTTATTGCAAAAGTCAGTCGCAAATAACACAGGACAAAAATGTAGCATTAAGACATGAGGCCAGATAATTTCATATAGAATAGTTATGCAAAGTTTTTAAGAGGTACATGTACATACCGACGCGGAGCGGAGTAGGCCGTTATTTTTTGCCACAGCTACCATTGTGCCGTACCGAATTCCTTTTCCATGATGCTGTATTCAGAATATTTTAAAATCTTATTTATTTATTTATTTATTTATTTATTTATTTATTTATTTTTGAAAGGCGTGATAATGATTTCAAAAACATCCTTAAATTTAAAAAAAACAGTAATCAGTTTCAAGCACTAGTATACAGCCCCTTTCTCTCGAGTTTGGCATTTGAGCATTTAGGTCAATCAAATTTGTTCACTCGAGTTTGCCGTTTGTTTGTAAATCAGGTAACTTTTTTATTCTATTTTAGAACTGAAACCATGCCCCAGGTGCCAGGTGTTCTTAAAGTCTATTCAGCATTTATCTTTAGGAAATGATGTCACCTCTTCTGATAAAAACATTGTAATTGCTTGGTTAAAACACATTTTATTTCAAAATTATTTGCACAACATTTACAATGCATATTAAGACCACAGATTTGTAACGAGATAGAGACAAAAGCAGAATTTTATCAATTTAAGCAGTTACCTGATCGGTATCCACAAGGCAAAAATTCCACATAGTAGTTTGCCGTTTTTATAGGTCATTTAGTTTGAAGCTGTCACTCAAATCAGCAGATCAATCAATCCAGATGTCTTTGAGGACAACATGAAAAGAAACTCAGATCTTCAGAGCACATGGTCTTCTTGTGTGATGCAAATGCTCAAACGGCAAACTCGAGTGAAAAAGGGCTGTACTCGAATCTTTTGCTGGAAGAAAATATACAATAAACAAAATAAATAAATTAAAAACTAATTAAATGAATGAATGAATAAATGCGCGTAAAGCAAAAATGCTTTATATTTTGCCAAAAACACAGTCATTGTAAAGAGAGTTTGTAGAAATAATAAAGGAAATAAAAAAAAAAAAATCATTACAAGAGAGAGAGAAAAAAATAATAATGCTATCGTAATAAGCTAGTGGCAGTTAATGTGCAACGAAGCTATATCGGTGTAAACGTAGCAAATAAAGTGTTCCATGCACAAACGTAGCAAATAAAGTGTTCCATGCACTGGTGAAGACCATGGGCCGAGTAGACAATGAGCATCACGGTAGATAAGAATATATAGTGAAGGTCATGATAAATCAAAAGCAACGATTCTACCGATACAATGTGATCATCAGGAAAACATGTCCGTGTAATGTATCCTTTAATAACCTCACTTTTATATAGCAAATCTGGGGTATACAGTGGTATACCTAATTTTCTTACTTTTGCTCCAAAACATAGAGTGTGGGTACTCGTTAGAACCGCCTCGACATGTTTTGACCAAAAATAAAAAAAATATCAAAACATTTCTATTGAAATTTTTAAATTTTTACAACTTTAGAAAATGTGTATGTAACATGGTCGTGTTTAATGTGCAATGGTAACTGGAGATCCACGAGAAGCCAGAGCACCAATGAAAATCTGAAACGAAACAAAACTCTGAGTTGAACCCTTGTGGGCAAAGCAGCAGATAAAAATGTTCTGGGCCCAACCAACAATAATGAATAGTTTAGGTTGGTGTCATCATAGAGTCTGACGCTCGACCCGACGTGCAATTTAACCCATATTTGACGAATGGATTCTCCCATCATTACCACTGTCATTTTTAGGGGTGCTAGGAGTGATTTTTATTTTATTTTTTTTTATCTCATTTTTCGATGAAATTTCTCCGTGCAAACAGAATAGCCTCAAATGGGACGCCGCGTTCTGCGGCGTCACATCTGGGGCTATTCGGTTTGCCTATATACCATAAAAGGGACGTCAGGCTTAAATTAGTTAAGACGGAAGCGTGGTGATCAAACAGAATTGAGTTGAAACTAAGCATGCAGAATGTCGCACCACTTTACGTTGATACCGTTAAATGATTTTTCTTAATCAAAAAGAAAAATAAAACACTTCTGGCCTGTACATTTCTTAAATATCTGTACCAAGTCGCCATAAAATTCTAGTTCCGAAAGGCCCTGACACATAGGCGTCTTCAACCCAACATTATGTTTGGAAATTAAATCGTAGTGTCGGCGAAAAATTTTAGAAAATGATTTTCAAGTTGTCATAACCCAGAAGTTTGACATGTTTTGCGCGTCGATGTCCGTAACGTGATTTTAGGACTAGAATCTAGTGATGTTGCAATTTGATACAACAGGATTTTAGACTCTAGCAAACCTAATAAGCTGTGAAATGTATACAAAGAATGACGAGCCCCATGTAATAATTCAACACATTGAACAGTTACTGCAACAAAGTTCCGGCAGTCGGCTCGTAAAGTCATCGCATGTATCATAAATTTTAGGTGAAACAAAATTATTAACAATACTAAAATATAACTCCAAAATGCCAGTTTGGTATCTGTAGCGTAGTTTAGATGGATGTTTGAATTGATCATACATGTACCTGGCTTTCAAGATGACATATTCAGTTAAAAATGGGTACAAAAAGGCAATGATCAGGAAATAACGCAATCAGAAAGAAACTCCCACTCCAAAACCCGAGGCGAACCAAATTGACAATTGGGTACTTATACTTAGAAAACATATCGTAACCCGTGTGAGCAGCTATTTCCCAATAGGCGGCCACTCAGTTACCCGAACTTGACTAAAACTATGAGGACGTACATATGGTTCAAACAGCGAAAAAAAAATCGACTCCAAAACATAAAACAAATAGAACCACAACATAAGTATCGCCTTAAAACTATCAGTAATATAAAGCAACTGGGGGCGTACACCGGTTTTACAGGGCCCTAACCTCACCACCACTTTCTTTAATTGGTAGCTAATTTAAGCGCTATTGTACCATGTGGCCTTCAATAATTTGCAGTTATCATTCAAAATGCAGAAATGCATTTTACATGAATAGCTTATCATCAAGTTATTACAGGTAACGAAAAGACAAGGTCATTTTTAGTTCTTTCTGTTTTATCATTAACCGAATTAAATAAGCCTGTATTTAAGAAAATAAAGCTTTATTATAAATGTCATCGCGCAGGTATGCATGCTCAGTCACCAAGACTGAATAATATTCTAGACACTCCGATCACTGAAAATTTCAGTGTCACCATGTTAGTTTACTTATTACCAAAGACTGCGCAGTATGGTTTTCAGAACATTAAAAACGATGCATTTTCCCACAACTATGTCCAAGTCGTTAGTCTACTGTCAAGTAAATTCTATGAAATCAGTCGTTAAATTTGCCTTCAGAATGAATTTTGCTGTTTAACGAACCATATACGAGGCATTATTAGTCTGCACTTAATGCCATATTAAATGCTATGCAGAAATCTTTATACCTTGCGACAACAAAGTAAACGGCATCTTTAAACCGGTTTAAGGTCAGGTACTTCATACTCCGGGTCCCGAAATGTGACCAGGCATGTGCCCATACTGTTTTACTTTGAAGAAATTCACATCTGATTATTTGTCCTGTGTTTATAAGAGCGTCTAATTTCGGGACACGGAGTATGAAGTACGAAGCCAAATAGCAAACATTTGCTTAAATGCAACTTTAACAACTTATCCTACTCAACTTACATCTTTGACCATCCCGTATGGTATAAGTATCTTCTATATACCTAAAAAGGCTACGGTCAGCAGAATAATTACCTAAGCTGTAAGCTGAGCTAGATAAGCTAAGCTGAGAATTTGTTACGTTTTCGCCTCAAGAAGGACCAAAAATATCTGCCAAAATATGCATACTTTTTTCCCAATGTGCTGAGCATGATGAGCTGAGTAAGTTGAGCTGAGTTGAGATGTAACGCTGTGCCTTTCCATTGTGTAGATCTTCGGGACCGGGAGTATGAAGTATAAGCCGGTTTAAGCCCCCACCCCCCTACCACCCCCAGTTATTTATAACTGCCCGTTCAAAGGCGGTACTGCTGATGTGGTTAACATTTATCCAAGTTATTCAAGTTATTCCATTTATGAGTTTTATGTTGCATGACTTTGTGGCCACCCAATATCATTTGGCTGTTCACTTAGCCCTCTGCATTTTTTCTTGTTCTGTCTAAGCTAGCACTATGACCACCTTACCTTCAACAGCTGCACACCCTTTCATTATATTTGTTTCATGTTGGTACCTATACATAAAAATTTCCTTACATGATTTCCTTATTTCTTGTTAATATTTGTGTATCACTGAAGCACAGCAGAAGCCGAGGGTGAGGTTAGGCGCCTGTAAAATCGTTTTAAGCCCCCAGTAATTTTATATTACTGATCGTTCCAAGGCGATACTTCTGTTGTGGTTCTAATTGTTTTGTGTTTTGGAGTCGAATTTTTGTGCTGTTTGAGCTTTATGTACGTTTTCATATTTTAGTTCAGTTCGGGTAACTGAGTGGCCACCTATTGGGGGAAAGCTGCTCACTCGGCTTAAGATGTGTTTTCTTTGTATAAGTACCTAAGTATCATTTTAGTTTTTTCCCACCGTTAGGTTGATGGAGTGGGAATTTCTTTCTCATTGCGCCTTTTCCTGATCAATGCCTACTTGCACCTTTCAATAATATGCCGACGCAATGTTCATCTTCATTGCTGATCACATTATTGTTGATTATTTTGACATTGTTAACGACAACTCAGTGCGAGAAAAAGACCCAAAAGTCCCAAAATGGTCCTATTTCGTTAATCCCGAAACAGAATTCAATGTAAATAACGCAAGTTGAAGACTATAGCTCGGAGCGTTTGACTAAACAAGAGACGTCGAAGTCGAGTTGAGTTGATTAGCTCGATAGCGACTTTGGTGAGCTTACACATTTTTTTTAGAAAAAAAAAAGTGTTTATTTATTGGGAATTTAATGACAACATATACATATGCATTTATACTAATGGTAATTTTAAAAACGTTTCACATATGAGCATATCATATATACATATACATGGGTCAAGGGATTAGATGTAGGCTAGGCCTGTGATTATCCTCTCCCAGATGGTATTGTATGCGTGAGTTGAAAACAACAGTGTCAAGCGGTATAAATCTGAACATTGCTGATATTCCTGATGACCTAGCAGGTCACCATGATAAGGACGTCGTTGTTCAACCCATTTAAGCCTGGCGTCCCATCTGATGCTATTCTGTTTGCTTAGAGAATTTTCATCGAAAAATTGAATAAAATTTAAAAATCACTCCTGATGCCCCTTAAAATAAAAGTGGGGTACCCAAATGATAATGGTGGGAGAATCCATTCGTCAAATATGGGTAAAGTTGACTAAGCTTCTAACGATATTGGGATTGTTGGTAAAACACATACTAGTATCAACTGCTTGACAGAAGAATGCAGTGGTTTGAAATTCAAGCCTAGGTACCCAGTATAGTATATATTGTAAACAGGGGTGGCAATTCCTAGTTACCACAGGACTGTACTGATTTTCTCCGGACTAAACACAGCGCAGACGGATATCCACATCCCAGTTGTTCAAAATTAACGACGTCGTTATTTAACGATTCGTTAGAATTTCAAACATGAATATTATAAATATACAGTTATTTTTTGTTGATAAAATGTTGACCAGAAGCGGCGTCTTTTATCTTTTAAATCAGTGACAAGTGGGTTAGAAAGAAATTGAATGGAAGTTTTGAAAGCGTATGCATATTTATAGTCCAGTTGCCAAACATGGATTTGGCCTGTGACCTGGAAATGTGTGCCGCATAAAATGTTTTTATGGATTTCACTTCTTGATACCTTTCAGATGAAGAATCCGAGTGATGCCACCTTGGCATCATTGAGCATTTTGAAATATTCAAAAATTCAAAATGGCCGACAAACGGCGGAAAATATTACAAAAATCAACATATTACATGTATGTGAAGCGAAAATCTATCTTCTCTTGTTGTCATTACTGTCTTCTTCTGGTTCATCAGACCATGCCAGTTCAAAAACTGCATAATGAATTGTTTGAAAAAATCAAAAATCAAGATGGCGTCCAGGATGGTTGGCATAAACAAGAAAACAGCATTCCAGAGTTGCATATACTCAATGTTTTGTGTTTAAAATGCTCATTTTATATTCGTATTAACAAAAACACCATAATTTAGTTTTGTTTATGTTTTGACGCCCCACTCATAACAAAAAGGCAAGATGGTGACCAAGATGGCCACCGAAAAAAAAATGATATAGAGAACTTGGTCTTGAATAAACTGTCTTTACTGTCTTGTTTTTTTACTTTACTTTATTTTGTTAACAGTTCAAGTTTGAGTTTAGTTCTGACCCAACATCATAGCAATGATGCAAGATAGTGGTCAAAATGGCCACCTTAATCTTAGTATAAGGGAAAATGGCATCTGATTCAAAAAGCTTATCTAAATGTATATTTATTAAGTTGTAAGTAAGCAGAATAAACAGAGGGATGCAAATCTACATCATATCATGAATGATAGAATAGGCATTTTATTCTAAAGACGAGATTATGTATTTGTCTGTGTCATTACCATTGTAATAATTAGCAAAGTCATCAGCTATATTGTTCAACTATTGCAACAATTGTTTCTGCAATTCAATTGCATTTGCAAAACACTGTATAGGCTAATTGATTTATGAAGCGCCTATATTTCGATGATGAGCATGGATGTTAAGAAGCATACCCACACCAATCAATCTACTTTAAGTATACTATCTGTTACTGGAGCCACACTGTCTGCTGTTGTAATTGGCACAAGCGCTCAGAACCCTTCAACATTATTTCGACCACCTGACTTAAGTTGGATATAAGACCATGCACCATTGACCAAGCGTGGATTATCAAATGGATGTCTGGACATGTGTTGGTTTCACATTGTTTTGGTAAACGACTGTGCATATGGTGATTATATGCATTAAGCTTGGGAGTGTTTATTAGCCTTTGCTTACCAGTTTTACATTAAACCATATATCTTACAGAAATAATTCTACGTTGCTGCCATAATATCCTTCAAATGCGATAATTCCCCTGATATTATCTGGTATTAAGCTTGTCAGGTATGAAACCCTTCGACATTGATTTCAAACTGGACTGCAAGAAAGAAGCAGACTACGGTCTGATGTCTTTCCACTTAACCCAATATTTACGGTCATTAAAATGTCCCTTTTATATGGCCCATTCCCTTTCGCATTAATGTTTTCTCTGCTCTTAAATGGACTTCGGTTTTACTTTTTATTCGTTTCGGTTTACATTGATTGTAGATATTTTAATCTTGAGCAATACATAGACGTTCGTGTATGACGCTTACACATTTTCCTCAATGGTTTGCAACCATCTCACTTATTGCCACTGTTACACATTGTCTACACTGTCTCATCTGAACAGCCTTAGCATTAGGTCCGACAACGATCAGCGTGTGTGCTTTTGATCAGTCTGTGATCTCGCAGCCCTTCTTCAATGTGAGATGGTCACAGTTACATGCACTATCATGAAATACCTAAATCATCGTATCTTTTCAACGTCGGTTTTAAAGATGTCATCTGCTGAGAAGTTCGAATAATGTTAAGAGAATGCTTTTGCTTTTTGTCAAAACTCTTGTCTTGCTGGAGGAGTTTTGGTTATGCTTTTAATGCTACAGTCAGAGTGACAATGGATCGTCCCATCGGTGACGACTGTATCAGGCCAGCGCAGTGTATGTGGATTTCTCAACTTGTACATTTTGCTTCCAAACATGTTGTGTGTTCGTAATCCTCTTGTCCCCGCTGTCCCCAAACATTGAAGAATGCTGGGAGCCAACCCCAAGGGTATACCATGGCAAGGTAAATCTACCTGGAAGTGTCTTTGATAAATAATCTTTGCTTCAAATGCGTTTGTGGCTTTTACTTAGATGAGTTTTGCGTACCGCCATTGTAATAGCCATAGAAGTGATCAGGCGTTCATAGTTTGGAAACTTTCAAGCCAACTTTTTCAAATTCATCCATCAATTTTAATTTATGCGCTTAGAAGACTGGGCCAAGGTTTACACGTGTATTTATTTGAAATGTGACAACAGCATATTGTATATAAAGTTGTGATGTTGTATTTCCCAATATTCAGAGTTTCTATGCAAGTTTTAAACATTTTCTGTTCTTAGCATTAGCGTTAGTTCGACTCTTCCTTTCATCTTTGTGAACCAGCTTTATCTTCGTTTCTCAGTCTGTTACATCCTTTCCAAATATGCTTCAGACCAAGAGCCTAGCGTTTTATAGCTCTACTGAAGAAAACACTAAATTATCTTTAAAAATGCAGTCCTCTTTTCTTCTTTATTGTATTTAAACTGTAATGTTACGAGTACTTTCATTTAGTGGTGTAGATTCATTTGCTCCCCCCTTTATTCTGCTGAATCAATGTGTAATACTTATATTAAACTGATGTTTTGATCAGTGAAGATCTCAAGTCATATCAAAATTTTGTAGGACACATACGCCCCAGTATCATTTTGCGGTGTCAAAACAAAACACGAACATTAAATTGCGATGTTTACACCATAAAATGATCATTTCAAACACAAGTCATTTAGTTTTGCAGCACTGGAATGCTGCTGTAGACAGAGAACATTAAAGCATGAATATAGTGGTCCTCTTGGTCACCATCTTGTTTTATTGTTATAATGCTCGGTCAAATATAATACAAAAACGCTTGATTTGTCAACATAGTTTGAACATTTGAATTACAAAACATTGAGCAGATGCAGCACTGGAATGCTGATTCAATCAAAAATCATTTACTCATATATTATGATTATGGCGGCCATCTTGGCCACCATCTTGAATTATTTTTATAATGTGAGAATAAACAATAAACCATGCTGCTCAAAACATTATATGAGCATTTCAAACGCGTTACATTTAGTATATTCTGCACAGCAATGGTGTTTTAATCAGAGAATACAATCTTTTAGATTATAATTATGGCGGTCATTTTGGTTGCCATCTTTTTTCGCTGTTATGATGTGGGGTCATAATTGAAAACCAAACACTAAAGTATTATGTGCACAACAAAAATGGACTTCCAAGCACAATACATGCAGCACTTTAATGCCGTTTTATTACGAAAATATGCTTTTAGTATGATTGTGGCAGCCATCTTGTCCGCCATCTTGCCTCATAATAATGACATGGTGGTCAAAACTTAGCATTATCTTTTTAATATTGTTTACAGCGTA